>CM042072.1:2400000-3003209 GCA_023512825.1 Liposcelis brunnea | reverse complement strand
AGGGTAGAAATTTTAAAAAATAATCTCAAGAGGAAAATAAGGACCCTTTCAAAAATTTTCTCATATTATTTAAGTAAAAGTCCTGAACATAAAATAATTTATTTATGGGGCCATAAAGTCCACGATGGAAAATTAATGTTGCTTGTTGCATGTTGCCGAAGCGTCTACACTACAACAAGCAACAAAAAAACCTATGAAAAGACAGACAAGTGGGAATCACTCAACATTGCTGACCGACGCTTTTTTTTGTCGCCCAACACTGTGTTTACACTGGGCAACTTGTCTCCTAGTGCAGACGCGGCTTATGATGAATCCGGAACGGCAAGTTCACCATCATAGCTGCCAAATATTCTTCTTGTGGAATTCGCCATGATACTTCTTGCCAGTCTCCAATTCACCATCTCTCATTTCTCTCTTCTAATAAGCATCTAACACTATTTCGGACAAACATACTTCAATAAACCTCCAAAAGCAATAGGATTTCATCGAAATGCAATTTGAGCGACGATTCAAATAAATTCTATTTGAATTCTTCCAAGAACTTATCGATACGGGACGGCTCTCTTTTATGACGTCATGAAAACATTTTAAATGAAAGGATGGATGTCATCACGTAAAGACCTGCGAACGTTTCGGATGGACATTTCCATCTTTCAAATTCACCTCACGCTTCCCTCATTTCGTAAAATAAGCTTTCATCTCCCTCTTCGGACACGTTTTCAGATCGTACCTGTTCATTTCGACAGAAAAATAAAATATCGTCGGGTCAGTTTCCAGGTAAAAACCCCCATTCTCGGCTTCGACCTTTGCAAGGTTTCCCTTCCAAGCTAAATGCGTTTTTAAGGAAAACGATTGACGTCACGCATTTCATTCTTTAAAAAAAATGTGTTACGGAGAAAAAAACCCAGTAACCCAGGTCGGTGATGCATCTAACCTTTTAGTTTAAACTTTCCCATCGTTTTTACGACAAAAAAAAGAAGAAAGAAAGAAACCTTCACCAGGATTTTTATATATATACTGTTTATTGCGTGATGAGGTCAGTCTGAAAGCAATTTGTGTACGTCAGGAAACTAAAAAATAACTTTTTCCCTTTTCTTCGAAAAATGATCGAGTTTGCTTTTGTTTTCATTTCATCGTTCCCGCTTTTTTTTATTTATATATTTTTCAAATGTTGTGCTCATCCTTTTTTATTAAAATGTATTCATGTCGTTTTCATCTCCGTGTCGTGTTTAAAATGCGGGGAAAGAACGTTCAAAAATTCATAGACGACTTTCGAGAAGAGAGAAAATAAGAACTATATACTCCGGCGTTTTCCACGGATTTACACGAGTCGCACTTTGTTTACCAAAAAAAAAACCTTTTTTTCTCCTTTTAATAATTTATGGAAAGATCAAGCTGTGTAGACATCATTTTCATATTTCTTTATGGGGAGAGGGGGTTGAAGGGAAACGTTCAGCGACGTTTTCTTTTTCGTTTTGTTTATGACCTTGTCCTTCCCTTACGGAAGGATCATTTTTCTTCTTTTTAAGGGAATAATACCTCTCCATTAGCATGTTGGAAAAAAAAACAACGAAAGCTTATTAATCCACTTAAAAATAATGATAATTGTATTATCGTTGCCGGTGGGATTTCCCCTTGAGTTTTTATTTACTTATGAACCTTGGTGTAATGAATTCGAGCGGTAGTTTTTCTTCCCAACGGAGAAAAAAAAAACTAACTTTAAACGTAAGAAAAGTTACGTACGAGGAAAACATTTTAATGAAGTTAAAAGAAGTTATATTTCTTCTAGTGAATAAGACAAAAACAGCAGATAGGATTTAAACGCGATTAAAAAATATGTGGAAAATTGTAAAAAGAAAATTAAAATGAGGTCATAGGTCGCGACTGATGCTCATTGCAATCTATGCCCTTCCTATTTTGTCTGTATTATTTTCGCTCTTGATTGTCCTCCGGTTTGGAGGACAATTTCCTTTCTGAAATTCCAAGCAGCACCCTAATTTAAAATGACACCAACATTCAATGTGCATTGTCGCAAGAGTTACTGGCACCGTCCACCGAGGTGCAATGATTTGCCAACCGCTACACTTAAGTTCAATTTTGAGGCAAGCAGGGTGGTGCAAGAATCTCTCCTGCTTGCGGAATATCCGGCATTGGACCGGGTTAGGGGTTAGAGCGGTAGGTAGTCGGTGGGAAAATTACCAGTCCTGCTTCAGGTTTGTCGCACCTGCCCTTGACGAGCTCCAGATTCCTTCTGACCCGGGAGATAGCAATCTGGTAAGGGTTCTGGTAGGGGGCAACCAGTATTGGTAGGAAAAGTCCTACCAATACTAGCTCGAAGGTAAAGGCGGTAAAAGTTGGCTAGGGTTAAGTCCAGAAAGCAGGAGGCTGAGTCGAGGACTGACGGTACAGCCCCTGTGCTGTAATGCGGAAGGTGTAGGGAAGCCACCGCATTAAGATCCCTAGTATAGCCATCATGGCCAAGGGTTTGCCGTGCAAGACGTAAGACAGTCGATTCGGGCTAGGGTCTCTTGCTCGCAGCAATAAGCTCTGTAACCATGATGGTCGCCAGTTTCCGTCGCGGGAATTCACTGTAAGAAGAACTGTAGAGTAGTTATGGCCGCCGATCGTGAAAGATTCAAGGAGCTCGTCGGATCGATCGCCTAAGCTCGTATGCGAGTAGGACACCATAAGAAGCAGAAGGGTGGTGCAAACAGGCTAAGTGTAATGATCTGGTTGATCCTCGGATCGAAAACTTACCTGAAAAGAAAAAATAAAGATTAAAATATAAAAACATATACTATTAAAGCCTTGTATAGACTCAAAATCGAAATAGGGATTCATTAAATTTGGCAGAACGTAAATAAACATCAAATATAAACAAGCAGACGACCGCCATGTTGAATACTCAGTCACCGCCAATCACGGTCTTAAAGGTCCAGAAACTCCTTGTTGATTTCCATGGTAACCATGTCCCGCATAATGACTTCACTTCTGCCAAAACTCAACACTAGAGATCGCTGCGTACAGTAAAAAACCAAACCAATAAAATCGCATTAAATTCCCGCTCTGTAAGATTTAAATTATATCACTTGGTATTCGAATAGGAATTAAAAACAAAATCATGACTGTTTACTTTCTTTACAAAATGCCGAAGCCGTGCTGCGTGCCTTTTTGTAAAGAAAAGGGGAACTCTGTTTTTAGAGTTCCCCGAAATGAATCAGATTTTGAGGAATGGCGAAAAGCCATTCCCGGTATGAAAAATTTTTTAAAAAAGATGTTTCTCACACACTTTGTGACAAAGTGTGTGAGAAACATTTCCTACCCTGTCAAATCAAGAGGACTTGGTCGGCACGGAATGGGAATGGGGAGCCCCTTAAGGAGGTATGCGAAGTCCAGCGCCACCTATACTCTCTAGCCAGAATGGCTAGAGAGTATAGGTGGCGAGAGTATCTCTGGCTCTTTTGGGCTCTCGTCAACTAGCTCTCTACCTTTTTGAGTTTCAGTGGGATAACGACAGAGCTGCAGTCTTTTTAGCCGGAAGGGTACATAATTAAGCAAAAACTTTTCCCCTTTTAAATTTTTTAACAAGTTATTCAGTCGAGTGGGCTTTCGACTTGTTAGTTTTGCTTTTTCGTTTTTATTCCTTTTACAAAAATAAGAAAAGCTAAAAAATTTAATATCTTTTTCATATGCCAAGAAAAAATTTTTTTTAAAGAAAAGTGAAAGGCTTCTCTTAATGCGTTGAAATCCCCTAGAATAAGGAAATAGGGGAATTCGAAACGAACTTGAATAATTCTTTAAAGGTTATTTCCATCCATTCAATGCAGAGTAAACTCCGTAATAATATTCTTTTTAATGTCTTTTTTAACGACATCAAAAATTAAAGAATTTTTTCGAGACGATGCGCAGGTGCTTTTAAGCCGAAAGGAATTAAAAGCCAGGGGGGAATAGTCTCTTATTATTATACCAGAAATAATTAATCGCCTTAGAATTTATCTTTCCCAATATTTATAAAAAATTCAATCGTCTATTCTTTGGTAAATCTTTATTGTTATAGTTGCTTTAACATTTTTGTCGCCTCGATGTCGGAGGGGCGGAGAAGACATTTTGAATCGCATTTAGCAGGATAAATTCTCGTCTAAGGTGCCAGCCGGAAGTCCCAGTACCAAAATCAGCTGAAGTAACTTCAACTAAACTTCAACGCTCGTTTAAAATGAAATATGAGGAAGTTAAATGAGTTTTGGCGCGGACACTAAAATTTATTTCCCTCACAAACGAAATCCAATCTGAAACTCAAAAGCTTGCGAACATGTAACATTTATATTAAAAATAATGTAGGGGAAAAAAATATTTAACCAATTAATTTTAAGTGGTTTTCTCCAAAATTTCACCGCTGTACACTGAAAAATGATTTTTTTAACGCCCAACCGCAACAATCGTGTTTTCACATCGATTTCTGCGGTCCTCCGCATTGACGACGTCCCCGGAAACGGAAGCATCTAAACGAGCTCGTCCCCAACTTTTTTCATTATATTTGTTTTTATATATACGTCTCTAATCAACGGTCGATTTTGCGGAGTTCCGCTATCCTTTATCCGAAAGAAGCAACAATCCGAATCCGAAAAAAAAAAAAAAATTGGCGAGAGATGAGGGGAAAAGCCTACAGGAATTACATTTAAAATTTCTCCGGGTTACCAAGGCGACGACGGTTTCCACTGATTGAGCATGGGAAATAAACGATTCCTAGGATTAGGAATGTAAATTCGTTCCGTTTGTTCGGGATAGATGGGTGTAAAGAAAAATGCCCATTGGGCAAGAGGCGATTGCTTACTTAACGACCTCTCACGTCTCCCGAACCCGTTACCCGATAAGCCGATCCTGTAATTCGGATCAATCGGTTTAAAGTGAAAATTTTTTATTCCCTCACGTTTTCAAAGGGGTCTGTTAAATAAATAATGCCAACGCTAAAGGCAATAATACGTATTGTAAAAGCGTTCAACTTACTGCTAACAGCTTGAAATCGCTTCTTTGGTGAACGCTCTAACGGTTTTCTCGGAAATACGTTTCGCTGTTGTAATGCTTTTTAGATAAGATGAAATAATTTAAAAGATTCGTCAATTCTTGAGATTCGTGAATTCGTTTTTAAGTGAAAAAGGATTTCGAATTCTCGAAACGAAATATGGTGCTATTTCTTTGTGCAAACAAAAAGTAAGTTTTCAAGTGACCTATAAGGATTGGATAGCCGACTGTTATGCATTGGTAGAAAACTATCTAAATGCTCGTGAGGAGCTTAAAGAACTTTACCTAAAACTTAAGGAGGATTACGTCCAAATTAAGCTACTTTGTGCTCATAACCTTTGGGTTTGAGCTTTGGTTAAAAATAACACTGATTTTGAAAGATTGTCAGCTCTAGAACGCCGAGTAAAGCAAGTTTTAGAAAGATTTGTTGAGGGAAGCCAAAAAACTAATTCAAATTTTCTACTTTGCCTCTTCATGCCTCGACTAGTAATTTAATCTGAGATGAAAATAACCCGATGAAAGTTGTTTTAAGACGGAAACCGAAAGTATGGAGTTACATTATTGCTCCTAGCTAAATTCAACGGCTTTGGGGTAGAAGTCTTCTTCTTCTTCTTCTTTAAATGCCCGCTCCTCGTCGAATATTGGCGATCATCATGGCCAACCATTGATGATTTTACTAGGAATATCAAATAATGTGGTGACTTTCCATAATCTTCCACATCGCAGTACGGGAGCCATACCAACTCTGCTTCCGGTATCTGAGCCTAGGCCTTGCTGATTACCATCTTCAGCCCTAGGTCAGTATTAACGAAGCTGCTGCCCTCCACTAACTCATAACCCTGAGAAGGGAGCTCACCACAGGGCAAGGACGCCATTCCTTGAGCAAGACAAAACAATGCCTCACCGGTTACCCTATAAAGTAAAAGTAAAAGTAGGGTAGCCTTATTTTTTGCTCGAGAATAACCTTATTTTTTGCTTTATATGGTTAAGGAGCTTAGGGCTTTAAAAAAGAGGCGACAACAGTTGTATTTGAAAAAGAAGAGAAAGCCTTAAAGCACTGCAGAAGTATTTGTCAGTATGCCTGCTTTGTTGCGACATTTCCGCTTCAGCATTCACAGCTTCACATTTCCGGCTCCCAGGGAGGATGTATATGACTTTACTGCCTTCTCTTAAAAAAAGTTCATACGATGAGTGTTGAAACGCACATTAATTTATCAATCCTATTAAGAAGACAAAGGCAATAACTTGATCCATTACTGAACTTGAAGGTACTCAACCTAGTCCATGCCTTCCCCTCTCTTCTGGAGCCACATTAACCCCTCATGACTTCAAAAACGCACCTCGAGCCCTAGACCAAGATAATCGCTGACTTTTATATGTGACATAAACGGAAATTACACTCATCCCGTTATTAAATTAAAACCGATATCGGAAAACTACACAAGTAGGAAGCATAAGCACGGAAGCTATACAAGAAAAAAAAATGTCAGCAGTCGTGGGAATATAAAAAAACGCTTTTGACATTAAGGGTCTTGGGAGGTGTCCTATTTTTATTTTTTCGTTCAACTTGGGGATGTACTGAAATGAAAGTTAGAAAGATGGATAGCTCGAAGGTCCCGAGTGCACTTACCTCATATACATAAAGTCAAGCTCTTTTTTTTCTCGGGGTTAAAAGTCTAGAGCGAAAGAAGTGGATCAAGCCGAGAATTTCAAACGTCAAAAATCCCAAAACTATTCAAATGAAACAGCGGCATTGTATTTAAAGCTCGCCCACACGCACAAAAAGTACTCGAAAACGTATTGAAATAAAATAGTTTTTCCCCCCAGTCCGTTAAAGGGAAAATGTTTTAAACTGCTAAACTCAACGGGATTTATCCGCCTCCGGTGTTGATTAACAATAACTTAGAGCCGGCCTTAAACTTTTAGTTTCGTCCGCAAATATTTGCTTACGATATCGCAAGTCGAAATTTATCAGCACGTTTTGAAAACCTGTTGAATTTGATTTGACTTAGCTAAAGCATCCTCTTAAAATAGGAGGGAAAAGTTTTTGACATGTTAATAAGAAGGATCCCTTCTTTAATGGATACAGAACCCGGCAAGTGTGAAGGGTATCAACGCCCTTTTAAGCGAGGAAGCGAGGTTGGATATTCGAAAGTGTCATTTATTAATCAATGGCCATTTCCTATAAAATTGATCTTCAATGTAAAAGGTTTGCAGATGCTATCGTTTTGCAACCGGGGAAATCCGCTTATGAGCTTTAAAGATTATTAAGATTAATATTTCTCATGCTTTATCGCTAAACGACGGGGGCGGTTGAAACAAAAACGAAAGATGAGCCTTTAGTTGATTAATTTAATAAAGCTAAAAGGTAAAGTGTAATAGGACCTTTAGCATTTTACTCCTGACTCTTACAAATTCTGGAAAGTCATGAAAACAATTTAATGCGGGGTTTAATGGGAAGATTCCTTTAGTAGGTGTGATGGCCTGCGTTAACATTTTTAAAGGAATTAATCAGTATCGAATTAAAAGTTGCGTCATGGGGTTGCACGATATTTTTATAGAAGACTTCTATAAAAATTTCTCTTAAATAAAATTGTTTTGGCATTTCCGTGTAACATAAAACCATTCATTGAGCGTCTTAGCTTAAACCCACTATTGTGGGATATGGTAAGAGAAGAAAGTCTTATGATAACGGAATAATATTATTTCTCAGACGTAAACTTAGAAGACGAAGAACTTTCAACTGAAATAAAGATTTAGCGATCCCATAAGACCTCGCGCAACGAAGAATTTTGAATTGTTCAGGGTTTTACCTATTGAAATGTAAGAGGAAATCTGATTCCTATTCAAATCGTATGAATTGTGAATTTTTTCCGGGGGTTGAGTTTATTTTTAATGGTGTGGTAGTAAATTTTTGAAGAAAATTAGAGCATTTAAAATTTCTATGCAGTTTCTTTGATGGCCTTTCTTAACGAACAATCTAGAAATTTAGTGAGACACAATAGCAGACCTTACAATTCCGTGTAAGAGGGGCAAAACAACAAAACGAGTTGTAAAAGATCTTGCAAAAATAAATCCATCTCCTTTTCTTCTTTATGTGCCGTCTCCGCGTCGGAGATTGGCGATCATCATCGCTATTTGAACCTTGGATGCGGCTGCTCGAAACAGAGCGTGGTATCTAGCTTATACCAGACCCTTAAACTCCTGAGCCACGAGGTTTTCCGTCTACCTGCTCCACGCTGGCCCTCGATCTTCCCTTCTGTTGCGGACATGGAGAGTCGTCGAGAGGTTGTTTGTTACTCTAAGGTTTTTTATGATTTGTCTATTCAATATGGCTACCGAAATAAAACATGTTATTGTGTAGTGAGGTATAAATCCATTTAATAATATATCCTACAACCTCAAAGAGTACCTCCATCTCCTTGCCCATTCAAGTTAGCACCTCGGTATTTCTCACTCTATCGGTCTACGGAATGCGGAGAATTCGACTACAGGTTGGCGACAATAACCTGTACTGGGGTCAACGGGCAAATGTCCGAGTGGTGGTGGCAAGGGTGCGTGTCCATCCATCTCTAAAACCGCAAATTAATATATTTCTCTTTCTCTCGTTTTAGGTACCTTCCCCTACGACCCAGTCTACTGCCTAACATGGATATGTCTGGACGTTCTATTCTGCACAGCCTCCATCATGCATCTATGTACAATTAGTGTCGATCGTTACCTAAGCCTCCGATATCCAATGAAATTTGGTAGAAATAAAACTCGGAGACGCGTAGTTCTAAAGATCATATTCGTTTGGCTGCTATCAATAGCCATGAGTCTTCCATTGAGTCTTATGTATTCTCAGGTGAGTCTTTTTTACCTACCAAAAATTTAAAATTCAGGAAACAATCTTTTTCTTTTAATAAAATTCCCGGTTCCGTCTATGAATAAAAAAAGTAAAAAACGAAGGTTGCTTATAATGCTGAAAAGGTTGTAAAGGATTAATTTGATTTTCAAGCGGCGAAGAGCTGGAAACGTCACGGAATAAATGATTTGTGAGCGTGGCGTGGACGTATATCACATACAAAGGCGACAGATTTTCTCCTTTAATAGGCATCTAAACATGTGTCCTCGAGTAACGTAGATAACGTAATTTCGTCCCCGGTTTCCGGATTTCCCCCCCACCTCCATTACTTGTATACTTTTATGAGTTTATTCCGCTTCTGGAATAAAAATGAAAAGAAACGGGTTTTCAACGCCAGGAATATACAACGTTGTTATAATTGTTTTTATTAGCTACGTGTACCGGTTTAGGAAAAAAAAAAAGGAGTCGGATGGGGGTTGTTAGGTTTAATCCTCGGAGCAAAAGCGCTTTTGAGGTTGTCCGGATAAAAAAAGCAAATATTTACAAGAATTAGGTCCCGTTTAACGATTAAATGTTCCTTGTTAAATCTGGAGCCAGGAGTTTTGCTCGATTAACAAATCTCTTTTCTATTAAATTCAAGTGCAGTTTTAAAAAAAAAATTATTACGGTCTCCGTCATTTCAATCTTAGACAGGTTTAAGTGGGTGTTATACTTTTCAAAGCCCACGGGGGTTATTGACAAGCGGAATCATTAAAAAGTTCTTGTTGAATGGATTGAAGTCGAGCTTCCGTAGGTAGCTTTTCTGGCATTAAATTATAATGTTCGTTGAAAGGGAAATGGTAAAGCGGATTTTCTGGGAATACCCATAAAACACGAACGCTTAGCATAGAAATATCCTTTTTGTTAATTTAGGGTTCAAGTGACACTTCCGGGATATATTGGAACATCATAATAGAAAATATCTTATCTTAAAACAGTTAAATGCTGCTCACGCCCTCTAAAAACCAAGTCGATGTCGTCTGTGCCTTGCAAGAACTGAACAAAAATTCTTGTAGCAAACTTGCGCCACTCGATACGGTATTTTCTCAGAACTACCGCCGTCTACAAAGAGAGCCTGGACTTGTGAGGCGTTCATGAAGTTGCCTTGTCAGTCGCAATGTGGGCGCACATGCTACATGCTCCGCCTGCAGTAAAAGTACTCTGACTGCACTAATGATCAAAGGCAGCTCACAATCCACCCGCCATACGTCTGCCTCGAAGGCTGCGGCTGCCGGTCTCAATATGTCGTTAATCCACAAAACTGCCGCCTGGTCGGAACACTCTTCCGTATTTGCACGGTTTTATAAAAGGCCGGTGCTTCCGGACCGGGCTCTATTTGCTCAAACTATATTTTCGTAAAGCTCCTGTACAGTTTTCTTCAAGTATATTCAATAAACTTATACTTTACGTTCTTCGAGAAATTTTTTCTCCTCTAAATCGTTTGGTGACGGCATAAATTGTGAAGAAAACATCGACGACTGTGAATCCAGCCCTTGCAAAAATGGAGGAGGGTGTATTTAGAGCCCTGCACGGGCCCAAATTTTCGGTGAGCGAAACGTCGACCGATCCTTTCTTTTCAGTAGAAAATTATAGTGTCAATAGTCTCGATTCAGACCCAAACGAAGATGAAGATGAAGACGTTTCCGGCTTGGCAAGAAGCTCTTCCCCCATTCGATATTTAGATGCTCATGTGCCCTTATCTGGTCTTTGGAATATCCAACACTCAAAAAATGTCGAAGCCAAAACTAAAGTCCCTCTTCGAAAACCAGTCATTCCACCTCCACCGCCTACTAGAGCCCTGCACGGGCCCAAATTTTCAGGCCCGAGTCCGGCCCGACTCTAAAATTCTAGGTCCGGTCCGGCCCGGTCCGACTGCCACCCAAAATCCCAAATCCGCCCGGTCCGACTGCCCGGCCGGACTTCGGGCCTTGGTCCGGCCCGGTGCAGGGCTCTAAATGTATTGATACAGTTAATGGTTTTAAATGCTTTTGCCTTTGTGGGTTCAACATCTCTATAGTTAGCTATTCGGTACTGGCATAGAACTGTATTTGTCACATGGTCGCAGCTCATTAACAAAGCCAGTCATACTCAAAAAGGTCAGGGAATGGAGTCCAATAAGAATAACTAAATAAAGACGAGCCAACTTCTTGGCTCCATTCTGTGCTGAACCCTTCACAGATATGTCAGAAATTTTTATAGCATTAGTGAGCCCATTACAGTGAGGGTTGAATACTTGGCGTTTGAATGAAAATCTTGTACAAAGCCCAAATACAGAAACATGAGTCTGACCTAAAATTGTTACAACTCATGCAGTACATGTCCGAGATTGGTACTGAAAATTCTATGAACTCCCAAGAGTGTACAAACTCCGAAACCCCGAGCTTTGCACATAAGATATACAACAAAGCAGGAAAAATTATTCAAAAATTTATCCCTTTCCGGAAATGAATGCCGCTGACGAAATGTCAAACGGTTCGAAATTTACATGGAAAGAGGGAAAATTTTGTTTCGAGGGATCGACAAGTATTGGTTTAGAAAAGAGGCGATCTTATTGTATAAAATTTTACAAGTTTCGCATTTAATTTTAAAACGGAGGGAAATGAATTCTGGAAAACTGACACGGTTTCCTTTCATCGAAAGCCATCTTCTTCGTTTCAACCCACAAACTGAATATATTTTCTCTCGTTAATGAAAAACTCTTCTTTAGCCCGGAATCGACAACGGGTAAACAATATTTTACATTTTCCACTTCAGTCGTTGATATGTTTTACACACGAACCATTTCTTAGTATGGAAAAAAAACCGGAAAAGAAAAAATAAATAAAAAACAGAAGTTTCGGTGCGGTCGAAGGGACAATAATTTAATAACTTCCGTCAGTAGCAGAATTTTCGGGTTAAAGGGAAAAGAGGGAGAGAAAGAAAGCACTTTAGGTTAGGAATTTTATGTTATAGAGTCATGGAAAAGGTTCCCAGGAACCAGTAGAAATAAATTACCTGACCGCAAAGGGTATCGGGAGCTGCTTTTGTCGAACGTGTACGATGTATTTATCTTATTTGTTTACAATTCCCATGCCTATATCCGTCAACGTCCCGCTTTTCTCCTCCATTCTACCCTATTTGCTCTCCTTTTCACGTGAGAGTATTGCAATCGCGCCAAAATTAGATTTTCGAGTATCGATAGGAGGGGAAAGAAGGGAGGGAAAAAATTCAAATCTCAAAGGGCAAACGAAACGATGTGCACTCGGTTTCATTTTTGTCGTTTTTTGTTGTTTGCTTTTTTTTTTTGGTAAAAGCATTCGATCCTTGAGGAATGTATGTGTGGGAAGTATAGGTAACATTGTTTTATGAACTTTTTTTTGCAATATCGTAAATTTTTTGGTGGATTTCTGGGAAAACCGAAACGGTTTCAGTAGATTGACTTGAGCCGATATTTTTAAAATTAAAAATTTCTGGCTTGTGTAAGATAAAAAAAAATAAAAAGATTCTTTAAGAGTTTACAGGCTCAAAACTTCCGTTGATGGCAGCATCGTCACATAATTTTTCACAATCATGTTAAACATATAAATAACCAAATTTTTTATAAATAAAAAACAATGTTTTTGTTCATTAATCTGATCTGACGGCGAAAGCTTGAACTACATTAGATTAGCGTATTAAGTTTTTTCCTTTTTTTATTCATCTGATATTGAAAAATCTTTTGAGATAATAAAAGTCAAAATCTTTTGTAAAAAAAAAATAAGTTTCTGAGAAACTTTTTTAAAATGGTGGAAATAAGTGAGGAGTTATGTGCAAAAAGGGCACTTTCGCCATAAGCTAAACATTAAAAAATTCCCTTTTTGCACTTAACTCCTTAAATACACCCTCGGTACTGCCCTTCCAGACCTTAAACCTTAACGCTGCCATCTAGCGACCATTCCTCGTAGCCATATCTCTAAGATGGGGAACGATCTCAATGACGTCATCGGGGTACAGGCTCAATGGGAGAATGAGGCTCAATTTCAACTATGACGTCATTCTGAAAAATTATGCGATGGTGCTGCCATCTAGCGGCCATCAAGAGAAGTTTTTAGCCCGTACTCTCCTAGAGAATCTAGGTGCCTCGAACTGAATAATCCTGGTCATGGGGACGTCACTTTTGTCAGTGAATTCATCTTCCCAAAATTTTATCAAGGAGACGTCCTTCGAAGGGAAAAAAATCACCAAAGAATTTAAATGCGAACATCGAAAAAGCGGATGACCTATGCAAGAAGCGTCTTTGTCGAGACAGGTATTCAGCTTCAATTTGGCTTCGACGAAATACTGTCAGTGTTTTTTTTGGTAAAAAAATTGCATGGCTTGTTCTAATACTCAACTGGCGACGCCTTACGATCGTGTTTGCCATATTCGGTTCCTTGGTACCAATGGTCCCGGTTTATCAGATACACCATTTGGCGCCCGCAAATCGGACCCACAACTCGAATTTTATAGAGGCTAGAGCCAAGTTCACAATTTATTTCATCCAACTATTCCTTAACTTAAAATCCGCCACTTTCAGAATTCTACGGCTTCATTCACCAAACTAACCTCACCTTCTTTTCATTTCAGGACCACGCTTCCGTACTGGTAGAAGGAACGTGTCAGATACCGGACCCGTTGTACAAATTAATAGGATCAATTATTTGTTTTTACGTGCCACTCATCGTGATGATGATAACATATGCTTTAACGGTGCAGTTGTTAGCAGCTCAACAGCAAAGCCTCGGGATGGGACCGGGTTGGACCGGAATGTGGTTGAGCAGTGCGGCGGGACAAGCAATGGGTAAGTAAAAACAAAACAAAAAAAAAACAAACAAAAAAGAGAAATGAGGGATTGAACTCTATTCCGTTCACGGCAATAAAAAGCTAAAAATACACACAATGAGATTATGAATCTATCAGCAGCGATCGATTAGTCGGTCAATATGAAAGTTGAGAAGCAGATACTGAAAGTAATCCATTAAGCTTTTGATATAGGACTTGTCATGTAACCAGGAGCTTCGATTTGAAGTGTTCGGCGGTTTTTATATATAGACCTGCGTTTCAAGAGTGTGTGTTTCGGGTGGCAATCCCATATGTAGGTCATATTAGGTTGGGGAAGCACGTTTATTGAATGAATCGTGGCTTCCTGAATAATTCGTGGGATGATTTATGCTTTAGCAATCTCGATTTTAATTTTTAAAAGTAAGATTCTGAAAAGCAATTTATTTTGAGGGTTTGAATTTCCGTTATTTCTCAAGGTGGAAATTCACGAGTAACGGAAACCTCTGTGTCAGAAACCTGGCATTACTTTTAAAAATTTCATAAAATTAATTTTTAGCGATTTTCTCTCTCTACTCAAATTTGGCACACCTTGTGCCACTCGACCATTAACCAACTAGACATCCCTCCCAGCTTCTCTAAGGCGATCTACGAACATATTAAACTAGTGAGGCACCTGCCTTGCCCTAATCGCAAAGAGCTTAAGCCATAAGAGCTGACTACTGCAGCCTCTTCAATACAATTACTTGCTGAAGTCAACCACAAACAAACCTTCCCAACAAATTAAAACTACAATCAATACTTCTAGTAATAATCTGCAAAGCATGCTCATTGCTCTTCAACACGCTTTTTCTTTGATTTTTATTTTTAAAAAAAAATACAACGTGACAAAGCCTCTTCAAAACTTCAAAACGAAAAATTAAAAAACTTTTTTTTTATCATTGGAAAACATTAAATTAAAAAAATATAATTCAAGATAACTACCATAATAGCTTTACACAATTCAAAGTTTTAATGAGTAGACGATAAAGTTAACATATCGACAGAATTTAATGACTAACTGACACAATTTCGCGTTTAACGGAAAGTTTGGTGTTCTGAGTTTTGATTCACTCCGACGCGTTATAAATAATATCCCTCCAGCGCGATGATCGAATTTGATTAGCTCAACTTCCTACACTTAGTCTTACGCTAATGGGTCCTTTTTCTCGCATCCCACGACCCGGAATTTTTTTTTTTTATTAATATAATAATAAGGTGAAAAAAGCTTCGGGAAGGAAAAAAAATTAGAAGGAAAGACATCGTTATTAATCAAAATCAAATAAAGTAAATGAAGGGAGAATATTAAACAAGGGGGAAAAGATTCTACGCCTGACAATGTTTTAGGTGAAGGTTTAAAATATTAACCTTAAAAAATTTTCTTCGCAGCAGCGAATGAATGAATCTTTCAAATAATCCCAATGCCCCAATTTTATGACAAAGATGAGAGAAGAATCGAAATTCTATTCCCTTGATAGGAATCCAAGAAAAGCAGATTCGAATAGGTTAGAAAATCTAAAAACTTGCTCCCGGTGCGATGAGGATGGATGAATTCAGCTCAAAAGTTTCAAGATGTAAAGAAGTCTTTGGGATGATGTTTTGTTAATGATCATTTTGAAAAGCTCGAGATCCTAAGGATAATGATTATTTCCCTCTTTTCGGTCCTACCACAATAACTTGACAATGATGTATGATAATGGTGTTTATCTTTTAATTATTTCTTAATATCTCTTGGCTCAATTTTCTATGAAAACTTTTCCTGTAGTAAAAATTTTTTTCTTTCTTTTATAAGTTTTTTTATATAAGACTTAAGTTTCACTTAAGGCGGTTAACCGAGGAACTTTTTCCACGAATTGAATTGAGATTTAATTCGTCTGTGGAAAAGGATGGAAAAAGAGCTTGTACAAGTTTTTGAATAATCCCCGTTGTTAAACATCAAGAGCTCGTTCATTAAAAAAGTAAGTCTGGTTTTTCAGGCGACCGTTTCGATTGCGGTGCAATTAAAAGTTTGTTGAGTATGATCCTTCATTACTTGAAATTTTTTCTCTCCCTCGTCCTAGATTTTATAATAAGCGGGAAATGTTTTTGTTTTAGAGGATGGGATTTTTAGGGTTACGAGCTCTTAATGTGCAGAAGAAACTGACGATCTTAAAATAAGCGAAATGAAAATTTCTTCTGTCGCATAATCACTTAAAAAATATCCTCCTCCTTGCACCTGCGATTCAGCATCTTGGTATTTCTCACCCCGTGCCATGAACTACATATCTCTTCAGCAATCAGCAAAGGAGCTCATATCTTTGCTTAGGTCTCCTCACTTCGATTCTTTTCGAATCATGAAGCCCAGCAAGAAATGCAAGCATCCTCACATTATCTGGCTTTCTGCTTTACTTTCCAACCGAAAATCAGATTATTAGAAAAAAGAAGAGCGAAGGAATCTACAAAAAACGCAAAAGAAGAATTAAATTTACTCAAGCATAAGCTCAATTTGAATGTTGATATTGAACGCCTACGGACAAGACGGCAGATGACTTATACATGTCAGATGGGCGGTGATCCTTTCATTCATTTGCATCATCAAGCTTGTTTCCTTCTCACGAAACATTCTTACCCTCTCCGTAAAAAGGCCACACCTTCCTATACAAGAAAACATCCTCCTTTTCAACTTTTCCATCAAATTTTAAGCGTTTGCTCAAGAGAAAAACTTTATTGGAAGATCCAGATCGAAGAAGTTGTTTTGAATAAAAATTAAGGCGAAAAGGAAAAAAAAAGATAAAAAAAAAATTATTCCGGAGGTGAAATTTGTAAAAAGGAAATAAGCTCTCCTCAGTTTCGCTGACAAAAGTAACTTTTCCACGATTCCACACCTGCGAATTCTCCAACGGAGGTTAACACGTTGCTGTAATTAGGAAACAATTAACAAACGAAACTCGGGGATGAACTTCTCTTGGTTTTTAGTGAAATTACAACTCTGTTATTGTAACGGGGGATTTCCCCTGGCTTATCCCTTTAATTCAAAATAAAAAAAACCCCTTTTCTTTTTTCCAGGGATCGACCGGCGTTGCACCTGGAGGAAATTCATGGATCCAAAAGATGAAACCTCATCCTGTGCGACACCTCAACATTTAATCCATCAACATCACTCCAACGCGTCGACAGACACGGATTTAACAACGCTCGAAAACCACGAGCTATGGTTACCCGACAGCAGCATCCCCGAGCCGACAACGACGACGATGACGGCTTTACACGTCTTCGGCGCTGAAATGCTGAAACTCTCGAGGGGTTTAGAAAGCTTTGCAGTCAACGCGGAATCTGCAAAGAACGATGCTTCCGATAAAAAGGATAAGACTGATAATGAAAGGTGAGTCGATTGACTATCTAGGGCACGTTTTTTCCCTTTTTTATTATTTCCCGGGTGCTCATTAACGCAGCCGGAATTTTTCCGATTCCTGACAGCAATCTTGTAAAATAATTGATCAAAGTCTCTATACTCCGTTGATAAACCACTTGAAAAACACTCGAAATATCCTACTGTTTCAACGTCAAGACAGTTCATTATTTATCTTTATTGGTTTTTCCCACCTCGCAACATCGTCCCTTTTTTTTCAACTTCTTCACTTACAAGACCCTCGAAGCTCTTTACAATTTTATTAGATTCGAGAAACCCTTAGAGGTTTATTAAAAATCAAAAGCACATTTCCCTCGGTTTTATTCTCACTTCCTTGTATTTTTAAAAAAAAAGGATTGACAGCGCAGTGAAAAAACTTTGAGCTATAAACAGTTAAAAAAACAATCTCGATTTTTATTTTCCTTCCCATGGCCGGTTTATAATCGATGAGAAAACATTTTTATCTTGAATAAGGGGATAAGAGATAAGAAAACAAAACCCGGGGATGGAGGAAAAAAGAACCAGAGTCATCAAAAGGTTCAAAGAGTTCTTCAAAAGTAGCTGTTTTTCCTTATTTTATTTTTTTCCTCGAGAATCTTCAAAATCCTAAATTTTATTCCCGGTATAAAAAGATCATTTTTTTTTTGTTTTCATTTCTCGGAAAACATCTATTTCCCTTTAAAAGAGAGGAAAATCCAGATGGTTCACTGATTTTAAATTCCCACGAAATTATCAGAGCGATTTTAACTCCGGCGTGTATGTTCGTTTGAGTGATACATAAAGAGTTTATAAAAGAGAGGAAGAGGGCGAAGGTTCATAAAATAGAAGATTATCCTTCCGGAGATTCGATTCGAATAAAAAAGTTTCAGTTAAGTGGTACTGAACTTTAATGAGGAAATCGTTTTAAACCATTCCCTATGGCTATTTTTCCAATCGCGGTGATAGTGTTACTTGACGTTAATATCGTTAGTGGGGCAAGTTACTGGAGAACTGGAAGAGGGTAAAACAAATTTTTAAACGTGGCTTGAGGTTATTTAAAGGCTGATTAAAATCACATAGCCCTTGCATCAGGGAATGCTTTGGTATGTTGATTTTACGAGACGTGTAATTATGTGACCAGGAGTTGTTTACGAAGGTCAGTTCAGGTGACAACATCATCGCCCTTCGCGTCAGAACCTTCTGCGAAAAAAGAATCCGCTGCCACCAAATTTTGGCTGTTAGCTCTTATCACAGATTACACAGATAAAAGGATCCTTTGTTATGCGTGTAACATGCCCTCAATGTAAAAACAGAAACTTAAGCACCCAGGAAGCTGGGAGTGATACCTAGATGCCTCCATTGTACGGCAAAATCTTGTAGTAAATAAGGTGGGTGCTCCAAAATAGTACCACCAAAATTTGATTGCTGACTATATTTTTTGTAATAGCTTTAGGAGAACAGAAATTGCGTCATTTGATGGTCACCTTGGCCGACTATCAACTAGAGAATATTTTATTTCGTTATCACTCACCTTTAAGATAATAAAGCGAGTTTAAGAAAACCTTTCAATGGCACCTTTTAAAAATAGGTGTTCCTTAATAATACCATAATATTGCCCCGTTTTTTTCTGCTAAGCTTTCTTAATACTTTATTTTCATTCACATTTTAAAAATCAGCGCAAAAAATAGGGGAGAACTCATATGTTATGGCTGTGGATAAACTAGTGCTTGCTTTTGGTGTTGCATCTCAGTTTTTTGGGATCTCCAAGTTTTGGCAAAAACACTAATTTGCAAATAAATCCGAAAGTATCAACCTTAGGAACATTTCGATTGCATATTCGGATTCTACGGCCCCAGATACGTGGTTTCTGTTTTGATTAACCACATGGAAGTTCAAGGTTTGACTAACACACCATTTATGCTCGTCCTTCCACTTCAACCATTTTACGTCGTATATCGAGCTAAATAAAGAAAAAATAAAAATCATGATAATCTTTTGAAAGAAGAAGAAATGTGCTTTCACATTATATAAATCACTTTATTAATCATCAGCTACATGATGAATTTTTTTTGAAGACACGTCTTCACAATTTTTTTGTGGTTAAATAATGTGAACACCTCGCCCTCCGTAAATATCGTCTGCTGCTCGAACGATACTAGCGCCATGACATGACTTCAGTACGACACTTAAAATTTTTGAAAATTATTACATGTAGAGAAATTGATGGTGGCACTATTTTGGCTCACATGGGCATTTTTATGCGTTGTGAATTTCCGCCTAAAAGAACGAACAATTTTTCCAGCTCTGTAAAATCCAACCTCTCCTATTTCCGTACTCCACCACATTCATTTAATTCATTCACCAAAAGCATTAATCGCCTTTAAACAACACAACTAGCTCATTCACCCAAAAATAATTTCACGACTCACATTTCCCTTCAAAATACTTTGTATGAATTCTAGAAACCTCTTAAATATCAAAGTATCATCTTCGTTACATCTGACGATTGTGTGTGACAGGGTTTGTGGGCGTTGAGATAACTCTTAAAAGGCTTAAAAGATGATATCAACACCAAACTTTATACACAAAATTCTCCTTGATACATCAAAAGACGCGATTTGTTTTTGAGTGGGAAATCCCATTCATTTTCCGACCGTCCGTCATATTTCTAAGGCTGTTTAATTCAAAACAAAAAAAAATTAAAAAGTTTTTAAAAAGGTAAAGCGGAAGTACAAGGGGAACTTGGGACGAAAACCTGGAAGCTTAAACTTTAACAAACAATCTGAGACCGGTAATGTAAATTTTACCCATTAACGATATGAAAACAACCGGGAAAGAAAAAGAAATATGAAAAAAAAAGAAAGATTTTTCTTTGGAATATATATAAAAAAAATTTACGCGAGTTGGCAAAGTTGAAGAAAAGTTCTTCGCGGTGCAAATTGCAGTTTAGAGTTGTTGTTTCTTGAATATGTCTGGAGTTTCAAAACCAGCAACAGTTTTATATTTTAACCATTGACGGGTAAATCCTTTTAAAAAAATTTTGCAGTAATCCTTTTATGTAGGGATTTCGACTTGTGAACTTTTGTTTTAACATTTCGAGAGAAAAAAAAAAGAATAAAACTCATGATTGTTTACAATAACTAAATTACAAGTTTGATTTTTAAGATCCAACTTTTTCGAATCTTTAGAATCCAAATTCCGTTATAAATTTGTTTCAACAATAAGCAAAGTTTCCAAACTTCCTGACCTTTTTCAATGACGTAGGGTCATTTTTCGTACTTTTCCCTCTTTGAAAAAACTCGAATCCTAATGTTCTTCAACAAAAGATTAAAAAACTTTTATTGTCATTAGTCGAAATAAAGATAAGGGAATATTTGTGTCAGATTTTCTCAAAATGATTTCTTCCCACACATAAATGCGGCTTTTGCTTTATTTTCAGCAATTAAAACCAATAATATCATGGTCGTATCTAACGATAACAACTTAGGTTAAGAGGTCAAAGGGTCCCGCTCTTTCCTATCGTTTTTCACCTCCCTCATCTTTCCCTTATCCCTAAACAGAGAGTTATTTAAAATCCGATTTAAGAGGAAAAGGTTCAACTTAGAAATAAAATTAAAACCCGTTTTGCAAACTGTTGGTCTGATTCCCACAGTATTTCACCGTCCGCGCCTGGCTTAAGCTTTGCTTGTCCCAACATTCAAATGTCGCAACTCGCACGAGACTATCCCACATTCATCCTGGAGTATGATCTCAATAAATTATAAGGGTTTTGTCGAGGGGACGTTTTGTGTCTGCATGGGGTTGTTTTAATCAATCTGGAGGATTATGGTAAGATATTTACGAGTTGCAGAATTTCTTCCGAGTACTTATCGTCGACAGCTTTAAACAAGCTCTCCATGTAAATCTGGGCAATGTCACAAGTTTTCTGGAGACTCGCAAGCTTCAGCTCTCGATTGACGAAGGACTTACTGTTCCTCTGGTTGCTCTACAGAATTTTAAGTCCTACTGCCGCAATTACCGCCTTCTTATAATTGATGCGATTGAAGGCCAACTTCTGCCAATTTCCTATCCCTGAGGGTTGACATCATACCTCATGCTGCCCTACCATCGTTTCCTAGGCCTCCTCGTCGACCACACAGCGTTCACCCTTCCATTCATCGCTGCGACAATGGCCTGCTCCGCCGGCGCTCGCACGTGACCTACCCCACTGAAGCCGCCGTGATTTTGTGATGCTGGTTATCCACGGCTGTTCAGTGAAGTTTGGATATCGCGGTCGAGAGCGAAGTCCCACACTTGGTCTAGGATCTCGGGACTTGATTTTCGAGCATGAAACGTTGGTCTCGAATCGTAAAACTTAAAGTTTCGCTCCCATCTAAGATCAATGAGTTCTTTAAGCTCTCCTATGACGGTTCCTGGGCCAATGTCACCAGAGGAACATGTAACTTTTCTGGTCCGACCCTCCAGTCTTCGCCATCCGTGCAGAAACCTCCAAAAACAGAAGCTACGAATTAACCATGATGATTTCCTAAAAATCTGCCATTCAATTCAACTCAGCAAAACCCATGGAACCAACGAAAATCGTTTTTCAAACTACCCTCGATGTCTTCAAAACTTCAAACGTCAACCCCTCACAATTCGATTTAATTCATCCCGTCTCTAAAATATTAAGTAATAAAGTAACGAATCGGAAAAGGGAAAAGGGTCTTAAGGTCAGAATTTCACCACGATCAGATTCCGCCATCAATTTTGACACAGCTCAAGACGTTACGTCAGCACTTGGACTGATATTTTCATTTCCCGTTTAACCCCTCCGAAATTTCTTGGAAGCGGGCTTTTCCTTTTTAAATCTTTTATCTCGAGACCCTAAAACCTCTAAGTACAATCCCCTCAGTAAGTTTCGAGATTCAGTGGCTTCTATCGGTCTCTTTGCCAAAGCACTTTTAATCGATTAATCAGCTTTCAATAAACGCAAAGAGGATTTCGAGGTTACTTTTAGTGCTTCAAATATCTAAACTATTCCCGGAAACCATTCGTTTAATTATTTCCTTAAGGAAAATAAACTATGTGCGCCTTTAAACAGATGTTGAGTCTTCAAAAGATTAGCAACGTCTTTTTTTAAAATCGGATTACAAACGAATTACCAAGTCACGCAGCTAAATCTGATTTCCTGCTAACAAACTTACTCAAGTTAGATTTATCTTAATAATTAACAAGAAGCAATAATACACATAAGAGAGAGAAAGGAGAGATGGAAAAAGTTGGCGCGGGAATGTGTTTAGAAATAGAAAAGAGGGAGAGAAGATGAAAGAAACTTCCCGCGAAATTAATAATAACACTGCTGGAAGAGAAGGAAACCGTGTGAAACTTTATTTGAGAAGCAACAATTTCTATTACAGATTCAACAAAACGACATCAGTTCTCTTGTCACTCAATTCCTTTTTCTTCCAACGCGGTTTTTTTAAATAAAGGTTTTTTTCCTCTCCTCATCCGGTTTAAGAGGCATGTAAAAAAAGCTTCGCCTTTTGATACTTTAAGATCAATAATAAGAGATGAACAAGGGGGGAGGAAACTAACGGGAAAACTTAAGTTAAGCAGCAGCGGTTTCCATTATAAAGTTTCCAAGCCAAATGACATCTGTTCTGTTGTCAGTCAGCTTTTCATCTGGAAGAGTTTATATCTCTTCTCCAGGTCTGTTATTTTTGCTGGATTCGGATTAAGCCGTCCTTGAAATCGTTCCTCTTGACGGATTTATTACATCGAGTGGAACAGAATTCTTTTCTTAAGAGGCGAAATTTTTTAATGAGAGAAAAGAAGGGATTTTTTTTTTTATAAAATGACGTATTTGAAGAAGAGAAAACGACTCGTACGCAAATCACGGATTGAGTGCGAGTGTATATACGTGAGCGTATGAACGCGGGTTTGTTATGGTGATATTCCGCATCGATGATTTCGCTTGATCCTTTTAGGAATGAAAAAAAAATATAAAATGTATTCATATGGAGTAAGCTCATTTAGCGTAAGAGCTTTCGCTTTTTTTTCTGATGCGAATAAATCTGACTCGTGTTTGATTCAACGCCTATTTTCGAGTTCCTGTATTTACTCGATTTCAAATATGAACGTTTGAACAGTTCGTACAAGAATACAGTCTGATCCGGGATTCAGTGCGGGATGCAGTCCAGGAGATGGAACGTCCACTGCTGCCTGGCAAGCAGCCCCGCGTGATATGAGCCTGATCTTGATGGGTCGGCGAGTATGTGGTAATAGGCATAAAAGTGCGAGCTGACCTAGTGAAGGGTTGGCCTACGATACGATTAGTAAAGTACCGAGCGACAGAGAGAGTGCGAGATGCAAACGAAGACCTTAATAAATAGACCGAACACTCCCAGAAGCCAAAACAAATCAACTTAATGTCTGGAATTCCGTTCAGTTAGCACAGTATTTGTCAAAAGTTCCATTGTTCCTTTGTCAGAAATGATGCTTTCTGAACGGAAATCTAGACACTCACTCGATTTGTCTCGGCTTCAAGACCTCCGTAAGAGCGTTTGGTCTATTATTAAGGTCTTTGGATGCAAAGCAGCCAGAATAGTCCGACGCAATAAAAAGAGCCGATGCTGCTAGAGAAATCGCCAAAAAATGTAATATCCCCGAGGGAGACATTCAAAAAAGAATTACAAGCTTAAGGAGTCAATATACGAGGGCTAGAAAAAGAGCGAAGACCAAATTAGGACAGGAGGCGGCGGGGGTTGAAAAAATTGGTGGGGATTTAACCCTCTTGATTTTCTGATGGAATGTAATGTTCCTCGGGCAACAAGGGATAGTTTAATGGAAGTTCGTGAAAATGAAGAACAGGAAAATGGTGGTGAAAACAAAGAAGAGGATGATTTACATCGACGTTCACATCGAGACTCTTTAAGAAATACAAGGCGAAAGGGACCTCAAGTCCAGCGGGAAGTTGTCACAGACGCAGCAAATGCATTAAAGCTCATAATTAAATCTAGAAATAAAAAAATTGAAGATGGCGATGAAGCCTTTGAGGTATATGTTGGCACCCAGTTAGCCCGGCTGTCGAAAACAGACAAAGAAAAGGTTAAGCTGGATATTCAAAACGTATTGTCCAAGTATCAATCAGTTTCAGTTTCAGACCCAAATCCGGAACGGACCATACAAAAGACTCACGGGGAAAAGGCCAATGAAAGTTTTAGGGACCAGCTTAATAGCAAAAGAGTCTAGCGAGAAGCTAGTCATATTAAAAATAGCCAGAGAGGACATAAACCGCCAGCTTTACAACACGTACAAGGGATGGCACCCAACGACGTACGAAACCTCATGAATATGTGGAAAAGTCTTCTTCGGTGCCCTTCCTAACGACGACGGGAAAATACGAGAAATTGCTCCTGGACATTATTTATCAGACCCTAAATTAAAAGAGACTCACAAACTTTCGGCCATTGAAAAATTTGAACGCCATTTTGGGCAACACGGCAAACTTCATAAGAGAAAATTTGGCAGCCATAACAGTGTACGTGACCATCCGGATTCAGAAATAAGTGACAAAGTCGCCTTATTTACGGAGGCTTTTTTCTAGAATACCTTCACCTTCTTCTACCTTCGCATTTTGCTAAGTGGAAGCAGAACAAGCAGAAGACATTTCAGAACAAAGCCTCCGTAAATAAGGCAACGTTGTCACATTTTCCTGAATCCGGACGGCCACATATACTGTCATGGCTGCCAAATTTTCTCCTGTGTAGTTCGCCAAGTTGCTAAAAATGGCGTTCAAATTTTTTAATGGTCGACAGTTTGCCAGTCTCTTTTAATTTAGGGTCTCTAGCCATACTCAACGTCCCAATTAGCTTACGTTTGAATACTACCCACCGACCCATGCACCATCCGACGTTCATCTAGACTGATGCACCAGAATCTTCTGAGAAATAAAATGGACGTCGTTATTAACAAAGCTTCAAGATGTTTATATTTTTTGTCGGGTTTTAAAAACCTTCAATACATATAAGGGGCCGTTCAAATATTACGTAAGCATGGGTTAGGCCCTTTTTGCACGCCTCAGGGGGTTTCGCCTATGCTTAGCTTACGGGAGTCCGGAAATTTTAGACCCCCTCCCCCCCTAAAATGCTTACGTAATACTTGAACGGCCCCTAAGAGCACTACTGACATGTGCTCAAGACGAACCAACTAAAATTTTGCATCTACCTACACAAATCCCAAGGTAGCCATTGTTACTAACTCTCAAGAAATTCAAATAAGTCGTAGGTTAAAAAAACCCTTTCAAGTCTTTATTCCTTTCCCTTCAGAAAGAAAATAAAAAAGAATTACTTGCTGCCATGCCAAAGGGGGGGGGGGGGGAAATTAACAAAAGCAAGAACGTTGGCTTCCTGTTTACAAAGCAAACAAGCAATTTTTTCCTCGAATATTGCAACATTTACATTACGTACAACCTCTTTTCTTACATTTTATAACCATTTATTATTATTTCATTACAGGAAAGAATCTAAAAAACGAGACTCAAATACATCGTTTGGGAAAGATAAGGAAACGAAATTATCTTACGAGAAAAACGAAAAGGAAACATCCTGTTCATCCGAGGAAAGTCACGAATCCGATAAGAATCAAGAAGAGGAAGGGACCAAAAACGAGAAAAGCGAGGAAGATGAGGACAGTGACGATGCGGACAATCAAATCAACAAAAACGGTAACGTTATAAGTGGCTATAGTTATTTAAACGATTCGGATACCGACGTCGAGTTTGCTAAACCGAACGCGGACAGCAAACAATTAGCGGACGACAATCAGGTAGAAGAAAAACCCGAGAGCGACCAAACGGAAGCTCAAAGGTACAAGCCAAGGATCGTAGGTGAAATATTAAAAAAAGACGTACAAAACAAAATCAACAAGGTGCCTCAAAAAGTTTTAATTAGACAATCATCATCGGACTCTAGACTAAAAAAATACGAAAAGGAATTTCAAATAAAAAAAACGATGAGTTCCTCTGTTAAAAATTTAACCGAAAATCGCGACGAGGATCCAAGGCCGAAAAATCATTTCGGGAATCTCATAACCAAAGAAGTGAATCACGTTGACTTCCTCGATAAAATTCGATTGAGGAAAGACTTAAGGGATTTAGAAGATGAAATAGTCGGGATAAAAAGATCTCCGACTTTGCCGATGTCTAGGCCTATCATCCGGGACAATCATTTAATAGTAAAGTGGAATTCTAATGCGAAACGTAAAAAGTGCTGGACTTTAGGTAACAACGGCGAAGCCGTTAAAACTAAGTTAATCAAAAACAATAGATTAAAGTCGAAGCTTCCTACGAGACATTACAACGGTACCAACATGAAGTTAAACGATCAGAATTTATTACTGCAATACGGTAGTTTAATGAGGACGCCAACGGTTCGCAGTCATCATAGCCGGAATTCGAGTGTCATATCGCGGACGAGTTCACGACACGGGCGGATAATCCGTTTAGAGCAAAAAGCTACCAAAGTTTTAGGGGTTGTGTTTTTTACTTTTGTGATACTTTGGGCTCCGTTTTTCGTATTGAATTTAGTTCCGGCGATATGTAAAAAGTGCGAGGATAATATCCCGGCGGGCGTGATGGATTTTGTGACGTGGTTAGGTTATGCTAGCTCAATGGTTAATCCCATTTTTTATACGATTTTTAATAAAGTCTTTAGAGACGCGTTTAGGAAAGTTTTGCTGTGTAGGTATCAAAGGAGATGGAACGTTCCTAGGTAATTTTAAATTTAAAAAAAGAAATTAATTAAATCGGATGCGGGTGATAGCATTCGACGTCAAGTGGCTTTCAAATCGTAATAAAAAATTCCTTAACCTTGTATTTTTCTACGAGAAATTTAAAAAATAAGTAATAAATGAAATTTAATGCCTTTTTTGATGTAAGTAGTGCGGATGAACAAAAACAAAAAATTAGTTTTCGATAATCGTAAAAGAAATTTTAGGACCTCAAAGTTAAGATTTTTTATCTCGATTTTCAAGTTGGTACTTGTTATTTAATAAGGTTAAATTAGTAATGATACGGGTCTTTTCGAAAATGGGAGAAAAAACATCAACATTTTGAGGCATAGTTTTGTTTTCTAATCGGATATTTACGAGCACGGATAATTATCAGGTCGAAGAAAGTTGGGCTTGATTCTGCGCTTAAATCTGGACATGATGGCATGAAATTATGGCTCAGCAGAACGTAGGCCATGTGCGTAAAATTTTAAAGGAGAACGATATTCCATTCATTGATATTCCTGATTTTTTCTGTGAGCCGTGTATATTCAGAAAACAACATCGGCTTCCGTTTCAGTTGAGTGAAACTGTGGCGCCAGAACCGGGTCACACGATTCATTCAGATGTTTAAAGAGAAATGAACATCGAATCCATTGGCGGATCAAAATATTTTCTATTAATTAGAGATGTCTATAGCCATTACCAACAAGTAAATTTTATTCGACAAAAATCAGAGGCAAAACAGAAAATAATTGATTCCTGCACGGGCGGAAATTTTCAGGCTCCCAAATTACCAAATTGCCAAAAATCACACTGAACGCTTAGTAAAATTTTATTAAGGTTTTCTTAGAAGAAGAATCTGCTTCATCATTATGAACGAATTAAATAGACGTAAAAATAGCCTCAGGCCATAATTATTAGTTGTGCTCATGGGTGCTACCGCAAAATTTAACTGAGGCTAACAAAAGATTTTCTTTTAAAACAAGATTATTTTCAAAAAAGGCATTAATTTTCTATCCTTCAAAAAAAACAACCAAATTAACCACTTCGGTTCTAAAAATTGTTTTCTTTTTAGCACGGTGCCTTTAATCCCTTCCAAAAAAAAATCTCTTCAAATCCCGATAATTCCCTTTAGACGAGAAAAGCCTATTTTCTTAATTTTTTTCCCGAGAAAGAAAAAAAATCCGGAGAGAAATATCTTTACTACCGTGGACCAAAGCTCGGCGGTTCCTTCTGGTCAAGGAATCCTAAATATCGGAAAAGAAAAAAATAAAAAAATCATCTTCCTGTATTTAATTGTATCATTGTTGTGTAATAAAAAAATTTTATGTTCATTGTTGTGATAAAAGAAAATAAATGTCATTTGTTTATGTTTTTTATTCAATTTTTTTTTCTGGAGCAAAAAATTTTTTAAAACCCAGAAAATCCCAAGTTAAAAATAGATTTAAAAGGACAATCGAATCCTTTTCTGACAAAAGAACATCCACGTGTCAGTCAATAGGACAATAAGATGCTTTATGATCTCCAGTATAAAGAAGAAAAAAAAAAGAAGAAAAATGATGAAAAAAAGACGGGAGATCAAGAGAAATGAGATTTTTATGCACTTTAAAGGACACTTCAGCAAGATGTGAGAAATCGCTACAACGCTAACATACATCCCCTTGCTTCGTCTCAAAAAATTCCTCTCTTCGTCAACATAATTCACAAATGAAATTTTCAAAAAAAAAAAGGTAAGCGAGAGAACCCGTTTTCAATTTTCAATCATGTTTACGAGGTTCAGTCATATCGTTTTCAATTTGCTGACCGGGGGTCCTAAAGCTATTCATAGCTCAAAGTTCACCCTTCTTTTATGAAAATTTCGGCGAAAAAAAGGAGGGAGCCCTTCAGGGGCCGATTTCACTTTGTCGAATAAAATTACAAAACATGATACAGCACATACAATATAAAGTAATTTTTCTACCCAAGAGACCTTTCTTCTATTTCATTCAATGGGAAAATAAAGAATATCTTTTTCATTATTTCATTTTCCGTGAAAAGAAAAGGCTGTCTGTCATCGAATAAGTCTGTCTCCTTTATACATAAAAAGAACCTTTCAGGAAGTAGGAAAAAAAGGGAAAGTAATCGATTCAGGAGCGGTTTCCGCCACTTTAAAATTTCGAAACTTTTGACCTCTTCTCTGGGTTTTTGAAAATACGAAATCTCTAAAATTGATGTTGTGCTTTAACTTCCGCACTGGTAATCAAGATAGACTGAAAATCCTTTCTTGCATGAGTTTAAACGTGAAAGGAAACGGACATTTATCGATCATGTCCATCAAGGGGGAAATATTTCAACAAACGATTATATAAAGGTAAACGAAAATAATAAAAAGAGGGAAATTAGGCACGTTTTCTTGGCAACGTGATCGGGGAAGAATTCCAAATATCGATCTCGGGTTTGCAAAAAAAAATTTTTTTTTCGTCTTTCTATAAATTCTTGAGCCTTTTTTTTTAAAAATAAAAATCGTGATTAAAAAATGTTTATAAATAAAAAAAAGAACGATTCATTGACGTTGCAATTAAAGACATAGAAGTTAGTCAGTTGAAAAGGGAATATTCTTTCTTTTCCGAGAACAAAATAACGAAAGAATTTCGGATTCTTTCATTTCTTAAATGTCATAAGTTAAAATTCTTTTCATTCTTCAAAAAAAAAAGTTTTTTTTTCTGTTAACGTTAAGCATAATATTTTCGTCCCACGCACAGAGGAATTTAGTTGTGTTCGCAAGAATCATTAATGGAAATGTTAAAGATTTGGTTTAAAAACCCTAGAGTTCAGAGAGCTACAGGCATACAGAGAGAATAGTTGAAGCGATGGCAGCTGATCCAGAAATGTGAGTAACTTTTTGGAAGTTTCTGGACCAAGCCTGCCTTTAATTGGTAATTTGTCAAAATAAGAGTGATATACACTCATACTTTCTTTACTAAAAATTAATATGAATTCCAAATGGCAGTATATTGTCCGATGACCGTATTGCTTATTCAGTGATACGATTCACGAATTCACGCTCTTATTAAATTACATAATAAGAGCGTTCGAACATTTCCATGGCAGTGATTGCCATGATTATTCATCAAAAACTGGCGGTCATGGTATAATCGATCCGATAGTGGAAGTATCGGAGGGGGGCCTAGAGGAATCAGCAGCAGCAGCATTCCTATTAAAAAAAATCTACCGCAATAACCTTTTCCCGCTGCTGTTCAATAAATATAACAATTTTTAAAGACTTTTAAAAAAAACAATATTTCTTTTTTTCCTGAAAATTTATGAGGCGATTCGTCTTAGAATCGCGCTTTTTAAAAATGCCATCTCACCCATTACGTATAAAAGTTAATGCTCCACTTTCCTCTTCTATGAATTTTTTAAAAGAAAACAAATTACACGGGAAAGAATTTTTTTTTTCCCAAGAAAATTAAAATAAATAGATAATCCAATGATAAAATTTAACGCACATTAAATTCTCCTCCAAAACTTGGTATGTGGGAACCCAATTAGTCAAATCTCCGGCCCGACCCCGGTAAAAGGTGGCCCGCATTAGTCAGCAAAGCCAGGTTTGTGATGTATCCCGCAAAAGGGCTACATTCACAAACCGAGAGCGCATCACGAATACAGCCTAACAACTGTATTCGCGCATGCGCCGGTTGCTGACTAAGCGAGGACCAAGCGCCGGGTTGGACCTGGACTCACTTCGGGTTTATACTTAAAACGATACGGTCTTTCCCTCACCAAACTTTAAAAAGTTTTCCATCAATGAAAATACCATTTAATAATAATTCCTGCTAATATGAGAGATTTTGAAATTACCTTACGAATTTCTATAAAAGGTGAGTTCAAAGGAATTTGTTCTGTATTGTTTTCGGAATGCGGGTTAATTATTGCGTGGGTTTTGTCGTAAAATGTAGCAATATAATTACCGGGGTAATGAATGTTTGCTCAGTTATTGTTCTGTAATCCTCATTCTTCCGCTGATATTAACCATCATATCAACAAAAAAATACTAATAAACTCTTTCGTGAGGTCTATGATAGACCGAAGAATGACAGCACCACCAAATACTTAAGTTGACCTCATGAGGACCAGTCTTCTTCTTTGGGTGCCCTGCTCGCACACGAGCTTAGGCGATCGGTCCAACGACCTCCTTGAATCTTTCACGAACGGCGGCCATGCGGAGTAGCGATCCAATTCCAGATATTCTGCAACCTGGAGAGATTCTTACGACCAAGTCTTCTTTTACCCTAGACCTTGCCCTGCATGGTCTGCAGCAGCCTGTACTTGGGTTCCCAGGCACTCCAACTTTCTGCGTTTTACGGTCGCAAGTAGTTCACGGCCCTTGTGCAACCGACGCAAGACCTCCTCGTTGATCATATGTTGGGTCCACGATATTCGAAAGATTTTTCGAATATGAGGATGAGGACCAGTTTCACGACGAAAAGGACCAAGCAGAAATTTTCTTGTATTTTTATAATCATCATTATCAAACCGACAAACCAACTAATTATTTCCCTCAAAGCAAGACAAAAAACTTCATTTCATGCTCATCATTTTCCGGATTGTCAGCCCGAGACAACTCACAACTTCCCATTTCTAATTATTTTAAGCCGGAGCCGCATCCAAAACCATCATCCACTGTCCCGCCGAAAGTAATATACTTTCTCTTTGATATGTGTATCTTTTGTCGATGGAATGTATGAGAGCGTGGTGCGGGGAAGAGACATAAAGCTTTAAGCCGACAGACGTTGAAAACTGCTTTTTGAAATTTAATAAGATCCTCGGCTTTTTGTCCAGGGCCTCGGTGATGGATCCTAAAAATGCGGAGCTTTATCGATTCTCCTTTATCCCAATGTGTGGAACCCATTTTCAAACCGAGCTTCTGCGGTTTTCGTCTTTTATCTTATTTTTCCCCCGCTCTTGGAGACAAAATCGCATTAATCAGTCTTTAAAAACAAACCCTTAAAAAAAAACTATGAACGTAAATAGGGATATTGACCGTCTGGAAGAATATAAAACCGTTGTTTATTCTTTCAAAGTTCCGAAATGTAACCATGGTAACCCGGAATGTCTTAAATTCCCAAAACGTTCAATTACGTCGGTTCTAATTACGAATGGCCTTGTGCTTCCTCGTATATGGTGCATAACGATTACCAGATTTTATATCTTTCTGCACTTTGGAAAGCGCCTCAAGGGGGGGAAAATGGAATTGTTTTCCTTTTATTTTCAAAATAAAAAGGCGACGAGGAATTGTAATTGAGTAAACAAAAATCAACGTCGCGTTATTCAGGTTTCCTAAACAAGCTTTTTCCTTGTCAATCGGATTCAGTTTCAGTGATCTTCTAGTGAAAAGTTTAATTTGCTTTTCTTTAATCATGTCGAAAAGAAGGATTCGAGTTTCTTTTGTTTTCTAGAACCTTTTTCCTTTTTCGTTTTTGATAGCTATAATGCTTGTTTGTTCTTGTTGTATAAAGAAGGTTTTTAATATAAATGGCAAAATTAGCTCCTTCAAAAAAATAAAGAAGAAAGATTTTTTTTTGAACAAAAGCTGGCAGAGTAGCATGTTAATAATAAATCCGAGATCCGAGCACCGATCGCTCTCTCGTCAAGCAGTCTTGGTACGATGATCATGGTTAAAGGATTAACGGCATATGGAGCAGAACAAGAAAACGCGTTTAAGGAACTTGAAAATATACAAAAAAAATATTAAAAACAATAGTGAAAAAGAAAGCAAGAGATAGTGAACTAAACAAAGAAACAGGAATCCTTCCCTTCAGTAAGTTATATAAAATTCGACAAATAATTGCAAATAAAGACTGTAAGGAATATAATAAAATTAAAGAAACAGGATAAAACTTGAGGAATTCGCAAATCAAACAAAAAAGATCACTTAACCAGTACCAGGATCGTCTAAAAATAGTTCACATACCAAAACTTTTAAACGAAATACCACAAGAAGTAATGAATATAGACGGGAAGAAGCGTTTTAAAAATCAGCTGAGGTATTCCACACCAACATGAACGAGATATTCCCTTAGGTGCACCGACTGCACCAGTAGGTGCACCTTAGGTGCATCTACTAGAAAATATGCAGATTTTAATACCTCATGATTTCATCGCTAAAAAGCAAGCTACCTTTTTACAAGAAAAAAAGCAAGTGATTAAAAAAGGAGAGGTTATTGTTATTTCAGATTTTGCTGAAAATTATACTTGCATTATTCAAAACTAAAATGCTTCGCCAAAAATTTTTTTTTTCGCAAAATCCTTTGATTTACGTTTATTAGATGTTAAAAGGAACCCGTATACCAAATTTGAGGAAAATCGGTGCACCTAAGGGAATATCTCGTTCATGTTGGTGTGGAATACCTCAGCTAAAAAATTATTTTCTAAAACAAAAAAGGACAAAAAAAACTCTTATCAGTGCATTTAAGTAATTAATCAAGATAACTACGTGCGTAAGGGAGGTGAAGAAACCTCCTCTGTAGTAGTAATGTTCTTCTTCTTCTTTAAATGCCCGCTCCTCGTCGGAGATTGGCGATCATCATGGCCAACCATTGATGATTTTACTAGGAATATCAAATAATGTGGTAACTTTCCATAATCTTCCACATCGCAGTACGGGAGCCATACCATTGATCCAACTCTGCCTCCCGGTATCTGAGCCTAGGTCTTGCCGATTACTACCCTCTTTAGCCCTAGGTCAGTATTAGCGAAGCTGCTGCCCTCAATTAACTCATAACCCTGAGAAGGGAGCTCGCCACAGGGCAAGGACACCAATCCTTGAGCAAGACAAAACATGCCTCACCGGTTACCCTCAGTAGTAATGTTAAGCTTGTATAAATTTTTATCAATTATCAATTAGTAAGTCTCTGTCTATCCTTACTCACAGATCGGGATACCTCACAGAAAACATGGCGACACCCATTCCTCGATCAAGGCGGACCAATACTTTAAAAACATGGCAACTTTCACAATTAATAATGGCGACCCCATATGTAAGAGAATATACTAAACGCAACTTTTCCAACGTATGTGTTGCGACCTCAAAATCGGGGGGGAAAAAAATGGCGGAGTTTCCTGAGAATATGGTTTTATTTGTCGGGTTTATAGATTTCCGTTAGATAGCTATTTTTATCGAATTATTGCTTTGCAAATATAGTGAGGACCCCGATCCCTATTATCCTTCCAAGATTACGAGGCAAACAAAAAATATAAGATTAGGAGGATTGAACAGAACGTACGGCTTGCCCGAAAAAAAAAGAATAAGAAAAGGAATTAAAGGATTCTATAATTGAAGTGTCTTTTTTAAAAAAGAAGAAAAGAAAATTTCTGAATTGGATCCCAAACAAGTGAACTGAATAACTGGATTTTATTTACTAGGAGAAACATTCAAAAAAAAAAAAATTGGGTTGGCCTATTTTTATTCTCCCCCTTTTGGAGCAGGTGCATTCGGAAAGTTTAGATCATTAGAAGATCAAAAGAATATACAACAAACGCCTTCAAATCGACGTTTAGATTCATGTGTTAACTCATGCTGAAAAAAATCTAAACTGCGTTAGGAAGGAGTTTTCGTTTTTTCGATTTTTTTTTTCCAAAAAAGCGGTCTTAGCTCATTACAAAATGAATGAGTTTCGGGAATACTTGAATAGTCACGAAAGGGGAAAATGGGGGAGGCTTGGATGGCATCATTTTTAAAAAAAAAACAGTTTTAAAAAAGCCGATTTCTTGGCAACCATCCAGTTTCTTAACGCTCCCTTATTAAAAGAGGAAATAAATCATCCTCGGTTGCTCCGATATAAAGATAGATTAAAACGTTTTAATCTTTATAACCGGCTATTTTAAAATTTTTCCTTTTCCCTTGAGAAAATGTACTTCATCCTAGACGACGAAAATCTTTTAACAAGAATTCCAATCTCGATGTCGGACGTTATCGAGCAGAACGATTACGTTAAAAGAAAGAAGGAGGAAAAAAAAGAAAAAGAGAGGGGGGGAATCAAAAGGTTGTATGTCCCGAGGTTTTGACGTTTCCCAACGTAATATTTTCGATTTTCGCCAGTAATACCTCGACAATAAAATATGGCCCTGTGCAGCTGGGCATGAATTTTTCATTACTTCGGTGTCTCTTTCCTTTAACTCCCTTGGGTTTCTGCTTCGGACCCGAAAATATTGAGCTGGTTATAGCTAACAATCGCCTTTGCCGAGCCTTTTCCTCTTGTAAAATGTATTTCTTTTTCTTTAACATTTTTTTTTGTTCGAGAGTCAAGATACTCTGTGGATGTTGTATCATTTCTAGCCAAGAGGCGTGTATCTTCGGTAATTTGAATTTCTCAAGCTTCGGAGTTCAAGGACCTTCGTAAGCCCGAAGAAAATAAAACCGGAAAACATCATAGCCCAAATTCTACAAATTAAACGTCTAAACGAACACACTGTGAGATTAATTTAAGAGCTGAATGGACCTTAAACCATGGGAGACACTAAATTGGGACACCTTAAAATAGTTACAAACGTACACTAAAATTTAACAACAAATCCGCTCAACTTTCCAGACTTGTAAAACAAGGAAGATATGCATTATTAAATGCTATCGTTAAAAACTTTTATTTCTTCGCCAAGATTTAATTTGCGCTTTGACATTTTAAAAAACAATCGTCTTTTCATGAACCCGTCGAATTACAAAACTTTTCTCAGCTAATAAAAAGTAGAACAAAACTTAAACCGGAATATTAAGTAATTGGAGCAGTGGGAGTTCTAACATTTAAGTTGGATAAGACGAAGAAAAAGAGATTTGTATAAACCTCCGGGAAAAATTTTTTGGGTGGAAAATTATGTAATGTAAAGATTCTTAGTCATATCGAGCTTTTTATTTTTTTGCCAGAGAAGCCTCTTTTTTAGATTATTTTTAAAAAGGCAGCCGCAGAAGGCTGCTGGCATTATACCGTAAGGAGGCGGGGGGGGGGGGGGGGGAGACTTCGTGCCATTTTTTTTAAAAGCTTTAAGCACCTTTACGCAAAATACACGGTGGCGCAAAACCAACCCGCTTGCCCAACAACTTGTGGATATGGTTTCCTGTAAGATAATTCAGCCCAGGGTTATCCTAACACGCTCTGAGGCAGTTGCTGTTGCCCACCCCGTTTACGGTATTTTGAGGTTGGAAAGAACTTAGGAGAGACTTCGACGTCAGAACAGCCAGAATGGGCGGAGCCGTTGAAATAGGAAATCTGAAGCAATATACTCCAATTCTTTTTAGATCATAAAATATTGGAATGCAGTATTCTAGCTGAGTTGATCTGGGATGACGTCAGTTGCAGATTGCGAAACAGCCATATAGCGGATGACTGAGGCCTGATGGATTGTGCTTGAGCCAGCAACTTGTTTTTCGTAGAGGTTATAATAGGTGCAAGAACTTTAGGCATCGTGGAAGCTTTTTCTCGATCCCTTTTTGACAGTTCCTTGGGCTTTCACTTTTCAGTCCTGCTCTATGTCTGAAAAAATGGACAAAATCATATTTTCTTGAGACTAAGGAAAAATCGACATTAATCAATCCCACGACATCAGCAACACCTCCACCAAAATTAGAAATAACAATCCAAAAACATATGGAAACAACGAGTTTTTAGGGTGCAAATACATGGGCTAAGATAATAGCAATGAGTGGAAATTGCACGGGAGAAATTACTAACTTGGTAACATGTGGGCTAAAATGTTAGCAACTTGCCAACTGCACTTTTGCCGCCACTTTCGCCAACATGCTACCACGTTAGTAATTGAAATGTTTCCCGCCCATTCAATCTCGGAATCATCTTCATAAATGAATGAATGAAAAATCGAAAAATATATAGAAAATAAGAACAATTTTGCGAGTGCTTTTTTTCTTTTAGAACGTCGGATAAGCTATGAAGACGATAAAGACCATGAAGATGCTATCAAGGATTTTTTGCGAAAAATATTAAGAAATAAGTTTGCTAAAAAATTTACTTGGAAAGGGACAAGTCAAAATATCCTTTTAAGCGCACCAATATTCGATCGTTGGTCGAAAGCATTATATTAAGAAAACATCAAGTTTTGGAAAAAAAAATAAAAACCGTAATTCAACTTTGGTTTAAAAATGCTGCAAAAAGAAAGTAATTTAAAAAAAAAAAAATCAAAAACTAGTTTGTAAAGAAAAAATGATTTAGAATTGTTTGTTAAACTTCAACTAGCCTTCAAATGCTCATGCATATTTTTCAGTAAAAGAGAACTTATGCAATCTCATGCATGAGATTGCTGCGGAAGGCCAATAGACCAATTCGGTTAAAATCCATTTCTTGGTAAGAGATCATTTGAATCTCCCGCGTTACCTTCACCTATCGGCGAACGCGCGTCGATAGGATCTCTGTGCGTGAGCATTGCTAACGACACTCGACTGACGAACGTTCTTAGGTGTAATACAAGGTCAACCTCACATCAATTTTGCCTTTTTTATTCTAAATCTGAAGCAAAATTAGACAAACATTTTATCACAACTTAAAAATATAGAAATGAGCACTCCCATAATTAAAAAATCCCAACTCGACATGGAATCTCATTCATTTAAAACATTTTGTCAACCACTTCTAAATTCATTTCGAGTATTAAAAAGCAGAAAAGAGCATTTATTAAAAAAAAAGGGGGGAGAGAGAAGGAAATCTAAAAATACTTAGTCAAAGGATGCAAGGAAGAGTGGGCACATGTAATACTCGGAGAAAGAAATCGCATGATTCTTTAATAAGGAATGAGTCTCACGAAGGCACAAAAAAAGAGAGAGAGACTGGAGTAGGTCTTTGTAAGGGTTTCAAGTGTCAGAGAATTTCTTTTTTATTCCTGAGGTTAAGACAATCAATAAAGGTTAACTGAAACCGGAGAATTTACTGCTTCCCGTTAAAGTTGAATGAAGAAGGGAAAAAAACCCCTATAAATATCAAAGTCGCTTTTTTTCCCGAACACAGGTGAGCAACACAACCAACGCCATAAGTCACATTTACCAAACAAGTAGTTATGAAACCGTAAGTCATGGAAAAAGGTAGTACTCGGATTTAATTAAAGGATCGCTAAAAGTCGCTTCAAGAATACGTGGAAAGGGTTATAGAATTCTGCTGCCACGTAGGGCAGATCTACTCGAAAACGTCCAGTGTAATACATAACGTGACGACTCCGGTGCCACCTGAGGAAATGTTGCGATTATTAACCAAAGGCCGCATATTAGACATTTTGGCGGATTCGTCGCTAAGTCGCTAAAACAAAAAGAAAATCACGAAATCCTTTTGCACAAAGACGAGATTTCCTGTTGGTAAATGTATTTAATTTCCGGGTACGCTACATTTTTTTCCCCTTTTCCTTTTATATATTGTCGAGCCTTGTTTTTAATACAGTGCTGATGACGATAATAATGATAATGTTTATAATGATAAATAACATCCGAATCAATTGGACCGTGCAAACATATTTTCTCCTTTTTTTTTGTATCACGAAGCAATCGTTTTTCTCTTCTTTAAAAAAAAAATCCAGAATCGGGTGAAATTTTCGAACCGAACCCGATATATCAAAAGACTTTTTCACCGAATCCTTTTTTCGAGAAAATCGTTTTTATTAAGTTTTATGTGTGTTCCTTTTCTTTCGCCTTTTTTTTTCTTTTCTACGAATTTGAAAAGAAAATATTTGCTATTTAGAAATATATTTCCTAAAACAAGGTCACGTAAAAGGTGTTTTCTTACTCATAGGCGACATTTTTTTTTTTAAAAAAAAGGATTCTGCTTTAAAGAAATTTGGAGATATATTTTATGGTACTGTAAATAAAATTTCTCCTTTAGGTCACAACATTAGGACGCAATGTGCAAATCACAGACAAACGGACAAAGGAAAAAAGTATGCGGCCTTCAAGCAATCAAGAGACAGTGCATTAGCCAGCTAAAAATGACTTTTATTTCTTTAGCACAAAACGAAAATTTTTTTTCTAAAAAAAAATCAGTTAGACTCATAGGCGCTTTTCAGAGAGAGAAAAAAATTTCTCGAATTAATTAAGAAAGAGAATTAATTTTTACGGTTTATTCCTTTTGAAAATCTTTCCCCGTCGTTCCTTTGAAAAGGATTGATTATGTGCATGACCTGGTTTCAGAAAGGTTTTTTTCTTCCCTTTCACTTTACGTTCAAGGTATCGTAAATTAACGTTTTAGAACCTGTAGTTGAATGTTATCAGCTATTTCGGAACAAAGAGTAAAAAGCAGAAAGTGAGAAGGAAAAAAAAAATTTTCAAAGCGTTGACGGTGAAGAATTTAAATCGTTAATTGGAGTATACAGTACATAAGAATTTTAATTAGGGTAAACCCGGCTGTGTGAGAAATTGCTCATTTACTTAATGCAGCAAAAACCACCATTTTGATTTATGTGTAACTATGTTGAGGGTATATGAGTCGTATGTGGATGCATGTTATCAAGATTATGAAGGAATCGTGGGATGAAACCTTTTTAATTATTTTAAAGGGTGTTTTCGAGAAAAAAATGGGGATGAATTAAGGGGACAATTTCTGAGAGCTTTGAGTAATTTTTTTACTTTAACCATTTTGCACAGAATTTAAGATACCGGAGATTTCGTGCCAAGATATTTAGGAGATCTAAAGAAAAATTCCCTAATCCAGCAAAATCATATTTACATGTTTGCAGAGTTACCGAAACTAAGCCCAAATTATGGAGCCACCCATGGCTCCATCATTTGGGCCATGAAGACTTTCATAAATCCGAGCTTTTAAAAAATTTGACATAGAATTGCTAATGTGACTTTCTGCTTCCCTCTCGTTCACGTCAAACAATTTCTATGAAAAAGTAATCGTATCTCATATAAACCTATCACTTACTAGCGAGGAACTTCGAGGTTTCGTTAGTCGGTTCAAGCCTTGAGGGAATAGGGGTTTCGATGATAGAGCGTCTATTGTTTAGAGAGAGAGAGAGAAGACTTTAAGATCCTTCAACAAGATGAAATTTCTGTAGTAAGGAATGTAACGACGGATAGTATTGCTCCAACTAATTTCCAGCTTCGACCAAAAATTGCTGCTTGAAAAATCTTCAAAATGTGCATGCAAATATTCAACAGAAGGCAAGTGGCAAGTGTCTGCTTGTGAAACAACGACAAGATTATACCATCTCCCATTAAAACATAGCTCTCGAAAATGCATCTTCATTAACACAAGGAATAGTTCAAACTAGCTAGTTTGATGACTCATTCGCTGGCTTACAACATTACAACATTTGAGATCGATTAATAGGCCGATCAAATTAAAAGGCACTGAGATATCCGTTTTTTTATTATGCATGCGAACATTTTTTAACGTCGAAGACTGGCTACATAACGAAGACTCGTTTAACGACGCAGATTTATTATATTTCAACAGCTTAAAAAAGGATCAGTTCGATGATTTGATGTCTTACATACACTCTGTTTTTTATGGAGGATGCAATAGAAATATTTCAAAAAGGGACGTCTTCGCATTTTTAATAAAATTACGTCACGGATTCGCCGACGAATTAATAAAAATTTTGTTAGACTACGATTCCCGATCATCCGTCAGCATGGCCGTAAGATGCGTGAGGGTAAGTTTGATGGAGAGGTTCGTCCCCGAAAATATCGGGATTCATCACATTAGCAGAGATGATTTTATTAGGAGTCATGTTCCTGAGTTTCACTGAGTTTTTGTCGAGTCACCATCTTCTGCTAGGAATGTTTATCGACCTCCCGGTCTAGATCCGTAGAGTACTGCCTGAGCAATGTACGGCTTTATCCGTCCACTACGGTCTTGGCGAGGGAGAGGCTAGAGGCTCCTCTTCTGGAACTATATTCGCATCACCTCGCCCTGAGGGGAAGTGAGGACCAGTGCCCAGTCAACCCGGAACAAAGGTGCTACCTCTCCTTACCCCTCTTCAGCTGATTCCACAGTATAATCGCAGCGCAGTTAAATCACTTCCAAACAGCTCATCCTATCACTTCGTGGAGCAACGGGTCCATAGTTGACTGGCACGAAATGAAAAGCCTTACATGAAAGGCGCCATGATGAATGGCAATGACGCATTAAAGTTTTGTTTCAAACAGAGAATCATTTTTTATCATTTTTTTCAGACTATTTTTTATCAGCTATAGAACAATCAAATGAGGAGTTATGTGGAAAAAGGGCACTTTTGCCATAAGCTAAACATTAAAAAAGTGCCCTTTTTGCACATAACTCCTCAAATGCATTTCCACTTACAATAAGAACAGATCCAGGTACAGAAAATGTTGGCGTTCGTCACATACAACAGTTTCTTCGACAAAGATATTCTAATTCCTCTAGACCTCCCGTCCTTATAGGGAAAAGTGTTCACAACCAGAGAATAGAATCCTTCTGGGAAAAATTTAGAAAGCAAATGAGTGAATTCTACATTGAATTTTTTAGTAACTTAAAAAATGATGGACTACACACTGGAGACTACATTGACAATTATTTTAACTTATTTACTTTTTTAAGTTTATACAGAAAAATGGAGAATACGTACGAAGTAATTAGTGATATTAAATCTACCAAATTGGATAGCCACTTTAATATCGGACAAGGCCTTAAGTAGTGAATATTCTTTCAGGTAACGCGAGTTTAAATAAATCAATTAAAGAATTCGACAAGCGCGAACTTTACACATAAATAATTTTGGTGTTAACGTAAAGTTGTAAAAATATTTTCCAAACTACGCAGTTCTCAACCTGATAATTCCTCCGATCTAAGTCGAACCGGAAATTTTACATCTTTCAACTCAAACTCCGATAAATTCCAGCTAACAAAGCAAAACAATATATTATATTCCAAGAGCTGCAGTATCCTCAGCACTAATCATTCAATTTCAAACGTAAGCATAAAATAATCAACGAGTTCATTCACGCTTGAAAAAGCAAATCGCATCACGTAACCTATTTACTGCTGATGTTTTCTTGAAAAACATACACATTAAAATGTATCAAATTAAACGTTCCTTTTTCACAGCGACAAAGGGTGAAAAAAAAAATTCATGGAAATGTTTTCACGCCAAGCGTGGGTGGAGCACATTGTAAGGAAATTTTTTGAATACCGTATAATGCATTGTTGAATAAAGTGACCGACAATGGATAAATGAAATTTTCTTTTTTTTTTACGGAGAAAAAAAAACCCTGCCGCCTCATTGTTTCTTCTACGTAAATACAAAAGCACGATAAATCGTTTGTTTTTGTTCCCATGGAAACTCATTATAAGAATCCCTAAAAAAAAATTATTTTTTCAACAATTTTTTTTCCCCCAGGCTGGTTTCGACACTGAAATCCGACGGTTCGACAGAAATCCATCTGGGTAAAATGGAAGCTTCCTTGATATTTTGCACTCTACAGTTTTCTTTTTTTTTTTTTAATAAATCTGTCTTTTCCTCAGTTGGGAAGATTTTCATTTTCCTCGATCTTCTTATAATGCTTTTACCCCCTCCGCTCTTTCAAAATGCATGCATCCGACCGAAAAAAAAGAAGTATGTGAAGTTAATAATAAAAAAAAGGCGGGGGCGAGGGAAAAAAAATACCGGCTGCACAAAATCCACCTGCAAACGACAAATATATGTTGGAAGAGAAGTAATCAATCAATCAACTTTTCAGCGAATGTCATTTTTTCCTTTTCTCTTTGATATATTTCCCCTCCTTCCTTCAACCCTCTTTTTTATACCCTTGCTTAGTATTTTCCAAGAGCGATGTTGACTTTTTCCCGAGCAACCTTGACCTTATTGCATTTATAAGACCCCCTTCGCTTTTCGGGAAAAGTCAAGGAAAACGATGACGTAATTTACATTTCAAAAACAGAAACAAGGTTAGGTTGTTTGAATAGAACGGGTGTCCGGTGAAAATAAACGTTTAAGGAAATCTTCCCGCCTGGAATTCTTAGAGGGGGTTGGTTAATTTTAAATCCGCTTAGAGCTGCGGGGGGTGCAGCTCTCACCAAAATAAACCCGACGGCGGCATGATAAAGTTTGTGACTCATGGTTATTTAAATGAAGATGCAGCTATTCAGTAGGCCGAGAAGTTAGTAGTCCACATTTTTAAGAAGCCAAAGAGTTAGCTCGTGTAATCGCACCTTAAGTTTGCATTAATTTTACATGTATCAACTGCTAGCCCGCATTCTCTAGAACCCTATCTTCTTCTTTCAGTGCCTTCCCGCGACGAGAATTGGCGACCATCATGGTTACAGAGCTTATTGCGGCGGGCAAGAGACCCTAGTCGAATTGACTGTCTTGGGTCTTGCACAGCAAACCCTTGACCATGATGACTATACTAGGGAACTTAATGTGGTGGCTTCCCAACACCTTCCGCATCGCAGCACAGGAGCCGTACCGTCAGTCCTCGAGTCAGCCTCCTGCTTTCTGGACTTAAGCCTAGCCAACTTTTACCGCCTTCAGCCTTAAGCCAGAACTGGTAGGACTGCTGCCCCCTACCAAAACCCTTACCAGATTGCTACCTCCCGGAGCAAAAGGAATCTGGATCTTGTCATAGAACCCTATACCATACAACAATTTAAATTTTTATGAAATACAGCTAACAGAAAAACTATAGCAGAAAAACCCTTTCAAAATTTTTACTCACAAAATAGATAATATTTCACTGTGGAAAACATATTTATCTAGGCAAAGAATATATTTAAGGAGCAGAAAGTTCATAGAAACAATGAATGAGTTTTTTGAAGGGTTTCGAAACACACACACAGTGCCAAAGAGTCACAACAAAAGAAATAATCCACAGCAGACAATGACTTTTCCTTATTCCTTCCGTTGTTATTTTCTCTGTTTACTTATATCCCTTCTATTTACCCATTATGAAGCTTCCCTCATTGACGTCTGCAAATGACGGATCATTCGTTTCTTTAGTTTGACTGAAACTTGATATCTTCTAAAGAACGGGAAACCGTTGTTTGTATTCATCATATGAATAAAAGGGAAATCTACCTAGATGGATTTACTTCAATCGCATGTAATATTTTCAAATGTTGCGTTGAAGGACACTACATGATTCTTCGAAAGACGTCTACAGGTCAACCTGCATGGCCGTTCGATCCCAGAAGACACATTCTCCTCCTAACCTTGCAGAGACATGAATGAAACAAAAGGGATTTACAGGAATGTTTACCTTTGAAAATCAATATCGGTCGGGGGCTAAATTTAGACGCTCAATAATTTATGTCCTGTTCAAATCAATTGAAATAGCTGCTGACAACAATGGGATGATGTAGCTGATGGGAATATCAATGACTTTTTATTCATTCCAATAAAGAGAGGGAAGGAACAAGACGGAGAACGCGTAGAGAGATCCATTCCTCTTTTTTTTTTTTTATTATTTCTCTTATTTTACGCTCCATAAGTCGTCAAAGAAAAGAGAGAGAAGGGGAAAAAATGTCAAGATCACTTCCGGTACTGACGCTGAGAATATTGTTTCATCTGTCAACTCAAGCAGGCGGTTACATTTCATTTTGAGAAATGCAAAATCCGATACCGCGAATTACATCACATATCATCGTTAAGGGAATCTAGTTAGACATTACAAATATTCTAGAATTTTTCCAAGCGACATTCCACGACATTCGAGATGGTCTAGAAGAGAAGAAAAAAGGGAAAAGGGGTAAATTCCTTTCTAGATGCAGGATTGTCAATAAAAAAAGAAGGCTTTCACCTTGAACAGCGTCCGTTTTTAATAGTTATGTAATAAATTCGTTGAAAAATTCAAAACCAAGTGCGAAGAGTTCTGGCTGGGACATCCGATTGGTGCTGATCTCAAATCAATACTTGCAATTAATCAATATTTCCATCGATACAGGCATAATTATGAAAATTTATGTAAATCCGATCACGCAGGTTCATTATGCAGTACGTAATTTAATAGAAGAGGCATTTTCCTTCCTGTCATTTTTTTCCATTTGTCATCAAAATAGAATTGCGCAATAATGAACGAGCTTCGTCAACATTTTTTTCCAAATTTAATCATTTTTTTCTTCAATAATTTATTATGAATCAAAATGATTACTAAATATTTTTAAAAAAATTTATTTGCAAACACAACTCAACTGAAACATTCATTTGCTTTGCTGCAATTTGATTGGCTGATAGAATTCATAATTCAGTGTTTTTATTTTTGTAAAGATGGTAGCCTTGAAATTTTTAATAATTTTGTCGTTGTGAATTTGGCACCAGTTTTTTAATGTGAAGAAGGAGAAAAAATGGCGTCAGGTAGCTGAAAAGCATTTTCGTGTCGTAAAAATGCTTTTATTTTTCGGGTCGAACGGGTGTTTTGCCATTTTTTCCTCATTCGGATGTTTCTATTATGAAAAGTGGAATAGTGTAAGTGCGTGGTACGGTGATTAGACTTTCATGCTCCCTTGAATAAGGGAATTCTGGTACTGTGTCATCCAGTTACCTTGACTGCATTGGTAAGTGATGAAATTTTTATCATACGAAGAAAGAGGCTGATAACTTTAAATTAGCAGGTTACTGATGCCATTTATCTGATTTTTTGAGTCATTGTTTTACACAACTAATGAACATGTGCTTTTTTTTCCGGTATGTTGCTTCTCTGTTTAATGTACAATTTTAATTGCATTCCCACTAATGTCGGTTGCAATTAATTTTCGCCAAAACATGTTAGGGGTTACGAAAGCCTAGAATTTTGAAAAGTTTCAAAAATCAGGCTTTCATCTTGTGCTTACATTACAAATATGCATTAGGCAAAGATGTTGCATATAATTCGATTGATAAAACCAACTTTGCAGCTAAAATATAATTTTTCTGCACCTGTTAATTGCAAGTAACTTGGTTCATGATGAAGGTCTGATCGCAGCTTTTTCAAATCAAGCCCAGCTTTTATGCAGATCTCTAGATTTTGCACTAGTCAATATATCGAGGCACTTGGAGTTTTTTAAGTAATTGAAATTGGCACACAGTTTAATGGTTAAATAGAAACAAAGTTCTGTGATGATCAAACCTTTGGGTTACTTTTGGATAGAAGAGTTGCATTTGGATTTGAGTTTTTATTTTCTCAGTTCGCAAATAACTGTTTGTGTGGTGCCCACTTAGTCGGATGTCCCAGCCAGAACTCTTCGCACTTGGTTTTGAATTTTTCAACGAATTTATTACATAACTATTAAAAACGGACGCTGTTCAAGGTGAAAGCGATCAGTCGATCAGTCTCTTCCCTTTCAGACAAACCACAATAAAATAATTCGCGACCTTAATAGAGTGTTCCATCTCCACTCCGCAGGTTGACTTCAACTAGCTGAACATATGGTCTTGATGTCAACCTGCGCAGTGGAGATGGAACCCTCTAATATCCAACTGCAGTAGGAAAATATCAAGTTTACAATATGAAAAATTTATGTAATTTAAATTAAAAGATTATGACATTAAGATCTTAAATGGCTGCAAGACTAAGCTGCTACATTTGCGATGCTCAACAGCTGCCGAGAAACATGGCAAAGATAATGGGACAGAAGAAAACCATTGAGATATTTGCAAACAGAGGCGATTCGATTATCAACGAAATCAGCCAGATATTGTAGAAAATACAAGAATTTGCCTCAGCTGCAATGCATCAGTGAACGCAGAAATAATATTAATTGCTAATGATCCCTCGCATTCGAAGATGAGGATCCTCATGTCAGTGGCATCGCTCAACCAAGTGTACTGTATGCCAATCGCCCGTCAACGTACACTTCCTTCATCTAATTAAAATAAAAATAATCTTAACACCAAAAAGAATATTTTTTCAAAAAGTCAAAGTGCAACAAATCGTAGGTCCAAAATAATAAAGACGATTCAATCAGAAAAATAAAACCCGTTTTTTAATTAGGTGAAAATTCGGTCTAAAAAATCCGCATAGGCCAAAACATTGGTCCTAATCGGGCCTATCACGGTCACTTTGATTCACTATGTTTAGCTAATGGAAAACGAGTGTTAACCTAAAACTCGTAGATAGCACGAAATTACTTTGGACCAGCGAAAGGTTCAAAGATTCGTCGATATTTTTTTTAAGAGCCTGATAAAGAAATATAAGTAAATCAAAAGAATTTAAATAAAACGAATAAGAGATAAAATTCTAAAAAAGTTCTTTTTCCTTCAAGAAAATAAAATTCAGTCTGATCGGTTAAAACCAATCCTTGTTAGATTAAAGAAATTTAAAAGGAAATGACGATTTTCTTTTTCGCTGACCATAGACGCAAATTTAATCGACCAAAGCAAAACTAAAAGAAAGATAAAAAAAAAAAAGGAAAAAATATATCTTATTTCTTTCTCTTTTTATTTTAAAGAAGGCAAACCCTGACAGAATGAAATTTTTCTATTACTTTCAATATTAAAAATGTGTCACGCCAGGTAAACCTTATAAGAAGATTCTTTACTTGACGGGGAAAAGTTGGTTTCCTGCGCTTTTTAAAAATTTTCCCAAATGGAAAAAGCAACACACACGAAGCTACGGTTTTTTTTTTAATACGAGGCAATAAATTTGTATTGGAAGACGCAAACCCAAAAAAAATCCGTTATTCTCGTTTACGAAAAAGTTTCGGGGTAATTTTTTTTATTTTTCGACCCGAATAAAAAAATTACTAAAGAGGAAAAAACAACCGAAAAGCTATTGTGTTGGAAAAAGTCGAAGAAAATAACTCCCCTGACAACATTAAAGTAGCGTGACTCGGAATCGTTCTCTTTTTTTTCACAAGAAAATGATCTAAAGAAGAAATGAATGGCTTTTTATAAGTGATAATTTTCATTAAGATAAGTAATTTGATCTCGTAACCGGAAAAATATGAAAAGTTAAAAGCTTAGGAGTTATTTAATGAATGAAATATAATAAGGAAAACAGACTGGCCCAAGTTGGCCTTGTTGTATGCTCGAGCTTAATTCACCAGAGGCGGAGAAAAACTTTAGCCATAATTAAATGAATGTTAAAATTGTGTAAAATTAAGGCCAGCATTGATAAGACCTGGCAAGGCCAGACACTTACAGCATCAAATCTTTCTAAAATTTATAAGCAGAATTTTCAAAAAACTTGCGAGCAAATTTTTCAAAATTAAATTGCATCTTGTCGAACAACTTTTTCAGAATTTCATCTTGTCGAACAACTTTTTCAAAATTTCATCTTGTCGAACAACTTTTTCAAAATTTCATCTTGTCGAACAACTTTCTCAAAATTTCATCTTGTTGAACAAATTTTTTCATACTAAAGAACCAAGGAAAATAAAAACCAAGTTTGATCTCTGACTATTGCTGTATAACGGTTTTCTTTCCAAAATCTTCATTCCATTTAAAACTTATTAGGTGTGAAAGAATTATTTTTCTCTGACACTTTATAAATTCCCCAAACTCTTTAAAACACTTTATAATGAAGAACCCACACGCCCATAACCGTAAAATTCGATTTCCCGCTTATTTACTAAAATGTTCAAAAACCGAAAAATTTCCCAGCTATAGAAATATTCATGAGCTCTATTAATTAAGTTTACTAAGAAGAACAAAGAAAACCAACACGATGAAATTATATTAGTATTTAATAAGGAAAAGAAGGAATTGGTAATGCTTCAACGTCGTTAAGAGACATATTCCTTCTCTCGCAAGAGATCTGCTTAGCAAGGCCCAGGAAAATTAAAGGGAAAACTAAAATAGAAAACGCAACCTTTCAAAAACAATTTCACTTTCATCTGATATTGTGCTGGGACATGTGAAAATATTTAATCCTTCTATTTCACATTTTCAAAGTATCGCATCCCTTTAACAAAAGCCGATTAACAACCCGAAAAAAAAAAATAATAATAATAATAAATGGGCGAGAAAAAAGTTTGAAAAATAGGAATCGGGATAAAAAGAAAAGATATCGAAGTAAGAAAACGGTGGAAACAAACAAAGTTGTAGCTGGAATTAGAGGAAATGATCCAGAAAACATAAAAGAGGGATGAAGGAGGGGGTTGTTCGGGTAACTCCGAGGAAAAGATCGGAATATTCGAAGTGCGAAGTCGATTCCGATTGTTATTAAAAAATTTTTCTGATCGCTTAACGGTTTTTTTTTCCCACTCTCATCTCCTCACACTCTCGAATATTTTGCTTGGTTGATAAATAGGCAACCAGATCTCAAGTAAATTTTCTCAGTGATTGTTAAGGAAGGGGCCAAAAAGACAGTATAAAACATGATGTATAAGCTACGGATAAATATGGAGATTTTTTTAAAGCGTCTTATAAGACAAGAGAAGTCAGCAAAAGGGACTTAAGAAAGCTTTGAAGAAGAGGACACGTTTGGATACAACAACGCTAGGTATGTTAATACTCCTTCTAGTTAGAATTGCAAATTTAGCATTCATAATGGAAATATTGTTATTCAAAAGCGAAAAAAACATTCAAAATTTTCTTTTCCATTGCTAAGTGGGTAAAAAAAGTTTTGTTTTTCTCTATCATTACATTGGTAATGTTTCATAATAGCCGCGTTAAATGGATATTCTATTTTTAAGAGCGTTTATTGATTTATTAAAATTAAAACATAAGCGATATCTTGACTTTAGATTAATTAAAAGTTTCGGTTTTAATCACTGCTATCAAATTCCTCGACAACTAAACCTAAAAGCCTCCAGATTAAATCCCTAAAAATTTTCTTGAAAGTAGTTGAAAGAATCGAAATTTGACCTTGGCGCAATAAATCACGTCGCAAAATACCTGACCTGGCACAAGACTTTTATTCGAGTTTTTAAAACGTTTTCACGGATTTTGAATTATGGATGATATTAACACATAAAAAGAGCACCTAAAAAAATACGAGCTGACATTTGTAAAATCATTTATCGTGGTGATCCGGGTTAAAAAGCCCCAAAAGTAAAAACGGTTAAAATGATAAATCGCAAATCAAAACCTACCGCATGATCCGCAATTAATGATACAGATATTTTTTTAATACATAGATGCACGTGGAATTCATAACCGAGAATGTTTTTCATCGAGAAATCCAATTCCCACAGGGTTGGGAAAATTTTTTGAAAATGATAGATTTTTTAAAAGCTTTTTTCGCTAACTAATCAGGAGAGGATTTAGGATATGCGACCCTAAAACTTTAATTTCTTACTTGTTCGAATTAACAAGACTCGTCACTTTGTTGAGTTGCACAATATCAATATGTCGAAATTCGATGTATTAACATTTTTCAAAAGCACTAAACGCCCATTAAAAATCTGGAATTTTCATTTCCTTCTTCGATGTTCAAACAGTTCAGGTCACGAAAAAAAATTGCAGTGAAATTTCAATTTCCATTTCAATTTGTCCTAGAGACGTCTTCTTTTTTTAAAAAAAATTTTAAAACACATTTTTATAAAATCTAACTGAACAAAAATTATGAAAATTAAAAAAAAAAATACTATTGTGGCCACCCTGCTTTCCCAAATCTCAATTAAAAAATCTATGGAATGCTTTTCTTGGGAATCTTTCAACCTGATTTATTCTGAACACCCGGTATTTTACCTTGTATATTTCTCCCAAAATTTTCCTTTCGCTTTCACCCAACCCAAAGGCAAGACGAACAAAATCCTTTTTTTTTATAAGGTTCAGTTAATGTCAAACCAAAGCATAAAAAAATGTTATTCGGCAACTTGATGGGACAAGAATCGAAAGGGAAAGGAAAACAAAAAACAGAGCTTACGGATCAAATTCTTTATTTATTTAAGGGAGAGCTTACCCTGCACCAGGCCGAACGGTCTTTTCGGGGATTTTTCCCGAAATATATAACACCATTCAAAAGGTCGAAAAATCCCTTCACCTTTACAGGACCGAACACAGGACCAACGGGGAAAAAAACCTAAAGCAATGAAAAAAACCTAAAGCAATAAAAAAAAGTTCAGGCAATTCTAAAATCTAGACACTTTATAAAAACAAATCCTGCAGCGAGATGGTTAGAGATTACATCGACAGTCGAGCAACTCTGGGTCGGTTTTTGTAAGTCATTTCAAGTATTTTTTGTAGAAAAACATTTTACCGGGAGAGAAAGTTCCATCAACTTTATTATAAACCAACTTCTCGGCTTTTACCTTTTTTTTTATAAGAGTAACCCTAATTTTTCAACAATATTTTCAAAAACTTAAGAATGGGGGAAAAAATAGAAAACGCAGCAAAAAGAGGTCCTCTTAATCCAACAGCTATTTATCTGTTCGTCCGGGTGCAGACATTTTTTTCTGCCAAGTACTTCAACTGAATTTAAATATTCATTTTAAAGCTGCAAAGTGAAAAATTTAATGTTGGCACACTGAAAAAGCTTCCAAAGTTTATAATTCATCTTGATTGCCAATTTAAATTTAGAGCAGAAAAAAATGATTTTTGATACAGATTGGCAAATGGAAATTAAATCTATTAAAACAAAATTTCGGCTGGAAAACGTTAAATCCTTTGTCTTAAAAGGCGGTCATCTCGAAACAACGCTCGAAGGAAATGAAGCTTACTATCATGAAAGTTATCATCAAAGATTCATGTTAGTTTCCATTGTATAAAGTAATCTCTGTACAGTCCCACAATGTAGCTTTTACCAAGATGCAGATGGGCGGAAAGGATTTAAGGTGCTTATTTCAATTCATGCGCGCAAACCCATTACTCACAAATTGAAGAATAAAATTGCACACCATAAGAGAACTGCTGAGAACAACTGAGAATTAAAATATAATTAACAGACAAAAAAATATGAGAGCAAAAACGTTTTGTAAAATGCTTAAAGCTGACAATCGGCAAAACTGTTTGGTGCCAGACTTTAAACCCACTGTGAGAATTAAATTTATTGAAATAATAATCAGCTAAAAAATGCTAGTATTTTTACAAAAATGTTGACACACTTCATGACTACAAAAAAGTTCATCTACAAAATGGTAAACGCAACAGCACCACAAACCTTTTCAGAAAAAATCACTACTGCAATCACACATTTCAAAAATATAACCACCAGCAGATATTGAATAAGTATGAATAGCATCCAAAAGCAAAACTCTGGTCCATCATTATTTTTTAAAATCAAATTCATTTTCTTGGTGGCAAAACCCAGAAATCATCAATATGTAAAATTTTTCAACTACTGCAAATTGCTCATTTTGCTGCACAAAATCCATCACAGAATTCTCCAAAAATTAGTCACATTAACTTATTTTTTTTCCAGTTCTGCCACGACACACATAAAATTTTAACCAAACCAAGAAGCACTTTAAATAAGTATTGAAATCTGGTATCGTCTAGAAAAGCACATAAAATGAATATTGGCTATAACATCTGTTCAGCTCTAATAACACTATCGACCAAGTTTGTCAATTTCTCATAATAATGCACTTGATCACAGAATTTGAAGGAAGTTGCTCATAAAATATCAAAGAGCTCACAATCCAATATCACTGAACTGTCACCACCATTCAAAAAATGTACAGAGGCAGTTTTGCGAAATGAGAAAATGAGATATGAGAAATTGGCAAACTTGGTCGATAGTGTTATTAGAGCTGAACAGATGTTATAGCCAATATTCATTTTATGTGCTTTTCTAGACGATACCAGATTTCACTCGATCACAGAATTTGAAGGAAGTTGCTCATAAAATATCAAAGAGCTCACAATCCAATATCACTGGACTGTCACCACCATTCAAAAAATGTACAGAGGCTGTATGGCAGATGCTTGCCTGAATGAAAAGGACCTTAACTGTGGCTACAGAGCAATATTTGGAAAAAAATAGTACGGAGATGCTAATTTATACTGTTAAATTTGAAAAAACCAACAGCAAACTGACGAGAGGGTACAAAGGCAACTCGTTACCTTGCTCTTAATTAAGAATAAAAAATAATTAAAAGTAGCTATAAATTCTCACATTTTTTTCCCTCCATACAAAACCAGAGGGGAGGCTTAATTTTTGATAGCATTAGCAAGGATGAATTTCTAAATTCGATTCACATAAACCTTATGACCACCTAATTATTAAAAATTGATTGAACGTTGAAATGATTAAATATTGCGTGCAGAGTGTACAAAATGCCTGCATAGTGATGCTGAAAAAAAAATTGTTGCAAAACGCTTTCAAAAAAATATGTGCGGCCAGTTTTATTTAGGTGGTCATGTGAAACTAAAAATTTATCCTTTAGTCCTTCAGTCTCACTACAAAGTTCTAAAAAATAAAAACACTACTTACATTCGGATTCAAATATTCAAAAAAATGAATTAATTCAGACACCAGCTCTTCCACAAACACACACCGACGCGGCCATCTTAAAACTAACAAAAAAAAAACCAATGCGCAAACTCGACTGCAAATGGTCAACGATCACGTGATTTGAATAAGCTTGTTCTGATGACTGAAGCAAAACAGGGCGAGCGTTACCTTCATGTCTTATCAAACATTTTTTAATTTAATTTTATCTTAATTATGTTTGACGTTTTAACGGTTATTTTGATAATAAAGGGAAATTTTCGCTTAATGAAGAAGAGAAAAAGGCCTTACACTAAATTATTTTCATAATTGATGATAAATAATCGTTTCTCATCTCCTCAGCTTCATTACGAATTGAAGCTGATATTAGAATCACCCTAGCATCGAAGAAAAGAGAATTTTGCTAGGTTTCAACCTGCTCCTGCGAGACTTTCCTTCCCGTGAGAATATTTTTTTTGCATCAGCAAAATTTAATCTCTAGATATTTTTCTCATATGTTCTTGGAAATGAATAATTTAAAATGAAAAAAACTTATAGACCTCGATAAAGGAAACATTCCAACACAGCCCAAAACATGAGATTTTCCACAAAATTGAAAACTAAAAAACAGAGGATGAAAAATTTATTAATCATCTTAAAACTGATATTAAAATGTTGAGATTGCTTTATCATTCCCTCATCAGGAATCCTGATTTTTTTTGGCATCTAGATGACTTCAACAAGTTTATTTTAGATTTATCTGGCTCTACTAAATACAGAAAAAAATTTATGTACAGCTGGTTGATAATTTTGCCTCCTCGAAACATGGCATGTAGTTTTTAGCTTTTGACTTTTGAGTGGATTTTTTTATCATTCTATTGCTGGAGCTAAAATTGTTTACTTTGAAGTTATTTTCAGTCCCAGAGTTGGTTATTGGCTAAAATGTTTGAGGGCAAGAAGATATTATAGTGCCCAGCCCTGAAAAAAAATTGGACTTGAGATTGTTTGGCAGAAAATTCATTCCCTCAAAGGCGCTTTGTTTCTATTAATTCAAAATGACTTAAGTGACTTAAAAAATTTTTAAAAGGTGCTACAATGTTCGAGGCACCTTCATTCACAGCATTAACCATTCACTGTTATGCTATCAAACAGCTTGACAAGCATTTTCGTGCATCTAACCACCAAGGCAATGTGCGCGTGACGTCATCATCAAGGGGCAAGGGTAGGCAAAATTCATAAGGGGACCAAAACAAAATGTCGCTATATACTGTAATGTTAAAATCTCTTTAAAATTGTCATGTTTTACGCGATTTTTGGGTGTAAAAAGAAAGCAAAAAAGAAGGAAAATGTTTTTAATTTTTTTAGCGTTCCGGTTGTGCAAAATAAATGGTCACTGGACCTTCCAAAATTATAAAAAAAAAAAAAAGAAAAAAATGGATAACTGGTCTTTATAAGGAAGACTTACATGGAAAAGAATTGAAAATTTCAGGATTTTTAATGAACATTTTGTATTGGTAAGATGATTGTGTAATTTTTTAAACATTAAATTAATTTTTATTTTAAAAATAAGACCCTATGCCCTGTAGTTTGATTGTAATTCAACTGATTCTGTAGGAAGACCAGCTACTCTCGTTGATGTTTATAATCCAGATTTGTTTCCTTCCAATTTGTTGTCCTTCTCTTAAAATGGGTTATGCAGGTGTGAAGCAACCTATGAAAGATCAGTTGGATTGGTAAACCAGTATAATAAAGCAGCGTCTCTTGGTCCATCTCAAAATGACATTGCCTATGTTGCTTAGCTTTCCTGTATTGTATTTTCAGATACAGAAGTTATATGTTTCTGCAAATAACACAGCTCGAAACTTTCATGTTCATTACATTCGATGTGACCAGAGCCGGCCCTGCCTCTGATCCTAATTACATACATTTCATCGAGAACAAGCTTTAACCTCAATTTATCTTCATTATTTCTCCAATCTCATACTCTGAACACCTTTTGAAAACGTGGCAAACATAATTCATTCATGCCTAGTAAAAATGACTTGGCTCTTTGTCTTATAAATTGAGGATAAAGGTAAGAAAAAGTTTTTAAGAACTTTTTTTTTTAGAAAAACTTTTCCTAAAGCTTTTTTTTTGTGTGTCAATTTTTTAATGTATAATTTGAATTTCAGGTTTTTAATTTTGCACTGCTGGGATTTACGTGAAGCCCCTGCATAAATGACTTAGTACAGTAACAGGCTGATCAGAATCAGGGGTGAACAAACATGGAAAAATTAGCAGTGTTGTATGATCTAAGAAAATATTTTGTGCATTACCTCTCCAGTTTACTTTAGTCTTTTTGCTTGAAGTTTATAAAACAACCCATTCAAAGTAGATAATACCGGATGTTTGAATTAACTCTTGAAAGCAACACAGTAAGTAAGCTAATAAAGCTCAGTTTCATTTTTTTTCTAAATCCCCACAAAGAAAGATTAAATCTTATGTTAAGTCAAGCGTGGTTCCATTATTCCATTCCAGGACTTTTTTTTTACCAATAAAATAATCACATTTTTATTTTTAAAAACAAGTATATATAATTTTTCAAAAAAAAAAATACACAAGAGACATGAGAAAACATGAAAATAATTATTAATGAGAAAAAATGATGGCGATGATGATAATAACGATAATTATAAAAGCTTTAGGGCACAATCACCGACCAAAACTTTCTATCCAAGTTACAGCACTTAACTTTTATACAAGATTTGATTCGTTGCCGATTTCATTAAAATCAGCTGTCGCCTAAAGAACTTCGAGGCAATTCCATTACAACTTTATTCGGATTAAATCCTATTTTACAAGATTTACCAAAACCAAAAGGGTTGTTAGAACATTAAATAAAGAAAATGGAATTGTTTTTGAAAAGTTCCGTTGAGGAAAAATCCGGGTTAACTTATTTATTGCACATTTGAATTAAAATAGTTCAATGATGTAAAAAAAATATTTGCGTGATGCAATATTGATAGGGTCAGTTCTTCCAACCTTAGACTAGATAAAAACATAAGTTTATTCACCTTCGAAGTGATTTATCGGTTTATTATTGCACTTAGTTTTTGAATGAGTATTTTTTTAGTTGTCTTCTGGTGCTCTGCCTTCTTGTACAGTCTGAAAAAATATTTAGAACATTTAAATTATAAAAATTGATTTATTTTGGGTTTTGATTTCAGGTTGCAGAGTGGTTTGAATAATATCCAGAAAGTTACTTCGGAAGTGAAGCCAATATTTATCAGAAATCGTTAAAGTTATTCTCTTCACGTACAAGAAGAAATTAAAAATACGAAAGCTTTTTTTTTTAATTTTAGAGATTGCATATTTAATCAGTAAGATCGGATTTTTTCGGGAAAGCAGATATTTCAAGTTTTAGGTGGTGAAGTTTCTAAGTTTTTATTATTTATTTTCTGCATTTAAAAATGAGATTAGGCTTTAGCAGAGATTAAGTTTAGCTTTGGACGGGCTTATTTCTTTCAATTCAGTTCTCTAAGCCACGACACGCTAATGAATTTAGGTTCTTTGTAAATCTTATTGAGTAATTAATAAAAAAAATTTCTTTATCAAAAGGAAATTTTTTTGATTTTTGTTTACTTACCTTGTCTCTTCTTTCTCCGTATTTAGACCAGAACGTAACCTTAGCTATACTTTTTTGACCAGTTCGCTGATTAAAAACTGAACAAGCATCAAATGGAGGACAGTATAAATGCAAACTAACTGCTTGATCTGCGTGGCTTGGATTTTCAACTCTATGTAATCCCAGTGAATCTGAAAATTTAAAACTTTATAATCTATTCTTTTTTACTAATTGTCCAACTTTTTAAAACAAACCATTAATGTAAGCCACGTCATTTTTATGAATCTCGGTCCTTTTAATTTCTTTTAAAGCACTTTGTTCAAGTTCCTCATTTTCGTGAATATCTCTAGGTGTCGGATCAGTGTTTGTTTCTTCCGGCCATGCGAATCTTACTTCGCTTAAAGTTCCTTTTGGAAAAAAAAACAAAAGGTTAATAAAAATAGTTCTGAGAAAAATTTTTAGTTTCATAGGGAATGTAATACGAACCTTCTAAAACTTTCATAAAACAGTGGGCATTGGCATGATCATGTATTGCTGAGCCGTGACCTTCTCCCCAGCATAATGTCATTAAATTGAATTTACCATTCCCGGAATCTACCAAGTTTCTTGTATATCTGAAATTAAAAACATGTCTGTGTTACGTAATTGACTTTTTTCCTCCCCTCTTTTTTTTCTAAGATTTCGTAATAGGAAATGATGATTTGTTATGCATTCGTAGGAATGAATGAAAAATTTTTTTCAATGAGACTTGGCTTGAAAAAAATGTTGAATTTTATGAGAATTGGAAATAAGGGACTCTTTGGAGTAAAATCGATAAGTTACTGAGTCTGGTTCAAGATGTTAAGTTGTTGAAGGTGAAATAACTGGAAATTACGAGTTAGGCAACCTATCATATACTTGAGTATTAAAAATTTCTTGTTATAAGCAAGTCTTTAAAAATTTTTTTTGACTGATAATTGTTTATTTTGGATCCGTGAAAATTCTGCCAATCTGTTCTTAGCTGATCTGAGCACGGATTGGCGAAAAAATCAAGTCACTAGCCTGTGCAGTAGCGTAATAATAGCTTATAGGCCTTTTTTCTGTGGGGGCCCACTTAGAGCCTTTTAAAATTTTTAAGACTCTTTTATCTAAAAATCGCAGCAAATACTTTTTGCCAAAACAAAAACTGTAGTTTACTTCTTTCTTCTTAAGTTTCTGAACTCAATATTAATAAACGGTTTAATGATTAGGAACGAGAAGACACAAGCTTAAAATTTGTGATTCTCTTTAAAAAAGTTTAGAGTGATATCTCTTCACTCGAAAATTCTTGACACATTTTCTTGGCAATAGAAAATTTTATGAAAGTGTTGTGAAATATTTTTTGATTCAAAGAATGTTCCGGAAAGTTTCTAGCCAAGAAAATTGCTGCAAATATTTCTTCCTAATCACTAGTGAAAAATTTTTATTGTAATTTCCTGAAGAAGAAAGATTCTCTAGAAAATATATCTAGAAAAAATTCTCGCTAAGAGAAAAAATTTATCAATGCTTAAATTATTTTCCATGAGTCAGTCTTCCAGTGAATCGAGCGAACAAAAAATGTCTTGAAGTTTTATTAAATTTATTCAAAAGGACTAGAAAATTTTCAATGAGCAAAATCCCAACTTTTTATTTTCATTCACTTATTTGATTTCCCATTAAATCAAAAAAAAAGAACATTTAATATACTAAACTAAAAAATTGCGACTTTCAGCAAAAATCATCTCTCTCAACTCCATTAAACTCATTTAAACTGTCTGCTCGTAAAACGCTTTTACGCATTTTGAAAATTTGTATTACCTTACGGCCATACAAATCGTCATGACTTTATTAAATGTCAATATTGACAAGCCGGCGGTTTTATTTCCTACAGGCAGCTGACAACCGGATTACAGCGGATAATTTTATATATCAGTAGCCGGATATAACCAGGACCGAATTTTAAGTCCTAATTAAATATACTGCATTCTAGAAAAAATTATTACCAGGCGTGGTTTATCCCAAATTAAAAAAATAAAAATTAAAATGACGTAACTTGATAAAAACATAGCCTTTGGCCATAAAACATGACAAAAGAGGATAAGTTTTACAAAATATTAAAAGATGACCCGTGTGACCTTATCATCCTATTATTGTTTTTCCCTGAAAAACATTAACATGACGACATTGCTGATTTTTAAGAAGGAAAACGAATTTTCCTTCATTTTTTTGTAAACGTACCTGTATCTATCGAATTTAGCATATTTCCTCCATTCCTGTGGGTTCGATTTATAGGACCTCATGACTTCCATGACATAATCAACGTCAACTTCATCCTCTTCGAAGATCTCGTGCAGTTTCGTTATCAAATCCTGCAGGGTCTTGATCTCTGTCACACTTTTATGCTTTTTCGAACAACATTCTGTCATGTCGATCGGCGATCCATTGTGGATGCCGCAGCCTTTCATATCCTTCTCCAAACTTTGAATGGTGTTTTCGAAATTCTTGCATGATTCTATTGAAATATCACCTGATCCCAAAGGTTTAATACCCATTTTTTAAAATCTAAATACTGCACTGTTTTTTTTTACTCTTGTCAAACTAATTTCAGAACTATTAAACTGGCTCGAGGGGGTAAATCGTTAACCTCGGTTCAAACCGCGAAATCAATCCTAAAATTTTTAAATATCTGCAAACGTATACAAAAAAATATAAATAAAACAAAAAAAGTTTTAATAACAAAAATTAAAAAAAATTTAATTACCAAAAAATTTTAAGCGCACTGTTACTGTTAAAAAAATTTTTTTTTAATTGAAGACGTTTGAACTGACACAAGTATTAGAGTAAACTGATTGAATGAACTAACGTTATCAAAACACGCTGCTCAAATGATTTAGCAACAACTAACCAAACGATTGCTCCTCTCTCGGGTATTATATTAAATCTACAAGAGTACTTAATCTACTGTTCTCTAAAGGTCACTGTAAACAGACGGACGGGAAAGTCAAATAAAAATATTCATGATATGAAAGTTTACTTTTATGAAGGGTATGGGAAGAAGTAGCGCTACCCTGTATGTTGAGATTTTAAAGCGGGTCGTTTTGAGTACTTTTGCAAATCTTTCGTCCCACGAGGAATATCAGGAATAATCGCTCGAGGCAGGAAGTAAAATTAGTTGGAAGGAAATCTAATAATGTTGTTTGAAATAGGGTAGACTATTAAGAATTTAAGAGGGCGGGAAACAAATATTTGAGAAGTATAAGTAGGGGCCTAACATGTAGTGGACACTTCAATGAGTAAAGGGGGTCGCCATTAGCAAATCTGGAAACTGCCATGTTTTCGCACTGGGGAGCTGCCACGATCTCAAAATGGGAGTAGCTGTGTTGGCTAATACTTAATTAAAGAAGCAAACTTGGCGATTCCCATTTCGAGATCATGGTGGACCTATGACAGCTTCGAGAATTACAAATGGCGTCTGTATATAGCAGACGACTCATCAGTGTCCACTCCCTATTAGGCTCCTTAATGTAAGTTAACGGAATGTGTGTAAGGAAAATTGGAGGCATGGAAAATAATATAGTTATTACCGCGTTCTCCGGATATCACTGATTGATAGACTGAGAAATGCCAAGGTGTTCGATAGCTTGACCGTTAAATTACGAAGGTGAAAGTTCTCTATGAGATTAAGCAATGGAAGCTCCAGTATTTTTGTTACTGTAAAAAACAAGAAGTATTAATTCCTGCAGCCTACTTTTACACTTATACAATGGTTTAAAAGTAACTCTAATTTTATCTTTTTCATTATCGAAGTCCTCCAGAGATTCCTTATCAACCCATTTCTTTTGGACAGCTTCGTGGTTAAGAGCCAAACCGCCTGGACCGACCTTAAGGACTTGCAAGTGTTTCCCCTACTTTTACTCGAGGATGTTTACTCGAGGCCCTTTCTTAATGTTTTACAGCTTTTTACCTAGTGCATAGTTACTTCCCTACTGAAAAAGCGCAGTTTTTTTTTACCCCTACGACCGGGAGGTCTAGGGCTACGTCAATAAGACCTTAGAACGATATGACTTGTCTTAATTTGTCCTTCTATTTGGGGATTAAAAAACAATTTTGCCAGTTTTAATGCTGAAGTTGAGTTTCCAACTTCCTGAACACACTGTAAGATGTTACATAATAAACTTTTGCTGAACTATGCCGTGATCGTTCAGCCACCACTTAAGCATCGGCAAAAAAACTTCCTAATTTAGTTTATTGCTAATTTAACTTAATTTAATTTTAGACTTTGAACTTAGAGTAATCCCCTATACTGTGAAAGCTTTGCTGCAACAAGAAATTTTTAATACTGGATGTTTTCTGAACTACATACTTTTTTCGTTTGATTGAGCTTATTAATTCCAAAAAAAAATGAATTCGAATATGTAAGCACATTTACAACCAATATTTCTGTCATTTATCCTGTTAATTAACAAACTCAACCTCATACAGCGATTTGGTTACAAGGAAAAATTAACCCACTCACTGAAAAACGGTTAACAAAAACATAAAGTTAATGACCCGAAATAATCACTAATTAATAAAGCGATACCCATAATTGCGCTTCAAAAAACAAAAAAACCCCGCGTAAAATAAAACGAAAACCTGCACGGCGTCTTTTTGCATTCTATTATCCTAATAAAATTATCTTAAAACCCCGTAAAAAGCTCTTATTTTTTTACGAGTTTCCGGGATAGCGCTCCGCGCCGCAGGTAGCGAATAAAAACTCGCAAGTTTCCAGCAGGATTTCTCTTTTAAAATTTTTTCTCCCTCCGCGATAACGACATGTTTAGGCATCCTCCCAGTTAAAAAAAGATAAAAGAACAAAAACGAATAAAAGTTTTCCCGATTGCCTTTCCCGTTTCTATAAAAGAAAATAACAAGAATCCATCCAGAAATCGTTATAAAAATTCGTGTTTAATTAGTTGGCAATCGTAATAATGTTAAGTAGGCTCGCAACCTGGGAATCGGTGTTGTTTTATAAACGCGTTAGGCAAGTTTGTCCGAAACGAATGATGTTTTGGTCAATTAAAAAAATCGAGAGGATTTTTAATAAGTTTAAAATAAAAAATTTTGGGGCTAAAGTGATTTTTTTAAAAGTATTTTGTTGTTCGGGGTGAAAATTTGTTAAAAGAAAAATTTTTTTGAAGTATTTTTTAATTTTTGGCAAATATTTTAGCATTGTGTTTTTCTTTTTTTGTAGTCAAAAATTTTTTGTTGGAAAAATAAACCTTTTGTAAAAGATAAAATGAGTTGTAATGAAAGTTATTTAACAAATTATACCTGACCATCGTAACCGTTTAATTTTCAAGATCAAGCTTGTTTGCGGTCGAAGTGTTTGTACCTGACTGTAGACTTGTCTTGAAAATAGTATACTATTTAAAATGGTGTCAACAACTTTTGCCTAACTTTCTCATAACCGGTGTCCTGCATCTAAGATGTTATTACATATCAAAGGCCTAGGGTTACCAAATCGATATTTTTGCTCACGGAGGACTTTTTCTAAAAAGGCTACTTAAAAGCTCGGAATTTCCAAATTTCATACTATAAAATTTTTTTCCATAAAAAATAAATAAAAAAATTAAAAAAAATTTTTTTTTTGTATTTTAAAAGAAATAAAAGTTTTGTTTATGGTCGCGCATGCGCGATAAAATATTGTACAATGTTTAAAAAATATTGTTGATAAATGTCTGACTCGCCTAGGGCGTAATTATTCATTTTATTTGTTTGTGCGAGCAGTTTAGGAAATTTAAAAAATTCCAGTTGCACGGCAAGTTCATGTTACCAAACCCTGATTTAATTACGATGAAAAAATATTTGAAAATTGGAAAAATTTTCACCCGGAAAAACCACCCTTTATAACCCGGGACATTTTACCATCCCTAACCTCGCTTAGGTAAACACGCATGAATGATTGCCCAATAAAATTGGGCCTACCTCAACCCAGATTATCTTCCGGTATAAGTTCGACCTAACGGTTTCACCCATAACAGGAATTAAACTTTCACCAGATACGAGGATTTTCCAAAACGCGAGGAAAAATCATCCCCCTCGACGATAAAGAAAAGAAAACGATGCCATTAAAAAAAATAACGGCCTAATTGCCATATCTTTCATTATATAAAAATGTTTACAAACATTTTTCTTTTAAAAAAAATTTTTCTAATCCCCTCGTCTAATTATAAAAGGACGATGCAAGCTATTCATTTAATATAAAACAAAAGGTCTGAGATCACGCGCTTTTTGTTCTTGCAGAATCCTCCCATGTGGTGTTTTCGGGGTCAGGGAAAAAAAACAGGCGACCTTACACCGATAAACCCGGTCTGACCCTAACAACAATAATCAACCGAGGGATTTTCCATTGCTGCCGGCGCGCAATTTCTTTATTATATCACCCTTTCACACGGGTTTTGATAAAAGAAATTATTTAAAACAATTGACGTAAACAATAAAAATAACCGAATCAAAGAAAAACAATTTGGACTTAGGTGGAAAACATAAAAATTAGGGGAAGCCGGGGTAGTAGCAAGACAAATTTTAAAGGGTAGATTTTCCCAATGGAGACACAAATATGCCTAAGTTAAGTCTTTTTGCTGTGAATGCTGTGAGACAGATAGGAAGGCTTAGGAAACATAATTGTGAAGGATGCTCAAAGCAAGTGAGAGAGAGAAAGGCGGCCCTCAACTGTGTAGAACGAAAAGCTGTGGAAACTGAGACAGTAAATCTTCAGCGTCTTCAGGTCCCAAAGAGTCACCACAGTAAGTAAGTTAGTCTTTTTCTTTGTTGCTGTTTTTAAATTCGGCAGTAATATTGGGTACCGGGTGAAATTTTGAGGGACCTGTGCCCAAAGTAAGGAATTTGGTTTACACAAAAGGTAAGCAGAAGAGACAGTTGCCATCTTAGAATTCTTTTCCCAATGTGATCTGTCGGTTCTTCCCGTGGACTCTTCATGTCTAATACATACTGCAGAAAGTCTTTTGTTGACAAACGACATACTCTGTTTAGCTTGCCAAATAAATGCATAAAAGATTCACCCTAATTTTTCTTAAAATAATTTATTCATGATAAATAAATAATAAATAAATAGATGAAAATTGAGATCCCTGCAATCACATAGTGATTATTAAAGTAATAATTAAAGATCGTCTAAATCCCATCCGCAGCGCACGTTATAAAATTGATCGCAGACCTTGAACTGATTATGGAATAACGTAGCGTTCGGACATAAAAAACTTTGAACCAATCGATCTTGGCAAAGATGATATGCCTGAAAATAAAAACAGAAAAATAAATTGTTATTAATAATAACCTTGTTGTTGAGTTGTGTAATAAATAACATCCAGTTCATTTGTTTTAATTTTTATTTTAGGAAGGAAGTTGATTACCTGGCAATGAGCTTCCGTATCCGCGTGATAACCCCATTCCCTCCCTGCGCAGCTAAATGAAGTTTTTGGCACTTCTCTGAACGTTGGGTATAATGGAGGATCGTGAGGTAAGTGAAGATCGTGGTACATGTCGTGAGGGGTACCGTCGGCGTTTAAGTAATGACCACAATCTACGATGGTAACGATGAGAAGTGCTGAAAAATTGAAGAGATGAAAGGCGTTTAAGTGATAAGATGTTTGCGTGAGGATTTAGATCAAGTTGGAAATAAATCGTCGATGTAAATTAATTCTTGCAATTTGAATTCTAAGCTAACCTTGGCTAAGATAAAAAGTTCAGCAAACAAATTCACAGTACTTTTTTGTTTATAAATGATCCGAATCGGTATTGTTGACTAGACATTTATCAAATTTATTGCGGTCTATTATTAGTTTTAAATATTACATTTTTGTAGAAAGAGTTTTATGAAAAACAAATTGAAAGAGTTGGCTCGGAGTTTGGAGTGATCTGTGCTGGATGTCTTCTAATTCACAAGAATAGAGGATAATGAGCGCAAGTAATTGTTGGGCGCCTTTTGTAGATCATAGCTCTTCAGCCCGATAAGCCCAATGAAGAGCGACACTCCTTCCTTCTTTGGACAAGTCCTTCGAAATATTAAAGTTTTTCCTTCTTTTTGAATTTTCACTCTCCTCATTTTCTCTGGCGCTTCTTTCAGACGTAATCTGCTCATCTAATTCTTGCCCGATCTCAAACTTTGACATAATCTGTACATATCTTTTTCTCTGTTTCCAAGGCCAAAGAAGATAGAACTTCTTCTTTTTGGGTGCCCTTCTCGCACACGTGCTTAGAGGCGATCGATCAGACGAGCTCCTTGAATCTTTCACGATCGGCGGCCATGCGGAAGAGCTCCTCTACGATTGACCCGGTCCAATTCCGGATATTCCGCAAACAGGAGAGATTCTTACGCCCATATCTTCTTTCACCCTCGACCTTGCAGTGCATGATGGTCTGCAGCAGCCTGTACTTGCCTTTCTTTGGGCACTAAGTATTATTATTTCGCATAATGCAGGGTCATCCATGTTACCCCCATGGGTCCCAATGCCTCTAAGGTCTTGATATTCTCAGCACTAGACGGATCTAAAGGACCGGTCCTTTAAATCCGTCTAGTGGATCCGTCCTTCTGGACGTAGGGGCCCCTACGTCCAGAAGGAAAGAAAGGTGCAAGCCTCCCTCCAAGAAACCCACCTAGCCCGGAGTCCGTTGGCATTTTTGGCCAGAAAAAAACTTGAAGACCAGGAGAGTCAAACTTTCTGTTGTCTTTAAGTATTTCTTCATTTTTAAATTTTTCTCATCTTGCTCTTTTATCTTTTTCTCCTTCGATATTTTTATTCACGCCTTCTTCCTCCTCTTTTCTCTTAGATTTTTTAATTCTCCATTCTTCATCTCTGTGAGTTCCACTTCTATTCACTTCGTCTTCTCTGTTCTTCATTTCTCTGCTTTGTGAGCTTTCACTTTTCTGAACTTTGTTCGGTTCCCTTCCCATTACTGTCTTAATTTTCCATCCTTGAAGTGTCACAATTTTCAAATTAAAAAACAAATTTCTAGAAATTCTTTCTAAAAAATTTAATTTCTTACATTACATCAACCATTTAAAAAAAATCTAACAGTGCAAATATTTCAACCATAACCCGGGGCAAGCTAAAAACTATTAAATCATCTTCACTTTCATTGAAAAGTAAAACTCCTATTCACTGCTTAATTAAACAAATGTTCATTAAATAAAATTATACTTACCAAATAATGAAACTAAAATAATTTTACATGAACAACCTTCCATTTTTCCCCCTGAACTGCAACTGCAAAATTAAAAATTTTAATTCACCAAACTCCCGACAAACATTACCCAATCAAGCCTCAATAAAAACCCACCGATATCCTTCTTCAGAAGTTATCACCGACTGACTGAACTTCAAACATCAGACGGGATAAAAAAAAATGGTTCAGGCATTTCACCAAGGTCCCCGAAACTAGTTCACACATACGTATGTTCGATATACCAAACGGAAAACAATAGATCTTAAATATCAAGACTTTTTTGGCGCATGCCATCCAAATGCAAATTGTACCACTAATGACCCTGTTTGTCATTCAATCACTAATGCATTTTAATCCCTCCGTACCGTAAACCCTCCCTCTCACCTTTTTCACACCTTAAAAGAAAAAAAAACACGGCTTAAATTCCTCCCCGGAGGCGATTTCCCCGTCAGCCTTTAAAGAGGCGCCGTCTGATTGCATAACTGAATCCGTATCTTTGAACGCCCTCATGTGTGGGATGTTGTCGTAAGGTAAACATCGGATATTAAAAAGTGAATGTGTCCGTCGTTATCGGGGTCATGGACCAAAGTCGTTACTTCTATCAATTGGATACCAATCAGGAATTTGCTACAATTAATTAAACTGACAGTGTGAGTTTTAGCTGGCGCGGCGTCGTGATTTTAAGACACGCGGGTTCTGGTCTTTCGGGCAAGTGGGAATGACTGTCATGTAGAAATGACCACGGTCAAGTTTTGGAGGCCACGGTTATTATCACCCGCATATGTTATTTCCGTCTTTTTTTGGCTGGAAGGAAAAAAGGGGATATTTTCTTATTTATTTCCTCTCGATTTTTTCAAGATCGTTTTGTGGCTCGGAATTCGTGGGGGTTCTGGTATGGATTGAAATGTTGATGTAAAAATAGTCGGGAGGTCATTTTCTACAAATCGGTCGAAGTATGGAGGAAAGGGTTTTAAAAATATTTCATCAAAAGAGGTTTGACCAAATTCCGATTTGAAAGATTACAAAAAAATGTTTGGCTGTCTTTGCAGGCAGTGCAAGAAACAACTGGAGAAAAGGTTGATGGGACTAAAATGAGGCTTTGCCGCCGACGTCTTAGCCGATATTCAATGAAGATTGGCTACTACGAGGCGATGGTTGTTTTGGTGAATTACCGCGGCCAAAACTCAGATTCTATAAAGCGGTAAGTTCGACATACAGTAGCTTTGTTTCTTTGCTCATGTGCGGCATCATGAGCCTGTCAGAGACGAACACCAGCAGAAGGTGATTTGCAACAAACGGTGGTCAAGACGTGGGGAACATTGCAATTCAACAAAAATATCACCGTTTCCTTTGACTTTTCTTACAATTGCTAAAAAACACTGTAGATTCCCACTGTGCAAGATGATGTCTAGAACTCGTAGTGGTCCTTAATTGTCCTAAAAAGTACGTCTTTGAGATGTCTTTTTGACGTCTTATTTGGGACAAATTAGGTGTGTATGTCCTTAAGGCGTCATCTTGCACACTGGGTTTGATGTTGGCACCATTTTAAATTCTGCACAGTACGATTTAACGCAATTTTGAATTTTGTGTCGAGGAATTTGAAGTAAACGTAAATTCCAAATTTGCACCATGAAAATTAAGGTCATCTTGAATTTTTTACTCCAAAATTTAGATGTTTTTTGTCACTTTGAATTTTGTATTGTCAAGATTAATGTCAGATTGAATTTCTTACTGTAGAGTACTGCATGGACCGTCCCGTAGGGACATGGCTTATACGACAATGAATTAAAGATATTATGAACTTGTACAAAAATATATTTTTAATAACAACTAACTTATTTAGACAATTTTTCGATGAGATTGGTGTTCGACAAACCCGAAGCGAACGACTCTTTTTCACAAAAAAGCAAATGCTTGACCAACTTTTAATTTAAAACTAGGTATTCTTTACATAACATTAAAATTTAAATGAAAAAGAATTCAACATTTGATTATAATTGCCACGAATTTTTTTCATTATAACAATCAAACCATTTCCCAGCTTAACACTTTGTTTTTTAAATTTGGATTGCTAGATTTGAGAATCGGATCCGCCAAATCATGTTTACTTAAAAAATTTTTCCGTTCCTCATTTGAAATTAAAACCTTTTCCATAAAATTTATGATCAATTCTAACCCAAGTAGCGCAAGTATATCCATGGGATGGCCTTAGGATATCAATTTTTGGCTTTGCGATATCCCATGGATATCCGATTTAAAGCCGGTTACTAACGGAAGGCTGGCCAAAGGCTAGAAGTTTTGCAACAATTTCAAGGCGGAAGCGGATATACTTTTCCGGTTGGTTTTAGGCCATAGGTCTGGTTGATCTGTAAAGCCGGTTATCGATATCCTTGGGATATACTTTTAAGACTTTAAAGAAAAAAAATTCAATGGACAAAATAGGATGTACAATGGCTATCGATATTAGAGAATTAAAACGCCACTGAAATCTTTTAATTTTTTTTGGTTTTTCTAAACCTTTATTTTTTTTTTCTGCCTGTACTGAAACACCCTTTAAAACAAAAATTTACACGGGCACAAATAGGTACCAATATTTTTTTAATGAAGAGTACTTAATATTATCTCAATAATATACTTACTTAATCTCATTTTATTTCAATATTAATTTTTTCTAATTACGACCAATGACACTACTTATACAAAACAAAACAATTAAACTATTGCCACCTTTTGGCAGTGGTGTCAAGTAGTTTTGCTGCGCGCCCTAAGTTAAAGGCAGAAAAGTATATACGATGGAAAACCATTTCTGTCTATATGGTTGCCGGTACATATTTCCAAATGTGGATATCGCTTGGATATTTTTCTGAGGCTCTGGAAATGCTTTGCAACCGAAAGGATGCAAAAGGATAACCTTTGGATATCCTCACTTTTCTTTGCTTTATGTCCTCAAAAGTATATCCTTATGGGATACTATGGCTTTCCCTTTCCTGATATACATTTCCGGCTATCGAACGGCGATAACGTCTATCGCCATCGGATATACTGCGCTACTTGGGAATTGACATATCATTTTCAGTTCCCAAATTTTATTATCACCCATATCCAACATCGCATCTCTTTCTTCAACTAAATCTTTGTCATTGATAATAATTCCTAAAACAGTTAAATCAAATCTATCGAAAAATATTTTAGTTACGATGACTTCTTCTTCTTCAACCTCATAAAAATAGTCCCCTTTTTCTAAAAATGTTCGTTTCTTAATATATTTCGGGATGATTCTCATCATTTTCCTTAATAATTCATGAAAAACGTTTTGATAGTTACAAGATGTTTTGTATGAGGTGTCGTTGATCACGCGGCATAAAGTGTCATATAAGATCAACTCATTCTTGCTTTCATTCCAATTTATTTGAAAGGCAAATTCCTCATCGAAAATCTTCAATAATAATTCTTGATATGGCCAAACCAGTACGAAAAAATCAAACACTTTACTGATATTTTCTTTTAAAAATATATTCCTTTGCTCTGGCGACATTTTATTAATAAAGAAATGTATCATTTCCGCACCTCTTGCTATTTCGATCTCATCGAAGCGATCGTTTTCAAAATTTCCGTATAGTGATTCTAATTGTTCTGTCGAAATTTCAATTGTAAGCGGCTTTAAAATCCTTTCTTTTTCATTATTATCCAGAAAATTCCAAAGAAATTTGGTGGCTTTGGCAAATCCTTCCCTACCGCAAAGGAAAATGATTTTATCTGCACTGATCTTTCCGTTTCGCTTTAACTCTCTAATAATAACTTTTTCTTCTTCTTCGGAGAAATCGTTTCCGAAATGATAAGATATGTAAATAGCTAAAAGTCTCTCAGCTTTATTTTTAATATTTGACAATGGTTTTAAATATTGACGAAATTCTTTAAATAATGCATTTTGATTGGCAAGGATAATTTTTTCATTCGCGTAAATGCAAGCCATTTTCAATATCTTGTTAGGATTATTTTTCAAGTCATCTGCTTCTATGATTTTTGAAAAGCTACCGTGTTTTTGCCAGTACTCCTCGAAAATTTTGGCTTCACCTATCGTCCCTATACTGGTCCAGTGAATCTCATTTAAGTAAGAGATATTAAATTTTAAATCTTTAACAACATAAGAAGCCCAACTAATTACTTTTTGGGTAAAAATTATGATCAAGTCTCGTATTTCTTCCAATAAATCTTTGGGTAAATTAAAGTCTTCCACTTTATTAAAAGCCAATTGGCTTATCTCAAATTTAAGATGATTGAAAGGAAAAAATTTCTTTTGTTTTAAGTATTTCGCACAAATTATTTCTTTCATTTTCTCTTTGATGTGTACATCTTCGTATATATATCCGATTACAGCCGTCATAGCGAGCCGTTTTAAACTTAATTCAAACTGAAGAAAATGCCCAATGTCTCCCATTCTTGAATTTTGTGAAGTGGCTTTTTTTTGCGTCACCTAAAAATGAAAAATCAAGCAATAGAATTAAAGTAAAACTGAAAATTTTGGGAAATCCAGTTCTAAAAAATACAAAAGGATTTCAGAATAGAGTATATGAAAAGAGCAATATGTTTTTCAGTTAAACTGAAAATCTTTAGTGTGTCTGTTTCGTTCGGCGGCTTCGTAAATCCAAAATCGCTATAATGATGGCCCTCTTTACTATTGTTTTAGGGGCCCCATACCCCATCTCGAAAAAAATGTCTGCAAATATCGAAATCTGCCAGGGGCCCCCCTCAAAATTGTACCAGAGGGAGTAGCTGTTACACCACGCCATAAAATCAAAGTCTAGGAGGCATTCTGGTATCAAAAAAGGAATTAACTCACAGAACAGTATAACAAAGTTTATCTTACGAAGCACAGGAGAAAACATTCGATTTTGCCCAATCATTGTACGAGAAGACTACGAAGCAATGAAGCAAAAATAATGTGAACGAGTGCATAGATATTTTCATAATTTAAGTAACTTGATTAGACAATTTTTTGAGGTATAATTTGAAGACTTATCACAAGCTAAGGCCACCTTTCTATGAACTATAACAAAACAATCATAAATTCTTAATTAATTTCAAATTTATAATTAAAAAGGAACACTTTAACCCAGGATTAACAATGAAATACAAAAGTGCAACAAAGATTGAAATTAACATAGATTTTCTCATCATTGCAATCAATCAATAACCCAATTAAACACTTTTATTTTTAAATTTCGATTGCTAGACTTGAAAATTTGATCCGCCAAATCATATCTCGTTATAAAATTTTTCCGTTCCTCATTTGTAACCAAAACACTGTCCATAAAATTTACTATGAGTTCTAATTTATGACTCTTTCTTAGTTCCCAAATTTTATCATCACCCATATCTAACATCATATCTCTTTCCTCTATTAAATCTTTGTCGTTAACAATAATTTTCAAAGCAATTAAATCAAATCTATCAAAAAACACTTTAACCGCACTAATTTCTTCCTCATTTTCATAAAAGAATTGTATATGATGAAAAAATGTTTGTTCCTTTATACTTTTTGGCACGATATTCATTATTTTTCTTAACAATTTATGAAAAACGTTTTGATAAAGCCGCGATGACTTATATAAACTATCTTTGATCATGCGGCATAAAGTGTCATATAAAATGTCTTCATATGAATCATTCCAATTTATTTGAGAGATACATTCCTCATCGAGAATCTTCAACAATATTTCTTGATACGGCCAAACAATTAAAAATAACTGTACAATTCCGCTAATATTTTTTTTCACAAATTCATTCCTTTGCTGTAGCGACATTTTATTAATTAAGAAATGTACTATTTCTGCACCTCTTGTTGCTTCGACCTCATCAAAATAATCGTCGAAATATTGTTCGTACACGGATTCTACTGGGTTTTGCAAACTATCAAAGGCAAGATTTATTATGTTTCTTTCCTTTTCATTGTTATTCAAGTAGTTCCAAAAAAATTTTGCAGCTTTGGCAAGGCCCTCCTTAACGCAAACGAAGATCATCTTGTCGGCATCGACCTCTCCTCTTTTCTTCAATCGTTCCATAACATTTTTTTCTTTCATGATTTCGTGTTCGCATCCGAAAAAATAACATATGTAAACCGCTGCAACTTTATCGGCTTTATTCTCTATATTAGACAAACTAGCTGGTGTTAAATCTTCACAACATGCTTCAAATAATACATTTTGATGGGCTATGATAACTTTTTCATTCATGTAAATGCAAGCCATTTCTAATGTCTTGGTAGGATCAGCTTCCAAGTCTTTTTTAATGATCTTTGAAAAATCGCCATGTTTTAGCCAATACTCTTCAAAAATTTTGGCTTCATCTACCGTCCCTATGCTAGTCCACTGAGTTTCATCCAGATAAGAAAAATCAAATTGCCAATATCTAACATAATTAGCCCAAATAATTATTTTTTTTGTAAAAATTGGAATTATGCCTCGAGCTTCGGTCACTATATCTTTTGGCAAATTAAAATCATCCAGTTTGTTGAAGGCTAATTTGTTAAGGAGTTTTAAAGGAGAAGATTTCTCTTGATAAAAGTTTTGCGTACGTATTATTTCTTTCATTTTTTCTTTGATGCGTAGATCTTCGTATATAGACCCGATTACAGCGGTCATAGCAAGACGTTTTAAGCTTAGTTCGAATTGTAGCGAATGTACCGGATCTTCCATGTTTGCGCTTTCTTCAGACTGCTAATTTTTTGTGTAGTAGCTTTCTCTGCTTTTTTGTGTCACCTAAAAAAGAAGAAGCAAGCAGCTAAAATTGATGAAAAATTGAATTTAAACACTTCTCTAAAATTGTGAAGATAAAAAAAAACAAACTGCTTTGATAAAAGATTGTGTAAATAGAGCAGTATATTTTTCAAGTTATGAAAATGAACTTTGAGAGTATAAAAATACTTTTATAATTATTAACTAATTTACTACTTTAAAAAAATTTTAAGTTACGTTAACGACTTATCAAAAACTGAAACCAGCTTTTTTCAAACAATATTAATTGAAATAAATTTCATGATAAAAACATCAATTTTAAAATTCGATTTCTGAATTTTCTAATTCAAAGTTAATACTGAAGAGTAAAAAGAACAAATTATAAGATCAAAATTTGCATAAATGTTTTCATCATAACAATCAAACAACAGCCCAACTTAACACTTTATTTTTTAAATCTTGATTGCTAGACTTGAAAATCTGATCCTCCAATTCAAATCTCCTTATAAAATTTTTCCGTTCCTCATTTGTAACCAAAACCTTGTCCATGAAATTTATAATCGGTTCTAATTTATTATTCTTTTTCAGTTCCCAAATTTTAGCGCCACCCATACCCAACATCATATCTCTTTTCTGTTTTAAATCTCCGTCGTTGATAATAATTCTTAAAGCAGTTAAGTCAAATCGATCAAAAAATATTTTAATGGCACTAACTTCTTCTTCATTGTCATCATAAAAATAATGCTCTTCATTAAAGAATGTGAACTCCTTTTTGCTTTTTGGGGCAATCCCCATGACTTTTCTTAATAATTCATGAAAAATTCTTTGAAAGACGTACGACGACTGGTATAAACAATCCTTGATCATGCGGCATAAAACATGATATAAAATTTCATAATTTTCGTGATAATCCCAATTTATTTCAGAGATATATTCCTCATCGAGAATCTTCAACAATATTTCTTGATATGGCCACACCAATAAAAACAAATCAATTACTTGGAGGATATTTTCTTTTAAAAATTTACTCCTTCGCTTTGGTGACATTTCACTAATCAAAAAATGTACCGTTTCTGCACCTCTTGCTAAATCGGTCTCATCGTAATTATTATCGTTAAAAAAATTTACATCCACAAAATATCCTGGTCCATCCAAACTATCATTCGCAAGTCGCTTCACAATCCATTCTCTTTCATAATTGGCAAGAAAGTTCCAGAAATATTTGGTAGCTTTGGAAAGGGATTCCCTGACACAAACGAAAATGGTATCTTTGACATCAATATTTCCTGTACGCTTGAATGCCCGATATGTCTCATACGTCTCTGTCCTGTTCCAGGGAAGATTGTTTTCACTTTTAAAATCCGAATCTTTTCCAAAAAAGTAACATAAATAAAACGCTGCAAGCTTACCAGCATTATTTTTAATATTTGATACTTGAACTTTTTTTGTGCATTTACGAATTTCTTCAATTAATATATTTTGATGAGCGAGAATTACTTCTTCATTCACAAAAAAACAAGCTATTTCTAACGGCTCAACAGGATCATCAGGATCATCAGTATCAGTAATAATATTTGAAAAGTTGCCATGTTTTCGCCAATACTCGTCGAAAATTTTCGCTTCATCTACCGTGCCAATAGAATTCCAGTATATGTTATTTAAATAAGGCACATCGAATGAAGAAGTTTCTACTTCAAAAATATGACGAGCCCAAGAAATAATTTTTTTGCTTAAAATGAAAGTTAAGCCCCGAGCTTCTGGCATCAAAGTTTTCGGTAAATTTAATTCCTCTAATTTTTCGAGAGCTAAGTCTGTTATTTCCTTGTTAAAATCCTTAATAGAGCAGAGATTTATTAAATATTTTGTACTTAAGTCTTTTATTTTCTCTTTAATTTGCAGATCTTCGTGTATATATCCGATTACAGCTACCATAGCAAGTCGTTTCAAACTTAAATCGAATTTCAGTGGATGCCCAAGGGATTCCATGTTAGCAATTTTTTCAAGCTATTGATTTATTTCAGAAGCTTTTTGTATTACCTAAAAATGAAAAAGGAAAAATTTAGAATGCAAAAAATATGTAAACACTGGAATTTTTCAGTTTTTACTCGAACTTGCTATAATTTCTTAATTTCCGGTTTGAGTTCCCGGGTTTTGTAGGATTTTTAGTTTTGTTTCCACACGCATCCGGCTTTTTCAAACGCCCGGATAAAATATTTCCCCCTAATTTTCAATATTAAGGAGTTCGAGACCATTAAAATACTTTGTAATTGCTCAGCTTGCTGAATACTAAAAGCTTGCTGGCTGAATACTAAATTCAAAAACAGGTTTACTAGTAAATGAAATAAAATAAATCTTGAAAGAATAAAAAAAAAGTTTCTATTAATTAACCTAATTTCTAAATAAAAAACAAAGTAATTAATTAATAACATGGCGGTGGAAATATTTGTATATCGGTTTGTTTATTTTGATTTCCAAACTTCAAAATTTGGAAGGAAAAACTGAATTTTTTTCCTTTTCAGTTAAATACGAGATCGAGTAAGTAATAAATGCATTTTTCCTATTAAATTTTCAAGTTTCATAAATCAAAATAAACAAACACACATTCAAATTTTTCACCGCCATTGCCGTTAGTCCGACTTACACTAGTTCGCCATCTGCCGCTGGAAAAATTAACTACCAAAAAAGAAAATCCCCATTGGTATATGAAAGCTATGCAGCCAATTACAGTAAATTAAGAGCGAAACACTGATTGGTTATTTAACCAGATTTGGTTAAGTCTTAAACAAAACACATCGAGCATTACGATTTAAAAAACAGATTTAGTCAAACCTAATTGACTCATCTCAAACGATCAAACTTTATACACATATCGTAGAATCAACAAACCAAATGCTACAATGTCTTCACACTAGCCTAGCAATTACTTGTCAGCAAGTGATGCATTTTTTAAACCTATTTCAAATCGCTAGACTAACTTCTGAGCAAGTCCTCATTACCCAAAAATAGATTATGCAACAAAATCGTTCCGCCCGCAACAGTTTTCTATTTATCCAAGTGCGATTTGCAAGGACACCGACATGAGGGATTTGTTTACCTGAATTAAAAAGCGATCCTATATAAGGAAAAGCACACCCGTCGTTATCATCATTCGAAAGGAGAAAATGATACTGACACAGATTTTAATTATTGCGTTGTGCGTGGCGGGCTCTGCTTTAGGGCAAAGCACTTGCGAAATGGATCGTTTGAATGCGGTGAAAAGCGGTCAAGCAGTCCCTCAAGGCGTAAACGTAGGAAGCTGGTTCGTTTTAGAAGGATGGATGGCTACTACAGTATGGACAGACAACGGCTGCGATCAATGGGCTAACCCCGGTAGCTACAATTTGGAAAAATGCTTAGGTGACAAAGCCAAAGATGCATTGGAAAAACATTGGTCCACTTGGATTACAGAAAATGATTTTGCTGAAATGTCCCGACGTGGTATTAACGTCGTCAGAATTCCAGTAGGATGGTGGCACGTACGTATTCTATTTTAACATGCGTTTTTTCGTTTGGAAAAAAACTTAAAAAAAAAAATTTGATACTTAGATTTATGATACGCAAGGCGGAGTGGCTAACGCTGCTTTGAATTGGAACGTCGAACCTTTAAATTACACTGCTGGAGGTTTGGCTTACCTCGATAAGGCTTTCGAATGGGGGAAAAATCACGGGATCGCTATTATAATTGATTTGCATGCGGCACCTGGGTCCCAAAACGGAAACGACCATTCTTCTCCTTTATACCCTGGACAGGTAAGTTGAAAAAGTTACTCGAATGACCGCGTTGTGCTTGGACCAACTAAATTTATTTCATCTTAGATCGACTGGGACAAAAAAGATGATAACATCGGTCAATCTGTCGATTCTATGGAACTTTACGCCATGAGATACGGCACTCATGAAGCCCTGTTCGGATTCGCCGTTCTCAACGAACCAGTCATGGTCGATATTCCCAAATTGCAAGATTATTATAAAAGAGTCTACGAAGCAATTCGTAAACATTCTCCTGACTCTTACATTATCATTGCTGGCTTGACTGGTCCTTGGGAAATCGGGCTCGAAGACCACTGGATCAGTTTTATGAATCCCGATCAGGGTTACACTAAAGTGGCTATGGACGTCCATTACTATTCCTGCTACGGAGGAAAAGGAGACTCTTCTGATATTGATTCCAACATAAATTATATTAATTATGACGTACAACAAAACATCAATGATTACAAAGCGAGGAATCCTAAACTTTTAGTGATTGGAGAATGGTCAGTGTGCCAGCACGGGGATCAAAATAGGTAATTTTTCTTTTAAGGATTTCAGATCCAAAATTTTACAAACACTCAACTAAAAATATAATTTTTGGGTTATAGGAATCCAGATTTCTTTAAAATACAATACGCTGTGTACAGCACAGCTAGTCTTGGATTTACTTTCTGGTCATGGAAAGTCCCTGGACAAACTATTTGGAATCTCCATGATCTTTTTGATGAACATTGGTTTGATAACTTTAACCAACCGTGCTAAATGTATTTTAAAAAGTACCTTAATTTCAGAGCTTGACATGGTTCTGAAAAAATTAGTTTAACTACTTTTTCATTTTGTAAATAAGATTAATAAAATCAATGTAAATTTCTGAAAGTTATTAATTAATTCATGAGGCTGTGAGAACTTTAGGGCTTAGCTGTATGTTCAAATATTACGTCAGCACGTTAGGGGGAGACCATTAAAATACTTTGTAATTGCTCAGCTTGCTCATGGCTGAATACAAAATTCAAAAACAGGTTTACTAGTAAATGAAATAAATTAGATCTCGAAAGAATAAAAAAAAAATTCTATTAATTAACTTAATTTCTAAATAAAAAACAAAGTAATTGAACGTTTGACAATACTTGTCCTAAACAAAGATATACTGAACTTCCACAAACATTATAATGCCGAGTCAAAAATATTTCCGTCAAAAATTAAATCACAAAACCCTAAATTCAAACAAGGCCCAAACTTTCCATTTTCTCGCGAATATTCAAATTTTCCACATTTAAAAACAGGCTTGACAATTCATAATTTTCAATGAAGCTTTTTCGCTCCTCATTTGAAATTAACACTTTCTCCATAAACCTAATCAATAACTCTAAATTATTTTCTTTTTTCAGTTGCTGGAATTTTTCACCACCCATAGCTATCATAAAATCCTTATCACCTTCCAAATCCTTATCATTAATTATAATGCTTAGAGCAGCTACATCAAATCTTTCGTAAAACTTTTCTATCGCTTCTACATCTCCCCAACTTGGAAACCCATAATGGAATAAAATTTCATCCTTTTCTTCTTTATTTACAATCCTCATAGCTTTTCTTAATATTTCATAAAACAGTTTTTGATAAACACACGATTCATGCAATTCATCTTCAACCATGCGGAATAAAACTTGATGCAAAATCATTTTCCTGTCGTCGGAATCCATTTCAGGTATCCATTCTTCGTCGAGAATTTTTAAACAAATCTCTTGATACGGCCAAACCATTAAAAATAATTTAATTATACCTCCGCTATAATTTTTCAAAAATTCGTTTCTCTGTTCCGGTTTCATATTAATAATTAAGAAATATAACTGTTCAGCACCTCTTACTCTAAAGATTTCCTCGTATTTATCCTCTTCGGAAAGAATCTCTGCAAAAAGTAATTCTCCACATATTCCAGTAAATGCTAGCTTGGATACAATTCTTTCTTTTTGGTCGTTATTCAACAAGTTCCAAAAATATTTAGTGGGTTCGACTAAACCTTCTCTTGCGCACACGAAAATAACATCTTCGATCTCAATTTTCCCGGAATGAATAAATCGAAAATGCAAATTTTCTCCAATCGTGAAATCATACGTGTCTCCATGTAAATAACATAAATAAGTTGCTAAAATTTGATCAACGTTATTTTTTAACTGTGGCAGTCTAACTCGTCCTAAGGAATTCTGAACTTCTTTTATCATTGGATTTTGAAATTTCAGAATTGCTTCTTTATGAACGTAAATGCAAGCGCTTCGTGAAATATTAAAATTATTTGTTGCACCTCTTCTTAATATTTTCGTAAAACCGCCATGCTTCGTCCAGTAAGTGTGAAACATTTTTGTTTCATCAATAGTGCCAATAGATTTCCAGTAAATCGCATCGAGGTAAGAAATATCTAGTCCTACAACTCTAACAATATAATCAGCTAGGCAAACTAATTTTTTAGCAAAAATTAATGCCATTCCTTCTAATTCTAACATCAATTTTTTAGATAAATTCAACCTTTTTAATATTTTAATGGCTACTTGGTAAATAGCATTTTTTAGAGGTTTGAATGGAAATGATTTTTCATCGATGCGACTGGTGTTTATTATTCTTTTCATTTTCTTTTTGATGACTGGATGCTCGTAGATGTTGGTGATAATAGAAGTCATAGAAAGTCGACTCAAGCTAAGTTCAAGCTTCACTGGATTTCCAAGACCTTCCATATTTGAATTTTTTGTGGCGTGTTGATTATTTAAACAGAAAAAGGCTTTTCTGGCTGCTTAGTTAACTACCTAAAATTAAAAAAAAGAGGTAAATAGAATAAAATATGATATCTAAAAAATTTTTTTAAATTTTTGCAGCAAAGACCTCTTGAAACGAAAGCATATTAATGCATAAATGTTACATTAAGGTTTTTCAACATGTTTAAAATGAATAATTATCCCACCTTTCTCTGCTGATAATTCTTCCTTCATATTATTTTAGTTATTCAATCAAATTCTCTTAATTTAGTGCCTATTGTAATATTTGCTTCCACGGTTTCATGTAAGCTTTTTTAAAAATATATTAATCCTCAAAACCATTCATGTCTCTATTTCCTCGATCACAATTTTTGAAACAAAAACCAATTCAATTTACATGCAATTTGCAATTGTGAAGTACCTAAAATTTAAGAAATGAAGATAAATCAAATGCAAAATGCAAAAACCGTCAGTAGCACAGCACCAAACAAATATTAAGACCCACCTTCCACCTGTTGTTTGAAAGCGTGCAGATCAATTAAAACCGCATTTATTTTTCATGAACAAAACAAAGATTTACGGCAAGTTCACGAAAATTGAAACGTATTACCAGCCCGCTCCTTACAAATACAAAATTAAAATTTTAAAAAATTTACACTGCACATGTGCGTGACCAATTAAGGTTAACCGATAAATAATTTGAAATTGCAAACAAATGTAATATTTTTACCTTTAAAGTGTTAATTCCAACACTTTTCTACATAAGAGAAATTATGTAATGAAGAAATTCTCTTATGTTTTCTACATAAGAGAAAAAAGAAAGAACGCTTTCACACATAAATCAAAAACTATTGTCATAAAAGTGAAGACTTCAATGACAAATATTCTACTGACGCGTCTTCTGCTTACAATGGAGGCTTCATTCTCATTGTGATATTTCGATATTTGGACAATTTTTATGTAAAATTCAAAATAAAAAAGAAACTTTCCGATTCCTTTTAATTTTTAAGAGCTTGTTTCCTTTTCTTTTTCTTGAAGAAAAGCACTCGAAAAAAATGTAACAACCCGGGGCTGTAGTCGAAATCGAAAATTAAAACCGAAACTACGGCTCGTGCCACAGTTTTCCTTAATTGCCAAACAATAATACTCATACAGAAGGCTGTGATTTCATTAATAAAATTTTTTTATGGCTTAAGTTCTGCAAACTGCGGCAAGCCATCAATTAATTTCACGGATGTTTGTCACACTAAGAAAAAACATTAGCTCATAAACCGCGTATTACTGGTACAGCTCTTCAGTTTTTAAAACGTTTAATACTGCAGCTGCTGACGTCACAGTATTGAACATTTCAGCAACCAAACCAAAATCAAAAATCAGACTTTTGATGACCACCTAAAATTTTTCATAAAGGGCTCAGAATGAGACTTATTCTGACATCATATGATGCTATAGTATACAGAAAATTATAGGCCACCCTCTACAAAAATTTCTTTGATATTACAGACAGACCACCATCAAAAACTTATAAGATTGCATAATTAATAAAACATAAAAGAACTTTTAATCTCTCATGGAAACAACAGATAAAGAAAAGAAAATGTCGTTCTATTGGAATACAAAATTCCTGTCCCATATGGCATCAGCTGCATGATTAATTTCATCAATCTTTTAGCCAGGTAGAAACTTTCTCCTCAAAATCTGGAACATCCTGAGCAGCCGCAGAAAATTCCCTCTCCAAATTCCACTTTTTGTTAAATTCTAACCATTCATCCATTGTGATTAACACTTTCATCATAAAATTGGTAACTGATTTGATATTCCCTTTATCAATTAATTTTGAAATTTTTTTAGAGCCCATTTCGATCATTTGATTTCTTTTATCACTCATATCTCTATCATTGATGATGATACTTAATGCAGTTAAATCAAATATGAAATAAAACTTTTCAATTGCCTGAGGAAATTTCAGGCCCTTCTTGAAACACTCTAACGGCTTAAAGTAAATCAATTCTTTAGCTTCTTTTGAAACAAGCCTTAAAACTTTTTTTAAAATTTCATAAAACACAGTTGGGTATTGACATTTCCCAGATATATTTGCCACATCAGCAAGATCTTGTACCATTCGAATCAAGATTTTATTCAAAATAACCTCTGGCCGATCCTTTGAAATTATCTCACAAATCCACTCATTCTCAAGCATTTTCAAACATATTTCTGGGTAAGGCCAGATCCTCATAAACAATTCCATTAAACCAGAAGCAGTATGCTCCAAAAATTCAATTCTTTGCTCTGGGGACATTTGATCAATTAAAAAAAGAACTGCATCAGCATATGCTGTTAATCTGAATGCTCCAGTTTCAGTATTATCATTTTGGCTTTTACTATCCAACTGTAAGCTAAAACTGCCAAAAAATAATCCTTTTCGCATATTATCATAAGCCAGCTGAATTATAATCCAATCTTTCTCAGCTTTATCTAAAAAGCTCCACAAAAATTTAATTGTGTTGGTATTGCCATCGCACATGAAGATTATATCTTTAATGCTTATATTTCCAGTTTGCATAAATTGCTTGTTAACATCAGTTCGATGAGTTAAATCGTATCCAGCGCCAAAAAGGTAACACAAATAAGCTGCTGCAACTAACTCTACCTTGTTTTCAATGTTGGGTAGGTTAACTTGTTTTAAATATTTTTGAACTTGTTTTATCATTTCACTTTGATTTGCAAGAATAACATCTTCATTGGCATACTGACAAGCCAAAATTAAAGCTAATGATGTATTAGCAGACTTGGTTATTTTACAAAAGCTTTTATGATTCTTCCAGTATACATCAAAAATTTTTCCATCATCTATTGCACCCAACTGTGTCCAGTAAATTTGATCTAAATAAGATGTGTCCAGATTTAACGATGTAATAACAAATTCTGACCAATGAGCTATTTTTTGTGCAAAAAATACCGATACACCTTGGATTTCTGAAAACAAGCCTTTAGGCAGATCCAATTGTTTCATTTTCAGTGAAGCTAATTTGATTATTTCTTTTTTGATAAATTTAATTGGAAAAGGAGCTTGACCACTGCTGTGTATTATTTCCTTCATCTTATCTTTGATGTCTGAATGTTCATAAATGGATGCAGTTAGAGTTGTCATAGAAAGCTTTTTTAGAGTGATGTTGAATTGTAGTGTTTGCTTCAAATCTTCCATGATATTAATTTCTAAACAATCAACAAATGTACTTTTAATGCTATTTTGCACATTACCTAAAATTCAAAATAGGAGATTGGTAAGATGGCTCATTAATCAATTTAGCAGCTCTTCTCAATAAATTTAAAAAAAAGTAAAGATCCTCATTTTTTTTGTCAATTATTTTTACCCTTATTTAGTTATTCATGACTAAAGTAGGAATTTTAAAGCAGATTTCATAGATTTAAGGGAATGAATTTTATACTCAGTTTACTTTGTCACATGTGTGCAACCAGTTAAGGTTAACTAATCAATAAAATCATCTTTTGACATTGAAAAAAAAAATGCTCACCTTTGAAATTATGATTCCACTTGAAAACAGGATACGAAGATCGTAAGAGCGACTTTTCAAAGAAATTAAAAGAACATCAACATACTGCACAATTTCACGTAAATTTGAAAACAGAAATTTACTCCTCCGTAATAAGAAACCCACAGCCTCCTATGAAGATTATGAAGTTGCACACTGCACAGCCTTCCTGCGCGCGTGCCGCGACCCGACGTAACGAAGCGATGCCTCCGCTAATGCTTTGCTTTTGCTTCTTCAGGCTTTTTCTGATTTTGATTAAGAAAATCAAGGATAATTACCAATAAAACTGAGAGGATTTTTTAAAATCTCCATAAGACGGTAAGAACGTTAACAAGAATTCAACCGTCTTGTTATGTTTTAAGGGAATTATTCACAGTCAATGGTAAAATCAATTTGTCCCAAAGCTAACAAGGATTTTCCGAGAAGATGATGCGAGTTAAACATTAGTTTAGCAGAAGGGACCAGTGGAGGAGTAAATAAGTCAAGAAATTAGTTCTCATTAGTATAAAAAAGTCTAATTTATTATTAAAAAAACTGTTAGAGTTAACGTATTCAAATCAGGCACATTTTTATATATTTCCTGTAGTTACAGAAATTTTAAGAAAAAAAAAAAAATAAACCATAAAAAAATAAGAAAAAAAGGATTATTTCACCATTACAATCAGGTACTTAACCAATTTGAAATCTTATCCCGAATCTCTGGAATGTTTTCCATCATAAGACGATCTTCCAATTTCCAGCGTTTCATAAAATTTTTCCTTTCTTCATTTGAGATTAACACTTTTTCCATAAAACTAACCACAGATTTCAAATTACCTTTTTCGATCAATGTAAAAATTTTTTTCGAGCCCATATCAATCATTATGTTTCTTCTTTCCTTTAAATCTTTGTCATTAATAATAATACTTAAAGCAGTAAGATCAAATATATGGAAAAAAGTTTCTATTGCGCTAGGAAATTCTTTACCCATGATATAATAATACGCCTCCTCGAAAAGGACTTTCTTTTTTACGGCTTTTGAAACTAAACTTAAAATTTTCTTTAATATTTTATGGAATACTTTCGGATAATGACACGTTCCTGATACATATGCTACATCATCCAAATCTTTAGCCATTCGAACTAAAAGTACATACAAAAGCTCTTCGCCATCCCGCGCAATTATTTCACATATCCATTCATCTTGGAGCATTTTCAAACAAATTTCTGGATACGGCCAAACTTGTAAAAATATTTGCAATACATCGCAGACTTTTTCAGTTAAAAACTCTTTTCTTTTCTCCGTTGGCATTTCGTTGATTAAGAAGAGAATAGTCTCAGCAAATCCAGTCACTCCGATTTCTTCGATTTCATTATTAACATCGTCATGATAACCTACTTCAAAGTTATCACCATTGCTAAATACAGCTGCAGCTATACTATCATTAGCAAGCTTTGTCACAATCTTTTGTTTATCTGCATCGTTTAAGAACTTCCACAGCAATTTTAGTCCTTTGGCATTATCATCACATAAAAAGATTACCTCACTAATATTAACAGTTCCAGTCTGTTCAAGCTGTTTGTAAATTTCTGTTCCGTGTTTTAGATCATGCACTGCACCGTAAAGAAAGCACAAATAAGTTGCATAAATTTGATGTACCTTGTCTTTAATATTCGGCAATTTGACTTTTAAAGCTTTTTGAACTTCTTTAATCATCGAATTTTGAAAAGCAAGTATGAGTTCTTCGCTTGCGAATTTACAAGTCATAACTGATGCAAATTTGCTATTTGTAGTACCCGTGCGTTTTATTATTTTAGAAAAGCTTTTATGATTGCGCCAGTACGAGTCAAAAATCTCAAAACCATTTACTATGCCCAAAGATGTCCAGTAAATATGATCCAAAAAAGAAAAGTCAAGTTTTAACAAATGTACAACGAATTGTACCCAACGGCCTATTCTTTTTGCAAAAAATACTGATATGCCTTGAATCTCTGAAATCAAGCTTCTAGGCAAATCTAGTGCTTTTATTCTAAGCGAGGCTATTTTAATTATCTCTTTCTTGATGAGTTTTAGTGGAAAAGACTGCGCACTGCCCTGGTATTTGCTGTGTATCAGCTCTTTTATCTTCTTTTTGATGTCTCGATGTTCATAGATGTTCGCAATTACAATTATCATAGACAGTCTTTTTAAAGTGACATCAAATTGTAGAGGATACTGAAGAGTTCCCATGATTTTCAAGTGTGTTAAGCAGACAATTCGTTTTTTCAGCTAGTTTGCATGGTACCTAAAAATGAAAAGAAAACAAAGAGCTTGAAAACAATACTAATCTTGAAAGACTTCCTGGTGGCAAATCAGGGAGTTCTCCATTTCAAAACCACGTGCCGGTGACGTCAGCTGTAAGCCGTTCTGTTTTTCAATTGGTGTAGAAAGCTATTACGCCAACTAAGACCCAACTAGTATAAATTAAGAGCGAAACACTGATTGGTTATTTAACCAGATTTGGTTAAGTCTTAAACAAAACACATCGAGCATTACGATTTACATTGTAGGTTAGGGTCAAAGCGACATAAATTAATAAAAATTAATAGCGCAACACTAAACTCTATAATAACACTTTAAGTGGGAACATAAAAATGTAGCAGTTTTCCATTCAAATAACTAAAAATCAACTTATTTAAGAAAACATTAAAACTAAAAACAAAAGAAAAAAATATTATTTCAAAAAATTAAATGAGGAGACATGACATGGCTTCGACTTTTTCGTCAATACTATTAACACTTTCCAGCCAGCCTAAAATTTTTTCTCGAATATTCGGATTGTCAGCTTTTAAAGCGTGATTTTCCAAATCCCAATCTTTAATGAATTTTTTTCGTTCCTCATTTGTAATTAACACTTTTTCCATAAAACTTATCAAGCGATCAAATTTGCCTTTGTTAATTAATTTCTCAAACATTTTAGAGCCCATACTAATCATCTGATTCCTTTTACTCTTTAAATCTTTGTCGTTAATAATAATGCTTAGAGCTTTTAAGTCAAACATTTCATAAAAATGATCAATCACATCTGTTGATTTTTTATACACAGCTGAATAATACGATTTTTCAAAAAACACTTTTTCTTTTACTTCTTTCGTAGTTAAGCTTAAAATTTTTACTAATATTTCATGAAATGTACTTGGATAGTGGCATGTCCCAGAGACGTATCTTGCCACGGATAAATCGTCGACCATTCGATACAAAAGTATTTTCAACATGGCTTCGCCATTTATTACTGTACGCGAAATTCTTTCACGTACAGATTGCTCATTGAGCATTTTTTTACAAAATTCTGGATATGGCCAGACAGACAAAAACAATTTCATTAATCTACAAGTATTTTTTGTTAAAAACAAACTTTTTTCCTTAGGTGACATTTGGTTAATTAAAAATATAACCACATCTGCATATTTTCCAATTTCAATCATTTCAATCTCGTTCACGCAAGGATCATCCAATGCAAAAGTAGTCTTACCAAAACTTAAACCTGCATGTAAATTGAATTGAGCAAGTGGCTTGACGAGCCTCTTTTTATCAGCATTATCTAAAAAGTTCCAAAGACATTTTATGGCTTTGTGACCTTCAGCAATGAATATTGCCTCACTAACATCAATTTTTCCTGATTCTAAAAATTGTTTGTAAACTTCTTTTCCTTGTTCATAATCATAATCAATGCCATAAAGATAACACAAATAAGAAGCTATAATTTGATCGATTTTATTTTTAATATCAGGCAATGGCACCTGTTTTAAATGCTTCTGAACTTGTTCGATAATTGCATTTTGCTGAGCAAGAATTATTTCTTCATTTGCAAATTGACAAGCCATTCTTGATGCAAATTGACAATGAGTTTCCTTATCGCTTTTCACTATTTTGGCCAAACTTTTGTGATTCCTCCAGTATGAATCAAAAATTTTTCCATCATCTATTGTACCATAAAAAGTCCAGTATATAGTATCAAGATATGATACATCTAGATTAAATAGACGAAGAGTGAGATCTGCCCAGTTAGCTAATTTTTTTGCAAAAAATATTGATAAGCCTTGCATTTCTGAAATCAAGCTTTTAGGCAAATCCAACTTATTTATTTTTTGTGAAGCTACTTTGATTATTTCTTTTTTTATAAGGGTAGTGGGGAAAGCAAATGGAACACCATAGTCTTTAGTGCGAATAATTTTTTTTAGTTTTTCTTTGATGTCTGGATGTTCATAAATATTGACAAGTACAGCTGTGGTAGAAATTCGTTTCAAAGTGATTTCAAACTGGAGTAGGTCATTCTTGAAATCAGCCATGTTCACACTTCCTCCAGATTAAAATAAATTATTAAAGAGAATATTAAGTTCTTCTGATATTTAGAATAATACCTAAAAATGAAAAATCAAAAAGCTAGAACCCAATGTTAACTTTACTGTGTTTCTATCACTAATGGTTAAAACAATGAATTAAAATTATTCCAGCTTCCAATAACTAATATGAAAATAATTGAACAGAACAAATGAATTTTGGAAGGAGTCAGAATGAAGTACACAATAAAGTTTATGCTAAAAGCATAAACAGGCATTGAAAATGTAAAAAAAAAACCATTTCCTCGCCTTTTTTTATGGGGGTATTATAGCTAGCATGGTCCTAAAAAAATTCACATCATACATCAATTCAAAATATCTCGGGCTTAAAAATATTTTGATTTGTAAATTAGTGCATTATTGCATAGTGCATTGTAAATAAGCCGCTGTTACTTATTTACCTGCAGTAAGAAAAATGGTTTGCTTGCGGTAGGCTGAACTTGAACAACTCCCTTTGGAATGGCGATTCACATGAGACACGATGTAGAAGCAGCATCCATTTATCCTTTGCTTTATTGGTTATTTGATTAGTAATCAGAAAAAAGATAAATCTACTGGTAAAATATAGAGGCTTTGTTTTTCATTCACAATGTAAAAAAATTCACCAAGGCACAACAAATCACAACATTATGTGAAATTATTAAAGATGTAGCTCGTCGTGCAAATGTACGTATGACGTCATGACCCATAACGCTTTGCGCGTTTTTATTTATCGTCTGCTGCTACTTTGCTAGGCTCAAACTTTTCGAACAGTTAATAGTTAAAGCAATTTTATTAAAATTACTTTTCAGGATTCTTATCCTCAGAAATCGGATAGGATTTTTCTTAGATAAAAAAAAAGGCCGTAACCAAATTCCCAAGCAACAAGCTAAACCGTAACTTTTGTCAAATTTATGTTTGGAGCCATCAGCCATTACAGCCAATCCGCCATTTTGAAGTCTGAATAAAAAAGAAAAACATTTGCTGATCTTCATGAGTAACCTAAAAAAATGTCATCCTTTTTTTAATCCTAGGAAAGTTGATTGATGAAATAAAATAAAAAACAGTTAAAATAAATCATAAGTCTTTATTTTTTTTAATCGTAAAAAAATGGCAGTTTTTACACTTCCCTCAGTGCGCTATTTATCATAAAATTAATTTCTTTGTAAAAAAAATAATAAAGTCAAACAATATTAAATAAAAAATTGACTTTCATTAAAGTCGTAGGAACTTTTTCAATCTCTTATGGCAGCAATATACTAAACATAAAAATCATCTTCTTAAAAAAACAAATTAAATTAAGACATGCATAAAAATTCAGTCATCGATTTTTTCATCGACTCGATCAAGCCTGAAGCCAGCTTGAAATTTTTTCTCGAAAATCTGGATTGTTAGCAATCACAGGATGATTATTCAAATCCCAATACCTTATAAATTTTTTTCGTTCATCTTTAGCGATTAATACTTTCTCCATAAAGCCTAACACTAATTTCAATTCTCCTTTTCTTACCAATCTTGAAAGGACTGCAGATCCCATACTGATTATCAGATCCCTCTTTCTCTTCAGATCTCTGTCATTGATAATAATACTCAAAGAATTGACATCAAACCTTTCATAAAACTTTCTAATAGCATCAGGAAAATCCCAACCTTGGATTTCGTAATATTGCTTATCAAAAAGTACTTGTTTTTTAATGCCTTCCGAAGCAACGCTAAAAATTTTTCTCAATAATTTATGAAATACATTTTTGTGAAGGATAGAATCAGGTATAATAGCTACATCAGCAAAATCTTTGGCCATGCAAGGCAAAAGAGTATTTAAAACATCTTCATCGTCCGCAAGTAATTCAGAAATCCATTCCTCATCAAGCAATTTTAAACATATTTCTTGATACGGCCATACTTGTAAAAATAATTGAAGTACTCCACTTACATGTTCTCTCAAAAAAGCATTTTTCTGCTGAGGTGACATTTGATTAATTAAAAAAAGTACTATTTCTGCTGATGCAGCTAATTCCATCATTTCCGTTTCAGTTTCATCACCATCACCTAATTCAAAACTATTGATACTACTGCAAAATAATCCTCCATACAAATTATGACGAGCAAGCTGTACAATTATTTTTTCTTTTTCAGTATCTTTTAAATATTTCCATAAAAATTTTACTGCTTTGGCATCTTCACAAATAAAGATTCCTTCACTGAGACTAACTTTCCCAGATTGTTTAAATCGTCTGTAAACATCTTTTTCTTTCATTAAATCATAACCTTCCCCATAAAGAAAGCATATGTAAGTCACTGCAACTTGATCAATTTTATTCTTAATATTTGGCAAGTTAACTCGTTTTAAAAACTTTTGAACATCTTTGATCATTGCATCTTGATGCATTAGGATTGCTTCTTCATTCCCATAAATGCAAGCCATTTTTGCTGCAAATGCATAATTTTTTTCATCATCTTTTAAAATCTTCTTAAAATTACCATGCTCTCTCCAATATGCATCGTAAATTTTGGCATCATCTATAGTCCCAAAATATGTCCAGTATATTTCATTAAGGTAAGACATGTCCAGTTGTAAAATCCTAACAATGTAGTCTGCCCAGCTGACTATTTTTTTTCCAAAAATAATTATCATGTATTGTACATCTGAAATCAAGTCCTTGGGCAAATTTAATGCTTTTACTTTTTCTGAAGCTAATTTGATAATTTCATTTTTAAGGGTTTTATATGGAAAAGAGGCACGACTTTTGTATTTTGTCAGTATTCTCTCTTTCATCTTAGTTTTGATGACTGGATCTTCATAAATGTAGGCAATCGAAGCTACCAGAGCAAGTCTTTTTAAGCTTAGGTCATACTGAAGTGGGTGATTAAAATCTTCCATGATTGTGTTTTGTTCATTCATTTCCTAATGAGAGTTAGGTTCCCCTAAATGGATTGGCACCTAAAAGTAAAAAAAGCAACACTGTAAACAATGGAAATACAATTTCAGAGCAATTATGAAATAACAAAAATCCTGATTACTACCGAAAAATAAAAGGGTTAAACTTATCTAGGGGTATAAAACAACAAGAAACCAACTTTTAAAATGATAAAAATGATTTCGTTCGGTAAAATTAAAGTTAGATCTTCATGTTTGAAACCAGATAGGGTTAGAAAATAAAATTTTAGAAAAGAAACTGTCATTTTACACTATACATTTAAGTTCACAAGAATCGAAAGGGATAATTTCTAGAAAAAATAACTGAAGAAATATACGTACATGATTAAATCCGGATAATAGAAAATAATACTTGTTCAATATGTAAACAAAACAAACCTTGAGACAGTTGTTTGGTTAAATTTAGCACTGCGACTGCGACTGCGCAACTGCTGCAATCTAAGGAATAATTTCAATTCCGCAAGCTAAACATGAATTTTTGAATTGTACAGTACATATAACACTTTTCAGTTTATTAGCAAACATAAAAATGTGCTGACAACTCGGTTTCACGTTTCGTATTTGTCATAATTAATTTGCATTAATTTTCACTCATTTACAACAATATATTCTCCAGCATGAAAACAAATTTCCTGTCTAGTATATTAACAACATTGGTCCAGGAAATGTCTCTTTTCAAACCTACCAAAAGCTTTTTTCCTTTCTAGTTTTCCTTGAAATATATATTTTCAAAATTTTCAATCTGTTCGTAATATCAGCCTTTTTCCTCGAAGTTTTGTGCCACTTGTTCTGCATTTATTGTCACCTACTACAGTAATGGCATGCCTTCAACTTCCCATTGAAAAATTATCATATTAATCATATTTTTAAAAAAAATCAAGATCCATTTATCTGATATCGATTCAAACAATATATTATCATTAAAGCTTTATAAATACATAATTAATAGTTAATTTAAGCAATATCACGTTTTGATTTCGGTAAATTCTCATTCTCTAACTTAGTGATAGCCTCATTCAACAAAAAAAAACTTTTCGATATTTCCAAACAAACATCATTAAACTTTGATAAAACTTCACCAACTTCATTATTAATTTCCTCTAACCTCTCTTTCTTTGATAAATGCTTAGCAATCAGATTATTTAAATCATCTTTCAAAAGCTCTGTGTTTTTTATTTTATCATCATCCAACACTACTTTTAATTCATTTACTTTTTCCATTAACTGCACACTGTCTTTATATTCATTCTCAAGTGACAGAATAATATTCAATTTTGTCACTAAACCAGTTGGATCATCATTAAGAGGATTCAGCTCTAAATATTCATTCAATTCATGAAGTCGCTTGAAAATCGATGTGAATTTCTCTCTTCCGCTTAATGTAGCAACCATGAGTGTGTTAGCCTGAAGGAGAGAATCAATCACAGGGTTGAAATTCTCAGTTGGTTCTGCTTTTTCTCCATAAACTTTGAGCTCCAGTTCGCGTATTTTTGATTCTAATACATCCAATGCTTCTGTGTCTGTTGCCATGATCGGCAGCTAAAATTGAAAAGCTAAAATTAATATACAGATTGTAAAGCCATGATTTTATTGAAACATTATCATTAGACATAAATTTACAAGAACTCACCTGGTTATGGAAAAATTTTATTTATAACACAAGCACAGGAAAAGGTTAGTGCAAAATGAAACCACGATTGTAATAAATGAAGTTATACATGAAACTGACCTCAAAATTTAAAATATGCTGGAGAACTAATAAAGTAAGTAAAAGTAGGCCAAGGATACTACAAATCAAAAAGCTCAGGTCAAGGATTCCAAACTGTAGGAGTGCAAACAATTTTTTTCTCCTTGGGTTAAATGAATGGTGCATCAATCTGTTTTTACTTAATATTGAATCACTTACGTGGAAAATTCGCTGGTTTTTGGTGGTATCTACTCTAAAGGTTAAGCTAAAGTTAGTTTTCAAAACGGTCAGGATCCCATTGATGTAAATATCGATTTATAAATCACTAAATTGAAAAATTCATCAATTTGGCAGAAGACAACAAACAAAATGAAGTTGTTATGTTGATCTGCTGCCACGTCGTTTTTTCGAGAGTTCAATTTCCGGTGTCTCGATTTCTATAGCAAATACGGATATAGTTGCTTGAAGAAGAAGAAGACTTAAATGATCTAAGGAAGAAGAAGGAAGAAAGTTTCTAGAAGAAAGCATGTGGTTTGTAGAGTGGAGAAGGACATAAAATCACGAAAATTCAGACAGATAGATGAGTTTATTAGAGCTTAAAGGATGGAAGAAGGCGACAGGATAAGTAGGAGAAAAGTTTATAATATTTTTTCACCCAAGGAAAGGGAATTGAAGGAGATGTTAATTGTGTCTGAAGTGAATTGAATGGGATGGGCCGATGGGTCATAGTCATCTGATTTTTAAGAGATGGGTAAGAATATGGAATTTCGTTTTTATAAGTTTTAGCATTAACTGGAGTAGCCCTGTACCTTGTGCATTCCTTAGACTTATTGTTCATCCTAGCTATAAAATTAAATTAAGTTTATAAGCGTCAATAAATTTTTGTATCTTTTCTCAGGTTTCTTGCCTAAGTAAGAAAACAAAGAAGACATGGTTTTTATTGTTGTACATCAGCGAACTGTGAACTGTAAACAAACGACTGCAAAATGAAAAAAATTGCAGGAACATCTGAAGACTTACCTAAACAAAAGAAACCTCTATTTAATGGTAAGAAGAGTTCCTTTGTTAAGAAAAACCAACATGCCATGCCTTCAAGAGCATCAAAGCATCAATTCAAGAGCATCAGTTTATAAATTATAGGAAGATTTGATTGAGGTATGCAGGTTTTTTTTGGAAATTTTAATGTTGTAAGATGTGGGAAAAAATAAGAAAAATTTTTTTTTTAATTTTAGGCCATGACCAACAATAAATATTAACCTTTTCATGGAGGGACAGGTTCTAAGTAACTACCGAGATCATTCAACACTTAAGAGAGGCAGGATTTAATACCCAAGGGTAAGTACATTCAATGAGGAGTAAAGTTGCAATCATGAGCTATGCGAAACAAATAGCAAAAAATTTGGTTGCACATTAGGTCAAAAAAAAAAGGGGGGGGTATAATATTTGTTTTGAAGATTGTTCTGAGGGAGTTTTTGTCTATGACATCCTTATTGACTCTTGCACAATTAATTTTTACTTTTCTATAGTGCTAAAAACCAAACAACTGAAATTTATGGTCCTTGAAAGGTATGAATGTATCATCCACATTTGAAACAGATTCTTGAAGTTTAGTATCGTCCTGTAATAATTTTGATTTCACTAATTGTGAGGTTTATGTAATTTTGAAATGCTCCGAGAGTCATAAACAGGCATTGACCCATTTAACTTCATTACTGGAACAAATTTATTCTCAAGTGGAGCTCATATATCAAGTCATCTTTGGTCATCCGTATTCTGTTTTGCTCTAATTTAGTACTTTGCAAGTAAGTTAAAAAAAAAATTATCTCTTTACTCTGAAAAACTGAATTTTTCTGATGGTTTTATTTTCAGGAATCTAGAGGCGGAACGAAGTTATCGAATTTCGCCGAATCGCAACTTTCCCATCTTGAAATCTTGGTTGGAGACTAGTCATAATTTCTTGAGATTGAATATTTTTTTTAATTAAATAAAAAGCATTAGGAAAAAAAATTGGGTCTTTTTATTTAATAATTTTTTTTATTATTTACAAAATATTTATCTACAAAACTTAAAAAATAAAAAAGAAAACAAATCAAGAAAAAATTAATCTTAAGATAAAATCGATTAAAAAAAATTTAACGGGATTTAAATTAGCGCTCAACAACTGTGATCGATTCTACGAAAAATTGGACGGAATTAAAAAGTGCGTAAACAATAATTAAGTGCATTTTTTCATACTCTACAAATAAAGTTTTTTTTTTAAAGAAATACATAAATTATTTACAAAATTAAATTTTTTTACAAAACCTAAGATTTTAAAAAAAAGACGGGGAAAACTTTTTCGAATTTTTAAATTACAAACAAATTCGTTGAATTTTATAAATAAAATGCTATTTTCGGCAAAGTTAATTATCTTCCGGAAATGATGGTCGCATTCCGATTAAACTCATTTCCGATTGTGTTTTTAATCCAGTCTCGAACCGGTGTTATGCTGCTAAATATGGACGGTTTTGTTCCTCGTCCGCAGTAGCTGTGGTAACTTAGTACGCCTTGAAGTTCCCATTCGCCGTCGTCGTTTATACACATTAAAGGAGCTCCTTCCTCATTCTAAAAAGAATTTTTTAAATTTAGTTTTAAATTTTTATGAAAAAAATTTTTTTTGAGAATTTTTTTCGGTCCAGATACTTACGTAGCATAACGATTTTTCAGCGACTGTATATCCCGCGCATATTTTATCATCAGTAATGAAACCATTATAATGCTCTGAAGAGTTACAAGTTGTTAAATCAATTGTAGGGATCAGTAAATGTCTGAGATGTTGTCTAAGAACTCCATCTGGAAAAAAAATTCAGAAAATTTTAATATTATTTACGAAATTAATTTTTTAAACGTTTGCTAAAAATTAAACTTACGTCCTGGTTGATCCATACCCCACCCGGCAGTCACACAAATCGGTTGATTACCTCCCATTGTGTTCGGTTTAATTTCCTTTTCAGGCAAGCAAACAGCTCCGATATCATTAGAAAATTCTAATGGTTTTTCAAGCTCAACTAAAGCAATGTCGTTGCTGTATAAAAATTGATTAAATTTAACTTGTGGATAGGGAACTATCGAAGAGATATTTCTAGCGTTTTCTTCTTTTTCAACTTCGAACATAGGTGCACCGCCAAATAATTTCCAATCTTGCGGATTTAAATTCTTATTCCTAAAAAAAAAAACAAAATCGTTAGCACGTTTTTTTAAAAATCTGTATCAATAAAAATTTTTACACAAACCTCATTTTTAAGCAATTGTAACTTGATAAAAGCCATCTAGGCGTAAGAATATTAGCAGTACAGCTATGCAAATTTCTTTGATTATACAACAAAGCCACAGATGGCCATTGACCGGGCGCAGCGCTGTCTCCACCGACTAACCTGGCAGCTACACCACTTTCAGTCATGCTATGCGTCCCGCAATCTTTAAAAAAAACATAAAAAAATTAATAAATAAATCATGTTTGATTAAAAACTAATTAATTCAAACACTTACGGAATTCCTGGCAAGAAATCTCGACTAATTTCCCTGACTCGCATGTCTGATTATTTTTAATTAAATTGACTAATAAATTTTTGTAATTGAGATCGTGTACATCAGTCGTATCATTAGCTAAAGCGTAAAATGATCCTTCGATTTTTGACGATTCCTCGTTGGGTTTGTCAGTGGATGTTGATGCGGCGTAACCCATCGACGCGCAAACCATGTCGGAATGTTTGCTCGTCCAGTTATCTGAACATATTGGGTCGTATTGTCCGGAACCGGTCCTGACTTTAAGTAGACTAGATTGCTCATCGATTTTTAAGCAACGCCATTCGTCGCTTCGATCCGGGCAATGTTCGATTCCGTCGCAGACTTGAGATTTTGATACGCAACCGCCGGAATGGCATTTGAATTCGTCGACGGAACAATCGCAGAATTGTTCGTCTTCTCCGTTGCTGCATTCCTTAATCCCGTTGCATTTGTAGGTGAGGGGAATACACCAATCTTCGGAGCAGTGGAATTCGTCATTACCGCAGGAAGCTAAAAAAAGGATTATGAACTGTTTAGTTTTAGAAAATTTAAAGGAAAAAGAAGGGATTAAAAAGATACTTACACTGACAGCTGTATTCGTCGGTATGATTATCACAGTCTGGTTTGCCATCACATTGCCAAACAATAGGGATGCATCGTCCTGATGGGCATTTGAATTCGTCGAACTCGCATTTCCATTTATCTGAGAAAAAATACAAAATTTTTGAAATAAAATATTAATTTTTTTTTAGGGTTAGCACATTAAGAATTTTGAAAACAAAATGCGCTCAAGCTACTAGAAACGATATCAAAACAATGCCAGGCTAAAAAGAAACGAGCGGGGCTGAGATAAACACGAGGTAGGTAATTATTTTTTTTAAAAAAAATCCCAATTCTATTCTTGTTCCACGCTCTTTTTTTGGCCAGAGCTACTGATGTCACACTTACCACATTCCTTCTCATCACTTCCGTCATTACAATCCACGATTCCATTGCAAACTAAATCCCTTTTCAAGCACGTCCCATCAGAACACTGGAAATTTCCTGGACATCCACTTTCAATACAATCGACCTCATCCGAACCATCAGAGCAATCATTAATAGAATCACATTTTGAAGATAGGTCGACGCATGATGAACCTCGTCGGGATGTTCCATTGACGCATTGGAACTGACCTGAAAAGATAAAAATTCATGAAAAAAATTTGCAACGCTCAAAAATTGTAATAAAGGAGAAAGCAGACGCAGAACTTGGCCACTAGAATCGCTGCATGTTTTTCAAAGTAATACTGTTGTCGCTCAACAGGATTTAACCGTCAAAAACAAGACCACCTTGCAAGCAAAACATGATAGAGTCTAAAATACGATAGCTACCGATCTCACCCATTACACATTAATCTTTTTTTCAAATTCTCCATAAGCTAAACATAGGGAAAATTTTGGTGGCAGCGGTTATAACTTAAAAAATCAAAATGGCCACTTTTTATTAGAAGTTTTAGATTAGAGAGCACGTATTATTTTGTTCTAAGCCCTTTGAACGACTTCTAATCAACATATACAAAATTCTCCCAACTTTTCCTCACAAGAAAATAAAAGTTAATGGGCAATGCTTTTGCATTTCCAAAGATTCCTCTAATCTTTCTTAACTGGAAATCTCTAATTCTAAACTCTCCAAGCTCGGTCGATCAAATTTCGCGTCTACTTTTTATAATACTAAACAAACCTGCTGCGCATTTTGAAAAATATCCGCTATTATCTTCTTCGTTAGTGACTAGACTTTTATCAGTAGAGGAAATAGGCATAGAAGTTGTGTTAACAATTTCAGCTTGTTCTACCATATCAATTTTGGTTTCATTAATCAGTCTCATCGGCAGTACAGTTGTACCAATCTCCATATCTGATTCTTTACTCTCCGCAGGAGTTATTTCTTGTATCGTAGTTTCTTCCTTCGGCAAAACCGTAGTTCCTTCTTCAACTAACTTCGCAAGCTCTGCCATATTCGTAGATTTCTCCATGTCTTTCAATGTCGTTTCCATAATCTCCATATTTCCCATTTCCGGCATCACTGTAGTTCCTACCATAGTCGTTTCCATTTCCTCACCTGGTTGCACCGTCACTTTCTCCGAATAAGGATTCGTCGTCGTTTCTAATTTAGCTTTCGCAGTCGTAGTTATCGGAATTATAACCTCAGCGTCTTTCTTCGCGTCCATATCAATTATTTTCACGTTTTCATCCAATTCCACGTTCTTTCCATCCTTCCCGCTTACTTTCTTCTTCAAATCCTTTTTCTTAGACGGTTTTGATTTTTCATATTTATGTTCTTTATCTTTCGAGAATTCTTTTTCATATTTTGAATCGTTTTCCATGAATTCACGTGACGCATCAATTGGAGATGTCGTCATCGTTTCACCTTCTTCAAATCTCGAAGCTATTTTAGTCGCGAAATCAGGTTCTGGAGTTGTTGATGAGCTTTGTTCCATTTTAGGGCTAGTTTGGGCTTCTCCTGACGTTACGCCATTTTGATCTTGTTCTTTATTTTCATCATCATCGTCCAACGTTAATTCTTTAACGGGTTGCGGCGGGGCGCTTTGAAGAATTTCATGGGACGTTTTTATTAACTCAGCAATTTGCTTTTTATTTTTAACTTCTTCATCGTCTAATGTTAATTCTTCAACGGGTTGAGAAGGCGTGCTTTGAAGAATTTTATGCGAAGCTATAATTAATTCTTGTAATTTCTTTTTACTATCTTTCTCTTCAGGTTTGATATTAAAATCATTTTTAGTTTCTTCATCATCATCGTCTAAGCTTAATTCCTTTTGGGGTTTGTTTGGTGTGCTTTGAAGAATATCATGGGATGTTTTTATCAACTCAGCTATTCTTTTTTTCTCATCCTCGCTTTCATTTGGATTTGGCTCAGATTTAACTTCTTCATCATCGTCATCTAAACTAAGTTCCTTTTCAGGTTTAGTCGGAATGCTCTTTAAAATTCCTTTCGATTCTTTCAACGCGTCTTTTATTTTTTTCTTATCTTTCTTTTTATATTTTGTATTTAATATTTCTTTACTATTTTCCTTCTCTTCTTTGCTGTCATAATCATCCCCGATTAAAGAATTAAATTCTTCATTTTCGTCTTCCAATTCTTTTGAAGCTTCCTCTTGTGAATTCTTAACTTCCACTGGTTTTTCTTCAGGCGATTTCGTAGTCGGCTTATGTTCTTCATCATCATCGTCTAAGCTGAGTTCTTTCTGAGGCTTAGACGGCGCGCTTTGAAGAATATCATGGGACGTTTTTATTAATTCCTCTATTTTCTTCTTATCATCTTCGCTTTCATGACGGATTTTTTCTTCTTCAGGTTGATTCATCATTTCTTCAGATGGACGCATCATCATATGAACGACAGATTGAGGAGTTGGCTCAGTTGGTTTCATTTCATCATCATCGTCTAAACTTAACTCTTTTTGAGGTTTAACTGACGCGCTTTGAAGTATCTCATGAGATGTTTTAATTAATTCAGCTATTTTCATTTTATCATCATTTTTCATTTCTTCCTCATCATCATCTAAGCTTAGTTCCTTCTGAGGTTTAGCAGGAGCGCTCTGAAGAATTTCATGAGATGTTTTTATCAACTCCGCTATTTTCTTTTTCTCATCTTCGCTTTCATCTTTTTTAACTGGTTTCATTTCTTCGTCGTCGTCTAGACTCAGTTCTTTTTCAGGAACTGCCGGTTGGCTTTTAAGAATTTCATGCGATTTTTTTAATAGATCTTCTATATTTTCTTTGTCTTTGTTTTTCATTTCCTCCTCGTCATCATCTAAGCTGAGTTCCTTTTGAGGTTTAGCAGGCGCGCTCTGAAGAATTTCGTGGGATGTTTTAATCAGCTCTGCGATTTTCATATTCTCCTTTTTGTCTTCATCATGTTTTTCAGGTTTCGTATCATCATCGTCTAAAGTAAGCTCTTTTTCAGGTTCGATAGGAATAGTTTTGATAATTTCTTTGGATTTTTTCAAGAGCTCTAATATGTTCATTTTATCATTGGTTTCTTCCGTTGTTGGTTCGGGCTCTGGTTCCGGTTCTGCAGTCGGCTCGGGAGTCGGTTCAGGCAAAGGAGCTGCCTCCGTGCTGGTTTTTTCCTTTTGCGGGCTTAATTTGGCTTCGGTTACTGCTTCGGGCTCAGGTGTAGGTTCCGGTTCTGCTGATGGTTCCGGGCTCGGTTCAGCTGCTGGTTCAGGACTCGGTTCGGCTGCTGGTTCCGGTTCAGGTGTCGGTTCGGCAGCAGGTTCTGGCTCTGGACTTGGTTCAGCTGCTGGTTCCGGTTCTGGGCTTGGCTCAGGCTCTGCTGTCGGCTCCGGCTGTGGATATTCATCTTCCTCTTCTACACAATTTTTCATCGAAGAATCCAGAACCATATAAAAAGGACATGAACAAACAAATTGAGCTGTTTTGTAGTCGTACGAACAATTATGTGAACATCCATTGTTTTCGAACATGCAAGAATCCATTACATCTGAAATTACACAAAAATATTTGAATTAAAAACCCATCAAGTCTTTAAATTAATTTATAAATCCCACTTACGATCAACTTTAATGGTATCGGGATCGACATGATAATCCAAAATGTAGCTATCATTTCTTATTAAATTATCCTCTAATTTCATTCTCAAACCCTCAAGACTAATTGGATCTGGTGGATTACGAATTCCAGGTAAGAATGTCCATGCTATTCGAAATTTGACAACAACGCTACCATGACTGATATCGACGATTTTTAATGCGATCTTCGCAGCTCCATAATACAGCGTTCCTTGATCAAACAAACTGTTCAATAATTTATTTTCTAATTCAGTTGCCAATTTCTTATACTCTGTGGAATTGACGTCTTTAAAAGCTGGATTAAATTCCATGTTGTCAATTACTATTTCAGATTCAATTGATCGTGGCACTGCAAACAATTTCAAAATTAATTAGAATTAAATTTTCTCACCAAAATTACCCAACTACTTACCATACATATAGGACATATCAGTAGTAGGTGAAAATGAAAATTGTGTTGCCTTAGTTGGCGAAGGTGTGACTGAAGACTTAGCGGTAACTTGATCAGGTTTTACATTTCCTCCGAAATTCCTTCCGATAGATGCTTGTTTAACCAGGCTTGGCTCTTGTGTTAATATTACCCCAGCTAAAAAATTTTTTGTTTAATAAAACGCAATCCGCAGGAAATAAATAATTAAAATTAACGAAACTTACTTCCAGCTAGAATAGCTAATATTATAACTACAGCCACAACTGTACATGCTACTGCCCATACTATACATCTTCTCCATGTAGTTGTTCTTCTTTTATCTTTTGTTACATATAATTTTTCGCCCCTAAAAAAAAGAAATTACATACATAAGTTATGATTGACTTCCATTCAAGGAAATCATGGAATTTGCCTAATAAATTCTCTAATAGGCTGATACAGTTCTTTGAACCAGCATGTAAACAGATTAACATGTTAAGATTAGTAATCATGAATTATGGACATTTTAATTATAATAAAGTGAAATCATTTTACTTTCGTTTGAAAGTCGCTTTACGACCTTCAACACCTTTAATGACATTTCTCGGTGCAATCAAGGTTCACGAAAGACTTCGTCATTCCCTGTCTACCGCAAGTCTCTTCCGACTATGAAATAACACCCGAAGTAAAAGGTATTTTTAATAATCGCGACAAATCAAACATCTGCATCTCAATGACATTTTTGTTCGTAACGGAATTGCATGTTTTTTTCCTTAATCCAGGTGGGCGACAAATTGATAAAGATCAAGACAGATTGACTTTGAACAAATAATTACCGGTATTCAAAAGCCTGCACCCGTTTGAATTAACGTAATTACAACGATTGTCAGTTAATTATCTTATGATTCATTTTTTAACGTTGGATTTGTTTACTTTTTTGAATTTGAAATATCGTGGATTTAAAAAATAGATGCTGCCACGAAGAATCTTTTTTTAAAGATTTTTTCCTTTATTTTTGATTTTTTACGGCAATATAATAAAGGGAAACGTTTTTAAATATGATGTTTTGTTGTAAAATAATTATAGATATCAGTATTATGCGATAAATCAATCTGTAAAGCTTTTTAAACCGAGAATGGAAAGCCTTCTGCTGCCGGCATTGGCGCTTCTCGACTAGAGGCTTAGAAATAAGCTTCTAAGAAGCTTGTCTACGAATGTTACATCTAGAATTATCAAGGCAGTTGAAACTGCAAAATGCTTCTAGATTTTGGGTTAATTATAGGCAATGTGCTCGTGACGTATCTCGTGACGTCACGAATCTAAAACCTATATTTAGCTTATATATTCGAGTCCCCGTATTGATTCTGCATAACCTGCGCCTTAATTCGCTTCTGCATAAGCTAAGAATAGGTGATTGGTCCCGAATTGATTTTGCCTATCCAGTCGGAGGAAGGAGCACAACATAGCCTATTACTGCACCATCTGATATCGTACTTTTCAATTATTGGGTAAGTTTGTGAAAAGTTAATAAAAATGATAGGCTATTTCATTCCAGGGGGTGATCCGCTATTAAATATTGAAAAAATTCCATATTTCTAGAGGGTTATGTGAATTTTTTCTTGGGGGGGGGGGGGGGGTTTCAAATTAGGAATTATTAATTAGTGGAAACTTTGTACTGGTTTTTTTATGCTACATTAATGTTACAGCAAATACTATTAAAATAATACCCCTTACTCTATATGAAAATTATGCGACGGAAATCAACTCAAGGTGGAAATCGGACGTCTTGGAATACACTAGCGCTTCTAGCTGAAAAGAACGGCTTGGGGTAAAACTAATCTGTCACTTTCAAATGTTTTCCAGTTAGTGTTACCCCAAGCCGTTATTCTTTACAGTTAGGAGCGCTAGTGTATTCCAAGACGTCCGGTTTCCAGCTCGAGTCGATTTCCGACGCTGTTCGGTTACAGGGAATGATGATGATGATGTGCTTCAGAATGGTTTAAGCTGAAAACAGATGGGCTCTAGTTACTGATGAAGTAATCGTTACTTTAGTGGCAATTGAAGAGTTAAGCTGAAAATGTCAAATGTTTTTGGTAAGTTTATTGATTCTAGAAGTGGATTACTTGCAAATAATATTGTTTCATCAAATGCAAAAGTTAAAGATCAAGATCAAGCATTTTAACAAAATGGAAGCCTTTAGGACAAAACGCTCATTTGGGGAGCAGTAATTTTTTTTGCCATGCATAATTAGAACATTTTTAAGCATTATTAAGAACATAATTAGAAGAACATAATAAGAACATAATTAGCATTATTTAGAACATTTTTATTGTAGAGGCAGCTTAGAGAACAAAATTTTAAGGTATCTTTCATAAATAAGTGAATGGATAAATCCAGTTTTTAAGTAGTGAATATTTTTTTTTGCTAAAATTCAAGAAAGAGCATAATCCAGTGAAAGCAGTTTTACGATTTAAAGTCTATTTGTCTAGATTTTGGGCCTACTTTGTTTAAAGGCATAAAAAAATTTAGTATTCAGTTTTATATCATGGGAAAGAGTTAAAGAGATAAAATGCTGTTAAATATAAGCCAGGATCTAGAAATTTGAAATTTTTCCAACATTTTGGATCAAGTATTACTTTCAATAAAAGTCGAAGTAATTTTTTATCCAGATTAAATAATTATTTTTTCTAAAACCAGGATATTTATTATTATTCAAAGTTAGCTACCAGGTTTTTAGATAATTATTAAACATTACGGGGAATGGCAGGATGCTGCTGCTTTTGGGTCAACCTTAATGAGGGCTTTGGCTAACTGACATCTTTCCACTAAGAAGAAAGAGCCATCCTTGGGATATTGGATGTCTTAAGGTGGAAAAAAAGCTTTAGTCAACAATGAAGGAAAATTCCCGTGAAAATTAGATTCTACAGGTGTGCTACAGGAAAATTGGTACTACAGATTAATTACATGAAAGTACTACAACTTCTAAATAATGATGAAATTTTATTGAGAAATGTAAAATTTCTGTAACATTTTAGCATTTTCTACAGAAGTATTAAACACTTTTTTCTAGTGTTTTCTACATAAATGTATCTCAGTATTTTCTGTATCTCCGATTTTCACTACAGAATTCTGTAGTGCCAATTTTAGTGTCAAAATAGAGAAATAAAATCAAAAAATAACGTATTTTTTTATATTACATAAAATTCCTGTAGAAGCACTGTAGAATCTAATTTTCACGGGTTTGTTATGGTAGAGGGAAGAGCCAAGCACCAAGCTGAGATGGTAGATTTTTGTTGTAAGTATGCTGCCTCTGAAAGTTGGCAATGTAGCTTTTATCAAAAGTAGAAGATAACAAGATCAAGTAATTTTAAAAAAGGTTTTGAATTAGAGCTTTAATTTTTTTATCTAATAATGAAACTAAATTCAGTTTATGTATTTGGTATGTCGTTTGAAATTAGTGATCCTAAATTAGTTCAAAGGTTTTGTTTTTTTGACGATATGTTTTGAACCTTATTTAAAATTTCTTTTAGAAGCTATAAATTGATATTTTCAATAACTTTTTAGTCAAATACTTTTTAACGAAGACAGTAACTATTGATCTCTCTGATTGTAGAATATTTTGAATTTTTAAGATTAGGCAATATCTTTCTCTCATTGTTTCAAGCAAAACTGCTTCTGGAAGCACAAACAGAATATCAGATGTATGCCAGCCCCGCCCTTGCTCAATCACTCGTTATTAAATAAAAAACTAAGTTTAGGTCTGTAAATCTGATAATATTCAAATATGAAAATCAATAAGAAAGTTAAATTACGAAAGGTAATAATTCATTTAAATACGATTAGGCTATAAAACTGCATCTCATCATAAAAAAAATCCGCATAGAAGGCCAGCCGCCTGTGACCATTTCATTGATTCACCAAGGTGCTTTGCATTTGTCGCTTCGCCAATTTAGTATCATAATTCATTTTGATTAATTAATACATACCTCATATATTTCCTATGTTCGTTGACTGGTACGAAATATTCATCGTAAGGTGTACCTAAATCAACCTGCTCCACATCTTTTTTAACCGGTATTCCTGGTATCCCATTTACCGGTATCCCGTAATTTGTTCCATTAGTCCCATTACTATATGGCACCATATGCACCAATTCTAAATTAACAGCTTCCGGTGATTTTTCTTTTTTTTCCGAACCGTTAATAGATTTAAAATCGATTTCCGATGCTTTTAATCGATCATCGGATTCAAAACCTAAATTATCGACACCTTCTTTCTTTTCCCGTTCGTCAGTTGATAAATTCATACGGCTATTCCCTAAATCATCGTTATTTTTATTGTTATCAGAACTATTATCTTCACTAGATAGGGTTATCCTCGTCACACCATTTTCCGTGTGTTTGCTTTGGATGCTGGTCGGGGGGGAATCACTAACAGACATCGTGGACCGGGAACTTTCCCCTGCATCGCTACCTTCACTCATACTACCGCCACTTGTTGCACTCATGTTGTTTTCGGTTCCCCCGTTCTCCGGATCCACGGTTTTGATAGATCTAATAAACTTCTTCAGCTTTGTGAATTTAATTGATGTTTATCTAATGGTGTCCATTTCGTTCTGCAAAAAAAGAAAAGAAAAAGAAATGAGTGATTAATTCGCTTATTATAGTGAAAGAGTCTTGAAACTAGTTGAGTATATTAGGTTTTGCTTTCAAAATAAATAAAACCGGCCCCGTTAATGAACTGCGATGAATGTAATCCATCATATAATTAGAATGGACCGGTGTGTGTTCTTCTGCTTTGACCAATAGGCGGAGTCAGGTTTTTTTTGTTTGGAAGTTTTTAGATATCAGAGGATTACCCTGAATTAAATCAGAAACGTTAGTTTATGGAAGATTTTACTTTATAGGAGGCTTTAGGCCCAGTGCTGGCCCAAAGACCAGCTCCAAGTAGAAGACCAAGATATAAAGACGTTATTGGACCGAACTATGTCTGCTGTAGCAGTTCAGTTTAGAGATAAGCCAGTTAAAGTAGGCAGAAGTCTAAATTAAGCTCGGGGCATTTGAGCTAAGACTGTTAAGGTCTTTAGAGGCCTAATCTTAGCCTGTTAAAAGCTTCAAGGGCCCTAGCTCAGCCCATGAAGGTAATTAGGTTGAGCTAGGGTTATTAAAACTATAAGAGGCCTGAGCTAAAGTCCTCAGTAACTTGAGTTAAGTCTGTTAAGGTCTTTAAAAGCCTAAAATAAGCCGGCTAAAGTCTTCAAGGTTTCAGCTGAGTCCTTGAGGCATTGGCTAAGCTCTTTAAAGCTTTTAGAAATTTGATGTAAGTTAAGGTGGCTGTAATCGCGAGTGTGGCATGAGAGAAGTTTGATGAGGCCTTCAGAGGCTTGAAGCCGAGATTGTTAAGGTTTTTATGGATTCCAGCTTTTATAAAGAAGTGAAGTGATTTAAGCTAAGCTCGTTAAAGCTGTAAAAAGTCTGAACTAAATTTGTTTTAGGAGTAAGAGGCCAGATTTAAGTCCAAAGAAGTTGATACAAGCTTATGTTTAGCATGCAGCTATTCTTTCTTATGGTGTGGCTGCAAAAGTTTCTGGGGCCTTGTTTTATTGAGATAAATTTGTCATCAGAGCAATTCGCGAGCTGGACTTCTGGATACGTTCATTTTAAGTCTTAGTAATTGTTGCTGAAATCAAGAAAATATCGGCCAAAGCTTTGGGGAAATAATTTGAAGCCACCGAGAGCCTCAGAGGGCAAGGAAATGATTTGAGCCATATAGTAAATATGAGACAGTATTGAGTCCTTGTTAGCCTTGTTAGAGTTGCAAAGCTAATAGAACACTCTGTAGAATATTAATTCTATAGAATTCTTCGACCAATTAAAAAACGGAGCTAAATTTTTGTAGCTATTAACTCAGAATATTGCACAAGTCTGATTTGGGCCTAATTTTTAAATTTAAAACAATAAAATGAGGCCAGCCTGTTGTCTTTTAGCTAGGGAAAGAAATTATCTTCTGACTACTCGATTAAAAATTTTCAACCCAGAACTAGAAATTTAAGCAGACATAGAGTTTCAAGCTCAGCTTCAGCCAAAGCTGTTTTCAATCTGGTTAAAAATTTACAGCAAGCTAATTTAAGCTCCAAACCAACTAGAAATCCTGCTGAAGCCTTCCTCAAGCTCGCTATTACTTTTGGGTCTTTTACGGATTGGATTTAGCCGCGGTTGTGCCAATTAAAACTTATCTGGCCATAGTCGCAAGAGATAAAGCATCCTAAGTCCGGTTAGAGACTCAAACCACAGTCCACCTTAACTTATTAAAATTATAATCCGATTAAAAGATCAAGCTTAACACAAGTTAATCTTCATATCAGCCCGCCCATCTTTTTTAATTAACATTATTGAATTTATTTGGGATGCTGCTGGACCCCCTGCGGCGCCGCCTATGCTCGAGACTAAAATATCCCTTAAAAAATGATTTTTACATATTTAATATGTTTGAATTAAATAAATGTCAGGAGTTATATAACCGATATACGAGCAAGTCTATCTTGTTATAATCTAACGAGCAAAAAAGTAGAAACAAAATTTTCATGCTTTAAAATGGCGTTTTATTAATGCACGCGTTGTTCTTTTCAAATCCTTAATGTTTGCCTTTCGAATGATAATATCAACGTCTAATCAATTATTGATATTTATTTTAATTTTTTGGAGTATGCAAATCCCCGGGTAAAAACGGGTCACATGGCCGTATATATAAGATTCGGAATTTATGCCAATATACAGGCATAATTTGAAAGTGAGTATGAATGGCTACATATGCTTGTAAAGCAATTCAAAAAGGAATATGTTAGAGATACGATTTTAAAATTTATTTAAAGGATTGTGTCATTGCTACACTAGAAGGATCCTTCTAGTGTAGCAATGACACAATCCTTTAAATCCTTTAAATTCCATTAGAAGGATTTAAATTCCACAATTCCACTAGAAGGATCCTTCTAGTGTAGCAACGTAACTTCTCCAGAAATTACGTGGCATTTAAAATAGAAAAACTTTTAATGCAAGTTCAAAAAAAGAAAGATAGATGATCACTGATCAGATTCCAAGAAGAATAAGACAAATAGCTTTAATGATATTCTCCTCTTAACATTCACCATCTTAAAAGTTTCCTTTAATTTGCACCACCCCGAAATTTGCTTTAGCCAGTACAGCTAAAGCTGAAAATGCAAAATAGAAACATTAAAGCTCAAAGAAAACTCAAAAGCTAAGAAAACTGGGATAAATTTATTTTTAAAGCAGTGCTTCAGTAGTAGCTAAAAATTTAGTCAAAGATAAACAGTTCGGCGACTAGTACCGAGTTTTCTTGTATAAATTAAGATTATTCAATAGAATAAATGCAAAAATATCATACAAATTATTAAACCACAATAGAAATCACTTTGCAGTATGTTTGAATACTGCATCAAACTTTATGATTATATTTTTGAAAAATTTCGGAACACTAAAAACTTATAAAATACATCGTTAAGTTCTACAATTAACGCGGACGCAATAGTGCGCAAAGTGAAAACGACAGTGGAAACGATTTCTGCGGACTCTATTATTTACGTGCATATGTGCCAATTAATTTGCTAATATCTCCTGTATGTTTGGACATATTATCTGCATATTCCTATATGTCAGCAGATCTCATCCGTTTTTACCCGGGTCGTTGCAAAGTTGATGTAGAAAAATATGTAATCGCTATGATAATAATCTGTTAGGAAAAACTGTACTTTACATGTAATAGTTACTTAATAGCAGACTTTTTAATCCTTTTAAACATTGCTTAAATTTTTAATTAGTTCAGATGAATTAATTAAATGTTGTATCTGAGAAAAAAAAAGAAGACGTGGTAATAAAAGGTCAAAATGTAAATTGCGTTTTTATAAAGTTTAATAACGTTTTTGAAGATGATTTTTATTCCGGTTTTGCAAAGAGGTTGGAACAATCATGGGATTTGATGTAAATAGCGAGGCGCTAATTTTTTAGAGTTTAAGTTTTCATTCCCGTTTGGTTCACTGGCCCAATAAATCTGAAGGAGTTGAATTAAGGCTTGATATGTGCCGTTAATAGGGCTAAAGTTTAAAAAAACTGGCTTATGCAGGGGAATGTGCACTTAATGAAAAAATATTTTTTGGCGGCGTTAAAAATTAATTTACTTTGCTCCAATATTTCTCCCTTCGCCAAATTTCCTGCAGATATTAATCAGCCTAGATTTTTTACTTTCAAAAATCCTTATTAGACTAAACACGCCAAATTTCCGTAGAAAGTCAAATATTTTAAAGAGTCATCCTCCCACCCCATATGTAAATATTGGATGATTATCCTGTGCCTGACGGTTAAGTTAGCCCAGGCGCATGCACACCAAGGTCGAACTACATTCTTAAAAAGTTACTGCTCACTTTCATTTTCGTAAATGCTCGCCAACCATTTCATTATGAATGTTGCCGAACGGCATTTTACTTTGAATAATTTTACTACTTTTTTCCCGTCGTCTGTTTCAAGTTTTTTTTTATAAATCTTCCTTCCTTTTTCCTTTTGGAAGATTTTTTTTTTTTGTAATTAAAATGCATGTTCAAAGTTGAGTAGTTAAAAATGAATAATCATACTTCGATAATAATCATCTTCATGTTAACTTTTTTGATAATCGTAATTATATAGGATGATATTGTATTAATTTTTTTTGTAGAGGTTTTGGCTAAGTTTTTATAAGGGGAGATTTCATGCTTTATAAAATTTTCACACACTTAATCATAGCAGTTTGCTATTTTTAGATAGTGAAATTTACATGATTGTAAGTGTGAGGAATGGTTGAAAGTTTTTCGCTTACGAAACTAGGAAGCATGGGGTTTTGGTGGATATATTATTGAGTTCTAATGAGCAGAGCTAAGTAAATTTTTGGGCCATAATCATTGAACTTGAGGTTAGACGGGGGTGGCAAAACTTAAGTCCAAAGTCGGGGTAGTTGTAAAGTCTAAAAAAATTTGTTCAGCAATAAAATTCTTTCCAAGAAGAAGTGTTTTCTTCTTATTGCCAATAAATTTTTTTTAGTTTTTTCTTGCAGAAAAATTTAAAATAAAGAAAAACTGGCATCTGAAATTATTTCTTCAATTAAAAAATTATTTCCTTCAGAATGTAAAGAGATTTGATGCTAGAAGCCAGCAAATTCAAGATTGGCCCAATTATTTTTTGAGCCAAGAAAAAAATTTTGAAATTAACCTTTCTAACCGCTAATTTTTGGTTTTTTTCTAGGCTGATCATTGTTTTATCAGAAGAGATTCATTGCGAATGCAGAATTAGGCTTTGAAGCGAGGGAAACTAGCGCAGCAATCACCTGAAAAGTTTCTAGATTCGTCGCTAAACTTTTTACTGAAGGAAACTAGTTTCCTTCAGTAAAAAGTTTAGCGATGCGAAGATCACATGCTCAGCACTGACAGCTGTCAGTGCTGAGCACGCGATCTTCATTATATAATTTCAAGCGCTGTTTAGGTATGCACAATTAAGGCTTAAGCTCTAAATAAGAAGTGAAAGATATAAATATCTTCTCGAATTTCTATATTGAGTTCTTTAAATATCATTTCCACAATATTTCAATATAGAGATGCAGGAAGATGAAAACAGGCTCCTCCTTAAAATTTTAATCCCCTGTTGGGAAAGTTTTAGGTAATCTAAATCATATTGTCTTTATAAAGTTACCTCGATAACCTTGTGAAAGATCTTATAAATCCTTTTGTAGGTTTATTTGTCATTTTGTGACACCAGACGTCATCATTAAACAACAATTCGAGGACATCGCTATTTTGGCGAGAATTATTAATAAATCGATACCTATCAGGGAAGCGATTGAAATTGAGCAGAACTTGAAAATGCCTCGAAATAGTGGTTGAAACAAACCGGTTTCGATCAACTGTTTAGAACTAGCGTCAGGCTTGTATTCAGGTGCTATGATAACAACCTGACTCCTTGTAAAGGCAAAATGCCAACAGCCACCAACTAGTCAACATTGAAATGGCTGCAAGCTTATGTTAGCAAGAAATCTGTTTAAATAACTTTTCACCAAGGCTGAAAAATTTAATACCATAGTTATTAGTATTTCAGCCTCGAGCCAAAATTCGTTGATGAACGATATTTTTCAAGAGACAAAGAGTCGTAAAAATCATATAAGGCTATAAAAAAAAGATCAGAAAATGAGAAAAGTGCATCCTGAAAAATTTCTTCTTACCAAATTTGAAATAAAATCCGGCAAAGTAGTTATTAGATGAGTATATGGAACATTATATTTGATCCCTTTATCCCTTTCGGCCATGCCATTCATTAATCTGGGAAACCAGTGCTTCAAACCGGTCTTAAAATATTGACAATATGTGAAAGCGATTTTATTTATGGCTAAATAAATATTCGCACAACCTTGAAAAATGGTCGAAAGGAAATGAATTAAAAAGATGTTTTTGGTGTTGAGGCATTAAGGCAAAACACCGGCGATTTCTTTTAATTTTTTCACGTTTATTTTTAACTACGGGTGTCGACTAGGATCGCTTCCATCTCCTCCTAACCCGATTTGACGATATCAGATATCACGAACTCCACGACGGAAAATCGAAATTATTCGAAACCGATTATAGCAATTGATATTGGGCGATTAAAGTCTCATTTAAATTCGACATTGCCAAATTACTAGGTACGATCGGAAAAAAAGGAATAAGAAAAACAAATGATCAAGACATTAACCTTGACTTAAAGCGAAATCGCCGGCGTCGGGATGTTTATATAAAAGTAACGTATCATCTTTTTAAATGTACGAGGTGGCGTGGTTCAAAAAAAAAAAAAAAAAAATTGCACAAGCTCCGTGTCATTTGTTGAATAGCTCGTGGAAAATTGATAATTTTTTTTTTTTGGTTTTTTTTTCAGGTTTGGGCAGATATGAAAGCGTCGAAGAGACAACCATGAGACACGTTTGCGTGTGCCTAATGGGCTAATCAAAAATATTAAACCGGTTTAATTAGAGGATGATAATGTCCTTGGGGGTTGTACGTTTGTCGTTGATTAGACGCAGAGCCATACGAATGGAGAGGCCTCACGGATCACTTCTGACAAGTCACATAGTGACAAGGACGAATGATTAGGATCCTAAAAAAAGGAACAATTAGGTACGTTTTTACAATTTTTTTTTTCCTCTCACGTGATTAGTTTTGTTATAAATCCCGAAGGACATCACAATTCATCCAAAACTGATTTGAATTCTGCAGTTTGTCCGGTTTCGAAATTTTATGCTGGACCTTGGCCATCAAGCTAAGCTTTGGCCATTAGCTTCTTTTAAGGTGTGAATTCTAGGCTTAGCTTAAGGTTAGATTAGCTATGAGGTTTTGTAACCAAGTTCCCTAACCAGGTAAACGTCACCTGGGTGTCAGGGCACTGTGGGATACCTGGGAACGAGAAAGTGGACGAACTCGCATGAAAAGGTGCGAAGAAGTCCCTCATTGGTCCGGAACTCTTCTGTAGCCTCCCAGGGAGTTATCTCAGGATGGCTCTGAGAGACTGGGAAGACAGACAGAATGTCTTGCCGTGGGACAGAGAACCCGGCCTTCGACGCCCCAAGCAGTGGCCAGTAAGAAGGCCTCTGGCCACTGAGACCTTCGGGCCCACCTCTACAAAATGAGGAAGGCCGAAAGTGAAATTTGCAGGCTGTGAACAGGAGCTAGAGAAACGGCGACTCAGAATCCTTGGGGAAGCATTTCCTCACCCCACGTGATTAAGGCTTCGGCCCCTACGAAAGTCTTTGAGTTCTTTAGTGAACTCCGACTTGAATAGTATCAAATAGTAGGGGCATAGACCACTAGATGGTCGCAGTGTCCAGGCGGGCATCATAAGTCCCCTTCTTCTTCTTCTTCTTCTTCTTCAAATGCCCGCTCCTCGTCGGAGATTGGCGATCCTAACTTTGGAGGCTGCCGAACGAAAAAGGGATACTGAATTTTGGCCGTACCAGTCTCTTAGATTCTTGAGCCAGGATGTTTTCCTCCGACCCGGTCTACGCCTGCCTTCTAAGACAACAGGTTTCGCATGAAAGCACTCCTGGCTTGCTCCATTCGAGCCTTGACTTCCTAGCTGTAATCCCAGTTCTCATTCAATAAACACCCCAGATATTTGTACGAAGCAACACGCTGTCACCCTCTGGCCATTTAAGGTCTGCCCGGAACTGAGGGCGTGCGCTTGTTTGTTTTTAACCATTGACGATTTTACTAGGAATGTCAAATAATGTGGTGACTTTCCATAATCTTCCACAAGTCCCCTACTTTCTTTTAACAAAAAAAAAAACCAAGTTCCCGGTAGCCTATGACTAATGAAAGATAAAAAGAAATTTAAGCCTGAACTCAAACGATATCTTGTGGAAAAAGCATACTTCGGACAGGGGGGGTTCTTGAAAAAAATTCGGTAATCTTCTGTAATCAGTCTCCTCTTCCATCATTGGGGCAACGTATGAAAAATTATTTTTCCTCATGAGTTATCCAAATTTTTAAGCTTTGGCTACCACTGACTAAGGCTCGGTCTACATCTTCAATTTTTTAGTCCAATACAGTTGGTGCACTCCTTTCGTTAACCCGAATTTTCTGACCACAGAATTTCTTCAACACTGACATTTTCAAACAAGCGAATTCATAAATAAAGTTTAAGAATTTCCTCCTCCCAACCCAATAGATTCAAAATACATTTCACAATCAACGACAAAATTATCTTAATTTCATCAACTTTAAACTCCGGTTAGTTGAACAACAGCCCTATAATTGATGTTTACTTATTCCTTAGCCAATTAACCAATTTCATATTAGTTTACTTCGAAGATTACCCTTTCTGACGTTCATACCGTACTTATAAAACGTTCCTTACATGCCGAATCTCGTTAAAGCCTTGCAAACCGTAACTTATAATTTAGCTCTTCCGCAAAATTTTTCATCATCGTGCAACAAGAGAGGCTCTTAAAACCAATTTTTTATTAACGGTCATGGACATGACACGGACGTAATTATATTAATTTAAAGAATTCGTTTAGAGAAAAATCTTCGATCGATCGGGAAATTCGGAACCGAATTCAATTAGATTCGACGACTTCAATACATATTATAATAAAATGCGGAGTCGTTGTATGATGTAACCTTTCGTTACCTTAGCCAAAGATCGCCCCCTTGGATTCATCGCGCATTGAATGCATAAACGTGAAAGATTTTTTTTTTCTTCAAAGGTGTTTTGATGATTTGAATAACATTAACATTATTCGTGATTGGAATGCGTCAGTGAACTCTCTTCATCAATCAAGGCGAAAAGATATATAAAAGTGAATGAATGTGAAGGACGATGTTTTCGATAGGATCGATAACCGGCAACCCAGAAATCATAAGCAGCATCAGAAATTTTTATTTGGGCGCATCCAAAAATTCAATCGGCTCTTGCTTTAACGCTTTTACTACCCTGCTAAGCTGCAGCTACAACTTATTTATTTATTAAACTTTTTCAGTGACGGCGCCAGAAAAAAATTCTGAATGGGGCCAAGGGTGGGCCACAAATTTTCATGTGGGGCCACAGTCGAACAGTGTTACATTACAGCAATATTACTGTTTTCCTCAAATAGGCGGGGCCAAAAGGGGGCCAAATTTTTTCCAGCTGGGTCCACGGTTTCACTTGCCCCTTGCCCCCCCTGGCGCCATCCCTGACCCCTTTCCGCACATTTGGCCTATGCACGGGTCCTCCGTAAATAATTTTATTCCTGATTTATTTTTCATCCGATTTTTATGAAATTTGAGGTGCAGAGGTATTTTCGATCGTAGATCTTGAGTATGAAGTCAGAATTTCCAAAAAAATTGAAGTCCAAGATGGCGGAAGGCCATTTTCCCATTTTATCTTAATATTTTGTTTGTAAGCTAATTTCTGTGCCTCTCAAATTAATAATGAATTAATGATTATTTACAGAATGCATCACTTTAGTTGAGCTTTTTTGAAAACTGGCCCCTCAAAATACAGTTATGCCACCAGCGATACATAAGAGTTTACATATTGCATAATTATATAATTTTTTTTAGAAATAAGCCGCTCTGTTGAGTCTATTCTTCAAGATTTTGGAATCCCACGCTCACATTTGAAATCAGCTGTAATGGCCATAGTTAGTCACAAAATGATGTTGCTCAGTTATGAATGAATCATTTTAAAATTTCAATTTAAACTCGTGTTAAAGGAAAATTAGAGCCAACTGTTTTCGCTATGCATTGATTTGAGTTGGACTTCCACATCCCACAGCCTCATACTTCATAGCCTTCTGCTTTCTTATCTTCAGCCTCATCTACAGCTTGTCAGCTTAGGTCACCTTACTTAGCAACATTCTACTGAAGAAAATTACATTCAAAGTCGTCTTGAATGACCTCTCTTAAAAACAGATCAAAAAGTCTTTAAAAACTTGATAAACTCATATGGAAATATGCCAAATTTATTAGATTCTAGTCCCTCTAGTACATTAAATTAAATTATTGTCTTGCTTGAGCAATATGAGCTTTGCCAACATTAAATCCGGGATTAATAATTTTTAACGCGAAATTACCACTTTGCCTTGGTGCATTAATTGATGGAAGGAAAATGCAACGAGGCATTTAATCGATGCGTAACAGAATGATGTAATAATTGCAGACTAATTCCTTGTGGATCTTCCGTTTTGTTTTGAAAAGACTTTCTTTATGGTTCTATTTCCTCTGTCGGAAAAGAACCAAATTGTCATTGTTCTATCAATCAATAGTCTTGATTCTTATGTAAAAATTATGACAGTTTTGGAATTCTTTAATTTTAGTTGAATAATGTTTGGTAAAAAAAATTATTTAGAGTTTTTAATAGCGCTGAAGGAAAAGATTTATGAGAGGTGGACAGTTGCAATTTGTCGCAGCATCGTTTAAATCTGCAGGAATTTCGAGAGAAACAAGAGAAAATTCTAGCACATTAAAGAAGATTTTTGAAAGAGAGAATAAAAATCTATTGAGATAGCTTGCAGCCCCAGGATGTGGATTTTGCGACGTAGATTATATCAGCGAGGGTACAAATGAACTATAAATCACGATCAAGGAAAATCCGTTTATCTTGATTACCAAGGCAAAAAGTTTCAATGATTTAAGCCTTGTGCAGAAAACCACCAGACCGTTTGCGTTTCGTCATAAATAAGAAGAAAAATCAGCGAGGGAAGCACGATTTTTAGCACAATCAAGAAGAAGCAAGACTGGTGGCGCCATGGCTGGTCCTAGAAGAAGATATTAAGCGGACCTGGAAGGCTGTTAAGTTTTCATCACTTCGGCGCCTTTCTTTGGCTTCTCTAATTTGATTAGCCAGAACGATCTCTAAATCAACTACTGTGAAAATATTTTCATTACTCTCATAAATCAAACAGCAGCGAAATGCCATAAAATTCGAATATCTAAATATTTAATAGCAAAACAGGAACTGAATTTAAAAAACCATAAAGCAAATTAATCAATTACTTAATGTTAACCGAACTAACAAGCTCGGCTTAACAAGTTTTATCTATGAAATCTACGCCTGGTTGAAAACAAAAGTCAAAAAAGCAAAAGTAAATAACGCTCAATTGTACAATTACGATTTTTTTTTCAAATTGTATAACCTCACATCCGACTTAGAACAAAAACATTCGTGTGTGGCGTTAGCTATTCGTGATAAGTTTCTCGAATTCCTACGTAAGGTTTTTATTTTTCTTCCTCGCACATATCCCAAGGCGTGCTGATTTTATTTCCTCGATATTTTTATTAAAATGATAATTAAAATGAAATATTTATGGATGGGTTATTGAAGAATAACAATACGTTTAGTGCTAATAAATCACTCTGTAAAAATATTTTCCAAGGAGCCCCCCCCAAAGAGGTTTTTTTTTTTAAAAAAGTGAAAGAGATAAAATGCAGGATTCATTTTTTTTTTTAAAGTCACGAAGTAAAATATGCGGGTCATCCTAGAAAAGCGCGAATTTTTTTTAAGCCTCATCCAAAATAATTACGTTTGAAAAATATTTAAACGATTAATCAACAGGCGGCTTTTAAGAGAACAATCGCTTTCTGTAAAACGCGTGCATAGTAATATATGTAAACAATAAAATCCGTTATATTGGGCACTTTGTATATGGTAATGATGAAAACGGGTCAAATATGTGAAAACAGTGCAAATAATTCGACATGTCTGTTATGTAATTTACACGAATCGCATAAACGACAGATAATAAAAATAAGTCTTATTGATTTAGCGTATCGTACAATTTTCGCAACTGGTTTTTCGACTTTGTATTTATAGAAAATATGAAGGGGTATTTCCTAGAAGACGAAAAAAAAACCACCAAAGGGCCTTAAACTTTTAGGGATTTTATTGTTTAATAATTTTTTTTTTGAAGAGGGTGTTGACTTAAATTATGGCCATGACTATAATAAGATCTGGTTCGATACTTTAGTAAAGTTCAGCCTCGAACTCTATATATTTACGCCGCCTGTGACGTCATTTTATCTAGGTCAAATCTAAAATTCCACTTTACACGAACCTATTGTTGTGTTAAATCATTTTGTAAATTTTCGTCCATTCATTGGGGGAAAAAAAAATTCGGGAGTGAAATAAATTAGAAAGAATATGCGGGAAGTTCGAGAAAACTTTTCGCGAATCGCTACCGGCTACTTCGGCCGTTAGCGTAGGAGACATGTTCCCAAGGCCGGCTATTCTCATCAGTTATTTAGGCCTGATTAAAAAAAAAAAAAGCCAACACGCTTGCAACCGATCGCCACGCCTTGTATTCACCAAAGCGACCTTCCTGTTTCAGAGTTAACTGTAACTACACGAGTCGTGAAATATTGGGTTCGCTTATACAATCGGGCTTTCCTTTTAATTCATTCAGGTGAACTTGGGACGCCACGAAAATGACGGGAAATGCCGCGTATAAGAAGGTGTAATATGTTTATGATAATGCTAACGTTCTCATAAATGCATATTAAATATGCGAAAGATGAAAAAAAGTTCCCAGAATCGGAAAGAAGGAACGTTGTTCTTTCTAAGAATGAAAAAAAAAAAAATGATTTTGATAGAAACGACCTTGTTAAATACACCAGAAGACATCTTTTTTCATGAGGTTATTATTAAAATTTTTCGAGTAATTACGGAATAATAAATGAGGGGGATAATGAGACGTCGTCGCGGGTTTTGGTAGCTTGCTTTTATATTTAATCAAAAGGCAAGCAAACAAACAAATAGTAAAAACGAGTCATTAGCAAGGCTTTTAATGTTTTCGACAATTATTCAAAGATATTTTAGATTTTTAAATATGTAATCATATTGGAAAAATAAAAGTTCATGAACATCGTTAAATGTTTGCACTGAAAAAAAGATGAAAATGGAAAACAAGTTGCGTCATGATGTAGTATTCAGTTTTTAATTAAGAACGCCTTACCACAATTTATGGCCCATGTAATTTTTAAAAAGAAAACGACTAGGAGTGTCAAAAGGAGATTAAAAAAACGGAGTAAGCTTAAAGAATTGCAGTTTTGATTCACGTACTGAATTATATTTCATGGCAATTTTAAAGTTGGAAGAAAATCGTGCTATATCAGACTTTAAGGCTCCTCCTCCTAACTACTTTGCAGAAGAGCAAATCAAAATTAAGAATCTTTTTTAAGAGTTTTGTGGATGTTGAACGAGAGAATGTGGAACTGCGAAAGTTCTTATATGAATGAATTGGCAAGATATTTGCTGATGTGTGATGTTAAGCAATAAAATGATGATTATTAATAAATGGCTTAGACGAGAGAAGAAAGGCAATGGCCCTGCACTCAGTGACATGTTGTGAATTTGAAACGGTGCCATTGATTTAAAAGAGGTGGGATTGATCATTTAATTAATTCATTTTGAATGAAAAGTGGGTGAAAGAGAGGAATTCTTGGTACAACTAGTCCCTGATAGAATGCAAAAATGTGGATCAGGCCTTTGTGTTGACTTCAGGCGGCAAAAAATTTTGAAATGTGAAGAAGAGACGGTGACATGAGAGATGTCGGGTCAGTAGTTGATGGGTTAAAGAGTGCCGTCTTTATCTTAATGGTGTTGATGCGTTAAATCTGATGTCAATGGATGTGGTAGCTAAATTTTTATTTATCTTCAGATTGTGGGATTGTTTTTTTCTGGTGTTTTACTTTTATGGCTAAATCCGGGTCAGGGAAATTATTTAAAAGACATGGAAGTAGGAAAGAAACTAAAAAATCTGGAGATTTACATAAATGTTACCCGATTACATATTTCAAAGAATAATATATGACCGAAAGAAATTGTTTAGAAAGAGAGAGAGAGAGATGATTGATTAGGAAAGACAAGACAAGGACAAGATAAAAGTAGAGAATATGAAGAAAGGTGTGAAAGGATCTCTACAGTAGAAGCAGGTTGTATAAATAGCAGTTGGGATATGTTGATGAGGCAACAGCAGCCGACTGGCGACAGCAATGGAAGTTCTTGGATTACAATAAGGACCTTGAGTAAGCTCCGAGCAAAGACAACCTTAAATAATAAGGCCAACAGAAGCAACTTTTTGTGAGCGTAGCTTCTTCGGGTGAAGTCATTTAAATTAAAGCACCAGAATTTTCAAAAATTTTTAGAAAATTTCTAGTATTATTTATCTTGTTGGCTGAAAATTCATTGATACTCAGTAGGAAAACTCTAGGTAGGAGGCAGATCATTTATTTTTCAGCAAGTCAATCGCAAATGATAGACATTGTCCTTCCTAAAAGTAATTTCCAAAATCAAGCGTGACCACATTATTAGTAACATGAAGCTTTGTCCGTCATCTTGTACAGACTTTGAAAATATCTTCCATAAAAATTCTCCGAAGGATATAAAACCTAACCCCTCCACATTTCTTTTATAATCATTCTTCAAAGCGAAGATTCCACATCCATTTTATGTGGTTCAAAGAGTTCATTTTTACGAAATACCAATCTTCGTTTAAACTAACCTTGAGCTCTGAAGGTTGAATCCTCATCATAAAAATTAAAAAAAAAAAAAAAAAAGAACGCGATTCCATCAGATGAAACGAATCATTTTATTTTTTGGACATTCTCATTTCGCTTTTTTCAAACAAGAAAAAAAAAATGTTCTCAATTCCAATCTAAACAACCGTTGCTAATTACTCTTAACGCTCTTTTATCTACTCCTTCTCAGTTACCTTTTGTGGGAACAATAGCCCTTATACTCTTATTAGTAACTGTTCTAAAATGAAAAATGGAATCAATCAAAAAAAAAAAAAACGAGTAGCTGAGAAATAGACAAGAACGGTAAATTGGCGAAGTTAAAAATGTGGGAAGCGAATAAATATGAAAGATTATCGTAAACGATTATCTTAAATGACTTCAAAAAAAAAATTCCATATTAATGCGAAAGTTGAACTTCGCACTTCTTTCCCTTCTTCAGGATGCGTGTTTAACTTATAATGAAGTAAGCGTGGCGATTTTTTTATTCGGCGTAAATCATATTTTTAATCGTAAAAAGCAACGGAAAAAAAAATAATACGGGTATAAAATTATATTACTTTATTATAATTGAAAAAAAAAAAAGCGTATAAACTTTGTATTTTAAATTTTTTTGTAATGGATGATGTACCTGAAGGCGTTTTTTGGAAAAAGGGGTGGGTTATTAAAGAACCACTGTAACGTCTCGAAAAACGCTTAAGGCCCGCATATAAGCTTCTCATTACGATTAAACCCCAAAAAAACGAAACAAAAGTTGCCTCCCCACAAGGCCTGAACCCGGGTTTCGTTTTGTCATGCACGACTAATCGATTGGAGGGATACTTTCTTATTTCGACCTACCAAGGAAAACATGTTAGGAATGATATTATAAACCTACACCAAAGCTACTACACGCCCGATATCGAATAAGAAAAATAATGCGAAATCTATTTATTCGTATAAAATAAGTCTTTTGTTTTATATGTGAAGGTCTGCTTGGCTGGTGCTCCAATGCATCTTTATCTGAGTTGAATCGTTATTTACGATTTTATATATCGTTAAGGAAACGGTCAGTGATTCCTTCGGTGTACGATTTATGAACGTTGTTAAAGCTTTATGGCTTATTTGCTTTGAAGTATTTACAGTGACGGAGTAGAAATTTTTAGGAAAGCCTCAGGCTAAGACAGAGTGAGCTAGATTGTTCAGGAGCTGAAGGAAAATTAACCAGACAATAAATTCAGAGCTAATTTATCGGGCCAGTTAGAGGCTAAAGCAGTTGATGCTCAGGAGAGCTGTTTGGAGCTAAATCCCAGCTGGGTCATTTCAGGTTTTTTAGAGCTTGGTCACCCGCTAGACTCCCAAAAAAAAGCCAGACCAAAGCTGGTTTGGATTTGAAGCCAGCAATGTATAGGCCGAAACTGGGTACGAACTTACCCTGAAAGAGAAATGGCCTGATGAGGCATGCCTGCGGGGCAACGACCCTCTTTATTGCTTATGTGGCCAGTCCCACACTGAACATTCAGTGTATAGGAAATGTATGCTGTAAAAAAATGTGGAGCCCTGTTTTGTCAGAAAGGCAACACCTTGCACGACTTGTTTCTTTTTTGCAATGTATTACGTTCATGACTTTCAATGACTCTACCCATTTGAAATCCACCCTTGAACTAAAGTTGCTCATTAGATCGACATAATAAATAAAACTAACATCATTAACTCATGAATAGTAGATTCAAATGACTTTTTCCTTAACGAGAATCAGACTGTAGTAAAAGTTTGTGTCATGTTTGATTTCGTAACATTCGATACGGAATGATCTTGACATAGGATTTTTTTTATAAGTGCGCGACTTCTTTTGGGGGTTATTATGTGAAGTACTTCCAGGAGAAAAGCACCTTGAGAATAATATGGGATGTAAATGTGGTTTGAGTCTTTTAACCTGAGTGACTTTTCGTGGTCGTTGTTATTCTTAAACCATTGCCAGAAATGTTTGCCAGGCGATGTCAGATGTCACGATATTATTTCTCAAATTACGTCCTTATTTAGATTTATTATGTGTAAGATAATTTTATTCAGTATCTAATTTTCATTTTTCCCATATAAATTAAAGAGCATCATGCAAATTTTTGCCAAGTGTGCTGTAAACGTTTTAAGGTCTGCGGTTGAATCTTAAAATGGGAGGCCTTCGGGATATGTAAATTCGGAAATTGAGGAAAATTTTTTAATGTTGATTTTTTGTTTTACAGGAAAGTCAGGATTTTCAATAAAACAAAGATGTGAAAGGGTGGAATGACAGGGATGAATGTCATGCCTAGCTGCCGGATTTAGCAACGTAGTTTTGGGCTTAGCCGTGCGGAACCTGCAGCTGTTGTGATGTAATGAGAAGAGACTTTGCAGTATCTTCAACTGAGGATGTCATTTACAAGGGAACCTCCCGAAGTCGAAAATTCAGATTGTAAAAATATTTGGCAGGCGTGTACTATACATCAGTCCGATACTCGAAAAAGTACTTTTAGCGGCCCGTTTTGTTTTTAAGGTTCCCAAAAAATTAGTTGAAAATCGTCGATTTTGCTTTTGTTTACCCGAAAAATATTCCCGCCATTTGCTGTTCGCAAGAAACTTTGAATTTTTTTAACGTTGCAGAAAATTGCAGCAGACGCGCTTGTATTTTCAAAAAATAAACAAAGCTGATTACCAATCGGGTCTGCTGCAATTACACAATCAATTAATCAATCAATTCATCCCCTTTCAAAGTTTCGACAAGCTATGCGTCAAGTACCACTTCTCTATTTAGCCTGTCGTCAACTGTAGGTTTAATATTGCTGTAATAACTCATATGAGAAACCGACCATATGCCGAGAGGTTGCCTATATTAGTATTCGACTGTGCACTCGCAGAAAAAGAAGGTGGCGAAGAAAATTCTTATCAGAGCCGTGACAGTTGCAAAATTTTTCCATCTAAATTTTTTGATACTGCCACAGAAAACAAAGCTCAGGTTGTGTTTGGCCAATAATACTCTACAATTAACTTCCAAATCCTTTATCCAAAGAAAATGCATCGCAGGTAGCATCGGAAGGAAGGATCTTGGTTTTCCCTATACCTTGTCATAGACTGAAATAAAATTTTGAGAGTCATCGGTTTTAAAAAAACGCCGAGTCCAGTGAACTTTGTCCAGTAGTAGAAAAAACTTAATTTCGAAGAGATAAACATATAAAAAAGGTGAAGGTAAAGGTGAAGGCTGCGAAAATAGGCTTGATTGATTAGAACATGTAAAAACAGCCTGAATTGAACTTTAGTACAATTGCAACAATAAAAATTTTTAAAGGTGTGCTACTTATGGTCTTCGTGCATTTAATAGGCTTACTAATTATCAGTGAGACAAGCAAAATTTGTAAATTGTCCCCAGTTGATCCCTTAGCTTCATATTAAAAAAGATGAAACGTGCATTTTTTAACAAGACGGATCAGGTTGACTAGTATTAAAGATCGATGTTATGCAAATCTTGCCCCTGAAGCTAGGATAAGATAAAATAATTGAGAAGGAAAGCCTTTTAAACTGATTTAGTTTGCGCAGGTTATTTGAGATTCAAGGCATAAATTATAGTAATTTTTAGAGTGAATTAAAGTCGGGATTTAAATCAGTGACTCTGGTAGCTCAAGAATTATTGGCCGCAAAATAACAGTTTGTTTAAAATAACATTCTAAGTGGCGCCATTTCTAAAAGATTTTTAGGAAAAAGAATCACGCTGTGTGGTTTGATTCTGGCTAAGAAGATGGCATTTATTAGTGTAAGGCTTTTAGGTACTTAGGCCAGCTTGATGGCTTTGCCGGGAGCCCCTAAGGGGAAAGCACAAATTTTAGACATACTGGCTGATATTGCCGTATGGTGATCTCTAGTTCAGCACAATCGATCTGCTGGTGTATTTAATTTAATTTCCTCTCTCCTCCAAACTTAAAAGGCCCTAAGCCAAGCCCTTGATGTCGCCTCTGCACTTTACTACTGCTTTATTGTATTGTTATACAATAAACGTATGTTAAATAATGTTTCCCATAATAAAAATAAGATTCAATTACAAGTGGAAAAAAGCGTTGAAAGAGAAATGTCACTACAACAAAAAATAAAGTAGTCAAATGAAAGCAGTTAAAAATCTTGAAATAAGCATGTGGTAATTAAAATCCTACATGAACCAGATCCAGTACCACATTTGGCACAATATCCTCATTACCGAAGGGATTGATGCAGCGATAAAAATCCATTTCGTAACAACAAACTACTGGCCAAAAAAAATTTCAACTATTTTTTTCTACCCGGCCAAATACTCAATCCTAACGAATGCATTTATATAGGCTTAATAATGCTATTGTTGTTGATGATACGGTCCAACTGATGGGTTTCCCATTGTTATAGTTTTTTTTCTTCATGTCGGATGTATCTGATAGATCTCAACAAGAAATATTTATTCTCTCCTTGGATGACCGGTTCGTAAGATTCCCTGGAAATAATTAGACCAAAACGAAAACCTTTCTGGAAGATTGTTTCTGAAAATTTTTTTCATAAATTTTCACCTCACCGTCTGTTCTTCTAGAAAGTTATAAAAAAACATGTCTGGCGACTCTGGAGAAAAGTTTTTTTTATTAGCGTAATATTTACATAATAGAGACCGTCTGTCTTTTTTGTTATTTTTCCCCCCGAAGATTTCTCGACAAGTTAGACAGCAAAGACTCTCTTTGTGTAAAAGGGAATCTCGTTACACTGTTACAGCAAAAAAATAAACAATTGAAACAAAGAAGAGTTGCCTTGTTAACAAAATAAAAGTTATAGCGGTTTTTTTGTATTTTTTTTTTCTTTTTTGTACTTTCAAGTTCATTCTCCAGAATTTGATTCGGTTGTTAGCAATAGATCAAATACAATTAAACCGCAGCTTATCTCATTTCCACACGGGGAAACATTAGAATCCCGTTTCGCGAAGAACATATGTTGAAAGAAGATACTCACATGATTATTTTGCAATAATTTATTAACATTATGAGGCTCGGATTGCGAAATTTTAAAATCTTTTTTTAGCCTATCCAGTTCGGACTTTTGCATACTAATGAATTAAATTTTATATGGTTATATCTTCGTATGTGACAACATTGCCTATAATTATTATTTTTAAGTTGACAAGTTTTAATATCATTAATGAAAGTATCGGGAAATTATTTCATAAACATAAAATGACACAATCGATTGATTCTCGCTTATTTTATAGTTTCGGCATAATTTTTTTTTAACTGCTTAAGCGATTTTTAAAAAATTACTATAAATCCACGCTTTAATGTTAATTAATGGGAACTTTGATGTTTACCTGTTTGTTTTAATTGCAAAAAGATTATTTTTAGCATTGAGCTTAGATCCGGTAATGCGTATAATTAAAAGGAAATTTTTTTGACATTTACCGGGAAATCCCCTTTAAAAAAATTAAAAAAAAAAAATTGTTTACCTTTTGTCATAGTTATTTTGTAATCCAATATATTATCCCAGCACAGTAAAAAATAATATTTTGTAAAAAAAACAAAATCAACTTTAAGCAAAAACGCTTTGAAAACGAAAAACTTATTCGATGATACCGGTTAATGAACTATGGAAGGTACATGTAATACTGAGAGTAGCCTGAGTTAGGTACCGCGGACACCCCACTTCCCGACTATCGTCATACCCGTGTACACGTGGTTCCAATAGTTGTAACGTCCTTCCTGCTAATTATTTTTATTTCCAACGGATTTGCATTTTTTTTTTTTGTTTCGCCAATAAAATGCATTGATTTATTTTTTTGTCGTATTTAGTTGATTAGGTGATAATTTGATTAAAATATTTGATTATTTAATTTGCAGAATGATGAGGATGGTTGTAATTTTTTTTTAAAATATTGAGCATTTGCCAGAGAACAAGATTTTTTTTTTAAAGAAATATTTTGCTGGAGTTAAGGATTTTTAGAATTTTTTAGGATGCATTTTTGTGAGGGTGGGAAAGGGGAAACGGGATCAGGTTTTTATTATTCGCGCGAATTTACATTGTGTGTAAGAATAATTTCGGTGGCGAGTGTACAATATACACCACTCAACTGACTGAGCCTCGGGGAACCGATTCAAAGTATTGCGCTAGCTACTCGGTCGCCAAGTTAGTTTTAGTCCAGTTATTAGAGTCGAAAAATTAATTCAAATTTTAGAAATCAAGAAATACAAGCAAAAAAAAAAAAAAACACATTACTTCATTTACCGTCTTTTGAAAACCTTCAATGTACATCTAATTGCAAAAATCCTTTTAAGTTAATCCAAAAATATACTCAACCGCAAGAATAAAAATAAAAATAAAATCGGTCAGGTAAACCTGCTCAAAGCTCTATCGACCTTCTTGTTTGGGTAACGATATTTTTAAAAATATTAAAAAAAAACAGGAACGACCCAACCTTTTAATATTTCGACGAATTGCCAAATTATAGAAGATTAAAACTTAAATGATACTAAGCCAAAACTTACAACCTTCCTTTTAGGTCCCTAAACCTTCCCGTAAAATATTCTATACCAATAACTTGCATTCTTTTCAAGACCTTATGTGCACAAGTATACAACCAACTAACCTCACAAACACAGAAGAGACATCGGTATTGTTAAACTCCTTAAGAAAAAACTCCTCCTTTGAAAAAAAAAATTGTTGACTTACCTGAAAAAAAGAAAGAAAACAATATTAGTTGTATGTATAAAATTTCCTTGGATATAGGAATATTCCCCACAATCCTCTCTTTATATCATTATTCCCATAACAAAAATATAAACGTTCCCTATTACAAAATTCATTAAATAAACATTCCCCAAAAATAACATTGCCTGATAATAAAAAAATCAGTAATGAATTTTCAGAAACAATTAATGCACTTTTTTAAAAAAATTAGCCACAGATTTTAATTAACACCATGAATGCCTCACTAAAAATTACTCAATCTTTTAACGCTGCACAAAAATTTCAAAAAAATTACAAAAATCAATCATTCTTGATACCCCACAGGATTCATATTGAGAAATCAACAAATACGAGCAAGTCAGAAACCCCAGGTCTACATTTTCAGGACATCGCGAGACCATTGCGGTCATTGTGCATGTGATGCAAGTAATTAACCACAAATCTAGCTCCCTTTTGATGCTATTAATAAAATATTAAAACTGTCTTACCTTATTTTGAATTAAGCCTTTGCAAATCCGCTGCCACATGTGACTGCAAAACTGGCTCTGAATATTTTCTAAAAACGAGTGGTAATATTTCAGCTGCTCTTTGAAGACCAGTCGTGTAGAACTTCAGAAAATATTTCGATTAAAATCCATCTGTAAATGAAAATTAAAATATTTATATATTTATATGTAAAGTTCACAACACAAGATTTAAAGGATTTTGAAAAAAAATTACTTAGAATTATATCTCATGTCAATGCAGAACATGGACAGTGAGCCAAGGCGACTCATAACCTCAATTTCAACCAAATCAAGCTTACCTATTACTCATATAATATATCAACAGTCAAAACTAATAAACCAACGATTCAGTTTTAATGCTTCAAAAATCAGAATTCAAGAAAAACCCCAGATTCAAGCACATTAACATTGATTACAGTCCACAACATTGGTCTTTTCCCCCCCCAAAAAAAACTGCATTTGGCAAACTTGGAAATCTAGTATTTTTTATGGAAAGCTCCGCTTTGATATTATATCAATGTGAGCCTGCTTAATTTTTCAATTACAAAAAACGGAAGGATAATACTTTGAAAAGAAAAAAATGTCAGCCATCGCTATGACTAAGTCACAGATTACCTTTGAAGGCATTTCAACTAAAATAAAAAATATTTTCAGCAAGCTGAAGCTTTTTTTGGCAGACTTTAAGCATAAGATTCAAGCTAGATAGCAAAAATTTTCTTAACACTTTTTCTTAAAAAGAAAAATAAACTTTACATCAACCCCCCCCCAATTAAATTTAACAAAATTAAACTTACGTCTTTGCACAAATGTATGAAGCTCTGCAATTATATCAGCCAATCCCAATCCTTTCATTATCTTTCAGATTTTGCACTTCTGAGATTACAAGTTAAGGAATTATATTTACCCCAAAAAATCTGCCATTAATTAAAAAAAATAAAAAAGGATACTATTGTAAGTTGCTGACATCTCATCATTAATTAACAACTTTAAAATATCAGAAATATCACTTTGTAATGGATGACCAACACAAGTATAAACTGTTTCTTCTGTAACTTGAAAAGATGAGATTGCTGTACTCTGCAAAATATTCAACCCTCTTCTCATATCTCCTCCTCCTAATGTAAAAACAAGCTTTCTTTCCATCCTCTGTTATATTTTCACTAAAAAAAAAAAACAAATTAATTCTCATAATGCAAGGGTTTTGCCCAATCGGTTTTTTAACACTTACTTTTCTTGTTTAGCTACATATTCTAATCTAGGCATAATTTGTTCAGCTATTAATGGTGCAAATCGAAATCTTGTACATCTCCACTGAAGAGCAGGAATTATTATTCCAAGGTAATTACATATTATACAAAATCTTACATTATCAGTAAACTTCTCAATAACTGCAAAAAAATAAAATTATTGTTAAAATCCCATTTCTTTGTTTTTGGATGCAATTAAAATAAGTAACTTACTCTGTTTCAATGCATTCTGAGCATCATTAGTCATAGCATCAGCCTCATCAAGAATAATCAGCTTAAACCCAGATTTAAATATCGTCCTTGTGGTGGCAAAATTCAATATAGCACCATGTGCAATGCCAATGCCTTTATCATCTGATGCGTTCAATTCTAACACCTGAGATGAAAATTCTGCTCGAGAATATAACTGCCTGGCACATGCTGGAATAGTACTTGTCTTCCCAGAACCAGGGGGACCATAAAACAGCAAACGTGGTAACTGATTCTCTTTAATAAAATTATTAACTGAAAAAGGGTATCAGGATTTAAGAATATTAAATACTTTAACATTTCCTCATAGATACTTACTTGTTTTAACGATATCCTCCTTAGAAATCAAATTGTTGAGTATTTATGGGCGATATTTCTCAAACCTCAAACAAAAAAAAATGATATCGTAAATGCATGCCGGTAACCTCAACCCACGCCGTTTTTGTATGAATAAATTTATGTGATGAAAAGAGTTTTCGGGAAGAAAAAATTGCTTACCATGGTAAATTAAGGCCTAGGGTTTTTTTTTTTATCCACAGTAATGATGTATTACTTTATTATTAATTGAATAAATGTGGATTATTTTAGAGGATAGTCATTGAAACGAGATCACCATTTTTTTTTTTCACGGACTGGACTGTTGGAGTTGAGATGGCGCGTTCGCGAGAAGCTATTGCCGCGACAAAAGGTAAACATAATTTTTTTGGGAGCTTCTTTTCGAAAAACGAGTGAAATATCGGAAATGGGGAGCATAATTTTTATTTAACGTCCCATTATTTAACTCCCCCTTTTCCGATATTTCACTCGTTTTTCGAAAAGAAGCTCCCAAAAAAAGGTTGTTTACCTTTTGTCGCGGCATTAGCTTCTCTCCCGCCAACGCGCCATCTCAACTCCAACAGTCCAGTTAGTGAAGAAAAAAAATGGTGATCTCGTTTCAATGACTATCCTCTAAAGTAATCCACATTTATTCAATTAATAATAAAGTAATACATCATTACTGTGGATAAAAAAAAGCTCCAGGCTTTAATGTACCATGGTAAGCAATTTTTTCTTCTCGAACACTCTTTTTATCACATAAATTTATTCATACAAAAACGGCGTGGGTTGAGGTTACCGGCATGCATTTACGATATCATTTTTTTTTGTTTGAGGTTTGAGAAATATCACCCGTAAATACTCAACAATTTGATTTCTAAGGAGGATATCGTTAAAACAAGTAAGTATCTATGAGGAAATGTTAAAGTATTTAATATTCTTAAATCCTGATACCCTTTTTCAGTTAATAATTTTATTAAAGAGAATCAGTTACCACGTTTGCTGTTTTATGGTCCCCCTGGTTCTGGGAAGACAAGTACTATTCCAGCATGTGCCAGGCAGTTATATTCTCGAGCAGAATTTTCATCTCAGGTGTTAGAATTGAACGCATCAGATGATAAAGGCATTGGCATTGCACATGGTGCTATATTGAATTTTGCCACCACAAGGACGATATTTAAATCTGGGTTTAAGCTGATTATTCTTGATGAGGCTGATGCTATGACTAATGATGCTCAGAATGCATTGAAACAGAGTAAGTTACTTATTTTAATTGCATCCAAAAACAAAGAAATGGGATTTTAACAATAATTTTATTTTTTTGCAGTTATTGAGAAGTTTACTGATAATGTAAGATTTTGTATAATATGTAATTACCTTGGAATAATAATTCCTGCTCTTCAGTGGAGATGTACAAGATTTCGATTTGCACCATTAATAGCTGAACAAATTATGCCTAGATTAGAATATGTAGCTAAACAAGAAAAGTAAGTGTTAAAAAACCGATTGGGCAAAGACCTTGCATTATGAGAATTAATTTGTTTTTTTTTTTTAGTGTAAATATAACAGAGGATGGAAAGAAAGCTTGTTTTACATTAGGAGGAGGAGATATGAGAAGAGTGTTGAATATTTTGCAAAGTACAGCAATCTCATCTCAAGTTACAGAAGAAACCAAACAGTTTATACTTGTGTTGGTCATCCATTACAAAGTGATATTTCTGATATTTTAAAATTGTTACTTAATGATGAGATGTCAGCAACTTACAATAGTATCCTTTTTTATTTTTAATTAATTGCAGATTTTTTAGGGTAAATATAATTCCTTAACTTGTAATCTCAGACGTGCAAAATCTGAAGATAATGAAAGGATGGGGATTGGCCGATATAATTACAGAGCTTCATACATTTGTGCAAAGACGTAAGTTTAATTTTGTTAAATTTAATTGGGGGGGGGGGGGGTTGATGAAAAGTTTATTTTTCTTTTTAAGAAAAAGTGTTAAGAAAATTTTTGCTATCTAGCTTGAATCTTATGCTTAAAGTCTGCCAAAAAAAGCTTCAGCTTGCTGAAAATATTTTTTATTTTGGTTGAAATGCCTTCGAAGGTAATCTGTGACTTACTCATAGCGATGGCTGACATTTTTTTTTTTTTCAAAGTATTATCCTTCCGTTTTTTGTAATTGAAAAATTAAGCAGGCTCACATTGATATAATATCAAAGCGGAGCTTTCCATAAAAAATACTAGATTTCCAAGTTTGCCAAATGCAGTTTTTTTTGGGGGGGAAAAGACCAATATTGTTATAAGTTCGCCCATGGTAACATAGTCTCATCACGAACACAAATCACCCCTTGGCGTGATGATATAACTTGGAAGTTTTATTGCTATAGAAAAGTTACCCGGTCAGCTACTCTTGACTGTAAAAAGGACCTTGAAGGTGGCAAGTAGACGGAAAGTAATAAGCCTATGTTTAACTTATCATTTACAATCTAAAATACCTGTCTCTTTGTGATTCGGGCAAAACGCTGCATGTACGAAATGGGCAGTTTCTCTTTTAATTAATAAAAGACTCTTAAATGAAGAAAAAAAAATACTAAAATAAATACTACCCGAAGTTGTTATGTACTTAAGAATCATGTGAAATTTTTTTAGTACCCCAAGCTTCTTTTTTTTCCTAAACACATATATCGTTTCTGAATTTATCAAATCAGGTGAGTCATCTTTGTACCTGAAAAAAAAAAAAAAAACGGACAGGACCACTGGCCATTCATTTTCGTCCTTTTTTTTTACTCGATTTATTTTCGGTAAACCTCGGGCATTTTTCGTACAGGCGGATGACATTTCGATTATTTTATTTTTTTTTTATAAATGCATAAAAAATCGGGCAGTATCGTCGTTGATACGTCATGTCAAATGGAGAGCCGCCTTTGCGGAACGTTTGACTCTCCACCCAAACTATTTTCAAGGGCATTATGACTTTTGGGAGATATACCTCAAGTATGCTGGAAAATGAATAGAAAAGTTCACCGACCAAGGATATTAGTCACATCATATTAAATTTAGGCTTGAAGAGACCCAAAACACCGGGTTATCCTTTGAAAGAATCTAGGCAGATGAAGTAAAAGGAAAGAAAAAAAACAATTATGAGTCACGGCCGTCTGTCTACCATTAATTTTATTACTTTAATAAGTCGAAAATCCATCATTATTATTATTCCTTTTTTTTTTCTATCCCTTTTTTTTCCAAGATGCTATACACCTCCGCATTGCAAGATGATATCCCATACCTGGTTTTTTTTTACTCATTACCGATAGATTACTAATCCCAAGGGGTGGTCAGACTTTGATGGTGCCTGTCTACTACTTCCCTGCTTGAGGCCCTTCCCAAATGCTGTAATCATGGATGATGTAATTAGTAATTGTGAGTTAGAAGATAAATTCGATTGAATTTAGGGAATAGGAATAAATGGTAGTGATCCAGATGTAAGATATTGGAAGAATGGAGGAAATCTTGCCGAAAGAAAAATTTCTGGAAACTGAAGTTCTGTTCTGAATTGAAAAAATCAGGACATCTGTGTCATACCCTAAAAAAATTGCTATGCAAATTAATATTCCAAAATCATTATGAAAATCTTTTTTTTTTGCAGGGCAGCAGTTGCAGCGATTGCATGTTTGGCAGCAATAAAGAAAAGTTTCATGACAATGATTGCAGAGGAAGTATGAAGAGTATTTGCAGAAAGCAAATAATGACTTAGGTAGGTTTTTCTAATTTTAAAGGTTTAGTCTAATTATGTGGTTCCAAAATCGGGCAAATTAATATTGGAATATTCAATTCTGTAAAACGATAAAAGCTAAAGTCCTGTAGGTCTGAACACTATAACACGTTTCCGGTCGTGAACACGAGGCGAGTCTCTAAACTTCCTGCAGACCTAATCTTCCCACATTTCAAGTTTTCTTTCTTTTAAAAAAAAATTATATCTTTTTTTTGTAATTATTTCTTAAATGCATCGAAATCGATATCAGGATTAAACACGCAGCCCTTAGAAAATGATAACCCGTAAGGTATGTTTTCAAATTTAGCTTTCATAATCTAAAGATTGAAGTCAAGGAGATTGAATTGAGTTTTAAAAGAAAAGTAGAGATTTTGTCCAGACGTAGGAGGGTGCCATTAAGTATAATTAAAAAGATTTTGGTTAAAAGTAATATTTTAGCTATGATGTGGGCGGTAAATTATTTTTGAGTATATCATTCTGGGTTTTATTTCATATTATGCTATATACTATATATTTATAAGGTAATGATATTTGGGAAGACATGTTTAGTGTTTGTAAAACGTACTTGAGAAAAAAATTTATTGAGCGTAAAGATTATCATAAATTGTTGATTATTTCAACAAATTATTCTGCGATTGCCCGAACGAGTCAGGGAAGAACAGAAAGCTATTCGAACTAAGGCAGCAGAATTTGGTTACTGGTAATAAAATTTCGAAAGGAATATGTTTTTGAAGCTAACAGGCAAAATATCTTCCTGGGTTCTAAGATTTGAGGTTTCCCTATGCCCTAGAATTAATTTTAGTCAGGTTAATTAATTGCTAATTGAATCGCGTTAGACGCTAGTATTTTTAATCGATAAGAATTTTGGCTCTTGAAACCTGCACTGCTTTTAAAATTTTTTTTGACCGAATTTTCAGGTTTTGATTTTTGAATGACTACGAAACTTAATCTTATTGATGTGGGACATCTTTCACCGCAATATCTTTTACATGGAAAAAAAATTGGCGAAAATAACCAATGCCCAGCCCTTGTATTTACTTTCCATCCTGTGTATTTGACCCTTGTCCGGTATCCAATTTCAACCTTCTTCTGAACTAGTGACTCGGAAAAACGGTACCCAAGAAAGCGTTCTCATCCTTGTCGAAGGTCGTTTTTTATCAATTCCGAATTTTAATCCAAGGTACGTTGAAAAAATTAAAAATCACATCCGGACCACCATTTCATTGGAAATAATCCCTCATAAAAAAAATCAATGCAATTTATCTGTAAACGGGACTTTGCTTTGCTTAACATCACGAAAAACCATCAAATCAATTATCGGCCTTATACTAATAAAAGTTCAATATACTATATAATGGTAAAATCATTGACCAAGTCGAGAATGCTTCCAGCAAAAAGACGATCTCATCCAAAGACAAAGAAAGTTGGTAATAATGTCATTTCTTAACAAGCGGACTTTTTTTTCACACAGCCCTAAAATTGTCACTTTCCGGTTATACTTCCATATTAATTCCTTAATTTATAATTGCATAATGTTATTGTAGTCACAGAACGGTTGGTTCCTTCAAGGTGACCAATAAAAAATTTACTCTCTGTAACGAAGATATATTTTTTTTTCTTTTCGTTGATTCTTTATAATTGATGTGGAGTGACCTTGAGAAATGTTTAGTATAAACACACGCGAATTCTATCTGCGCTTTTTTAGGGGAAAGCAGATGGCATTTGTGAATGGGTTAATTTCTAAAATAACTAGGCCTCACGTCTGGGTTCAAGATCATGAACCCAGACATTCTCGGCCCTGCGAACACATGGCTAATCTAGTATTCTCGGAAGTATTTGCCCGGCGAATAAACCCCTTGAGGCTGAGCGATTGACCGATTCGGATTATAAATTCCGACTGCATATGGTCGTTCAACTGGAGAAAGAAAAAAATATTAATCACCCGATCGTAACTCCCTTTGGAGCATAACGAAGAAAATTACGCAAAGGAAAAAAAGGCCGATTGCCACCATGAAAAACGGGGTATTCGCTTACTTTCGTTTTTTTTTTAAACAGGGACCTGAGAGCAGGCCTTTGTTCGGGAATGCGGTTGAAAAAAACGTTGACGACGGTCATTCTCAGGTGCGGCAGGTACATCTTCACTAATGGGGGAGTCATGCACCTGCACGAAAAATTCAGGCTTCTGACTTGCCTGTACGAAAATAACCGAATGAACACGAAGATCAAACAGGAAGATGGTCGTTCCATTCAACGACTCCGCTGCCTATATCTTGTTTACACACACGATCCCCTGCAAATTAGTTCAACTGAATTTTTTTTTTTAACCGCTTCCCAAACCTTTGTCTAGCTCATCATGTGAACGAATGGTGGGTTAAATATGTATGTAAATTCTTAGGAAAAGCGAGGACAGTGCACCCTCTTTTTAAATGAGTTGTATTTTTTGCATGCGATTTTTGCGAACTCGACAGGTTGTCAAATATTTGCTAAAAAAAAGAAAGAAAGAAAAACCTTTTAAGCTATCGTGATATCATCGAGTTGTTTTGCGTTGAACAAATGGAATAATTGGGATTTTGAAATATTACTACATGATTTTTCACTATAGTGTTTTTTAAAAAGAAAAAAATTTATTGTAACGGTCTTGTCTTAAGCGGCGCCTAGAGATTGTAAAAGAATCAAAGAAAAACGGGGACAAGGTATCAATGGCATCAATGGAAAAAATTGTCATTCATCTATTTTTATTTTTGAAAATTATTTTTAAAATAGTGTACAGTCTGTTATGATTTTTTTGTAAACATTAATTATAATCTGGTTTAAGTTGAAAGCTAAGGGCCGAAAAATCTGATTTTAGGTGTGGCTCAACAAAGGAGGAAAAGTCAGCCGTAGTTTGGCCTGAAACTTTCCGTTTAGAATTTTTCTTAAGACAGATAAAGATCTTAAAAATTTTTTTTCAACATTGATAATTAATATTGAGTTTTTAAGATATTGCCAGGCTAAGTTTATCAAAATTTTTGGCTTCCAGCTAGGGGTAATTGCACTGAAAATATTACACGGGTAAAATTTTAAGCTTCTTACATATGAAATATTTTTTTAGATGGAAAAAGGGAAAAAAGTTTAATTCTAGGATTAAGTTAGCTTTTTTAGTCGGTCCGATGAACTTAGATCGGTCTTTAACTGGTCTAAGAAGCTTATCTGCACTCAATGTTAGACTGATGCTTTGGCGCAATTCGTAACCACAGTACGGGATGGGAATGTCCCGTCCCAGGGCGAAATTCCGCCAATCTTAATGTATGTACTGAACTTTAACAACCCTAAAAACCTTTAAATCTATCAGGAACGTCATTGAGGCCGGGCTGGCATAAGCGCTTGCCTTCATCAAAGATTTTAAATCACATAGGCTAAACATTGCAGAACGTTTTTGGCTTTCTCAAAGTAATTTAGATTATTTAAAGTTTGCAGCTATCTAGATATCAATGAAGCGACGCCCCTGAATTCTGTAGAAAAGCCTTAAAAATTTTGTGGTAGCTCAAGCCAAGCTGGCACCAACGCTGCTCTATTTCTCTTCCTAAAAAATGCAAACCAGGATGACTTGATCCGGTCTTTGACCAAGGTACGTAAAGTATAGCTGTTGTCTCTAATTGATTTTTCGTTTTCTTACAGCCTTAATTTTTTATACTGAACTTCCGTGTGATGATTTCCACCAACTTGGATTGGTCTCTAAGCCAACCTGATGGCTTCCGCTTCCTCTTCTAGTCTCTCTGGCTTCTTTATGGTCTTTGGACAACTCAGCCTCTTCCATATGATCTTTCGCCAGCTCATCCTGCTCTGGTAAGTCTAGTTTACTCTTCTCAGTTTTCCATGCAGCCTGAGAGGCTTTTCTATTCCTCTAATGAGAGAAGTCGTATTTTCTCTGCCCCCTGGCTAGCTCTGTTAACTCTAAGTGATTCCAGTCTAGTCCATTAAAACTGCTAAATGAAACGACTATGCTGGTTATAGAATTTTTTTTTAATTATACGGAGCCGAATTTTTCCGGTGGCCTATGAAGCTACAGCTCTTGGCTTCGATATTTCTATCGGCTACTGATAACATCCCGGAACCTTGTATTGTTCTTCATATTCCTAGTCAGTTTAATGGCCTTGCTGAGTCTCATCTGACAAATGACCTAGCATCATCTTTTTTATCTTGATGTCCATTTTTTTTCAAGGATGGCGTGGTCTTTTGCCTATTTTTGATAAAAATTTTCTCTCATGATGTATCATTTAATGCATGCTATAAAATGTTGTTCCAATCGTAACCAGGTACCGTGCTTAATATCCAAAATTTTCCCAGTCTGAAGCATCTTCTTAAATCAGAACTCAGTCCCTTTCTTAATATTTGTCCCTTTTATTCCTTGCTTTAAATCTGTGCTGCCCAAATTCTCTAGCGCAAAACGATATAAAATTAAAGTAATTATTCCATTTCCTTTATTAGGACAATAGACCAATCGTTAACTCTTATCACCTCCTTACCGGTTTTCGGACCCTTCACCTCCTTGTCCTACTCGTTTAACTTGGCCCATTTAAAATAATAAGGACAACAGCGGATGATCATATGGACTAACCGACTTGTGCAAGAAAAGTGAGAAAGTCGTTATAATGCCGATTAACAAACATTCGTTAATTTAACTAACCGATAACAATCGTTGCTTTCCCACGTTTCTTATTTATTATAATTTTTATATACTACTCAACGTGCTTATGGATTTTAAGTAGATAAATCGTTTTTAAAGTGCGAACGAAACGAGAAGAGATGAATCTGAATCATTCAGCCTTAACCATCTGATAGGCGAATTCGAGGGTAATCGATTGTACAAGGACTACAGTTTGCGAGGCGATAGTATACGATTAGAGTACTCGACCACGTTTCATACATGCGCAATTGCATAAAACTTTCTATCCCAGACAGTGAAATTATAATATGTTAATGCGATGGTGACATATCACTAATCAATAGGTTCTTCGTATTATCATTTAAATACTGTCATTTATTCGTAGATTCGGTTTAAAATGATCCTTCCGTTTATGGATAATCATAATGTTAATGTAATTGGCAAGCTTCCATTTATTCGGTCTGTTATTTTGATTTTTTAGGCGATTTTTGAATGTACGATGGGTTTTGAATGTAGGCTACGAGGAAATGGACTAGATTTTGATTAAGTAATGTGGAAGTAATATAGATAGGCGATAAATAGATGGATGAATTTTCGAGGTGTCCAGAAGCAGCAGGGGACGCCAGAAAAAATTGATAAGCAGTAGAGTCAGTCTTGACGATTTTACTTAAAATTTTTTTTCTTTAATTTTTCCCTCAGCTGATGGTGAGAAAATTGTGGGTCATGACAAATAACTTTTTGCAGAATTTTTTAGGTTTTTTTTTTGGTGGAAAAGTATCTTATTGGCATGAAATATTAATACAGTAAAACTTTCAATGGTGGACACCTCTCTAGTAGGGACAATTTCCCGATATTGGACAATGTCGTTCGTACGCAATGTATAAGCATAGGGATATCTTGGCCACCTCCCTACCCTGCACCTAGGACACCCTTTAACCGTGATTTAATGAATTTCACTTGCTATATGTTAGACATCCCAGGGCAAAAAGGCATTGATTGTTTAAGTTTTTAAGTATAAAATTTTATGAAATATTGACCCAAATCGATATTTTAGGAAGAGGCATTTCCAATTTTGAACTTAAAAATTTCGTGGCAAGAGAAAAACAGGTGAAATTTACCAATTTTTTCAAAAGTCCACAAAACTTTTACTCTTTATTTTAAAATAACATCATCAAAAGTCTAAAAAAAGGAAAAAATTATCTTTTTTTTTTCTAAAAAAGATGATTTTACGTTTTCTGTTCAATTTCAACGTCAACTTCCCCAAGTTGGACGACTTTTTCTGTACCGAAAATGTCCAACTTACGGAAGTTTTACTGTATCATATTTCCAGCATTTTTCTCTGCTAGAAATTTTCTTTAACGTTCTCTGAATCAAAGATTTTTTTCATAATTACTTCTTGAAATTTTTTGGTGTCAAGAAATTGTTTCTCTAGAATTTTCGAATGAAGAGGAAAAGTTCTCACATTTTTTTGAAAGGAATTTTTTACCATTTTTTTTGGCATAAGTATTTGTTTGAATGTTGGGGTGAAAAAGGCAAACGCTTGATTTGATTTATTTCTTTTTTTTTCTTTTTTTTTTTTTTTAAAGAAGAAAAATATTGTAAAAGGCTGCTAATCCGTTATTATGCCATTAAATAGAGTATCAGTAACAAAAGAAGAGTGACGATTTCTTTAATCTAGCAAAAACGCGATCCTAGGCGACAGGTGAAAATTGTTAAGGCAAAATTTAATTTTTTTGGGACATTCTTAAAATTCAAACCAAATTCAGCTTTTCCTGATTTTTTTACACTTAAAAAATTTTTAGTTCTATTTTCTCTCATAGCAGATAATTCTACCCTGCCCTCGAAGGTGATGAATCCACTTTTCTGACTGGAAACATGAGACCATTCATTTTTCCATAGCGCCTAAGTGCATACGCGCTTGTGGCACAAGTTGCCTACTTTTAAATAAGACGGAGCCTTAAATAATATTATACATAAATATACTTTATTTATAACAATTGATTACTTTACAGATTCTCGACACAGACAATAACTATTTAAATAAATATCACCTAAACGCTTCTTTTTGGTCATTTAAAAAAAAAATTAATTTTCAACTTTAATTGCATTTCCATTGCTTACACTTCCGTACCCGTTTATAAGTGAATGTGAATTACTTTCTAAGTCTTTAATCAAACTTAAATTTTTTTCTTTATTTGCTGCAGATACTGTGAACACTGCCACTTTCTCGTATCCTGTCGTTTTGGTCTTTCTCGTTTTGTACAAAAATATCGACATTGTTAAAAGCTGAAACAATAATGAAAATATTTTATACTCAAACTTTTTTGCAGGAATAATTTTATTTTTATACTTACGATTAAACTATGAACTGCAACTATAAACAAGGTTCCATTACGAAAACCGACTAAGTCATTTAACGCACCAGCCACAGATGGACCGATAAAGTCACCGAGTGAAAATGACGCACTCCATAATCCCGACATTAAGCCGTATGTGCTTATTTCGTCCGGGAAACCTCCAGCTCTAAAATAAAAAATTATATTTAAAAAAAACATATGATTATGTCATCATTGAGATTTGTTTTGATGACGGTTTGAGCTAATGTACGAGTTGAAAGTTCACGATTTTGACAATTAAGCGAGACGCACTCACGATTGATTATATTTTGATCAATTCATTCGTATACTCGATAAAATTTTCTTAACTAAGTTTTGATTGTGCCTTTAAGGTTAAATCTTTATTTGAAATATTCTTATGTAATGCTTTTTTAGAATGTTTCTTTTGCTGACTTGGGCGTGAGTGGATTTTTGTTTGGATACTTGAATTCTAGTGGCACGTGTGGGAGGTTAAAAAGTACCCACTTGAATCTTATCGTTGGCTTTATTGATTTTTTTTAAATGTTGAAGTGGCATAAGGTAATCAGATGATGTCAGAGGTGATAAGTATTAGACCCTAGAGATCCTAACAGAGTTTGGCCATGACGCGTGCAGCTCGACCCACAAAGCTCGAGCTTTCTTTAGTTTTCACTTTCCTTCCGGTTTCGTTTTTCGATTTTTTTTCAAAAGCAGGCTGCAGCCAAAGACTTATATAGTAGACCCGGCATCATCGTGTTTAGCGCTGATGTCAACAGAAACCAAACGGGTGGCAAGGAGTACGTAGGGAGCGGACACTTCGATAGCCATTGGCAGATTCTTCAGTTCGAGAATGGCGGCCATTAAATTCGAGATTATGGCAGCTTCCAGTTTTCAAAATGGCGTACCCGTGTGTAGCAGACGACTTATCGAAGTATCCACTTCCTACTAGGCTCTCTAATTAAAAACTGAGAACCGAGGCTATGGCCAATCTCTTCTAGGATCTCCAGCAGACCTTGCGCATTTAGAATTAAATGGTGCAGACGTTTGATTTTCTTAGAAAAAAAATTAATGAGTGCATGTCTATTCAAGCTCTGTAAGATTTGGGAAAAGTTGAGGGCTTAAGAGCGTTAATGGGTAGAGAGGGCTAAGTGTCAATGGCACAGGCTAAAATTAAATTGTTTTCGATTGGAAAAATTTTGCATGAATTATAGAAAATCAGGTGGCTACCATTCTGCCACAGAAAGCGAAGCCCACATTGTGAAGAGTCGACATCATCAGACCAGATTTCTATACCTGTTGTATGAAGGTCTGGGAGAGTTTCGGCCCCATAGACCAAAACTCGCCAACACTCTCGGCAAGCGTGGCGTTGGCGTTCTCTATCCTTCAAATGATAGGGAAAGGCCCAGGGTTCAGGAGTGGACCGTAAAAAAGGGCTGAAGAAGACAAGAGACCAAAACTAATCTTTTTTTAAAGATTTAAAAAAATTTTAGTTACTTGAAAAATTCTTCTCGCGCGGCAAAAGCTGAAAAAGACTGAGGCTCGTGTTTCTCTCAGTGAAGAACCACTATAGCTCATCAGACTTTGGATAAGTTAATGAAACAATTTTTGAGCCTGCCATTTGTAAATTAAATTTTCTAAAGATTCAGCCTATTTATGCAATAAGGACATACATAGGCCCCAATCAAGCCTAGATCGCCAAACTATTTTAAGACCTAACTGGGCCGAAAATTTCTTCCCTGGGCCATCCGTGTCTTCAAAATGGGCTCTAGCATCTTTATTTGCCCTAAAATTGAGATTGATAACTAACACCCCTTTTCTTTCTTATACAACACTTACACTGCTGATCGAATGGCGTCAATGAACCCCGAGACTAGAATACAGGCCATACCAAGACCTTGAAATATAAGTCCTATAATAACTAAACACAGCGTCCTGCAAAAAAAAAAAATTCAACTTAATATTCTGCGAAACGAGTTTTTGACAATAAATTAAGTTTATCTCGGGCATCAACTTACGGATCTATTGGAAGGAACGGTGCTGGACCTATGAAAAACACTCCGACGACAACAAGAACGGACCCTACTAAAATAATACTTTTTGGATTTCCTCCTATATCACAGAGTCTTCCTATCAAAGGTGCTGTACACGCATATGTCGCACCGCTGATTACAAATATGAGACCAAGTGTGATCGGCGATAAATTAAACTGAAACAGAATATTGCTAATAATGAAAATGATTCGGAGAAAACAGGAATTCGGGATTAAGACTTACTTCTCGGATATGTGGCTCTAAAGTAGCGGAATAAAATCCCATTGCAATGGACGTGGCCATGATGCTTAAAGAATCGATAATAACTGGAGGAACTTTAAAAATTTCAATCATGCTAACTGGAAAGAAAAGAAAATGATTTATAAACGGGACTTACGTCATGAATTCGACACAAGTCAAAGCCAGGGACATGGTGACAAAAATATTTATGAACTTTGAAACTCTGATTTTTCGTATTTCCGTATCATTAAACATTAAAATCATCGTTTCATCAATTTATCTCTATTTGTCTTAATCCGAAACTAGTCCATTCATTAGTCAAACTGATAAAGCAATTTATCGTGTTTTGTATGCGGATGATTCAAGGGCTTTTTACCTTTCGGTTTCGGTTTCTCTTTTTTGTAATTTGGGAGTATGAAAAATACGAAGACTGCGTCGAATAAAAGGATGGTGCCCATCACGACGAAAGGGAGCATGTAACCTCCTAAAGTGTAAAGAAAACCGCCTATGGTTGGACCTGCTATGTAGCCGAGACCGTAGAAGATTTCCAAAGTGGCCTGGAAAATAAAAGAAAATGAGCATGAATCAGAATATGGAGAATGGAGAGACGGGAAGAGAATAAAAAAGTTTGTTGATTGGTTGAGAAAAAGTCAAGATTTGATAGAAAGTCTGTGAAGCATTGACTTCACATAAAATAAGGCGAATTTGGATATTTGGGCTAGACCATTAAGTCTACAAAGCTACAGTCGATTAGGGCTCTTCCTCAGCACTCAACCTCAGGAAGATTACTTACAAAAGTGGTGGCTACGTTGTCCGGGAATGAAGCTGCTGTTATGGCGAAAGCTGACGTGACTGCCGCTGCAGCCCCGAAAGCTTCAACTATTCTAATGATGAATGAGAGAACAATGAATTCTAAGTGAGTGTGGACGAGATCTAATAACCTGAAGAAAAGATTTATTATTAAAGAAGAAAATCAATGGGAATGATGAAATGTGACCGAGTAGCTTACCCAAATAATATACAGCATGTCGCTGCAAGTACGATACCCGTATTAAGTAAAACTTTAGCTCCTATCACATCAATCTGAAAAGGAAATAAACAATTGAAATTAATGTTGGGAAGAAAGGGTATCATAAGGAAGCATCGAATGATTTCTCGCTGAGTAACGATAATCTATTTTCATCCGTCATTGCTAATTAATTATGGGATTGTTCAAATTTAAATTATAACATTCCGCTTAAGCTGTTTTTAGTTTTGAATTTAAAAGGATTTGTGTGTCTTTTTTTAGATTTGTTAGGTCCTAAAAATCCGAACTGCTTTTAGATTTAAATTTTAGAAAACGACTCAGGTGACTATGGCCTGCCCTAGCCCTCGCTTGGCTTTGCTAATAAGTGATTGATGTCTACTTATGATATAAAGCTGAAGGAATGAAACATTACCATAAAAAGGGATCATTTTCATTTTTCCCGGAAGCAGCAGTTGATATTTTGTGGCAACTGGGTCAAAGTCCAGCTGCCATGAAATTAAAGAAAAATATTTTTAGAAGTTGTTAATGTGCTAAACAGGTAAACTTTTTTAAGGCTCTGCATTAGTCACGGAAAAGCAACCGAGCGCGCCATTTTAGTCGGGAAAAAAATTTTTAAAGTTCATCACGAGGATCTATAAAATAGCGAAAATTATTGTTATATAATATTTATAATTATGACATGTGTTTTGGCACGCATTCTCGACTTTTCTCAGACAAAATTGCAAGTGTCAAGATTTGGGTCACAGTTGGGCATACTTTGGTGCCACAGTCTTGTAGAGGAGGACATCTTATAAGCGCCTTTTTAAAGCAAAAAATGTTTCTCGAAAAATTCATCGAATCTTTGGAACCGTGCAGCAAAAATTTTTGTGAAAAAGACTAAGTGCGTTATTTAAAAAGTTCGTGGTAGTTTAAAAGATAAATACCTGAAATGAATCAGGGAAATTAAACTTTTTTGGCCAACTTAGGTCTTAAAGGAAAGCTAACCTGGCTGAGCCTAAAGCTATTGCAAAAATAGACCTGAAGTTTTTCTTGGCAAATATACTTTTTATGGATAATCATTCTCGATCTGTAGTAGGCTGACCGTACTATCATTAAAAGCTCTATGCTTAAAAAATTCAGCTGATTTCAAGGGAAAATAAATCTCTTTCCACGACCATGGAATTTGTAACCGTGCTCTTGGCTCGGCCCTCAGACTTCTAGCCCAAGCTCAACTTAGGCTGATTAGAGGCTTAAAACTCTGAATGAGTGGCTCTAGGCTACTGAAAAGTTTTAGATTACTACGAACACATAACTACTAATAAAGTTCAGCTTAATGTGTAGCATTATCGGTTCTATGGTCTTCACCCGAATATAAATAAAGTAGCTTAGATGTACGTCTAGACAAAATTTTTAAGAAAAAAAATCTCTTAAAAATGTAAATTAAAGATACATTTTTAGGCCTAATTAAATTGCAATTTAATCAATGTTAGGTAATCTTAAAGGTCGAAAACCTCATAAAACCTTTTTGCCTTGAGTTTTATTTATAAACCGATAATCCATCATAATCCTATTATAATTAACGCACGGTCTACTCTACTGCCCTGGCTTATTTGCCCTATTCCTAACGCGAGCATTGTGGCTCTATAAATTCCAAAAAAAAATCAATTACATTTAGGTCCAAAATCATCTGAACGTTTAGTTATGCGTTTACTATACTTAAATTAGTATGTTTAGTACTTACATAATTTCCTAAAATTGGGCTACTTATAAATGACACTAATTCATATATTCCAAAAACAAAACCATACTCCGTAGCTGTTGCATTTTTCGATTCTGCCTAAAAAAAAATTTAAAAAAAAATGGATTAAGAAAGTCTCTCATACATATTTTTTTTAGGGGTGAAGGTGACCCGAGTTTAATAACCACGTGCGGAAAATCCAACCTTGATCTTACTTTTTAATCCACCGGCTAATTATAATAAACCATTTGTCTGACGTCATTTTATTTTAAAAGAAAAATTAAGAGGATTACTCTGTCGTCTTGGTGAATGAAAACCGTGATTTTTTTTCTTGTCGATTTAGACTAATTAAAAAAAATTCTTTCGAGCACTTACCTCTTGGGGGTAGAAGGGCGCTTGTAACGAGACACAAATAGCCGATGCAAAATGTACACTCCCTATTGCAAAAAGCGTCAGCCATTCATTCCTAGTCAATTTATTCTTCGGTTTGGTTGTTTTGTTTTCCTGATCGCGTTCACTGCAGCAGAGACCCATTTTTACACTTGTAGGCGGCTACCCGAACGTGGTTTACTGAAGGGAGGAAAAGTAGACAGAATACGAAGGAAAAATATTTGATGCTGGAACGAGACAAATAAAAAAACTAACGTAAATACAAACGTCATTGATAACGGACCACATAGATACGAAAATATTGAGCAATAAAAATATTTTTTCGGTTGGCTAATTTTAGAAGAGGAATATTTTTTTAAGAATCGTATAAATATTAAAAAGCACGTGCTTAAGGGAAAAGCGTGAAAAAAAGTAAACATTACCTTTTTACGTCCCGTGGATATTCATTTCGATTAGGATGATACAGAATCGTGGAAGAAACTGACCCGTGTTATAACTCAACAAAACACTGTGGCAGACTGTCTATAACTGACATCCAAACGAGTTTGTATTAGTCTCAAGTACTTTGTATACTACGGACTTGCAATGTGCATTTGTTTTTTTTCTATAAGGGTTATTTGCGTAGTTATTAGTTTTTATTTAATTAATAAATCGGATTGAGATGGACATGTTGTCAAAATTAAAATTCGAACTTTAGATAAATGAAACGTTTTTTTTGTATTTTTAAAATGACGTGGGGTTTTCCTTAATTCGGCGCCAAATTATATATATTAAAGAAACGTTGGGTTTTTAGACTTTCCCTGCTGAAATTTTTTGAATTAATGCCAATGGGAATGAACCCAAGATTTTTGTAAACAAATGGGCGAATGCATAATGCCTGATAACCGATCGTGACATCTACGTTTCTTGCTGTCGAGAGAGAGAGGAAATGATGCACATGACAATGTTTTCTTGTTATCGTGAATTGTTAAAAAAAAAAATTAAGAAATTGAGAAAATAATGGAAAATTGTCAATGCCATTATGAAATAATTATTAAGATTCAAGGTTGTTTGGGGTAAATAAATAAAAATGCTGACGGAAAATGAAATGATGCGTTGAGAGATTTAAAAATATTAAATCGGCAATTTGAAAGGCGTGTTAGTAATGAAGTTGCTGTGCAGTATTTGTTAGGAGTTATTGAAAGAAATAGGCAAAATGTTGGAATTGCGTTTTCTGGTTTGGATATTTTTTCTTTAATAAAGATTTTCGCCCTTAGAACTTTTCAAAAAATTTAAGGATCTATTTAAAAAAATTAAAACTTACTTTGAAATTATCCACAGTTAAAAATTATCTTTGGGCGTTAGTTAGTCTAAATACACGATTTAGGAGTTCTAGTGCAACCGTTCGCAGATTTGAGAATTTTATGAAGGGCGCATGAAATCCAATACTTTTAAAAACAATTACAACGAACTAAATTGGGGGGGATGCTTTTCGTTTTTGTGCCTGCAAATTCTTTTGTTAAGAAAAGGTTAACGTCCTCACAGGTTGCACATTGCCCTAGTCAAATTCGGCTGACCGTTTTTACAACTTTGAGAATTTGTTTCGTTCGGCAATTTTTTTTCATTATTTTAATTTTCTGTACCTGACAAAAAAGGTCTTCCGCCATTTTTTTCTTTTTATTCAAGCGGTCCCTATTTTCCAGAATAAATCCAGTTCTGTTTAAGCGGTCGCGTTGGATAGTTCTATTACTTTTATTCTATGAATATGTTTTTTGATATGTAAAAAGTTTTGTGAGGCTTTAAGATACCTTTCAAACAAAATATATATGGGAAGGAATTAGCTACATAAAGCTGAGTAAGTAGTAAATTTATTTCAAGTTACAATACTAATATATCTGTCGGGAAAATGTGGGGATCAGTGTAAAAAGTCAGCAGAAATAATTACGCTACTGCCTAAATTTTTTTACTAGCACTTATGATTCTGATTAAGTACTATCATGCATTTCGCGGATGAAAAATAGTAATTTTACAATCATCGGGAAGTTAAAATTTTAGTTTTAGCAAATATAAATTTTTTTACTTATAATTTGACTAATAGAAACAGCCCGACTCGGTTTGCAGGAAATAATAGTGTCCAATTTTACCTGGTTTGAAGACAAGGAAAACCTTTTCACTTTTATTTGCACTTTCGGTTTTACTGAACTCACAGTTGTAACTTTTGAGAAGCTGCTGCTGGTTTTTATCATCTCCTCGCAATCCTTTGTTTCCGGATTTAATTTGATAAGTAATTCTTATGAGAAAAACTATTAATTCGTCGCCCAGAATATGAAATTTTGCGGTCCGAGGCTTTTCTGTGAACTTAACAAAAGAATAGTTATAGTTTCCGAATTGAATGACCTCAAAAAAGTAACAGCATTTTTATTTCTTTTTTATATTTTTCTAAGATTAAGGAAATCTTTGCGGCTAGTAATAGTGCTAGTGATTTTTTTTGCCGTAGGCTTAACTGCCTCAAAACATTCTGCATTTTAAATGGATTTCCAAAAGAAATATTAAAAACAGTTATTTAAGCTGGCCTTCCAATTATTTTAATCCTGGCTTAATCTGTTCTCTTTCTGCTAAATTCTCAGCAGAATTCAGATTTTGAATCTTGAAAAAGAAAAAATTATTAATAATTCCCAAGATGATTTTTAGGCAAGTTCTTAAAATATTTCCCGTTCAACTTAACAGTTTTTTTAAATTAACTAATCAAGTACAGATAAACCGACATAATCGATATCAGCACTGCCACATAGCATTTTATTTGAAAGATCGGGAATAAACTTTCTAGATTTTCCTGAAAAATGACTTTCTTGTTCAAATTTTTCCATTAAAACTTTTGTTAAAGAAAATAATTTTTTTGTTTTAACATTTTCGTATATATATTATTTCTACAATTTTTTTTAAAAACTCTTTTACAATTTTCACTAGATGAACTCGACTTTTAATTTAATTGTTCCTTAGAGTAAAAAACCTTTTAGTTAGAAAGCGCTAATGACTATACAAATAATTTACATTTTAGAAACTACATATATATAAATATTTAACATATAAAAATAACAAGTGTACCATTTTAAAATAATTTTTTTTATTATTTATCTATATCCATCAAAAAATATTTCCTTCAAGCAAAAATCATCTTTTTTTTTGTAACTTTTTACAATAAAAAATTATTAAAATATTTGCGCTTATACTCCATGGAATATTTTATTTTCAACCATAAAAAAATATTCCCTAACTAAGGTTTTTCCAAAAATAAATGCTATTTGGACATACAACAATAAACACATTCACACACTCAATAAAATATTAAATCACACAAATAACAAACATTCCAAACTAAATATTATTACTGGGTCTCACTTACAATAGAACAGCCTTTTTTTTTTTTTTGAACCAAAATATTTTTACAGAATTTTAATTTTTGGACTGAATTTTTCTCTGCTTTATTAGGGATAAAGCACAGGACTACTATTAAGATTGGCATTTATTTAAAATCACGCTACGCTTTCTAAGAAGCCTCGAGATTCGAGACTGCCGTAGCTAGTGCTGTAAGGACCGATTAAAACAGCTCCCGTTTCTCTTCTGTGCCACGTTCCGTGCCGATTTTTGTAACTGTTGCAAGCGATTATTCCGTTCATTCCTGGTGGCCTTTCGATTAGAACTCCGTTGCTCATTCGTGCTGTGCTTCCGTGGCTGTTGGCCAAGCTGCCAGCCGTGCTTCCGTTTTCGGCTGCTATTTTCATATCAGCTTCTGATGGGATTTGTTTGTATGGTTGGCGGGTTTTGGTGCAGAAGATGAATAATAAGACGACGAAGCCCTGTTGGAAATAAAAATAATGTGAATTAGGTCAAAACTGTTGCAGGCTTTGAACTCGATCACGCTCTCTAGATTAGGGACTTACAGGCCTCAAAAGGGTAAAATTAGGGATTTTTGAGACTTTTCAGCTGTGATTTAAATCTTACTTCTAAATTTTTCAGGAGTAGACATTAAAAAAAAAAATTTAAAAATTGAGAAAATTTAAAGGAACTTTTGATAAAAATTATAGCTTTCAAATAAATTTTTAAAAAGACGAAATATTCGAAAAATTTTCTGGAGGTAGCCATTTTGATGAAAATGAATGAACTTTTAAAGATTAAAAATTTCTTGGTATTAATTTTATAGGTTAGTTTAAGTCGTTTAGTCAATCAGGAATCCGCATTTTTAGAACCGATCGGCTGGTGAAATGAGAAATTATTCAGACCTGCAAAGGTTCTGAATCTGCCATTGTTAATAGATTAAGCTGTTTAATTGGCTGTCTTGATGCTTAACATTTATAGACTCTGATAGTTTAACTTACCACGATGGCATTTAGGGCGACTACTACCATAGTTGCGTTCCTGAATTTAATTGTATCGAATAAAATACCACCTAGAGATGGCCCGATGAAAGCACCTAGAGCGAAAGTTGAAGTCCACAGTCCAGATATCAATCCGTATGTTTCTAAGTTGTTAGGGAATCCATAAGTTCTGAAAATACAAAAAAAAAATTAATTTTTGTGCTGCTGAGTTTTTCTTTTTTAAATTAAAATTTTTTTTACATACATTGCAGTTCTTAAAGCATCAGTAAATGAAGCTACCAGTTGAGCTGCTATTCCAAAGCCGTGGCCAATGAGTCCGATTACAGTAACCCAGAGAACCCTGAAATTCAAAAAAATTCAATTTTTTTTAAGGGGCTAAGAAAAAAAGAATGCCAAAAAAGCAAACGTTATTCATGTCTGGCAGAAAGGAAAGGTGGAGCTAATATTATTTGTAGAAGGGCAGTAGTCTTTTTTTAATTCTTTCCTGTAGTCAATAACAGGAGTAATTCTTTTAAAACTTACGTATCCATTGGGAAGAAAGGTGCAGGTCCGATAAGAGAAAACCCGAAAATGATCAGTAGACACCCGGTAACAGTAACAATTTTAGGCGGGACACTTTTATCGCATAACCATCCCCAACAAGGTGCCGTGAGTGCGTAGCAACCTCCATTAATAACGAACATAAGACCCAACATGATTGGTTGCAGTTCAAAAGTTCGTAAATGAGGCTCCAAAGTGGCTTGAAGAAATCCAATGCTAATTGATGTTACTATAATACTGCAAGCAGCCATTAAGACTCCTGGGATTTTAAGTACTTGAAATAAGCTTCCTAAAAAGCAAAAGTAACAAAATAGGTTTTTCTATTTATAGTCCGTTTAAATTATTTTATGAGAATTTACCTCCTGATTTTGATTCTACTTCAGCTTCTGCGTGTTCTGGTAGAACGAACGCAGTCATAATCGCTGATAAAAATAAACAGGAACCTAAAACTGCGAATGGAGTTGTGTAGCCACCGACCTGAAATATTTAAAAATTTGAGTGAATTCGTGTCGTGGGTATAAAGTAGTTTCAAAAATGGCTTACTTGGTAAAGAGCACCGCCTACTGTCGGTCCTACTATTAATCCTAATCCGAAGAATGTTTCCAGTGAAGCCTATCATAAAAATGAAAGTACTTTTAGGATCCAATTTGTGCTATTTAAATATAACTTAAAACTTACGAATGTTGTAGCAACATTATCCGGGAATTCTTTTGCGATTATAGCAAAACTGGCTGTGAGGAAGGCAGCATTTCCCATAGCTTCCACGATCCTGATTAGGAATGATAGTGTTATGAATGGAACGTGACCTTCTACTTTGTCCAGCAAACCGAAAAGTATAGCGCATATCCCTACTGTGAAAATTCCTCCGTTGAACATTAGTTTTGGTCCTATCCTGTTGAGCTGAAAATAACAAAAAAAGATTTATTAGAATGAGAAGATAATCGTATCAGTCATTTGCTGATTTGATTGAAGCTGCAAAGTTGCCAAAAAAATTGAGAGAGGGAAAGGCAAGGAAAACTGGCAAAGTCAGAATTTATTTTATTTTATAATTGCTTTGGGAAATTAGAAACCGAGATTGCAGCTACTTTCCTTATTGATTAGTTATTATTTAAGTGACAAATATTGTTGTGATGATCGAAACCAAGCTTTGCTTTGGTGTTAATTGGTATTGAAAAATTTCTGGGGCTATTAAAACGAATTCTTCATTTTTTCTTTTTCCAGGTGCGGCGCTTCATATCAAACTGTCATGTCTAACTCTTATGGAAAGCAGTTAGGAGCCTCATAATTTTGTGTAAAAAGCTCGAGAGGGGATAATAGTGCACGTGCTCTCGTTAAAGGAGGAAAATTTTGGAGTAGCCTAAAACGACAGCCTATTTTCAAAAATTCTGCATTGAGCGGAAACAAAGCTTTTACTTCCCGGGAAAAAAGTAAGTATCACGACAAGACTTCAATATTAAGTTTTTAGCGTCCCGTGGCTTTGTTTTCTAAATTTCCCTCTTTTAAATTTAAAATTAATGGCTAAAAATCCACGAAACCCATCATTGCACTTGCAAAAATTTTACAAATTAAAATATTAAGGCGGTTGCAGTAAGAGAAATAACACACACTTGACAGCTTTAGTTTATAATTTTCCTTCATTTTCTTATTTTGAAAAAATCTAAAAATTGTAAAATTCATTAAACTTAAATCTCTTGACAACTTTGCCCCAAAAATATCTCCTTTAACGCTATCTTAAAATACTAATAACTTACATGTTGGCCATAGATGGGACTAACAATAAATACAACTAACTCAAACACTCCAAATACTAAACCATATTCAGTCGCATGAGCACCTTTCCTCTCCGCCTGCAAAAAAAGTAAAAAAATGTTTAATCATTTAACTCCCATGAACCTTTTTATTTTAATTTTTGAAAAGGCCAGAAACTTTGCTCATTTTATAACAAATGCTGACCTTTGTTCTGTTACAAACTGTCAGAGAGGTCATTGATTTGTCACAAAATCATTTCATGATTTTTGGATATCCTGTTTGGATTGATTTAAGAAAATTTTTTAAAAAATATTTGGCTTAGATATATCTAACAAAGAATATTCCGTAAGAACTTTAAAACGCTTTTATTCGTTTACTATGATTTTTTTTTCCTTTGACTTTCTGGTTTAAACTGCCCAAATCTCCTAAAAATTAAATTATATTCGAAAAACCGAGAAAGTTCAAGGTCTTTTTCGGCATTATTTTTTGAATTCTATTAATAGCATTATAGTTTTCTGTTGACGTATATCTTAACTTTTTATGTAACATGGCGCCTTCCTGATGTTTAGTATCTTGAAAGTCAGGTCAGCCAATATAAGGCCTGATGATTTTAGGCCTAAACCGGAAGTACGGCTTATTAAAAAAACTGAGCTAACTTTTCCTAATATTTCGTCAACCAACACGTGTTTTTTCTACTAATTAATAAAATTAAAAAATCTTGAACTCTGCAAATTTTTTTTTTTTTTTTTAATAATCAAAATGGAAAAACCTATTAGGAATTTGTTTATATTTTTTGAACTTTAGGTCAAGGGAGGTTGTCGTATGTCGCTTTCTTATTTTTTTCTGATAACTGCAAATTATCCCATTCCCTGTTACAAACTACATTTTGATAACCTATTGAATTGTCCTTCGGTTTTGTCTCGTCCGCCATATTTAATACTTACTTCTTGCGGGTAAAACGGAGCTTGTAGAGATACGCAGATCGCATTGCAAAAATCGGCAATACTAAACACGACTAATGTGAGCCACTGACGTTTCGTAAAATTCGGCAGCATTTTTGTTTTAAGTTTTATGAGGTTGTTCTGTTGAGAAAAATCCAATCACTTTTTCAATTTTAATTAAGTTAATTTTATTCCTCCCGATGAGTCATGATTAATTTATTTTGCAAATCTGAAAATTTAAAAAACTTTTTCACTTTTTAAATGCAAAACACCGAAACGCGTTTTCCTTAACGACTAAAGGCTCAAGTTCTGTTTTCTATGAGCGATAAATGATTACTGATGAAAGATATCGATAATCATTGTTTTTCCATGTGTTTGTCATCCCTTGGTCTTGACCTTTACCGGCCCATCTTTAAAATGATTCATTTTAAAAGATGACCCTTTTGATTAGGACCGGGCGAATGAATGATCCCGATATCTTTTTTTTTATTAATTCGCACTGCAAACAAAATTTGAGCCCCCTTTAAATTTTAAAACAAACCCGATAAAAAATTTTAAAAATTAAAATTCTGCACTAAAAATTTAAATAAATAAAAAAAAAAGATTTTGTGTAAGAAATAGATTTTTGAGATTGACTAACGTTTTTGAGCCGAGTACGGGACAAATTCGAGACTGTCCACCACAAGATCGGGCAAGATGGATACAGACCGTAACATCGATGATAAGAAAACATTACAAATATCTATAATCAGGACCGTGTGTTATGTTTTTTTAAGAATCGTGATTTTATTCATGTACAAGTTTTTTTGTGCTGACGTTTTATGCATTTCAAGTAAACATTAATTTTTTTTATAAATGTTTCGTTTCATTTCATTTGTGAATTAATTAGGAATAAATTTAAAAAGGGAAAAAAATAAAGTCATCTCAAACGAGTTTCAGTCATCGGAGCTCAAAATCCAGGTTAGAAAAAATCAAAAATCGCAAGCAGTTTGGTTCCATTGAACTGAAGACCTGAAGCGAGCAAGTTTTTAGGTCTGGTAAGACTGGCCCATAAAATCGGCGAATAGTCAGCTCGTAGAAATCAAACAAAGGGAAAAACACGAATACTTAATACTTCGGTTTTTCCCTTTTTTTGGGGCAAAAACTCATTCAGCCGCTTTCTTGCATATTAGCTGACTCCCTAACACGCCCCTGAATCGCTAACTTCACGCAGATAAACCGCGTACAATATACTCTTACAATAATTCATTGATTCTTCATTTTTTTCTGCTTCTGAAAGAATTTTTTTTTTCCTAAAAAAATTACGTCTTAATTAATTTCTGATTGATAATATCATAGATTTTATAATACATTCCTTACTTATCCAAGCAATTTTCTTATGGAATAATTTGAGGGGCAGACTAATCATCGCGATTTCAGACGACATCCCGAACTTTGACATTATAATTGTTAATTTGATAACCAAAGAGAACATGCTTCAAATATTGGCGTATTTAGTGGTAATTTTTATTTTTTGTTTTTCAGATAAATTTTTGGGAATATTTTAAAAGTTGTATCGGTGAAGAAATCACTTTCATGATTGGCTGTCATATATTCGTCATGTTGTAATTAGGCTGGAACAAGCAGACTGAAGAAATCGGATCAGTTTCGTCGGAAAATCCAAGGTCAGTGAAAAGAAATTTTTTTTCAAGGTTTGGATGCATCTGGTTTGATTTATGAATGAATTTGGCAAAAATCGATTAAGAATGTTCTTGCAGGAAATTTTTTTAGATCGGTAAAGAAAAGGTTGATAATATTTATTTTAAATTATATAAAGAAAACTGCCTTGAGCTTTGTTTTCTAAAAAAGTAAATATAGTAAAAGTCCAAGTTCCACAGACAAACTTTCCTTTGGACATTTTTTTCCTGTTGATGATCAACAGCATTATGGCTTAATCATCGGAAGCTACAGGTATATCTTTATAGTTTTGAAAATAATTCTAAATTTTAAAAGTTTCTGCTTTGGAATTGGTCTAGATATATTTTGCAAAAGTTTAGAAGTTTTGTCATGACCTGTGACTCTCGTGAAAGATTATTAGAGCAACTTTCATTAGAGCTTTTGTCAGTGACTAAAAAAAGGAAAAAGACTTCTAATATTTAGAATTCAGAAATGCCAGGATGTAAATGCAAATTTTCATTTTTTGTCTCTTCTGCATCAACCAAAAAGAAAAATACAAACTAGAAACTCGAGCTACTAGAAAAATTGCATACACTCTGGCATAATTTTATAGTCGCTTTTTTATTGGCAAACAAGCTGACACCAATTTAAAACTTTTAGAAAGAACTAAATATTTTTATCATTTAGTCTTTTTTTTTTTTTTTAAAGAAGGCAGAAAACAGATAAAAGTCTTAAAAAATTGTCAAAATATAATTCGAAATGAACCTTATAAGCTACTGAAAAAAAAAATCTTTTTTCAAATTATTTCCTTATCTAAAAATAACATTGCCCCCATTTAAAGGGCTTGATTTTTTTACATTAGAAATAATTACTCCCTGTCAATATCTTAATAATATTTTACAAATTCGCAACTTTGGTATTTACATAATTAATATCAGGAAAAATACCCCTCAACATGAAAGCTCTATTTTTTAAAAAAAGCTTCATTTTTGCCAGGGTATTTTACCCAAATTAATTTACCGGATAATTTTTTTAAAACTAAGTTTGGTGAATTCGACCGCTGTTCTCATTTTCTAATAACAGAAAATTTACATTTCACTAATCTTCTATTAGCCAATAATTAAGCGGCACTCTCAGCAAAGCGCTGTTCAAAATTTGTTTGAAGTATTTTCCTATTGCATTTCCCGCTGTGTATTTCATTTCATCTATGACTTCCCTCCAGTTTTGATTTAAGAAATTGTTGATGGCTTCACCTAAAAAATAAAGATTTTTCGTGATTATAGTTGAAAAATTTTGGCGAGACAAGACGATTTTGAATAGCTTACCTAAAACTCGGCTGGTTGATGATCTATCCCTGACTTTGAATCGAGCTTTTCCTACTTTGAAGTCTATCGTTACTTTGTCCATTTTCATGAATTTAACTCCGTTTTGTATGATTTCTTTTCCGTGAAGCTTGGCAAGACCAGAGACATCCTCTGCAATGTAAAAGTAATTAGTTTCGTTGCCAGAAGGAATTCTTAAGGGAGCCGAAGCCAGGGAGGCGGAGCGGTGGATTTCAATACTCTTTAATGGATGGTGGAGCTCTGAGAGACTGAGAAGACAGACAGAATGCCAGAACCTGGCCTTCGACACTACAAGCCGTTTATTGGTTGGTACTCTTGGACCAGAACCAAGCTACTTCTGTCGCTCTCCAAGAAAGAGCTGAAAAGGCTCACTGGCCTTCTTACTGGCCACTGCGACCTTTGGACCCACCTCTACAAAATGAGGAGGGCCGAAAGTGAAATTTGCAGGCTGTGAACAGGAGCTAGAGAAACGGCGGAGCATATCCTCTGATTCTGCGAAGCTGCCTCCGCATGCCGGCTCAGAATCCTTGGGGAAGCATTCCCCTCACCCCAGGTGATTAGGGCTTCGGTTCCTTCGAAAGTCTTGGGAGTTCTTTAGTGAACTCTGACTTAAGTATTATCTAATAGTAAGGGCATGGCACAATAAACCACTAGATGGTCGCAGCGTCCAGGCGGGCATTATTGGTCCCCTACCCTCTTTTAACAAAACAAAAAAAATTAATGGCGGAAAAAATCTTAAAATCCACGTGGAATCCACCGCTCAGCCTCCACCTTTGCAGATTGGGAGAGTTTTTTGACAAGTTTTAAGACAATCATGGAAAAATCAGAGACCAGGTAACATTAATTACAGTTCATACTATTTCGCGCTCATTTCAGGGAAATGATTGCGAAATGGGATTAGGCATTTTTAAGAACAAGTGAAAATATAATGCTATATAGAACACAGAAGAACACAGTTACAATATATTAAAGCATATAGTGTTCTATATTGACCAATATATCGAAAAATTTATTTTTTGGATTTTGAAGTCCTCATTTGCACTCATTGACCAGAATCAACTAAGCATGGTTAGAGTTCCTATAAACGACCCTTTCTAATATCCAAAAATTTGCATCAATATCTGCATCCACTTAAGTATTTCAAGAAGGGCAGAAACACCCCGGATTTTGGCATCATCCTTTTTTTCAGTCCTTAAATTTTATAAGAACGTGCTCTTGGGCAAAAGCGTTGTTCTTAAGAGCGCTCAAGCTCAAAAGCTCCAGGCTTTGCATCTCTAGCCTACAGCGTTCTAGCTACTAACATCAAATTAACTTGAATTACTTACCAAATGTAGCATAGAAATCCCCTTTGCTCCTAATATTAACAACCAAGACGCTTCCAGAAACCTCATAACGCCCTTGAACTGCAATTTTCGGGGCTTTCATTGCCAAATCAATCCTAAGATTCTTTATATCGCTCCTACAACGAAAAAATATCATTAGAACTAAACGAATTCATTTTTTTTTTACAGCTGATTACTGACTACGCACCTAACATTCGTCAAAGTGTGATTTCCAGCTCCGTGAATCGTCATATTCGAGAACACAGCCTTCACTCTGATCCGTCCGGCGCCATTTTCCATCTGTATTTTCGGAATGTGAAGGGGTTCTATAGCAGGTATGTCCAATTCTTTAATTCCTTTTATCAAATAATTACGTAAGTGTGCTATCCCGAGAGCTACGCATTTATCTAATTCAGGATCCCGCCGCCTGCATGGCTTAATGTATTCCGCTAAAACAAAAAAAGAATTACTCATTAATGGTATGCATTTCACAGTTGGTATAGATTGCAGTAATGGCCTTTTTCAAAATAATTACAAAGCATCAACTATCCCGTCACTATTTCTTAAATTACATGCTTTCTCTGTTTAAGAATCGATTGAATAACGTTCTCTGATTCTTTTATGTAAAACGATTTAATTGCTTATTGGGGCTTAAGTCATGATTCACGGTATACTTTCGTTAACTGAGTTACCTAAAAAGCTGAAAAAAAAGGGGGTCTGTGTGGTGTTACATCAAAAATGACTAGCATGTATGTATCGTTCTCTGAAGGGGAATATGCTATCACTTGCGATTTTTTAATGATTCGGTACATGACAAGGAAATCTTTTTGTTGAAAAATTTAATTGTTGGTTGGTCCTTGAATTCATCAACATCTGTCTGGCGGATCGCAAGATTCTGCTACGCTTTTAAAAGCGTAAGATGAATTTTTAAGGTCAAGGAAGGATTTTTAGTTTTGCAAATCAGTTGCATGCTGAGTTATTAATTAAATTTTTTTGCTGAAGCAGGTTCAGGTTTGATTTTTAATGTATTGATTTTTTAAGGAAAATCGTTCGGTAAAAATGTGGAGCGCCCAGAGGCAAAATGTTACGTGATCCTTATCTAGAAGCAGAATTTTTTGGTTGCTCTGCGCTCAGAGCAATTGTTGTAGACAATGGCGAATGAATTATCGTTCTGATTGATTTTTATGTGGTCTAATTTATGAGCTTGCATCAGGCCGAACTCTGGCTTTAAATTACAGTGTCATTCCCGGGTCGGGCACGGTAGATCCTATTAATTTTTAGTTTTTGAACGAAAAATCAGAAAGTTTTCGACCTTAAAAATGACTGCATTAATAAGGATGATTAGCCGCTACGAGGCGCTGGTAGTTTTGGTGAACCACCGGCGCCAAAACCCTGGCCAAACGCGCAAAGCGATTCTAGAAAGAGTTATGTTCTACACTGACATCTAAATTAAGCCTTTGGCCAGGGTTTTGGTGGCAGTGGTTCACCAAAACAAATTCAAAAAAAAAAAAAAAATTATTTTACTAAAATATTTTATTCTTTTAAATTTCTGGGCTATGGCCTTATTCTCTTTGATCAAGCTCAGGCCGGGACCAATATCTTCGGTCCGTGCAGACCCCTAATCAGCCCTGTGAGCCCTGTGAACACTTGAGACCCTTAAAGTTCACAACATTTTTTTAAAAGTTTTTTATCTAAGTTATCATCTCTGGAAACTGCTAGATTCGTTTTAGTAAATTCAATGTTCTGTGTTTTCCTCTTTTGTTCAGCTGGATTTACAGTTCTTATTATGATAATGACTGCAGATTTCTGTCGCCTGTTGAAATTGGTCGATTAACGAACTTTCCTAGGTTATGTGGGGGCCTCTAGAAGGCTTTACCAAATTCATGAGAGTGTTTTCAAGCTCTGACTGAAAGCACGGCTGTCGTTCGAACTCTTTTCCGGCCCTGCCAAGGCCAGCTGAAACCATTGATGTAAGAGGCCCCGGGTAAGCCGGCCAAAGCCTGTAAAGACTCAAATGGCTTATTGGTACTTGTAAGTCTCCCCTGTCAGCTTGGCAAGGTTCTTCGTCAACTTTTTGGTCTATAAAATTGTTGTCACTGCTTTTTCACTTTTTTTGATGTCAGAAAATCATGTTCAGGCTTGATCCATCTTTAATTTCAAAAAAAATTCTTATCTACTAAAAACGAGACAATGACGAATACAAAAAAAAAGTAAAGCCGAAGTTTCTAAAAGCACTAGCTATCTAAAGTAGTTGTAAGGATTGCATTGACGTCACTAACGCATCCCTAGGTGGACGACAAGGACAACTGCTATCAATCAAATTCTGGCTGAAGTAAATATCGCGCTTTTCTCGATCATCAAAATGCGCAGAACAACCTGAAGCAGGATCCACCAACATATCTTCTCTTACTCTAGCAAAAACCGGATATCCCTCCATTGATTACTAAGAATCTTCATTATTGTTTTTTTTTCCACGATAACTTGATTCTTAAAACAATACTTATAGTCTCTCTGAGAGCTTTCAAACTTTTTTTTTAAAAAAAAAATCGCGAATCTAACTTGCCTTATTCAAGTGCTCTCGCACGATTACCAATCTTAGTTTAAACAATAATTTGAAGTAAAACTATTTACGATCTATCAATAGAATTTTGTAACCTTGGGACAAAAATAATTGCAGAAACCCCATCCAGAATGACAATCCTTTTTAAACAATTTTCGCAATTAATCATTCGTAAATACGATGAAGATCGCTTTTTTATGAAACTGCGAGGGAGTAATCACGAACTTCCATTTTGAAGCAATATTAGAATCAAATTATTATCATTATGTAATATTGATCTTGATCTTGACAAAAGTTAACATTATGTCAAATACTTGAAAATCTTGTTTTGAGACGGTTTTTAAAATGAGATCAAAATAGATTTTTTAGATTTAGCAAGAAAGATTTGGATTTTTTTTAGGGAAATTGGATATGCTTTTACAATGTTTTTTTATGCGAAGTGCCAAGGACGTTTTTCCACTTTTTCTTTACAATCCAGGATCGGATGGTGGAACAACCTTAAAAAAAATGTTGTGTGATGTTTTTTACTTATTGCAATCAGGAAAACAGGTTTGATTCTTTGTACATTTTTTTCCAATTTCCTCTCGATAAAAAGTGACAAGAGTTTGTTTTTCTTTTCGTTTTTCCCTCCGGCTAATTTGAAGTATTGGTGAAAAAATTTGGTTTTAAAAAGAAATTCTTTTCGATTCGAAACGAAAAAAATTTTATTGGAAATTTTCCAGGTTGTAAAGCCGTTTCAGTTTTCTTGAGGAAAGTAGAACCTATGCAGAAGGACAAGGTTGGTACATGATTCCAAGACATGCTGCCAAATGAGGAGGTGGAGGATAATCTGTCGTCAGTGAGGCGAACATATTGCTGGGCTTGGTCGAGAAAAACGTAGTTAATAGTCTGAAAAGCGGTGCTTGGGTAAAGTTAGGCTTTTAATCCCCTGAAGAAGTATTTTTAGAAGTATTTTTTAGAAGTATTTTAATTTCTGCGCAGGTAGCATAAAAAATGAAACCTGGAAAATTTTTTTATCTCTCAAATCTTCCATCGAATTGGCACATCAGGTCCACAATAACCATTATTGTCAACTTTTCAGCTAGATGCTTCAAAATATGAGAGTCCTTCAAGCTTTAGCATTTATTAAAAAGTCGTAAAGAAATTGAAATTTTTTTTGTGAATAGACTTGAAAGAAGTAGAAGGCTCTTTAGACAGTTTGTTCTTGTTTGCTGGAAAATTCGTCACAGTTATTATTTGGAATTTTAATTTTTTAGCTTGTTGATGTCTTTTCTCTTATTTAAAGCGATGATAGTTGAAATATTATTAGTTTAATGTCCGTCCCACTGCTGTGGTTGGTTTTTTTTCGTAAACTGTCAAAATGTAAAGGAATTACTTGTTAGATTGTATGCCATATTGTTAATCAAGATGAAACTGTAGTTTTTAGGGCCGCACTTAAAATGAAAAAGTTGCAAAATTTGTCATTTCAGCGCTGCAAGGCTAAAAAAATTTCTATGACTACTTTTTAGCTTGTGGATGCATTATTTGCTGTTGAGCTTATTTATTGCCCCGTTTTAATTTCTTAAAGAGACAGGTGAGCTGTCTCTTAATCATCAAACAGACCGAGCCTCTTTCTGGCTGAAATTTTTTTTACCTAAACAGAACTTGAAACAGTTTGATAAAACTTGGACTTGTGATAGACGAATTTTTTGGAGGGCTTCATTAGGTGCAAACTTGGTCTTTCCCTGCTGGCTGCAGTCGCTTTCTCTTTTTGTCAGAGTCCTGCTTAGCAATCGAATACTCGAAATTAAATCAAAGAAAATATTTTTAGGTTAAGCCTCTTTGATCGGTGTATAATTAAATAGAAAATGAATTTAGTAATGATCCAATAATCGATTACTCTCAAAGAATTTGCTATTCTTGAAATATTTCAGCGCCACTGTAATATTTTAATAAAATTTTTTTTTATTTTATTAAATACTTTGATTACAATGAACTTGGCGCCAAAAGAAATAAAATAATTTTAAGCTAGAATGCTAAACCTGTTCTAAGATTTAGCCTTGCTTAGGTCTACTATCATCTAGTTAATTTTTTCTTTCCGCAAAAAACTCATGAAATCATCTTTATCATTGAACATAAAGTGCATTTACCTTGCCGCAAGAAAAGTTCGTTGATCTTTTTATAAATTTCCTGAAAATTTCTTCTACTCTTTTTCAATGCAACAAAAAATTTTAAGTCAAATTTAAAAAAGAAAAATTTTAACTTACGAGTTTTATCTAGAATCGGAGCAGCAGCATCAATCCCGGCTAAAACCGAACATAAAGACAGCACTAAACCCCACATTAACTCCATCACGATCCCTTAGAAAAATACCCGAGGAAAAGCGGTTGAGCTTATTTTTCCCGATGCGAACGATGCAACGGTCTGACTATTATTAAAAATAATTCAATCCCAGCGAGCTCCTCCACGTTCGTTGTTTGTTTATTCGCCTAAGCAAAATAAAAGAAATTGAGAGTGGTCTTGTAGCCCTTCGGCTCAATCGAAAAAGAAGCTATGTACATGGTCGTGTTAAATAACAAGCGAATTAATGGTGTCAATGCATCGAGGCTAAGCCTAAACACTTCAGAGATGAATAACTAAGTACAATCGATTGTCAATCAAGTGTTGAGCTTATGTAAAGGGTTTTTTGTTTTTAAGGTATCACGCATTGTAAGCAAACGGGTTGTTAAGTTTAACTAAAGACGCGTGAGATTCTTTAAGAAAATTATTTTTTTTCCGTCTCGCCTACGGTTCTCCAATATTTGATTTACAAGAAAGATGTGTAAATACATCCTTGTGCACATTCTCCGACAAATATTTACAATTTTTAAAAGAAACCTCGCCGAAATTAATAAATCAAGGTCTTTACCAAAATAATACTTGTTCTTAAATTCTTTCAACTTTTTTCTTATTTTTTCACCTTTCCAAACTTTTTTTTCCTGGTGAAAATCAGGTTTGTCGCCCGAAGGTCCTGGAGCGTGGCACAATTTACGAATTTCGAGGGACGTCTAGTAATTTTTTTTCACCCCTCGTCGTAAATGACCTGCCCTTGAGATGACTTTTCAGTTTTGCAAAAATGGGCGGAGGAATGTCTTTCAAAAAAGTCGAATCTTGGTTGATTGCATAAAATTTTGTTTGTCGTACGCCACTGATAGTGAGTAAGCAACAGAAATAAAAATGTCGACACGTAAACCATGCAAAATGAAGTCCTAAAAAGAGTAAAGAGAATTTTTGACTAATCATCAAGACATCTTGTAAAGTAGCCTAATTATTACATCACGTTTGCTATTTAGAACGTCTTATCCTAGTGAGGTTCTCTTTGTCGAGACAATCAGCCATCATAAGGTAAAATTGGTACCTTCTAACGATTTCAATCATTTCTTTGACCTCATTCTTTTTTTTAGTTAGGTCTTGTCTTTAGGTTTTTTTTTTTGTAAGATAGAGGATTTAAGTGTGATGGGTTTTAGCGTGTTGAACTTTAGGGGGTTAACTTTCGAAATACGGAAACCCGATGCATGGTTTGCACGGGTCATTATAACGTATTGATTGTTTACTGTGACGTAACAGCATTCGAATTGTGAAAGAAAATGAATGTACAATTTTTTGATGGGAGTTTCAAAGGAGCTGCGTCATAAAATTAATATAGGTGTGACCCTTTTTTTTTTTTATTTCTCTTAAGAATGAAATTTAAAACCATTATTATCATCTGCGGTTAAAACCGAAGCAATTCCAGGGAGTAATATCTTTACATAAGAATAAACCATATTTTTAACCGGTATTAAATTTCTTCATCCTTTGAATCGTTGTTATGAAAATTATAATACATTCATGTGGATAAATCATCTAAGTTTATTTTGTAAGGAGTTTGAGTCTAGGCGCCTGTGGAAAGTTGTCGTGGCTTTGTGGTATGCTCTTGAGTAAAAGGAAGGAGATTTGTAATATTAAGGAGAAGGCTAATTTAGTCTTTTGTTTTGTTTCAGCCTCCTTGTCAATTTATCTTGTCTGTGAGGACCGCTCCTGGTTCCGTTTGGACGCCTGAGGCCTTGCATTTTGATACGCTGTTTTTTTTCCTAGCTTTCTTGGATTAGGCCCTTGATCTATATCTTGGACAATTTTACACTATATTTTTCCTTGTGTGGATGACAATTATAGGTTTTAGGTTTTGGTTTTGCCCTTGTCCTTAATAATTGACAACGAGTGTGGATTATTTTTCATGAAATCTTAATTTAGTCCACTTGTATTTTGAATCCTTGTTCAAATGAAAATTGCAAGCAGGGAGACATAATTAGAGAGGGAGGGAGCACTCTCTCACTGCGTTATGGATTAATTAAGATTTTGCCGCCATGCCGCGTGTTTAAAAATCAATCTGGTTGTGGGCTCCAATACTTGCTTATCTTAGATTAAAAGTGTAAATATGTAGAACTGAGGCTCCAGTATGTTTGCCGAAATTCAGGAAAATCGCAACCTATGAACAGACAAAAGTTCGATAAATTAACCCTCTGAAATTCACTTTTAATATTCTAAACTGCTTTTATTATATCATCTAGGGTTTTTTCTCCTGTTGTCGCCCTCTGAGACAATCAAGCGAACATTTGTTCTCATTGTTGTCTTTCCAAACTTGATTCTGCTTTCACTTTCTTATTTTTCATTCGCTTCGCCATTAACCGTAAGGCCATAAACATCTGCTGCAGCCGGAGTGCTCCCTCCCTCTTTATCTAGTCTCTCTAGACATAATCCCTGTTAAATTTATTGACTTATTTAGGAACAGTTTAAAGAGTTAAAATTGAGAACATTTTTAAAACAAACATGAAACGGTTTTTTTTTAAAAATAAAAAGATGAGCGGTCTAAAATAATTATTCATCTAGTAAATTAATATGTCCAGCTCGTAAAGAGCAAGCCGCAGGAATTTCCATTAGAATGAAAAACCTGTTGTGCCATCAAAATCTTAGCTTTAACCTGAGAATGTGGATCTTCCGTCTTAGACGTGGAAATGGTATTCGAAGAAAAAGGAGCAAAAGTGAGAAATTTCTAATTCAATTTAATCCAAATTCGAATTTTTCCGAATTCGGTTCAGGCAAATTTTTTACTTGTTTGGAATCAGGCGGAGTTGACGAAGAGATTGCCAACTTGACTAGCTTTTCATTTGCAAGTTTTTTACTCTTCTTTTTTCATTTTTAGAATTCCGTAATTTTTTATATCTTTTTTTGAAATTTTTTTCGCAGAGACAAACATTTGACTTTTTTAATATCCTAAATCTATCGCACCTTCTTTTGTACCATGATATCTTTCCTAACACTCTCCTGCTTTCCCTTCGAGAGCATAACATAATTTTTTTTCTGATTAGCGATTATTTGGCTGTTTGCTGTTTTTAAGTTCGTAAAAGTCTTCACTTTGAGATTAATTAATAAAACATTTTTTGTAGGCCCCGTCTTTTGCTTGAACTAACAAAGTTTAGAGAACACTTAAGGGTTAATTTGGTTTTAATCTGTTCATTTAAGCTATGGCGTCGCTATTCACCAACTTTTTAGTGTGTTTACCCCAAAACAATTCTACTGTAGATACAGAAGATTTTTAGCCAGATAGGGTGGCTTTGTGCCACCGTTTTTCTGATGGATATCTCTTCTTACTACTGAAAGCTCTTGAAAAAAGATAACACAAAATCTTTCCTGCTTAAGATAATTTATCGACATCGGAGTTTCATGTTCTGCCAGCGCCTCTTTGAAAAGCCTCCTGTCACTCAAACCAAAAGCTTTGTTAGAAAACAGATGTAGAAACCTCTTTCAAACATTTCCTCGAGCTAGCGAACATTTAAGCGACTGTCAAACCACAAAATCCTGATGATCAAAGCTAATATTATGAGTTTGTTTCCTGGGGAATGATTTTATCCTTAAGAAATTAAAATAAGTTTTCCTCGACATCCTTTTTTTTAATAACAAAAATTTTTAAAAATACAAAAAAAATCTCTACATAGTTAAACCGATTGCGTGCCGTGCACGACATGCTCATGGACAAATCTAAAAATTAAATTTAATTGTGCGTCCTTAAAACTTCTCTTTACTAATTAAAAAAAAAATTCTTCATTTTTTTGTAAAACTTATTAATAAATTACACTTACGATTTTTTTTTTAAAAATAAGAAAAAAAAACACGAATCTACGGCATAACTTATCGTAAAAACCGAAATTAAAACAACAAATCCTAATCATTTAAAAAAAACTTTAATAATACTGCAAATACAATTTAACTATAAACTATATCACAATGTTTTTTATTAAACTTATTTTTAATTTATTCTTTAACTAACCATAAGTCGAGGGGCATGTGTCGGAAGGCATTGTTTAAGATGTCGATGAAAACTTTGCTCAAAGCTTCGCCGATATCTTCTTTTAGTTCGTCGACGACTTGGAGGGCGTTTTTGTTCAAGAATTGATTTACAGTTTGACCTGAAAAGAATTTCGGTTTAAAATTAGTTTTTTTTGTTTTTATTTAAAGGATTTTTTTTTAATTCGACTACGTATTTACCTAAAACTTTATTCCCATTAAATAAATTACTAAGGTGCAGTCTCATTCCTGATACGCTGAAATCTACTTTCATGCTTTTGATTTGCATTACTTCTCTACCTTGGATGATTTTGTAGTAGAAGTTGTTTGTGACAACGCACTTACAGTCGCCTGGAAATTGATTGTAAAGTTTGGTTAAATTTTACTGCCAGGATCGCTGCAGTCGAATTAGGTCACATCATTGGGGACCCTAGCGGTGAAGTGAGTACTTACGAAGGTGAATGGTCGAATCTCCTGTGCCCACTACTGGAAGTAGCAAAATATTTCCTTTGATATTGTACTTTGATTCTAGTTTTAAATATGGCACTTCAATTCCAAATTGCCATTTCCTTTTGTCTAAATCCATTCTGAAAGAAATTTAGGAGCATGAGTTTTGAGTTGGATTATGTAAAGATTTTTGAGGAAATACCTACACGACGAATGAGGTACTGGCGTTGCTGGGTCCGTGGACTAAGAGATCGTGCATGGCACCGGTTATGGAAACTGCTCCTGATCCTTTTGATACTCCGATTTCTTTTATGAATAGAGGCTCGAATCTGTCAACTTCAATTTCTGGGATACCTGTAGAATATATTGATTGTTAGTAGTGTCAGTTGGGAAAAATTTATACTTATCAGTATTTGATGATGATGTTGCAAAAGTTATTTTGTCGTTGAAATTTAGAACTTCGGGGTTTAGTAAAAATAAAAGAAGTATCCCGCTTCGTCTGAACAAAACTCAAGTAGGGGAGTAAGCACATCGAAAGGATGTCATACAATCGGCTCGTAAAAATAACAAAGGAATGGAGACCAGCTGAACGAAGGCTTCCTGGCCAGTGGATGGAAGGAGTCTTGGACCTCATCGTCACTTGAGTAGTAGTTTTGATTTATAAACAGATGTAGCCCACCCCCGAAAGTGTGAAAGAAGAAGAATGTTGCGAATTTCGTGGATCGATCACGGGAGCAATGATGAGGTCTTGAATCAAATAGAGAAGATAAGGTTTTTTACAATAAAGTTGAAAACTGGAATATTTCGGCCGCATTCGCAACGAGAAGTACCGATTCTTGGAAGATATTGAAAGAAAATCGAAGGAAGACCTCATGGCTTAAGAATCTGTGAGACTGGTATAACAAAGATTCAGTGCAACCATTTCGTTCGGTGGCCTCGGCCTCTAAACTGTAAATTGCCATTACTACTACTACTACTACTACTACTACTACCACTACGGCTTTACATGGCCTGTAGCCCTATCGCCGCATCGGAGATATTTTTCCACACCGATCCTTCTTAACAGGTGGCTCGCCAATCGGGGACTCCCAACCGACCCGCATCTCTAGACACGTTGTCTTCCCAGCGAAGCCGCGGTCTGCCCTGAGGCCTTGGGCTTGTAGGACGTCCATCAAGTACCTGCCTTATAGTCCGCGACGGGGGTGCCCTCGCTACGTGCCCGCCCCACCGAAGCCGACGAGCCTTGATCACACTACTGATAAGCAGCTGTCCTGTGAGCCTTCGGATCTCCTCATTCGATTTCTGAGGATGCACTCGAAATTGCCATTAGGATTGCTAATCTGCGACTCTTAGCTGGCATTTAAAGAAGAGGAAGAAGAAGCAGCAGCAGCAGCAAGATATACTAAAACTCCTCAGAAACTTCATCTGATGTAATTAGGCTTGTTCGGGTTTGAAAGTAAATGACGTTTCAGCCGATCAGGCCAGAATCATAACCGTTCGTAACGCTAGGGCCTGAGTTAACACATTAAAAACATTGAGGAGGCATTCAGGATAGTTCTTTACAACCAATAAAACCCTAGCTCTTCGGAGTAATTAGAGGCTCGTAGTAGTATTTTAATTTCGAGCTGAGCCACACTAAGGACGTTAAGGAGTTCAACTGGATCTGATAGGACGTTAAATTCCTCGAGTAGACTCGTTCAGGGCTTAAGTTATATCATTCTGTAATTATTGCAGCTGTCGGAAACGTGTGCTAAGCGTTTTAAAACGTCAGCTCTTTGAACTAATACTTAAGGAATTGAGAATCATTCAGGTATGAAACTAAGCTGACCATTGTAGGCATTCAGGACTTTCACAACTATGGAAAAGTCAAAACTGACCTAGCAGATTTTTTTGATTCAACTAATTTATGCTGCAGTTTGTATATGAGAGATGAGCAAGCAAATTTGATCATTTAATTGGCAAGCACTGTCTAAGATCATCTTGTTGGTTCCATGGCACTCGTTTAATCAAAATCAAATTCTTCGCTCTTGGCATTTTTCGCTAGAACAGTTACATCAGTGCCAAATAGCATGTATAAGATCTACCCGTTTGCGACCATTGAAGCACTGATAACCATTAAAACTCTTGAGTTCAGTAAACTGCAATAGATAAGCCAAGATTGTTACAAAATTAAAATAAATTAAACCATCTGCAGGCTGATTCCAGCCCCATGTTGACGAACGGTAGTCATGACTTCCTCGCCTTCTTTTCTGTTGACCCCTTGAAATAGGCCCTTTTCTCCAACCTGCTACCAGTCGTTGCGCAATCCAGTTACATTTTTATTTACCTCGTGATAATGCTGGGAACATGGTCTGAAGCCCATCCACCAAACAAGCGTTCAACATCGGATCTTTCCTCCTACACATTTTCAACCACTCGGCTAAAAACAAAAAGAAGAAGAAACTTTATTAATTCAAGTGCTTCCTTGTTCCTAAAACTTGTAACATCTTCAAGTGTCAAGAATATACAATGACGAATCAAATTTTTTGTTTGGTCCAACTTTCACGTTTACAATCTTAGGGCTGCGGAATTTTCGGGTGTTTTTCGATGATATTCTGACCTTGATGATATTTTAAAATTGAAAAATTATAAATATCTAAAAAAACAAACCCCCGGACCAGTTTTTTTACTTTGATTGGATTGCATCATGCGTCAAATATGTGACCTAGTGTAAAAGACCAAATCGATTCTGATGCTGTTTAATTAGAAATAGGTAAATGGTACATCAAAAACTTCCTCGTTAACTGTCTTATATAATGTCTTAACCTAATGATCGAATTAAAAACAAGTTTCTTGACTCATATTTGATATTACACCTAGTACCCTGGATTCTTCATGCTGTAATTATATTATTATCGAAATGAAAATTGTTCAGGCAGTAATTAATGTTGGGGACGAGAAATTAAAATAAATAAAGGGTTGTTAAAATTGAAATAATTAATGAATAGGTTTGATGTTGTTATTTTCTGGCGATGGGCTTAAATTTTTTTAGCCATATTTGCTTGAGAATATAAAAAATAACGAGATGACTATTGAGAAAGAATATTGGTAAAATTTTGTATTGGCGCCAGGATCATTTTTTTTAAAAACTGATTTAACTTTCTTTGGCGCCTTCTTTATTTTTTTAAAGTTGCTCTTGACCTTGTGTAAGAAAATTTCGCCGTGGAATATTTTCATCCCAAATAAGGAAGCAACAAAAAACATTCATTATAAATTCAAATATCCAACTTGTCGGCCACTTATTTCCGAGTCTTTAAAATATATTATTTAAAAAAGAAAAAGTTAATCTGCTGCCACGATATCTTCTTCACGCGAAAAAAATTTCGCGGTGAATCAAAACATTTACGATTGCGTAACGAAAACATAATGTTGTCAACCTTGAAAAACTTTGTGTATATCGTGTATTGATGAAAAAAAACGGAAGAGAAAGCATTTTACTAGAAATTGTGAAAAAAATTTCGGTACTTACGTCTTTCCTTGAGCAATGTGATTTCATTGTCGGTTTTTTTGGACGACGACGACACTAAATTAATAATTGTAAATAACAATAAAAAACTAGAATAGCTGAAATGTATTAGATTCATTTTTACTAACATTTCTACCGAGATGTACAATATTGAATGATTAAAGTCGAAATATGAAACAGTAAAAAAAAAAGTGTTAGTGGATGTGGAATGATTTCCGTAAGATAAGTAAACATACTTATCATTATACTGGAGAAAGTAAATGGTAAAATGATCGGCCTGTAGTAGTTTCAGATTTTTTTTTCTTTAACTTATTTATAAGTTAAGCGTAAGGGAACGTTTCGTACTTTTTTTCTTTCTTTTTTTTTTATTTTAAGAAGATGGTTAGATAACTTGTGTTTTTGTAGATAATCCGACGTTGTCAGTTAATTTTTGTTTTGCTTCTGTATGGACACAATGACTGGGCAGTTTTTTATTTTTCGGGCTCTTCCCTTTGTTCGAATCTATTTCCGATTTGTTAAATTTTGGGAGATTTAATATTTCCCCGAATTTTTTGTTTGCGACTTTTGATGGCTTTAGCCGGTTTCAGCCGGCGCGGACCGCTTTTGATTTTTTTTGCACGCTTCTATTTTATGATTAGAAATTAAACCAGGAAGTATTCAGGAGACAAATGAATTTTTTTTAAAAAATGGGTTTTTATACCCGTGTAAAAAGGGAATGGGCAGTATAAAAGTGAATGTTATGAGAAGGTATTTTTATGAGAGTACAAACTTTTGATTTCGAAATAAATTTTTTTTTTAATACTACCTGTATGTTTATTAGTATGTCTCCCGGCTATTTTCTCATACTCTAATTAGATAAAAAAAAAAGCGTCACTCAAGAGATAAAAAAAAAGGCCTGATGAGATTATAATGGGACATTGAAGTTATGTGATAACCGAGAAAGTATTTTCACGCGGAATTTGATGAGTTCAGGAAGGTGATAGGTGCCATAATAATGGATTTAATGTTTTTTACGAGTCGAAATTTTAAGGGGAATTAAAAGAGATGTAGCATCGTCTAAGATTTTCTATCTTTTAGCATTGATTTTGGATTATCGTTTTTGATTAATGTCGGTAGGATCATTGAGAATTTGAATATTGACCGTGAACCTCGCGGTTTGAATATTCAAGGTAAGGGCATTGTCTTCTTAACTTGAAACATTTCCCTAAGGTTTTTCTTTTTGCATTTAATTATAAAATTATGTCATTAAAACTTTTTTTGTGAGGTTGATGGAGTTTTCTTGTTTGAGTTTTTGACTTTTCACTTTTTATTGTTTTGCATCGCACAACAGGACCAGCTTTCTGCAGCTCAATTTAGTTTGTGCTTGGAAAGTCTGAAACTAGAGCTGATATCTCTGTTCAGCTTATGAGAACGGGAGAGGTGCGGGTAATGAGATTTATGCAAGGGAAAACTTTGTTAGATCGCAGCCTAAACGACGAGCTGAGGAATCGATGACGTCGACCGCTTTGTGAGATTCAGAAAACAAGAGTGGCATTAGTCACTGGATCGGATGGAAGACCGATCGGCGAAAACAACTGGCTAAGTTATTTTAAACCTAAGTTTGAAAAAATTACACAAATTAAAAGTCTTCAAGAAAAACCCCAAAATAGGACTAGCCAATTTATATTACTAATGATGTGGTTACTTTAGTTCTACGGGAAAATTGCATGTTTTTAAAACTACACCTCACATGACCTATGGAATGGAACTTAATTCATTTTTTAGCCAATAACCTGGAAGCTAAATTAGTTACAATGTATCAATTTCAAAGCTTCGACGTAAGTTCTGCGTCATACTTGAATTATTTATAATGATGCACAGAAGGGCATCATTTCGTACTAACCTAAAAGCTGTAGAAATCTAGCTTAAGATCCTTATTAAATTAATGTGGTGAAACGGGGTTTCGCTGAAAGAATCTACGCTTTTTTCCCCTTTAATTCGAGGTTAAAAATTTATATTTTTACAAATTTACAAAGTCCAATCTGTCCGACGTTTCCTTGATTTTTCCTTCCGTCGTCGATTCCTTCGATTCCTGGGTCTGCTTCCGATGCTATCCGCTACCAGTGTTGAGTTTCCCGAGGAATGCAAATCTCAGATCGTACTTGTACTTAAGAGCTCGGTGGCCCTATTTCCGCTCCAAGTCTGATAAATGCCCTTGCGGTTCCGGTGTTACCGTAGGTCGCAAGTTTATTTTATTTGTCGCCGCACTTCCTTTCGTGAAGTCCCGCGCTGATCGGAGGGCTGCGTGCCGTATTCTCCTTGAAGTAGTATCAAATAGTAAGGGCATGGCACAATGGACCACTAGATGGTCGCAGTGTCCAAGCGGGCATTATAGGCCCCCTGTTCTTTTAACAAAAAAAAAAATTAAAGCTTTATACGAAAAAAGGATCTAAGAGAACGTCTGTCACAGATGAATCAGTTAAAGTTTCCGAGGCTTTACTATCTGAGTCATACTTGGATATTGAGTGCCACTGTCGCAGTTCCCTAACCCAAGCGACGTAGGAGAGGGTCCTATCATGGCCGAACCCACAGCACCCGATAAGGCCACCGGTATACTGCCAGCCTTACTTTAATTGTCATTTCCTTCAATTAAATTGTAAGATTTGAACTGGATTGCCAAAAACTCTCTGGCTCTTGTAAATATCGTCGGTTGGTTAATTGTGCAAATGAAGTATTGTTTAATAGTGGAGGCAGTTTCCCCCATTTGACTGTAAAGATAGCGCCACATGCACCATAAGTTATATAGAAAGAGTGCTGAGCCATCTTTTTGCCAAATGCGAATCAAATGAGTGGTCCGAATAACAGGAATTGATCTGATTAATAACATAATTATACTTATGAAAAGAAATTTTAGTAATATCATACATTTTACAAATTTTGGTTGGTTTAAAATCATTCGTCCCATAAATTATCCCTTGGCTTTTTTTTTTTATTGTTATGGCAAACACGATTTATACGTTATTGCGTCATTGGGCAATTAAAATTACACACACACACACACACCGCTGACATATAACTTTTAATAATCGTCCAGACTCTACATCTTGTATTTGTAATTACTATTCTCGTTTTCTATGTTTACGAAGATTACTTATACGGTTTATATAATGGTTGTTTATTCGAGTTGCCGCATTTTTAACTTTTCGATACATCCTTTTTTAAAAACTGCGCCTTAATCGACCATTGTTTTTTGAGACGCACGGATACGTATAAGTGACACGAGCCATAACGATTACGTCTTTCTCGTTTAAGACAAAAACGCGGGATCAGTATGTCCAGTTGCAACATTCATGGAAATGTTGTTTATCTAGTTTAGCGTAAAAATGCAGTCGTAAGGTAAATATGGGCCAAGAGAGTGCATAAGTGTTTGTTTTGTTTAATGCGAGGAACGACGTCGAGATTTGCGTCGACGCCTACGTTCCCGATTTGCGCAGGTCCGTAATGAGTAAATGTGATTGATACGTTTTCGCGTTACGGTTTTTGGATCTCCCCTACTTTGTATATAGCCCCGCCTTACCCTACCAGATCGTGTGTTATGTCACATTACACCTGTGTGGAACAAATTCTGAAATTTCTTATTCTATTATAATTTATATTTATATTGTACCTTGAGTGGTATTATGTTTTTCTTTTAAAGAGATTTTTTTTTGTTTTAATTTATTTATTTAGTTATGGCTCAGTGTGATTTGTGTATTAAAATCGCGTGTAAATTAAAGTTTTCGATGTAGGTCGAATGTCACGGTCAATGTTGAAGGGGTTGAAATTTTTTTTTTTATTTTTCATAAATTTGGAGAATTTTTTTCGGGGAAAATATTAACGGTTGACCAAGCGACCTTGGCTTGATTTTTTTTCCTGCAACGCATGCAATAAAACTCGCGATGTCAAGGTCAGACTTTCTCAGGTGTCTCAATGGGAGGGTTGTGTAAGTTAAATATCAGGAGAATAATGAAAAAAAAAAAAAAAATAATATAATAGTTGCCATGCTAGTTAGTCACTTTGGTCCAATTGAAAGAAAAAAAATAAATAATCAAAAACAATCGTTTCGCCACATGCTCATGATAATAAAGTCAATCAATTGCATAAGGTATTTTGTTTTTTTGAGGTAGCCTAAACCTGTCAAGAAACATCCGTTAAATGAAAAAACCTTCACGAGTAAAACAATAAAACATTGCGAACACATCCCTTGACGTATGACAAGGATGGTCTTTAGTTTTTTTTTTTTTTAATTAGTGTAATTAATTATTATTTTTTAATTAGCGATATATTTCTTTGTTCGAGATTTATTTGCGTTGATTAAGTTTTCGATTTTTTGGGTTTATCCCGGGAAACATTTCGAAGAGTCGGAAAATTACAATAATAATCATTCGGGCGTAATAACTGAGAAGATTTTTTCAGAGGGAGGTACTTGAAAAGAAGTCATCCTATACGTGAGTCATTAATTGTAGATGACCATGAAAGAGTAAAAAAGATTATCATTTAGAAAAATTTTAAAATACCATCTTAAAACACACTTTTTTTCTATTAGTCGCGTGCTGAAAAAAATTATTTTTTCCGTAAAAAATAAAATTTTTTTAAAAATATTATTTAATTAAACGAAAGCGAAAAGAGTCAACCGCATTGATGTAACAATAAAGTGTTAAAAGTGTTGACCTCGTTGTTGAACTGGTTTGAATTACTTACATTTTCTTCTAGAGCCATAACTTTTAACCCCGTTGACCCAGATTCCTTTTCCAGGCTTAGTCGAAAGGAATCTCGAAGTCAACGGGATTGGGAATCAGTTAAAATATATAAGCGGGCATATAGGGAAGTTTGAAAAAAGGTGGGGAATAATATAAAACGAGGGGTGGGGAGGAAAATTTTGATCTAATGAAATTGAAACCGTCGGTATCAGTGCTTAGTCGTGTATAGTGTGTGATTTCAGATAATATCAAAGGGGGAATATTATAGACAATTATATAATTTCAAACTTAGTGACAATGGAAAATGTTTTAAATGTTTTTAGTGTTTTGTTAATATTCGCAACTCAGGAGATTTCTTCATATTTAACAGAAAAACGTAAGTAATCTTTTTTTTTGTTGTTTTTTTTAAAGGGGGGGATTTTGAAAATCTGCCTGGGAAAATTATAAAAAATTTTTATGTTTCTGTTTTTAATTTCGAGGCAGATTTACACGCATGTGCGATGTATAATTGTTGTTGTAAACTGGAACGGTACATAACCTAAATTGTTGTGTGGTTTGTTAATTTTCAGCGGATTTCGTGAAAACATGTTTCTTAAAGGATCCAGATTTCCCTGCGTGCAACAGAGAGACCGTTCAACTTATTTTTACATCCCTGAAAAACGGGGTTCCTGACATTGGCCTAATTCCCTTGGATCCTTTGAATGTAACTGAGATCAGGTTGCTTCAGGGAACCGGACCGGTTTCCATAAATGCCACATTGAATAATGTTCGTGTTTATGGTTTTTCTTCAGCCATCGTTAAATCCAATAAGTGAGTAAAATGGTTTTCACCCCCAAAAATTTTTTACCATCCCTTTTTCTATTTCTTTTTTTAGAGTTTATCCTCAACGGGGTTACAGCTTTACAACTAAAATCAGAATACCTCATATTCGAATCGAAGGAGACTATAACCTAAAAGGGAGGATATTATTACTCCCCTTAGTCGGTAAAGGAAGTTGCTGGTTCGAACCACGTAAGGATTTTTCCCTTAAACTTTTTTATTTTCCCGAATATTATTTTCTCTAACCTCGCACCCATTTTCCAGATAACATGGACGCAGAAGTAACGCACGATGTTCACATTTCCGTGAGAGATGGCTACAATTTTTTTAATCTAACAAATATTCACGTTAAATTCGATATAGAAGGTCTAAAAATGAGGCTGAACAATCTTTTCAACGGCGTTAAAGCTCTAGGTGAGTTATTTATTATCGATCGTCCATCATTTACATGTGCTCTTTGTCTTATTAAGATCATTTCCTAACCTTGTAACATATCGCAAAGACATACACCGGTTCACCTTTAATTAATAAAAAAAAAAAACTTTTATTTTTTTCTAATTTTCTTCAGAGGAAAGCACCAATAATTATCTCAACGCGAACTGGAGAGCAGCCAGCGATTCGTTAAAGCCGATCCTTAGCAAAACCATCGGCGACATTTTAATTGTTATCCTTCGGCAATTGTTCGATAACGTCCCTGCCAATTTCTTCATCGGAGATGTCGTTTATCCAGGAGAGGGTAAAAAACAATAAAAGGGGTGAATGAATGGACTCTTTAAAAAAATTTTTGCTCAGTTAATTTATAAGGACCTGCATTTTGGGAATTATTCCCCCTTTTGATAGCAAAGCACAATGCAGGATTTTTTTATAAGAAACCCATTTAAGGGATAATTTTATACTCTAAATATATGAATAGGCAAAAGTGCGGGGGAAAAGATTGTGCGCCCATGACGGTCGCCAAGGATAAGTTCAGTATCAGGGCCTAGATTTTTTTTTTTGTTTTAAATTGAAATATACGACTAGTCATAAATTTTTTAATGTAGTAGGCCTATTGCGCTATATTTTTTAATTAGAGTGGAACGGTTGTTCGGTTTTTTAATATAGCTGTTAGGCAAGGAAGGGAAATGTGAAAAATTCAGTAGGACCTACCTCATTTTTTTTTTTAAAAACCTTTGCCTATTCATATTTTTAAGAGCGATTTTATTAAAAGAAATTTTTTTAGTGTCTCTGATCGTTAGACTGATTGGTTCAGATGATAAATAGATCTTTTAACTAATTAAAATAAAAGTTATGTTAATTTAAAACCCTCTCCCAAAATGATTTTTATACTTTTTAAATTTTATAAAAGTGTTTACTGAATTTGTGGTAGTATGGCAAGCAAAAGAAATAATGATGCTCTGGTTTCAAATCTTTAAAATACTTTTTTAAATAAATCTGAGCCTCTTTTGAACGTTTAAAAACAACTAATTGCATAATTTTTTTATATAATATTTAGCAAAGAATTTTAAAATGAAATTCGTAAAAAAATGATTTAATTTTTCTCTTAGTTTGGATATTAAAAACTTATCTTTTTCATTTAAACATTTTTATGAAATGAATTTAGAGTAAGCAGTCTGAAAAGTATGAAAATTAAAACAGAAATTCATTTTAAATTTAAAAAGAATTAAACCAGGTATAGTCTATAAAACAATTTGAGAAGTTTGTTTTTAAATATTTTAAGATCTTTCACCAAAGATCGTTTAAAGTAATGAGTTCATAAATAATTAAAATAAAATTGCACGTTTCTTTGATTCTTAAAGATTTCTTCACAGTTACCTTTTTTTATTTAAATTAAATACAATTTTGTAAATATTCAACTGTTTTTAAATTTCGTCTAAGCCTTAAAAAAATAATGTCCTATCCCAATAAAATCGAAATTCATATAGATTGGTCCAAATCAAAAAATTAAGGATTTTATTAAAAGAAATTTAGATTTAGATTGTCCGTTTATGTTTCATAATTATAAAATTTGCAGTTTATCAATTATTTTAATTAAATTTTCCTATAAGGAATAGTCTGTAAATCAGATGAAAAGTTTAAAAAAAATTTTTATCTAAAATTGGCCGCCATGAAAGAAAAAATATTAAACTTTTTCATTCTTTTTGAAAAGAAAATTTTACTCAGGCTAATAATGAGTTTACTTTACTACGAAAAATTTTATAGACTTTACCATTTATTTCTATTGTCTGGTCCTAAGTGAAAGCTTAATTTTAGTTAATTATGGACAAACTTAGCGAGTTCCATTGAAAAACTGTCTAATGAAAAGACAATCTTGCTAAGCAGTAAAATTGTGACCATAAATCAACCTCAATTTTTCAGGCAACTGAATTCAAGAGATTTGAGCTATTTAAAGTATGTTAAGGGAAAATCACGACTTTCGTACAGAAATCGAGATTTTCCCTTGAACTACTCGAAGCCATAAACCTAACTTAATGAAAATTATCTGCTTATCAATAAATTGATTGGGTGTCTCTTGTGTAGCTAAATACTGTTTAAAAAAATTTCTGAAAAATGTTTGTCAATTTTATTTATTGTTGCAATTATGTTAAATATCCAAAATCTTAATCATTCTATTTAGGTTAATCTTATGTATTTTTCATGCAAAAAATTATTCAAAAACTCTCCGAATTTTTTTCCCAACATGATACAGAACTGCTCAAGTAACTGTAAAAACGAACATCCTTTTAAAAATTAGTTCTAGGTCCTTTAAAAAAAAATTTTCAATGATAAGACCTATTTATTCAGACACCTGAATCATTATCCGCTCTATCATTATGTAAAAATCAGTTAAGCTCAAACAGTCCTAAAAATGAACGACATTGACCCTTATTATTTTTTTTTTAAAAAACAATTACAAATAGACTTTCAATGTAAAGTGCTACATCTATAAATTAACATATTAAATTACATTGTTTTTTTGTTGAATCGAGACGAAAAATAATGTCCATTGTGCAAAAAGTTTAATTGACGAAATTTATGCGATTCTAATTAAAGGGAAAATATCATTAACAACGATCGAATTAATTAATAAATAACTTTTATTTAATAAATTAATAATTTATATAATTACGGAGGTAGAATTGTGTCTAAGGGGTAACTGTGGTATATGTTATTTGAGAATGTTTTGAACATGTCGGATATTCTGTCTTCTAATACGGGTTTGATTTCATCGACGATCGCTTCCCAGTTTTGGTTGATGAATGAGTTCATTGCGTCGCCTAATTCTTTATCCCCGTTGAATAGGTCTTCGAGGCGGATGGACGCGTGGCCAATGTTAAAGTGGACGAAGAAGTCTTTGACGTTGAAGTAGGTGACTCCCTTTCGGTCGAAACGTTCGCCTTCCATGAGCACGTGCGCTTCTATGTCAGCTGTGAAAATAATTAAAAAAATTGAGTGAGAGGGAGCTAGTTAGGAAATTAATGCTGCTGAAATTTATCTGTGAGTTAGAAATGGCGAAAATTTTTTTTGGCCGATTTTTTTGCTGCAGATTATTTTTGAGGGTGCTGGAGAGTTTGAAAACAGGATGTTGCCAATTTCTTGGGCCTTGAATAAATTTAGCCAGTTGAATCAGAGGAAAAGTGAGCTGAGCTATTCAAAAAATAAACATGGCTAAAGTTGACTACTCTCTCCTTTTTCGAGGACCTAGTGGGTGAGAATTTTCCCGCCAGTAGCAGACGATTTGGGGATTCCTACATCACTTATTTTCACTTTGAATAACACTTACTGTAATTTCCTTCGCTCATCCCGCTTCCCGAAATCGGCATCATTAAAATTTTCCCATTCAAATCGTAGTCGCTTATCATGTGTAAGAATGGCAACCATAATTTTAGCCGAACTCTGTCTTTCGATGGTTCAACCCTGAATATTTAAAAAAATTAATTAGATGTTATCCTAATTTACAATTTATTTGATTTTTTATAATTTGATAATTATAATACTTACTTGATACTCTTAATTACGAATTGACTTGCCCCCGTAACGTGGATATTAGTATAAGTTGATTTTATTGTAACAGGTCCTTTTCCTTGATTTATTACTATTTGTGGGACGACCAATGGCTCGCATGGCGGGATACCAAATTCAGGTATACCTGTCAATTAGGCGAATATTTACATATTTAGCTCGTGCCAATCGGGTCAGACAAAAAAATTATTAATTAAGACTTACCGTGAACCAAATGCGGCCGTAATTTCTCCACGGATTCCTTAACGCAGGCATTTAGATTCGGGTCGGATCTGCTGCAGACTTTTAGAAACGATGCTAAAAAGCAAAAATTTATATCGTGGATCAATGTTGAAAAAGTTTTTTGATGAAATTTAAGTACTTACGTATTTTTTTGGTTTTAATATCTTCGACTTTTTCTTCTGAATGAGGGAGGATAGCGAATAATAATATTGTAAAAGAAATAACATTTTTGAAAAGTGATTTACACATCGCACTGTTAATTGACTTTTTTTTCCCGACTTACTTTTGACAATAACAATGACTATCTGCTGACAACCAAATTCCGATCTATTAATTTTTTTGATTGTTGATGACAGGGCTTAGAAGAAAAATGGTATATGAAAAACTGTACTAGCTTTGCTGAATTTGGTTTAAGTTTTAATCGTTACCGTTTTCCTGTAGTTTTCGACGAGTCGTGGAGGTTTTATGGACTAGTGAATGAGAATTGCTAAATAGTAAAGCGAAGAGAAAAGTAGAAGAGAAAACGGTTTGATCCAGTTAGTAAAGGCTAAATTGGCTTTAAACTCTATCATTAAGACCTTGTAATAGAAGGTTTTCACCAAAAAAAATGCATGATAGGATTTAAAGGCAATTTTAGTTTCTACTGACTGGTTCAGTTTAGAAAATCGGGTCTGGTCAACAGATCTTTAAATGAGACTCCTCTTGACTTTGCTGCAGCGTCAAACAAAACAAAATTTGTTTGGGTTCCTGATGGGAAAATGCATCAGGCTCCAGCATTTGTCCGTCTTCTTACGAGCCATTTAATATCCGGTACGATTTTTTTACAAAGAAACGAAAATTTTATTTCATTATTTTTAAAATTTCCTATTATTTTGATGGTCAGAGCAAATAAATAGTTCAGACTATAGAAATTTTAAAAAAGGTAGCAGTGAAAATTTTCGGTCCTTCAGACTGTGACTTTATGAATTTTGTGCATGCTTGTTCAATACATTACAAGTTGATGGAATTGGCATTGTGAGTATGGTCAGTAATACAACTTTTTTTGATGCTGCTATAAATAATTTTTCTGTTTTTTTTATTTACAAATGCACATTCTTTCCCCAGTCAAATAACAAATTTTTTCAGCCTTGACTATTTTTTTTAAAAAAAATCCTATTTTTCTATTTATTGCATTTAAGGCCATACTTAATTTATTTTTAAAATCGGATAGAGTGTAGGGAAAAAAATATTTCCTCGATGAAAATAAATGACAACAAGAATCCTGTCTAGGAAAATCTCTTTAAAAACCAATTTCATAGAAAAATTAAAGTTAAGAACTTTATTTTCTAAATTAGATAATTTTTGCCTTCTTATTTAATTAATTACTCACTTATATCATTATTATCCGTTTATAATGATAAGTTATTTTAATTTACCTGAATCATCAAAACCTAGATTTTTAATAATGGACTGAGTAAGCAAAAATTAGGCGCATAGAAAATATTTCCAAACAAAATTGGAAGTTCTTTTGTTTACACAGAAAAAATTTAACGAATTCCACTTAATTTTTTTCCGTTCTTAAAAAAAATCGCATAATTTCCATTTTTTTCGTGTCTAATTAAATAAATCTTAGGAAGACAGCTTGCGTAATCCTCTGGGAATCTTTCGCCATGAAATTGCCTACCTATAAATACATGCTCACATGTATATATTTTGCTAGGCTAATGCTCCTTATTGAAATTTTTTTTTCAATTAGCTACAGGGTCGTTTGTTATTGCCATCTCCGCCTCTAATCAAACCATTTTCATTTTAATAAATATATTCGGATATTTTTTGCTCAAGGAGAACCAGTTTACGGATTTATACGTTTCCGTAGAAAGATGATTTTTCGGATGTTTCAATAAAAATAAAATTTAATTTTTAATAATAAATTTATTTTGGGAATAGCTTATCGAAAGGCAACGATCTGAATATTTTATTCGCTATGTCGTCGATTAACATTCCGGCGACGGCTTCAATCGCAGGTTTAACTTCTTCTAATAAATCTTTGGCATTTTCGTTGAGGAAATTGTTTGTGGTTGAACTTAAGGTTGGATCTCCGTTGAATAAGTTTGCGAAATTAGCCATGGCACCGCCGAACGTGAGGTGAATCTGAGTTCCTTTTGAGTGTAGGTGTTCGTTTCCTTTCTTTTTGACAAGTTCACCATGGAGAACAACATCTGCTTTGCAGTTAGCTGGAAATTAAAATATTTATGAGCGCAAAGAGGAAAAAGTGGTTTTCTAACGGGTTTAGTATACTTACTGATGTTTGCGGTGAATTCTCCGTTTCCTTGAATTGGAACTACTAAAGCTCGGCCCATAATGTTGTAGTCGGATACTAAGTGTATGCGCGGGAGGTCTACTTTCCCGATGAGGTTGTGATTCCCTTTGGTGAAATCAGCCCTGAGGAAATGATTTACAATATTAAGAATTTGTGAAGCGATAGTCTTAATGATGATGATTAATAATTTTAAAATATTAATATTATTGCCATATATGGTTATAAAAGATATGCAATGACGGTTTAGGCTTTGAGTTTTGGTCCGAAAATTTTTTAATTTCTGATTATATTAAGTAATTGTTTTTCTAGGGAAAGTCGCAGCGCGTAGAATTATTTTAATAGCCAACAAGTTGAATTTTGCATTTTTTTGTTGGCTGTCGTTGTTTGTTTTTCACGGACGGAAAATATTCGGAGAGGTGGCAGTAAATTTATACTGAGTTTCCATATGGTATTTGCCTTAGTCGCAGATATTTCTGAACATTTCCCCACTAAAAATTAGGCTAGGCCAAATATCAGAGTTCAAAAAGGGTCCATTTTTAAAAAAAGTTACGGCAGGAAAATTTTTTTGGGCAGAACGGATTGTTTGATTTTAAAAAACTTTTTATGAGATAAACGTAAGTTTGAAGGGCTATTCTAGTGGAGCATTCCTTTTTTTAAAAAAGCTCAAAAATCAAGAAATTTGATTTTTAGCCGAAATATTTTTTTTCGGAGTCGTGTTATCGCCGGACACAAATTTTTTTATTGTCACCTGAAAGAGCTCTTTAAAATGGTAAATCTGATTTTGATCTCGACCAGGAAAATGAACAAAGAAAAAGAGCGGTTTGATTTTTTTTCGCGGTCCTAATGAGCCAGGTTTAAAATTTCGTTTGGATGTTCTTACCCATTAAATATTCTTGGCCCAAAATTTTTAATTTTTTTGGGCTCCAATATTTTTAGGAAAATTAATTATGCGATAATGATCAGAAATCTTAGAAATGTAGCTAAGAAATTTGTGTTTTGCCAATAAATATAGAAAAAATTCATACGCTTGACATTGTGTTTGGTGATAGCTAATCTTGACTTTCTTATTAAGTCCAAGAGGCTTTGGGTCTAATTATTTTCACAATTAAAGAAGTGGGCGATTGGTAAAAATCTTAGCTTAAGTCTAAAATTGGAAGTTTTTACTAATACGTTTTTCTAAAACGCCTAATCCTAGGTCCAATTTTCGATTGGTTTGACTTACTAGACTTCAAAATCCAGTAAGCCGACATACCGGCTTAAGGATTTAAGCCAGGATTTGGCCAAGGTTTAAGTGAAATATTTTAAATGTTTGGTTGGCTCTTTCTCATTAATCGATTTTTTAGTTCTATATTGAAATCTCCATCTCTGCTGTAACTGCATCATACGGCCAGTAATAAAAAATCGGCTTATTGGGCTTACCAGTCAAGTCATTGCTTTGCAAGTAATGAGACTGATCACTAATAAATCTTAAAAATTACATCCTATGTTTTGTAGAAATCGTTAATTTATTTTAAAAATAAAAGCCGGCCTAAACTTGGGTTTTGAACTTTCAGAATGTAAGTTAGCTCTCCTGGAGTCACACTCATCTCGAATAAAAGTAACACTGAGATCTGCTATCAAATGAAAAAGAAATGAACTTACCTTAAATTTTGAAATCTGTAATTGCTAAGCCCATAAATTTTAATATTCGTCAACGTTGCTTTATAATTAACAGCCGGCGTTCCTTGTTCCAATTTAACCATTGGAATCTCTAAAGGTTCCACAGCTGGGATGTTCAGTTCTTTAATTCCTCGAGCAATGTAAGGTTGAACTATCATGGCCGCCATTTTGACGCATTGATCAAAGCTAGGTGACGATCTTTTACATATCGGAATATAATTAGCTGAAATTAAAATAAAAAGCAAATTTTCGGTATTGATTCTTCGTGAAGATCTATTATACTAATCGATGATAATACTCACGAAGTTCTTTTGATATCACAGTCGTTGTTGAAAGACTTAACAATAATACACAAAGATGAGGACTCATCTTGAAGTTAATTAAATAAATAAAATAAATAAATAAATATGAACTAGAAAACAAATAACTTAAAAAGCTGCTGCCATAATCGGTTTATATAGCAACCCCACTACACTCGCACTTTTCGAAATTCGGAAGTCAAACATGCAATTAATGTATCACGTTGTATTTAAGATGAAAAAAAAAAATAAGAATGATAGCAAATTCATGTGGAAGAAAAAAAAACGGAGATGTTGTCTTCACGCGGAAAAGCGGCATATATCACACGATTACGCGCGAAATCATGTTTCCTTATTAGGTTGAGATAACGGGCTGATAACGTATATGGAATATTTCTGTCCCGACAACTTTAATTATAATGTTTTGGTTCCCAGTTCTTGAACTTTCTGGAGGTGAATCGATGGTCGTTGAATTAATTTATTTTATGATATATCGATTCGTTGAAAAGGGGGTGTGGACTATAAATTGCACATTTTCCCACCCTATTCCTTGGTGGGAAACCCATACATGGTTGTTCAAGTGGTCGACCCGCGGAAATCGTAGACGAAAAGTACCTTGCCGGACCTTGTGCCACTGGAAGGTCAATGTTAGGGATCCGGACACTTTATTGTTTTTTTTTCTTTTCTAAATGATAGCCATATGAGTATGTTTAATCGGTTACCGGTACCAGACTATTTACTTTAATCCGAAATCTTGCATTTCCTGACATCTCAGTGCCGGAGTTAGATTGCTTTTATTATTATTTCTTTTTTTTTTGGCTGGATCCTGTTGCAGAGAAAATAGGAAGAGGAACTGAGCGGTTTACGGATGAATCAAGTTCATTCGTCCTTCATCTTCTCAGCATGCATAAGCTATATTTTAACTGCTCTTGCGTAGAAGAAATTGTTAACATCCGAGAATGAGGAAGATGGGAAAAAAACAGGATATGTTAGATTTTTGTTAAAATTTACACGGATTTATATTTTTTTTTGAAAAGCATAGTTACACTCTATAATGAAACTTTATTGCCAAAATTAGTCAGTTTTGTATATCACCCGGAGATGTGTTTTTTGGACAGGAAACAGCCTGAAAAGAACAAATGAAATGTTAGCTATTAATCCCGCTTGGAGGTCGATTTTTTCCGAGAAAAAATTACACTTTTTCTCTTACAAATTTTTTTCCCTGAGGTCTTTATACACAAGGTCGATTCACCTCGAACTTGACAGTTAGTATTTCAGAGTTCAAAAAGCTTTTTAATTTACTTCCTATCATCTGTCTTCGGGTTATTGGGGGATTTTACTTACGTAGCAAAAAAATATTAACATTTCCAATTGAGGAAGTTTAATAAAAAAAAATACGGGATTTTTTGTTAACGAAAATAAATGATTATGGAGATACATACCTGATTGCAATATCCGATTATTATTAAATTATCCCTGAATATTCCGCATTTTTTTTTTGTTTGTTTCGTTAAAGAAATATAACGTTGTAATAAGTGTTGCTCGAGGTGCCCATGGTTAAAAAACACCGCGTAATCTACTTGGAATTAAACAGATGTGTTAAAATGAATAAGAAGAAAGCGAAAGTGAGTGTCTTAAGTAATCGAGACGTCGTGTAGAAATGATATATGTAGTCTGGGAGGAGTGTCTGGAGATTAGTTGTTTTTTTAAACCGGATTTCCAGGCTGGATTTTTGTTGAGGGAAAAAAGTTTCTGTCGTGTTATTTCATTTCTGATTAAAGTTGCATCGAGATCCATACGGCAAAAGTTGAGAAGTTTGTATAGCTCTGGGCACTGCTAAGAAATATTCTAAATATGCATTAGGTTTGGAAACTTTCGATCTTCAGGATTGATGTATTTTGAATCATTTAAAAAATGTTAAGACAGCGGGGATTGTAGGCTTAAGTTGTGTGATAAAATTTTGGACCTAACGAAAAGCGAAAGTATTCCTGGTGTGGCCTAATTTATACTCTAGGTCCAGTGTTCTTAAGGCGATATTTCATGACTACCATGTCATCAACACTGTAAAAAAAATCCGTATGAAATTTAATAACATGGGTATGAAGTTTATTTTCCAAACAATGATATGAATTTTCATAAACAAAATGTTATTAAAAATTATAACATAATGTTATGAAATTTAAAAGATAGTTATGAAATTCTATTGCATTGATGTTATTAAAATTTCTAGCAATGTTATTGATTTTCTATTCAGGACTATTAAATTTGATTACTTTTCTGTTATGAAAATTAATAACTATGTTATTAAAATTAATAATTTTGTTATTAATTAAAAATTTAACAAAAATTTTCGAAGTCCCCCGAGTATAGATTGCAGTTTTTAGACCCACTGTCATTTCAGAAAAACCGACTTTAAGTATGTTTAGTTCTGCCTGTCCCGGGGATCGAACCCGGGTCTCTTGCGTGAGAGTAGTCCACCCTGCCTACTACACTACAGATTCCACTTGCAGAACAAGGGAAAAAACTGGTATTTATGGAGCAGAATAAGAAATATGATATTAAATTTCATTTCCGTTATGATTTTTCATTACAATGTGAATTTTAATAACACGTTATTAGAATTAATTGTTAGAGTTATGAAAATCAATAATGTTTTGAATTTTCATATCGGGTTGTTAAATGTAACATCGTGGTTTGCAATTTTCATAGCTAAGTTCAAAAATTTCATAACACATCCACATGTTATTAAATTTGATATCAGGTTATGATTTTTAATTGTAAAAATGCTATGAAATTTCATAAAATTTTTTACAGTGAAGATCAAACAGCCCTCTGCCAAATTTATCTATCTCTTTTTGAATTTTATACAATTTGAATATGAAAAAAGAACACAAAATTTTCAATTGTCCTTTTTTCATACGAAAACGAATTGATATGAATCCCATTGCCAAATATTTTGATCTTTTTTTAGTGAAAAATATATTTTAAAGATGTAAAAATCGTATTTCATATATTTTAATTTAAATGACAGTTTTATGGTGTGGAATAGTCTAAATTTGATATAAATTTCATTTTTTTCAATTTTTTATGATTTGAATGATATGCTACACGTAGTTTAGGTGTATTGAAGTGATAACTTATATACTAATTTCAAAATTTTAAATTTTTCCTTTTTTTTCGAGTATATTTTAATGGTCATTAACATGTATTGATGCGGTATTTTTGAAAATTTGGCAGAGGGTAGCAATTGCACGGAAGCAACATCCTCAGTTAGTTGCTCCATTGATGCCAGCAGCTCTGCTGGTTTTTAGCAATTCGAGTTTTCATTGTTGACACTGGAAAAAAAAGATATTTAAAATATTTTTATCGCAAAACTTTTATATTTATACCAAGAAAACTATCCGTTTTGTGGCAAAAATATTTTAAACACCTTTTTTTTTCTCATTGTACAGTTCTGCATCAGTGGGCTAGGGAATTCCACAAATAGTGGCCGTAAACTTTAAACATTTTTCTTTTACATATCGTTCATAGCTTTCGCTTTGAAAGGCATCTTTACTATATCATGAATGAAATTTTCACTCTCCACAAAATGTCTGATCATCTCCTGTTTTTTATTTCATGATGAATGGTTTTTTCCCCCAAAAAAAGTAACCTCTCAGCTTCTTTTCAGACAAACTTTCCCGTTGGTTACTTTGGTTTAAAATTTCAGCTGCAAGTTGAATAAGTTTGATAATCTTACTTATCGTAATTACTTTTAAGAAAGAATTAAGTTTGTATTGTATTATTATAAACTTGCAGGTGCAGTATAATATTATTAAATTGCGCCTGCAACTGAAACAAAATAGAGTTGATCCTACTTTTATGAAATATGTACTGTTAATGCTGTTATGTTTTACAAGATGCATATACTTCATTATTTCGGCGATCAATTAACGCCATAAGTTCAGTCTACGGTTTTTTTAAACTTACTTCTTAAAAGTAATGTTATGAATATATCGTAAACCTTGTTCGGAAAAGTTTTGAGTTGATGCCAACAATTTTTCCTGCTGTTTATTTGGTCAAAAAATCAAATAACGACAGATTTTCCTTCGACTTTTGCGATTGATTGAAGCATTGTTCGGTAAAGGAAAAAAACGCAAAAAATTATGGGCGAATAAAAAAAGTTCTTTATTATATTATTTTATTAGCCTATAATAAAAAAATTTATAAAAAAAAAGATCTGACAATCGCCTAATTCATTTCTAATGTGGATCCCATAATAAAAACTTGCACGTTTCTACTTGCATTAATTTCTTTTTAGGGATGGAAAAGGGATGGTGGGCTTATTCGTTAATATATTTTTTAATAAATAAACCTAAGGGAATAACTCGTCGTAAGTAAATTTCAGCGTGATCCTGTTTGCGATTTCGGTAAATACTTCACTGATTGAACTTTCGAGAGCTGGTTGAATTTCTTCTAAAAATATTTTCGAGTTTGAGTTCAATATCCTGTTAGTTGCAGGACCTAAAATTAAAAAAATTTAAAAATTACTTAGAGAAGCCAAAACTTAAGAACCTTTCGAGTTTTTAGTTGAGTAGGCCAATTCTGAACTTACCTAATATTGGGTCTCCATTGAATAAATTAGTTAAATGAATGCTAACATCACCAACGTCTAATTTAGTCTTCATCTTTCTCATGTGAAGGTATTTTTTGCCGTTTCTTTCAACCTTGTCTCCCTTCATCTTCACATCAGCTTTATAGTTGGCTGAAAATAATTTTTTTTAGTAAACACAATACTCAAAAATTTGATATTTGGACTTATTCGAACTAAGTACTTACTTAAGTTACCGGTGATTACTCCTTTTCCCTGGAGGGTCAACAACAAGATTCTCATGTTCATCGTATAATCACCCCTGAATCTAAGACTGGGCAGTAAGAGTTTGAAATCGAATTGACTGTTTTTAACATCGGTGCTGGAAAAAAAAAAAAAATACGGTATTAAATTTTTTATTCGTCTTTGAGTTTTAGCGCCATCTACTTACTGTAATGACGTAATCCTAAAATTTCCAGGCCCGTGAACTTTAATATTCTTGACACTGGCTTCAATTTTAGCGCCATCCGGTCCTCTCGTTAAAGATACTTCGTTCAAAAGCAACGGTTCCAACGGTGGCACGTCCAATTCTGGTATGCCCTTAATTAATTTCGGCCTAATTGCTTCTATGGAACTATTAATGCATTGTTCTACCTTTGGATCTGCGCTTCTGCATACTTTGATGTATTCAGCTAAACCCACAAAATTAGAGATTAATTCATGCGTGAATTAATTTGCCTTCTTAATGTTCAAGTATACCTACGGATGAGAGCGTCTGTGAAAACTACTACATATATGAGGAAACATAAGGCGCATAGGATTATGCGTCTGCGAGAATTCGTATCGCCGGGATCCATTATGTATTAATTTTTTTTTTTCCAGCAGGCGGGTCAGACCTGGAAAAGAAAAAGGGTTTAAGATCGTTTTAATAGTTGATAATGTTGTTTTTCACGGGTTTTAATTATGCTCGAGCGATTATTTTTAATAGTTTATTTTTGGGTATTTTTCCTTCGAGTTAATTAATGAAAATAACCTTCAGTTTAAATTTAGAAGTTGGCTTAAACGGGGTGACCTAGCCAAATGACATTAGCTGATTTTTTAAAAAGCATCCCCTTATAAATTCGTATGATGGAAAAAAAATTTTTTTTTTTCGTAAAAGAAATATTGGCTAAAGATAAATGATTGCACCTTGACATCATCAGTCAACGAACTCTGGTCCTGTCACGCGACCTCTGTTTGTAAACCAAGACCTTGCAATCGAAGATGATTTAAATTGGATTTGGTTTTTGATTTTTTGGGACAGGTTTGTGCGGATTGAGGGTGGCCACTGGAATAATCTGTTGGCTTTGAAAAGCTCGAAGTTTAAGATTGAAGATTTAAGTGGTGAGGAAAGTTGAAGAACTTTGCCGAGTGTTCCCGTTATTGGGAAGTGCCAGGTTTTAGGCAGGAAGAGCAAAAGAATGTGCCAAATTAAAAATTTAGGGGTTTTGCCTGATGTCATTCATAGACAGGTAGATTTACAAATTTAAAGTGGCAGGGCTTTATTTTTCATTAAACTATCAAAGTGAAACCCATAAAAGATCCCAATAGGCCTTTTGAAATGAAAAGATCGTCAATTTTTTCTAAGAAAGTAGTGATCTTTAGAAGGGCGTTGAGATTAAGTTCTACAAACAAAATCTCCCTGCACAGTTCAATTCATCTTAAGGTTTTTGGGTGTTTGAGGAGTGAAATAAACAGACTAGGCAAAACTGCACCTTCAAATCCTTTAATAGGTTTAAACATGGGTGATTTTATAGGCCGATATTTACCATGTCGGGTATGTCCGGGGAACGTTTCTATTTTAACAATAAAATCATTTTTATTCAAATTTTGACATTCGTCAATAATAAGCTGGCCTTTTGAATTAGTAAAGGTATTATGAGTATGTACGTGGATTTCTCGATTCAAGGCTATAGATAAAGCTGCAGTATCTGTTTATTTCATTCCTCCAACACCCAGAAACTTTAAGAAGTTTAGAGATTAAGGACGTTAGAAAAGGTTTGGGATTCTGCCATAGATTCCCCGAACCTTAAAGCTATAAAGGTTGCGGAAAAGCTCAGTAATGTTCGAAGCCACAGTCCTCTAGAACGGTTGAATATTTTAAGCCTTTGAAACAAGAAAGCAATGTACCCTCGATGAAATCATGCTTAGTGGTAAATACGCCAGTGTTGTTGATTTTTTCACTGCTTGTAAAACCAGATTGTTATTTGCTTCATAATCTCTTCTTAGGTAGCCAATGTAAATTTTCTTTGTTTTCATTTCCCTTAATTTTTTTGGGATTCGCTTTGAATACAAGCACTGAGGGTCAGGCACATTTGAGAAGCCACAATAAGCCTTTATCGTGGGAAAAGCTACAGATTACTTAATATAGCCGATTCATAGGTCCATCACATCCGAGGCCTATTTCGCCAAACACTTGAGAGGCAGGATGCAGCCACACCTCATGTTCACCACCACCAAAGCTCTATTGTTAAAGACCGAAGTTAAGAAGAGACTTAATATCTTGAGACCATCGTGTGGCTTATGATGAAAATATGACCCCGAAGATCTAAAAATGCGACCCTTTAACCCTCTACCTTCAAGACCTATCACCTGAGTTGGCTAAATAAAAACACGGCTTTGGGTTTAATGTCACTTATTATTAATATTCATAAGGGATGGCAAGTAGTACCCAGGCGTGTCCATGCTCTCGCCTTATTATTAGGTTAGCGTCAAAAATTTCAAGCCAAATAAATTTACCGGCTTTGACCTAGTGGTTAATCTCATTCAATCTTCAAAAAAAATTTTCCCAACCCCAAAAAGAATTTTAACAAATTTGCATACTTACCTCTATTATGTATTGTTTTGCAAAAAAAAAAAAATGTCGGATGACCGAAACCCGCGAATGACACTGTGTAATTAATCGAGAAGAGTTAAATAATAATCGTCATACCTCCTCAATGTGTGTATGTGTGAAAGTGATATGAAGACTGGTCGGTAAAAACAAAACCTGCAGATCTTGACCTGCGTTAGAATCTGGTGTCCTAATCTAACCACTGCAGTTAAACTAACATTTTCATCTTTTTTCTTTCTTTCTCTCTCTCACTTTGGTTAAGCACCCCGGGTACACATTAAATGCCACCGAACTTGATTGCCGCAACATGATAGTTTAAAGTTAATTTACTTGAAGTTTTGCGGAATCCTTCCACCACCACCGACGAACCACCACCCATTGTCGATTTTTTTTTTTCGTACTCGATGTCTTCACCATTCTTTCCCGAACTCCCAAAATGGAAACTGTAACTCATTTTCTACGTAATTTTACGGTCCGGAGAATGAAAAAACGGTAATAATTTTAATGTTATATTTCATAAGTAAATAAGGCCACTTATGTACATTAGCTTACTCAACTTTTGAGAAAGAATCATCGCTCAGGTTATGAAACATCCTCGCCTAAAAATTTTTTTTTGAGGATTTTTAGGGAAAATAAAAAAAAAAAAGTTTGTTAGCCGGAGCCTTGAATCGGACCTGAACGACCTTGATTGCACCGGATGAAGAAATGGCTGAGGAAATCTCTCGGCGCAGTCTGATAATGCAATCGGCCACTGAAATACTCACTCGGGTCCTTTTGATTTTATTTTTTTATTTAAAAATAAGATGCATTGCGCCGACCGGTTTAACTGGACGTTGGAACGCATGTTTTTGCGACATTTTTTTTTCATTGTCACAGCCGATTTGTGACGAATGTTCGGTCATTTTAATCGATTAAGTGGCATTATTGAAACTTGAATGGAAAATACCTAAAAACAAGTGTTAGTTTCTCAAGGTCATTAATGTTTCTAGAATATCAATTAACCAAGATTATGTAACGAAATATACTGCAATGGCAGTTACCACATTGTATGTATGTGGAGACATGGAAAGTGGTCTCGGTCTGATTGATCTTTTTTCATTTTTCTTTTTCGGATAAAAATAAACAATGGGAATTCAATTTTTTATTATTATATAAATTGACTTTATAATTATTGTAATTGCTTTTGGTTTTAAATTAAATAATCTGCCTTGACCTTGATTGATATACAGAATTTGTGATGTTTGATTGCTAAATTTGTTGAAAGAATAGTGGAGGTGAATAGTCGCGGTAGCCGGGTTAAGGAAATTAAGTAAAAATAGCGGATCGGTTCTAACAGAGCCTGCGTTTTGTGGTTGGTTTATTGGTCATGCTTTGAAGTACGACCAGTTGAGTTTTATATTTTTGTAGGAGGATAAAAAATGTTGATGAATGATTTTGGATTGATGTAATTTCTGGAATAATAGTAAAAATAGCTATTGAGGTTTTGTTTGGGGCATTCAAAGACAGAGGTGAGAGTCTCATCTCTCGGGTAGGGTCTGCATTGTGGCTTGTATTGATTTCCGTGATCTTTTTGGCGATTTTGTCAAAAGTATGACTCCCAGGGAATCGTGAGCATGCTATTGCAGCCGACTTGTGCTTTAAAGTGAGCCGGTGTCAATTTGTGTACTGGAGGTACAACCTTATAATATTAAGGTCGCGATGTGTTGGTTCATCACGTGTCCGAAGTAATCCGCTTTTTGCCGTTCGACAAAAATCAAAAATTCTTTATTCTTCTTCTTCAGGCTTTCGCCTGTTTTTCTTCACGCAATTTTATGGACTGCTATGGCGTGTACAGGGCACCCAACTATCGGCCCATCGTTTCGATGGTCTGCCCGGAAGACGTTTAGTTGTAGGCTTGGCATTTCTAATGGCTTTTATGAGGAGCTGATCGTCGGCTCTTTCGACATGTGAGTTCCAAGCTTTCCTCCGCGCTTTTACGAACTTTGTTATGCCGCTGATGTTACATCTTCGTTTCGAACACGATCCAACATTGTTTTCCCTACGATAAGGATACTCATCTCCGCCGTGTTGAGTAGTCGCTTTGTCCTCTGTGTATCGGCTCGAGTCTCGGCACCATAAGTTAAGGCAGGTCGGACTATCGCTTTGTACATTTTGCACTTACTTTCGACAGTCATATGACGATTCTTCGAAACAACATCTTTAAGAAAACCTGCGATTCGAAAAATTCTTTATTTTTGCATAGACTTATTCCTGTTGCTGCATCTTGCACACATGTTGTATTTTTATTGATATTACTTTTGTTAGTAATGTTCGGGGTTTTCCTTTTTTCCCACTGATATGGTTTCAACTTTAATATCGTTAAAAAGTTTAGAAGATTCTGTGGGTGAGTCGAACAAATGTCAATCTACTTATTTGTTTCTTTCTTCAAAATGCTTGTTAATGAGGTGAGAGGTAGATTATTGTTGAGAAGGTTAAATTTACAACCCGTAGGACCCTGATTTTAGTCTACTCGGAACTGAATAGAAACTCCCGTGCTTTAAGTCAATGTGACCTCAGTGCCAATGGAAAAGCAACGAACGAATATTGAAGAAAAATTAAAAGGACAGAGTAAACGCGGTGAATGGTGACCAGCCGAATCCAAAAAAAACCCTAATTACTACTTACTTGCACGTTAAGGTTGTTGTTCTTTTGTTTGCATCGTTGTTCTTCACTCTCTTTAAAAAACTTTTTTTTATTAAAAATCGTCTAACGCTGATAGCTAATTATGTGGAATGATTCATTTAAATGAAAAAACTATAGAGTGCATGTCTGTAAAAAGCCATAGTTACGGATGTGTGATATGGCAAAAAACCAAATAAAACGTTTGTTATAATTAATTAATATTTAACGTTTTAGTGAATGAATCCTTGACGTCATTCGTAGTGTGGGACATTAAGAAAATTTTCTTAAAGAATCGCAATTAATGACAAACTACCGGCATGGTTAATGATTCTGATATTAAGGAACGGTTTAAAACAGTTAAAATATTTATTTCTCGATAGTTCTATCCCCCCTCTAATTATTTTAATTGATTGTATTGCGTCAATTAATGAAAACCTAGGCATTAACCAGTTTCACCCGCTTTTGAAGGATAGAAGATGTTTAAGTTTCAAATTTTGTAACCAATCGCGTTTAATTTTGGAGCCACACCTCCATTCGAAAAAAATGAGTCTCAATTTTCGAGATCACTTTCATCAACGATTTTACTAAATCTGAAGGAGACAGTATGATTATTAATAATGAAATTGCTGATCGGGACTACATGCAGTTAGGCATTAATTTTAAAATAAAGGCAACCATGTTTCTAGATCTTGAGAAAACATGTGGGGCCTAAGAGAGATTTTCTGACTGGAAATTAAAAAGGCACTTTCAGCAAGTTTGATTACAATGTGATGAGTGAGCGGCACATTTTTAGAGTGCGCTCCCGACACTGATGATGAGGTCGATTCTGGATGGACGCATTACGAGTTTTAGGCCTATGGGAAGATTGGTCCTTTTGTTTGGCAGGCTGCTTTGCGGATTTGAACGTTGCTGACAAGAAGAACTCAATGATCTTCCTGGTTTGACTTCCTGCTTCTGACCCGGGAGGTAGCAATCTGGTAAGGGTTCCGGTAGGGGGCAGCAGTCCTACCAGTACTGGCTTAAGGCAAAGGCGGTAAAAATTGGCTATAGGCTTAAGTCCAGAAAGCAGGAAGCTGAGTCGAGGACTGGTGGTATGGCTCCTGTGCTGCGAGGCGCGCTCCCTAGTATAGCCATCATGGCCGAGGGTTTGGTGTGCAAGATCCAAGACAGCCAATTCGGTTAGGGTCTCTTGCACACCGCAATAAGCTCTCTAACCATGATGGTCGCCAATCCCCGTCGCGGGAAGGCACCGTAAGAAGAAGAATCAGCTTTATCTTAGGTTTGTAAATGATACCTGGTGTTCTAACTAACAACAGTAGCGAGTGAGCCTTTTAGCTGTCAAGCTATTTTCAATAACTTACTTTATGGTTGAATTTTCATATTTCTTGAAAAAAGCTTTTTTACTTGAAAGCAATCTTGTCCATGCTCATTGCTCAGAAAGTCTGTTGCCCTTTTCTTACATAACCAAACAAACGTCATTACCCTCCAGCTCGCGCAGCCTTGCCAGTCCTGCCTCATTTATTAATCAAAAGACTTCATTTTCATAATATTCTCTGCCCAGACTTTTTTTTTCTTGTAAATATTTTTTTTTTTTGCAATCTTATAAAAACCCACCTAACCTTGCCCATGAGAAATTTTTTTTAATTTATAAAAATCTAAAGCAAAGTGTTAACTAGGAAGAGACGAAACCGACAATAGACAATGTCAACTTGAATAAAGACATCTCTGGCGTTTGTGGCCTTGTATCGTCTTTTTAAAGTAATTAAAGTCCCTAGTACATAATTCATTTTCGCTGAGCTCAACTGGAACGACAACTATTCTCGTATACATAGGTCAGGTTTTATAAAAATTAACCAAGCCTATATTTAAAAGCATTTGCCAGAAAGAAAAAAATTACTTATTATCTTGTCGAGTAATAATCGTTATATTAACATTTTATTAAAAATATTTCAATCTTAGGCGTAATCACAGACAACAATGAAAATCTACATTAATCAGAACTAAAAACAATAATGAAGAGATTAACAATAGTTAATAAAAGCGCTAATTAATCTACCGCTTCTATTTTTTTCGGGGAGAGAGATCTTGAAGGGGAGGTATTTTTTTGGCCGTTGCCGAAGGATTCGCTTCATGCATATTTTTTTTTTTACAATTTTAATCACAAATTTTTAAGTAACTAAAAGGAACGAGTGCTGCAGTCACTTCACGTTAGAACGTGAATTTTTCACCGAACATTCGAAACATTTATGATGAAACGAATCTTTTTTTCATTTAAAAAAAAAAATATACAGGGTAGTCTTATGATACAAAGCCAAAACGGCTTCCGCAATAATTATTTAAAATTAAACTTTCATAAATTAAACCTAGCTTAATTAATTTAATAAAAAAAAAAATTATTATTTCGGGAAGAGATTATCGTACGGATGATTCTTTGTTATTTTGTTCGCTACTTCTAATATAACTTCACTCGTTGTTCGCGTGACGATCGGGTTAAGGGCATCGATGAATTCCTTTTTATTTTGGTTTAAGGCTTGATTCGTGGCCTCTCCTAATAGTCTATCACCACCGAATAAATTGTCTAGATGAATGTTGTAGTCATCGATTTTAAGTCCCATATCCATTCGAATGAACCTGAGGTAATGATTGTTTCCTTTTTTGTAAGTTTGTCCGTAAATAACCGCATCGGCTTTGGTATTTGCTGAAGGTGAAAAGAATTTAATTAGTTTTAAAATTTTTCTTGCCGGAAGGGGAAGAATTAAAAGAATTATTACAAGAGCACTTACTGGCATTGCATTTAATAGCTCCTCTTCCTTTAAGTGGTAACACTAACACCCTGGCATTGATTTCATATTCTCCATCGAACCTTAAATGCGGCAAATTGAGTGCTAAGTGAATGGTTGGCCTCGTTTCTTGAGATAAATCCAATCTGGAAATTCAAATCAGGATTGCAAAAAACGTGGAAAATTTTTTAGATTTGATTTAAAAAAATACTTACTTTAGTTTTGTTATTTTAAAATCGGATGGACCGTAAACTTTAACGTTTCGTCCGATGGCCGTGAACCTGGAAGAGTCTTCCCCTCTGGAAACTACAACTTCAGGCAAAACTAATGGTTCTATTCCGGGCACGTCCAATTCCGGGATCCCTTTCCTCAATTGCGGCCTAAGCTTTTCGATTGATTGAAGTATACATTTTTCTACGTGCGGGTCACTCCTCTTGCAGATGTGTATGTAGTCAGCTGGAAGGGAAAATGAAAGTTTTTATAGATTTTTGTGTTTGAACGATAAAAACCTAAGGGTTGGTATTATGATCAATTATGAAACAATTAATGCTTAATGATATCCGTTTTGTATAATGACCTTGACATGGTTCACAATGTTGTCGGAGGTAAAGAAATTGAAGAAGGTATGGATTTATTGGCAAGGCGAAGGTCGCGAGTTCTTTCGGAATTTTAATTTTAAATAGAGTAGAAAAGGTTTTTTTGGTTTTTGTTGCTAACGAAGTTAATTGTCTAATGGAATTTTTAATTGCGATGTCAAAGTATTATAACTTAAGATCAGAAACCGGTTCTTCCTTTCCGTTTTTTATTGAAATTAACAATAAGAAAAAGGCTTTTTTTGGCTTTCGAAAAATTTCAAAATTTCTCTAAAAAAATTCACTGACAATTTTGCAAAAATTCACAATTTTTAATTTTTTGAAAAAATCCGGGAGAAAATTACTTACGGATTTTTGTGGTGTTAACATCACTTAAACTAAACAGCACACACACTAAAAACAAAGCTACATGCACGTACATTGCGGAAAAGTTATACTATAAAAGCAACCCTACGATCATGAAGAGATCGCAACTGGTAGTGAAGTGATTCGGTCTCATCAAGGTCTATATAACGATATGCCGAGGATCGCAAAAAATTAACAATTGTATGAGGGATCATCAATAATGTCCGGTTTTGCGAGATGGTTCTTTACGTCCGAGTTTAGTCTGGGATGGCTTCGTTTTTTTTTTTTCGCTTGGTTTGCTTAATCGCTTATTTTTTTTCCAATCCCCTTTCGGGACTTGTCGTCATTTATACTCGTTTTCTGCGTTAATGGTTTTAAAATTATAATATGTAATTTTCTAGTGGGATAAGATGGTGGTTTATTGAACGTATGAATTTTTTTTGTAAGTTTGTCCAGTCTGGAAATGACGTCAGATGTTGTTTGATCGATTTTTAAAATGGTTTGTTGGGCGCTTTTCCAATTCATTGTGGCAGTTAAAAGAGGAAAAGATGTTATTAACTTTTAGGAGTTTTTTATCTTGTGGAGTGTCATGTCACTCCAGTCGACAAGACTATAAGGAAATAGAAGAGTGTAGAAGCTTGTGCAAATAATAAGATCATCCTCTTTTGTAATCAATATTTTTATGAGTATTCTAAAAATTCGGGATTCGAAGGTTCACTGTACAGCCTTTGATTACTAGTGTAATCAAGGCTTGCAGACTTCAATGGGTGGGACATGTAGCGGTAGCGCCTACGACACGGAGGAGGTACTGGATGGATGCCCGACTAGCCCTAGACCTTTGGTAAGACCACGGCTTCGCTAGAAGGATAATGTGTCGATCAATGCTTGACGTCTGGGGATCGCTGACTGGCAGGCCACCTTCCAGGATAGAGATGCTTCGCGCATGTATTTGATGCGGCAGTAGAGCTTCACACCGTGTGCCACGAGTGTGTGAATTTTTGGAAGTAAACATTTTGATTTGGTTTTCGAAAATCAGGTATAAGTTCTGGTTTCTTAAAAAAAAACCGAATCCTTGCAACTATCTCTTCAGACATTCTTAAAGGGTCGAATCAAGACAATTGCTGGAAACGTGAATTATGTTTTTAGTTTGATTATTGATTGATCTATCCTTTGTCCAGAGTCTTTGATTTGGATTTACGATCACACGGGATAAGGCGCTGTCGGAGAGAAACCTGCCTCATATGAACGGCACTGCTGAAGGGGAATCAAGTGAAATAGTTGGCTCTTGCAAAATATCATGGGATTACTTGAATGTTGAAACAACTTGAACATAATCCTAATCGTTTACATCTTCATGTCACTAATGTTTATTTCTCAGTTTGAGGTATCAGGGTTCTATATGTTTTTCCCACTTTCTTCCCTTATTTTTTTTATAAGAACATTTATAAAATATACGTTGCTGAAAACGTTGGTATTCACTGAAAATCCTTTACTTTTTCTCGGACAAGGTACATTTTCTTTTTTGCTCAGACTGCTATTGCCAAATGGATTTGTAAAGAGAACTGGGATTTTTATTAATCACAGCATTGGAGAGTGATCTTTAATAACGTTGAAAAGGCTTTGTTCGTGCCTGGCTCTAAAGAAGTGTTTTACAAAAAAATCTTCCTATGATAAGTTTTGTATATTTTGTCCGAAGCGATTTTTATCTCCCCCGAGAAACCTAAATCTTTCGTCATAACAATAGCATTTAAAAATTATTTACTTCTCATCATTTTTGCATAAATTCAGGCTTGACGGTGTATTAGAACATTTGCTTGCTAACAGATTCAAGAGTGAATTTGCCCTCCAATGAACGATATTGCCACCATCTATACTTTAAGGTCGAATTTCGAATTTTTATTTCGCTATTTCGTGAATTTCGTAATTTTCAAAATCGCAATTATTCAAATTTGCCTGCTTCCACTAAAATTAGCTCTAATTATCTTAATAAATTATATCGGGAAAAAATTACATATACTATAATTAATCATTCATATATTACTTCTAAATCATGTATCTCATTGTTTTCAATTAATGCATCACAAAAAATCTACCATTAACACAATTATCTTTTATCATTCTAATTTCCACTTGATCATTTACATACAAATCAATTATCTCGATTATTTTATTGTACTGAGAACCTTTCATTGTTTTAAGGGTAATTTGCGCTATTTTTTTTCTGCCATGCGAACCTAAAAAAATTGAGGGGAAGAATACTCTGTTGAAATTCTGGAAGGGTTCCAAAGAACATCCTATAGTTCTTCCGAGAACTAAAAAACCTGACGTGCGGAAAACAAAATGACAGGTAGAAGGAAACAGGTTTTTCTAAACATAAATATTCAAAGAGGGCGGGAAGTAACCTAATTAAAAATTGCGCAGTAAAAAACTCATACATTTTCATTCAACTTTGTTCTTGGATGATACGAAGATCAAGGGCGAAACGTCTTGCTTGACCGCAAATCAAAGTACCCGAGCATGAACACTTTTTGTTTTTTGTTGTAGTTTCGGGTGAATTTTGTAAAATTTACTTACGATAAGGTTTAAGTTTAGCGCCAAATACTTCATTTGATAACGCGATGGCTAACGCCGATATTATTACCGGTAACACAACACTACGCATGATCATAACTTTGTCACCTCACTGCACTCATCAATTAATCGATACAAACTGATTAATATGGAGAAAGATCCGTTTATATAATTTCGTATAGGTCGTAAAAATTCTTTTTTTTCTGTCGTTATGGACAGCGGTGAGTCAATAGTCTACAGTCGTTTGACGTTAATCAAGGGTCGATGGAAAAGTCACGGAGAAAATTTTTTAGTTGAAGCCGTTTAGTTTGAGGCTACTAATTGAGTTTAATTAATCCCAGCCTGATTGTTTGTAATAGGTGTCAGGTGAAGAAAAAATTTTTTTTGTAATGAACCGGATGGGTGAAGAGAAAATTGGTCTGCAATTTTTTTTATGGAAGGATTTGGAGTTTTCTCAGGATTATTGGGTCTTTTTTCCTTCTTCTTTTAATTTCATGGTATTAAAATTCTTTTTATGTAAATTTTTTTCCTGTAAGCTTTTAAAATAATTGATTCTGTGTTGATTTATTGCTGTAATTGAAAAATTATTCATTGGTTTTTTAGAGATCACGAAAGACGGGGAAGCTTTTTTTGCTAATTAAAATGTATATGGGGACGAGGGATCGTACCGACCATGCATTCTTTACGAAATCAGCAAAGCGTGGAAATATGCATAATTTATAGGTAGTTCAAGTGATTCATAGTAACTCACAGTAATTCGATTCCCAAAAATTCAAAGTAATTCAAATAAACTAAACGAAATTCAAGAGTGCACTGAAAAAAAAATTGCTGAAGTAGATAGAAATTTAGTAGAATAAGGGAATTTAAGGGATGGCTTTATTTGGCACTAATTTTCTGACTTTTCTTCCTTTATTATCAACCTCAGCCTCAGCACAAAATTCTTGTCAAACTGATTTACCAAAGTTATAATTACTTCATCGTTGTAATGTACTTTGATACTCGGCTTATCACTCACTGTCGCTGGCATCAACTCTGGAAATAGTCGGGCTTAGCAATAATAATGGGACTGTACATTCAAAGTGATTAATTGTATCAATTGCAAAATTTTAGTTAAGTATATTTGGGCCTAGTAAAATATGCAGATAAGGCACCTGAACAGAGCGTAGTAAAAATCGGGACTCCTGAGTTAATGAGTTGTAGCAGTTGCGACTCAAGCCGGTCAATAAAGAAATTAGGACATAGAGTCAGTCACTAGTAGCCATGAGGTTACTTGAGACAATCACGTTGCATGTGATCTTAATCCTCAAGGTAATAAATGCTGGTGGCTCAGAGCCTGCTGGACCTTAGACGATATGTCCACAACTGCTATGCCCGAAAATTGAAAGCTAAAAGAAAAACTAAATCGTTCGTGATCAGATTGGTGGTCATCACGGCTATTGTTTAACCTCCGGATCTGCTTTTGTCGAATATTCTTGATCAGAGAATGGGCTGACGGATTTATGTCCTAAAACCTTGGGCTCCATTGTTTTTACTCGATATTTTTGTTTCTTCAATAACTGTGAAAGGTATCGCTCTGTTCATTCATTTCTTTTCATTGTCAGTGGACAAAAGCAAGTGAAAAAATTTATTAATTACCATAATTGTAATTATAAGATGCAAGACAAAGTTGCCTAAGATCAAAGAGGAGCATGACATTGGAAGAAGTCCAGACTACGAAGATTTTTTATGAATGAGCGATACATGTCTTAGAATCTACCGAAATAGAAATTACGTTGACTTGGCATAAATTTTCAGCTTGGTAATGGGCAAAAAACTGGATGAAAAATTCAGGGTTGTACATTTTACCCTCGCGACTTGTGTATCTCTTGCAGCTTCACCAATGATAGCTGTTACGTACCCATTTTATTACCTTCATCGACAAGATTATCTTTCACCTTATGTGGGAAGGTGGCTAGACCAGTATCAGGAAACAACCGGTAAAAGTAAAAGGATAGAAAAAAATCAAGGGAGGAGAAAAAAAAAGCAATTAGAATTTCTCAGTTCCTTGGAAGTCAAGAAAACATTGCACACCTTAAATACATCGAGTTCTTGTCCAACAAGTTCCTTTCCTTGACAAAACTTTCCACAACGCTTTGGAAAATATCATCTTTGGGAAGGTACTTGCATAATTCAACATTAGCTCAAGCCCGGACTAAAAGCTCTATTCTAAAATTTCGAAAAAATTCTTTTCCTCAAATAAAAATACGTCATGAAATCTCATGTGCACGTCACCCATAAACGAGTTTTCAATTTCTGCGTCAAAAATCTCAAAGATTCGTAATAGTTAAAGAATTTTTCGGGAGGAGACTACGAATAAAAGAAAAAAAATGACCGTGACAGTAGAAAACTTTATATTGTTTACGTCTCCTCAGGACAAGAACTGGAGTATTATGTAAAACAATCCGCGAGCATTAAAAAGATGACGTCATTCAGAATCAGGTTCAGGTGCAGGTTCACGAGTTCACAATATCTCAGTAAGACAAAACGATGTGTCATAGGACGTATCGATGGGTAGCCCGCCGGTTTTAGTGTCTCGAATTTAAAACTACCGGGTGAACAGTTACATTCTGCATACGGTACAGAAAAAATCACTATAAGGTCATTCACTGAATGGAGAGCTAATTTTCTGATATCATGCACACTAACAAGATAAACCGTATATTAGTATTTAGTCAACATCTGTCCTTATTTCAAGGTTTTTCCATCTGGATTGTCTTGCCCTGCGTTTCCCTATATCGTTTCCTTACGACCCGAAGACAATATCTTTTTTTTGTATTTTCAAACAAAACGAAAAATGAATTTTAAAAATTTCAGGAAAAAACATAACGAATTTTTCTCGTTTTTTTTTTTTTTTTTTTTTGCGCAACATGAACAATATATGAAAAATTGGCCTTGAAGAGCACATACTTAATTATGCCGAATGGGTATCATTTTTACATGCCAGCCGCATTCTCACTATGACTCAGGGACAATTATTTGTACAATGTTGGCAGCAGTACAAAATTTTCATTTTAAAACAAAACAGTTTAAATTTCTCAATATGTTGACCCGATCACGTTCTTCTGAACCAAGTTCAAGAAGGTAATGGAAAAATCTATTTTATTGCCATTAAGTAAACAGGAAAATTAAAAATAATACTTAGCAGTGAGAAAATGTCATTTTGTACTTTTCCAGAAAGAATATTACCCTCTAACGGGTACACCTCTTGCTTCATATAATTGTTCATAAAATTTTCACTGTCATTTTCTATTATATTTACTTTTTTGCCGGAAAAGGCAAAAACATATCCAGAGTTCAACCTTGAAAAATCGTCTTGGCAAATCGCATTATTCTTCGTACATATATGTACTTTTTTTGTTGTCTCCCGTAATTATTATTGTGGTTTTGCGATTCTCAGCACGAGCAAGATGATTACTGTAGAGGGTCTAATTCCAGTAAGATTGTACCTTTAAGTTTGTTTTAAAGATGATTATTACATATACAGTTTGACGTTACCAGGGAAAATGGTTTTCATTGTTATTCTATACTGATGAATTTTCCTATGAGTTTTTAATAATGGTCGCCGTTTAGCATATAAAGTATGGCTAAAATGTTTATTAAACTTTTATTTGTTGGTGTAAGGATAAATTTAATAGTAAATTTTCCGATTCGAGGGTCTTTGGAATATCAATTGTTGAATTTTTGTTGTTATGTTAATTTTTTTGTTTGAGTACTCTTTAGGGAAATGAAACCTTGAGTTGTGGATTCTGATTTCCTATTTTGAAGTGCTTCTTAAGTTGTTAGATGAAGAGCTCAGATTTTTGAGATCCTTCAATTGTTTTTTGTAAGGTTCAAACGGTTGTTGTTAAGAGGGAAGTTTGGGAAAATATGATGGTAAAAATTTAAAGGAAAAAGTCAAGAACCCGGAACGAACTGAAGATTGGCCTAGCCAGTACGAACCAGAAGATTATTGGCAACAATGTGCCCGAGTGTTTTAATTACAGTAAAGCGAGATTTGATGGATTCGCTTATTATTGTGAAAAATGGCCGGTTAGATTCCAAATCAGAGCTTAGTGTTTTTTTAACACTTACAATTTTTCCATTCCGGCTTAGAAACTTTAAGATGGCGCGCGAAGAAGTTCTCATGAGATCAGCTCTTAGGCAAGGATCCCCCAAAAGGGTTCTCAGATCTTTTGACTTTTCCCTGACAGTTTCAGCATTTAAGAAAAAAATTTCTATTGAAAATCTTTGAATATGCTTTGTAGAGTGGGAACTTTATTGTTGCGAGGTGAATCCGCTTCTTCATTTTTTTCTACAAAAAATTAGCAATGTGAAATCAATCTCTCTCAAGTTGAAGTTCACGACTTGAAGGCAATGACATTGAGGTTAAGGGTTGAGGACTGTCTGGTTTCAGTTTTCTTAAAGAAATATTGAGATGCTACCGAGTTGAAGAGCGATGCGAAGGTAAATCATTTAAAAGTGGGACATGTCGCTAAGGAAAGGTGAGCTTGAAATTGTTGCTAGTTCTTGTCTATGAGGAACTACTGCTAAGTAGATCCGAAAAAGAGATTGTTTGGCCATGATGAGCACTATGACTGATAATGCGAAATGAAAGTACGATGCTTTAAGAAAGTTTCTTAGTAGCACTGACTTTTTACACGACAGTTCACGCAGTTAATGTTTTTTCCAACTTCAACGTTGCAGTCTAAATTACCGGAATGATGACTAATTCATGGGGAGAAGGAGGTCTCGACGTTAACGTTATCATTATCATTCGGTTGGTGAGCATAACTCAGATGTTCGTCAACGGGAAAATGGTTCAATATTTTTTTAATCTTGATAAGTCTTGATAAATGAAACGTTACAAGAAAACGAAAGTAAAAAAAAACAACTGCCGTAGACAGGGGAGACTTTGTGAGAGGTGGTGTGACATTGTCCTTGTAGGAGGCGGTGGATGTTGTGTTGGTATTGTTATGTTTGTTGATGTATGATGTATGTTTGTTATGTTGTTGATGTTTTCTTATAAACCGCCTGAAAATATATTATATTTTCATGGCCATCGGAGTACGATGAAATGTTGATCATATCTTGGACGTCTCTGGCGGTCATCTGGATGGCCTCATTCGTCCGGGACTTATTCCAGTAGGTGACGTAAGCTAGAAGTATTTCTGATACTCCGTTTGCCTACCAGGAATTGCAGAGCCCTGGCATCATTCCCTCGAGAAGAAACTTAAAAGTTGCAAAATCCAAAACCAACCACGAAAATTACAATCTAGATTGCCGTCAAGATACTTAACATGAATAGCTCAAAGGTCTCCTTTGCCTCTTATCGTAATACAAACGTAAAAACAATTGCGTTTTTGCATAAAATATTCCCACAGCTTACTTCAATTTCAGCCATCCTGCAAATCGGCATTTTTAAGGCTTTCAGACTTAAGCCGGTTTGTTCCTGGCTTGAACGATGATAAAACGGGATCTGTTCACGCCGCAACTTCGCACCTCCTGCGTGTATGTATCCTATACATGAATAATTCTACAAATTTTAACATAAATCTACGATTTTCTCAGCGATTATCTTCAACAAACAGTTTCTTCACTTTTTTTTTAAAATCATAAATTTTCATTGTTTCCGATTCAATGACCCAAATACCCTTGAAAGACTTAAATAATAAATAAGCGCACTCCCTGCATTAATTCCTCTTCTATCCTGCGATAATTATTAGGGAAAACCTAAAGGATTACGTCATTATGTTTTTTCTCCACAATTTTAGAATCTGCATAATGTGTTCTCATTATCAAATGATCGGGTTCTCTATACCTGAGATTTTTAAATTAGTCGAAACGACTTTCTTCGTATTTGCCACAAGGCAAACGAGCAAATTAATTTAGGATACTAGAAAAAAAAAACAAACAGCGAATTGAATTTTTTTTAAAAGCATGGACTTTCGTGCCGCCGCCGGAAGTATTTCCATTTATTTAAAGTTTGACGTATGTACAGGGCAGACAGAACGTGATGACTTTTTTTTTTGAAAACGTGCCTTCGGACACGTTTGATTTCGCCTCGGACGTCAAACCATTGACGTTAAAACATTCCTTTTAAGATGATTTTTTAGGGTCTTAGCGAAATTACGTGTGTATGGCTGAATGAGTACTAGACGAAGGCCGATGTCAAAGCTTTTTATCATTTACGTAATGTGATAAAAAAGTTAAAGGGTTTGGTATCCAGATCTGCAGCAGTTTACGCAATTAGATGATTTCTATAGTGATGTAATTTAACCCCCTGCTTAAAAATAAAGAAACGAAGAGAAATTCTTTCGGGTTAAATAATAACTCGGTTGGCTGTGAACACTCGTGGCTCTTGAAAATCCACAAACTCGGCAAAAGGTCGATCTCTGAGCAGTTCCAACAACTGAGATGTACTGAATTGATGATTTTAGGGTGGTTTCAATATTCATATCAATTCGTTTTCGTATGAAAAAAAGGATAGTCGAAAATTTATATCCTTTTTTCATATTCACATTGTATAAAATTCAAAAAGAGATAGAAAAAATTTGGCAGTGAGCAGTTAATTCTACTTTTACTGAACGCTCTACGGGTCCCGCCATTACCTGTATGAGTAAAAGATGTTTTTTCAAAATCTTATCCCGTTCCCACCCATTTTTCCTAATTTATTTTTCCTACATTCTTTTTTTTTCTACTTATAATTTTCCTAAACAATTTTTTCTTAAAAGATGTTTTCCTAATTTTTTTTCCTAATTTATTTTATCCTAAAAATTTTTTCCTAAAAACCAATTTTTCTAACAAAAATTTTCCTAAGTATTATATTATTCTAATGCTGTATTTTAATTAAAAAAAAAAAAATTACGTTTATTTTATTTACGTTTAATTTAAAAATAAATAATTAAAAAATAATAGATAAGATTATACAGCATTGAAGTGGAGATAATTTTCATTTGTAAATCTGTACCTCAGAGCTAGAACGTCGAATTTGAAAATCTCAAAATGGCGATTTTTCTTGTTTACCTTATGAAAATCGGCCATCTTACCATCTCGTTTACACCTTTCACAACAATCAATTCTCTTCCTTCTTGCGTAATAGCCGTAGCTCTGCATTCTTTGCTTTTGTACCTTTTACATTGCCAGTAATCTTTTCCTCCCCTTGTCCTAACTTTATAGTATACAGTATAAACCCCATCCAGTCCTTCCTTCTCCTCCATTCCTTGCATGCGTTTCGTGATCATATGAACGGTTGCCAGTGCTGCCTAGAATCTCTCCATTGATAGCTCTATAGTTACAGTAGCCGAATCTTGTCTGTGGTGCCAAAATTGTCCACTATTAACAGAATCTTCATTGCAGACTTCCGGTTTTTAGTTGAACATGCAGTCAGGATTGTTGTTCGAACAAAATGGTTGCCACTTCTCCGATGGAAAAAAATTCCCACAAAGCTTTTTGCTTAATGATTTAAACGCTAAGTGCTAACTTATTTTTTTCCCATCCTTGTTGAACTCTCTTAATGATACCCGTAATTTCCGCAATGACACAAGAAAAATAGGAAAGAAGTGAACAATTACTAAAGCACACTACAGGTAACATATGAGATATCATCGTGTTTGCAGGAGCGAACCCTGGAGCATGAAGGACGTTTTTTAAAACTTTTTTTCGCCTTAATTTTATAATGTTCATGATCCGAGAAGAAATTGGATTTGAAAACGGGAATTTTTTGACCATTTTAATTTATATGGAAAAAGAATTAACCTTCAGGTGATGATTGGGGTTTACCCAAGCTCGTTCTAAATTCATTTCTTTTCGGGAATTACCCGATTGACCGAAATCATGAGTCATCTGTCAATGCAGTAATTAAAAGAAAATTTCCATTTTTTTTTTATTATTAAAATACATTCGATCCGCATACATCAAAAAAATCATTCGTACGTTAAATAAATGAATATAAATAATTATAATACTGATAAATATTTTTTTGGCTAAAATTAAGAGAATGTTTATTTTACTCCTTTAATACCAAAAAGTTTAAAAAAGAGTTTATTTGTAAGTTATTTTATTCTTTGATCATGACATCGTAAGGTATCCTGGCGAATATATTTTCAGTAAAGATTTTCATTTTGCTGACGAGTTCCTTTCTAAGTGACGGTTTCATTTCCGTTAAAAGTTCCTGTGCGTGTGTGTTGATCATCAAGTTCAATGCTGCTTCTGTAAATCAAAATAAAAAGCATTTAATAGGAATTTTTTGGTGATGCATTGGAGCCGGCTTTAGGTATTCAGTAGTGGTTCGCAAGTTAGTGGGTGAGCGTTTTGCAGGCGTTGGACGTCCCTGGTATAATATTTTTGTGTTCGTTGACATTCTATTTATGGCTGTGGCCATTATCTCGTGGGAGAAAGTATGAAAAGGACCCGAAACTGAACTTTCGTCAGACGATTTCATATTCTCTGTCGTTTTTTTATTAAACAAAAGAAAGGATGACAGACAGACAAAAAAGAAGTTGGCAAACTTAAGGTTTGTTGCTGAAACTGAGGATTTTACTGTAAGCTTGTAGTAGTGAATCGAGTTAGGAGCGAAGAAGGAGGGGAAGAAGTGTGGCATGTATACTCTAAAAAGTTTCGTGCCAGAATTACTAACAAGCTAGTCATTGTTATTTTTTTTAAAAATAATGACGGAAAAACGAAATTCTTACCTAATACGGAATTGCCATTGTGAATATTCTTGATCCCCATCTTGATATCCTTAACACTGAAGTCCATTTTAATCTCCTCTATGCTCAAAAATTTGTGCCTGCCAACATCATGTGCTCTTGCTCTAAAATAAACCTTTGCTCGAACTCCCTCTGAAAACAGAAATTTATATTATACTAACTATTGACATAATTACTGTCAGATAACATTAAATGCCAATAGTAAAAATGGCGGTCTTCTTATATCGCCACACTCACCGTATTCTCCCCAATATTCTCCTCCACCAGAAGCTTTGACCATAATCAAAACGCCAGAACTTCTATAACGAGCTTGAGCCATTATTTTCGGGATGAAGAAACTTAATTGAAATTGTAGCGTGTCCAAATCAGTTCTGAAATTTTTTGTCAATTTCATAATTTAAAAATCAAACTCACGCTATTCTTTCGGATAAATAATTACCTGACACCCGTCACTGTCAAATTACTAACTCCATAAGCAGCTATCTCTTTGAAAATAGCGCGATATCCATCGGGGCCGCTTCCCAGTGCAATTTGAATTTCATCGATATTAATCGGTTCGATTTCAGGGACTCCCAACTCCGGTATCCCTTCTTTAAAATGATTAGCGAGATGATTGGCTGCGTAAGTTAAACATCCATCCACATCTGGATCATCTCTATGGCACTGATAAATGTAGTAGGCTTAACCAATAAAAAAAGACCGTTAGAATTCTTTTCGAACACAAATTCATGAATGAAAATACTTACGAACTGGAAAATCGTCGTCATCCTGCGTAAGGAAAACCGGTAGGAATGAACAAGCGATAAGTAAAAACAAATATTTTTGAAACATTTTGAACTAAATGACTGCCGGACACTGCCGTCGACTCAAATTGAGATGACTGGATGGTTTTTATGTTATCTATTTACAGTTAGGAGAAAGTCAACCGAGGAATTAATTTAATTCGTCTGCTTGTGCGTCTCATCGCTCCTCTATTTTTCCGATCGGCCCCGGATGGCTTCTTAAGATGGCAACGATTTCAATGCCTGGAATGAATATTTTGAATTTCGTGTGGAAAGTTGAGGATTTTAAGGCAGGAAGGAAAAAATTAGGATTTCAATGCTGAACCTAAGACAACGCACCCATTGTCGAGAAATGTTCTGAACTACTAAAAAGAAAGATGCCCTGCATATTTATTCCTCACCATTGACTTGATACTTGGTCGAATAGCGGTCGCGTTTTAATAAGACTCATACGTTTTTAATTGACCCATAAGATGTCGTAGTCAATCCGATACTGGACAATATAAATTTACGTCATCTAACCGTTAATCCAAAGCTACCCGTAATAAATTGATTAAGGATTCAAATTACGTTAACCCGAGTGAGCATTCTGTCATCGTACAAATTTTATACCTTCTTACGTGTCGATTTTTCGGGTTAACTGTAATTTCAAACCTAGACGTAAACACGTTGGAAATCCATCGAAAAAGAAAACAGGAAACAATATAACAATTATAATTTATTTACAATATTTTTTTTTTTTTGTACTTATAATTAAAAACAAAATATAAAATATTCTAAAAAACTAAAATAATTTGCAGTTCTGGTGTAAAATCGATGAAACGAACCAATTGGCAGTGTCCAGGAAATTTTTGGCAGTGTGCTGACTGCTGATATCCCCGCCCATTAAACCGCTTGGAGTTTTATCTCTTTATACGATTTCCGTATACTATTTTTTTTTTTAGTTTAGTCACAACCTTCTGAAGGGGTTTGGCTAGTGAAATCCTTCATGGATTTTTTTTTCTTTTTTTGAGGAAAAAACGCGAAACCCATTTTTATTTTTCTATTACCAGGAGACTTGATTAGTAATTTTTGGTTTAGCTATAAATTACGAAATATAGTTTTTCCAGAGAGATGAATTTTTGTGAGAATGACTTTATAATTTGAGATACATGGATGACACTGGAACGTGTTTGAAAATTTGATTTCCTATTTGCATGAAAACGGCCGAGAGTTTCTTTCGTAGTTGAGGCGTCATTGCTTTTAGAACTTCGTGCCCGTTTTCTTTTAAAAATAAGTTGGTGGCTTCAGCTGAAAAGAAAAGAAAAATGTATTAGAATAAATTTTAAAAATAAAATTGAATAAATATTACATAGTTTCAGATTGATCTCAAACTTTTAATTTTGAATTGATTTGAAAATTTAGTTATAATTATCTGAATAAAATTTTAATTCTTTCTTATTTTATTTTCAGAACAAAATTTTCCATCCATGAACTTCCAGAACAAACATGTTCAAAATTCAGCAACTTCTAGAGAGTGCTCTTGACTAACTACCTTTTCTTACAAGACAATCTTGGTAAGTGTTTTTAACTTAATGCTTTTTTGCCTCTTAATGACAAAATTACAGGGATTACCTATTTTTACTTGAGAGTTTACACCCTGCGTAACACGCATTACGTACTATCCCGCCTAAAGGCTTCCTCTAAACAAACGCAATACTTACTCAAAATCCTATTATTATTAAATACTTTCTTAACCAACATCCTAACATTCTTGACTTCCAAATCTAACTCCATTGAGTCTATATGCAGATAATCTTCTCCGTTCCTTTTCTGATTGCTGACGATTCCTCTACATACAGTGCTTACATCTCCTAACGCGGCGTGGAATGTTCCGTTGCCAGAAGCCGGTAGGATGATCAAAACACCGGATGAAGAATATTTAGACGTGATTCTCATTTTTGGGATGATGATACGTATTTCGAATGGTTTTTTACCATCTGCTAATCTGAAAATTAAAACGAGATTGTGAGTTTGACGAGGTAAGTAATCGGAATTAAATTTCAAGATTTAAAAAATTAAGCCGTTTTTAAATATTTTAAAGTTCTTGTCCGTATTCGTGGTCTCGTTTAAATTAGGCGCAGGAAAATTTTGGCAAATTGAAAAGGCCTTATTAAGAAAGACTACCTGGTTTTAGTGACTTATTTTGTTTTTGGGCCATTCGTTGGGCCAGAATTGGGATGCGGAAAGTCATAAATCAACTCTAAAAATTTTTTACAAGCTTAGTCGGTGCAAATAACTTTTTCCGCTGAAATAAAGTTTATTCGTTTTCGACTTCTTTCAATATGGATTTTCATTGAAAGGTCTGTTTAATGAATTAAGGAACGAAAACAAGGTCGTTTTTCTTTTTATGCAAAATTTAGTAAATGAAAAATTTTTTATTTACTTTGCAGGTAAAAAATTAAATAGAAGAAAACGGACGGTTGTAGGATTTTGCACTTATTAAGAAAGTTCAGTAGAGGAGTCATCGTTGCGTCTTCATCTTCTGAGGGGGTAAGTGATTTTTTTTTTTCAATTTTACTGTCACCGTGACTTAATTTTACAAACGTCGACTTTTAAAAAGTAGTTAAAAAACATTTTCGAAACTTCGAGGGCGCGATTTTAGCACGCACAAAGTTAACAGATAGAGAAAGACATAATTGTTATAAAACTCAATCAATAGAGCTCTAAAATTTCATATTAGCGTTAAAACATCAAAATTTTGGAATAGAATGTAGAGTAACAACTGAAACACTCAAAAAATAAAGTTTTTTGCACTGTTGAATGTTTCCCTGTGATATTGTAAAGCTTTTTGCGTTTAGGTGTCTTATTCGTCTGTGCTAGAGATCAGATTTTTAAAGGTTTTCCTCCATTTCCAACACTTAATTTAAATTGCCCCCCGGTTCTTCCAAGTACTACAGATTTCCTCCTCTCATTTAGATCTGAAATTTTAATCTTTACCAAACTTGAGCTTTTATCCTTTTGAATACAAATTTTATTGGTTGTCCTTATGAAGTGGATTTTTCAGTAACGCGTTGCGTTCATGTTGAAATTTTATGCAGAGATTGCTTATTTCGCTGGTGCGGAATAATTTTGTACTGTCTACGAGTATGAAATCGGCACCTGTTCTTCTTAATATTAACATAGTGGAGAAAGCACGAAATTGTGTCGGACCAAAACTTTGTGGGTCTTGTCATCGAGACAGTTGAATGAAGATTTGTCAGGTGGAGTTCTTTGTTTATTGTATTTTTCGGCCCGAATGCTTCTCCGCAATATTTACAAGGAAACGTATTCGTTTCACATCCAAAGATTTTCAGTATAGTAGTTGTGTGATGTCACTAAAGTACCTTAGTACCCAGGAAAAGATAATCCTTGTTATTTTATGGGGCCCTTAGTCTAAGTCACCCATGCGCCTGTCTTTCGGTACCTCGGGTCGACCTCGGGTGACAATGATACCAACTAAGAGGTCAATGAGAGGATCCAGAGTGGAAACCGTTGCCTTTAAGCCCCTGGCCATCTTTTCCGCAGCAAGTCCCCATCCCGCCGTTCCAAATTAATTATTTATAACTCCGTCATACGCCCCGCTGTTCTCTACGGTCCGAGCCCAGGAGCAGCTGCGGTCCTTTGAGATTTTATTACGGGGCGCGTGCGTGTTAAGACGAATGAGGAGCTCCGGAGACTCGCCGACAGCCTATTATTACAAGCGTCATAAAATCACGAAGGCTACGGTGGGCTGAACGTGTAGCACGCGCGGTGCCGACGAGGGCTGAAGGTGCTGGATGGTAGTCCAACGAGCTCTAGGCCATTGGGAAGGCCGCGGCTGAGGTGGGAGGATACAGTCGCACGTGATGCAAGTCGAGGGCGACGGCCCAGGATGGTCTGGATGGCTGAAACTCTGATGCGGCGATAAGGCTCCAAGCCTTGTAACGCCGGACAAGTAACGAAACCTACTCAAGCTTTTATGATTTACCTTTCGCGCCAACACTTTTCACCGTTCCATTGACCACCGCCCAGATTTTTACAAAAAAAAAAATCCGTAAACAAAGGCTGTGAATTCCTCCTTTTATATTTAGTAAACAAATAACATGGAGGATTTTTATCACTCCGATTTCTTGGAAAGAAATTATTCATTATCTAATGATTTTTTAATTGATTCGCAATCAAAATCCGATCCTTCAATTTACGTAATAGTATTATCAACATTCGTCGTTCGATCCGGGATTTTCCTAGCACAAGTTAGTTCGATTCCCAGCAGCAACATTCAAGTATTGATATTACAAAATTTCCTCGACATATCCATAAATACCGTAACGTACTGCATCGTCGGAAACATATTCGCATTCGGCGACGACGTCGACTCATTCATCGGGCTCGGAAACGTTTTAAACCCAGATTCAAACATGAACGATTTCGCAAGAGGATGGATGATCATAGTAATCTCATCTGGTTTATTAACCGCAGCAGTCGCCGATCGAATTTCATTTTTTGCAAATTTATTCTTGAACGTTTTCATTTCCGGAATAACCTTCCCGTTGATCATCCATTGGGCTTTGTCAGAAAACGGTTGGATGAGGGTAAATACCATAGTCGGTGTTAAGGTCTCATACAAGGATTACAGTTACAGTGGTTTGATTCACATGTCCGGCGGTTTTATAAGCCTTTTAGTCTTAGTCGTGCTTAATCGTAGATTAATGAGATTTCGAGATTTAGACATCAGCTCGATACCCGATAACGGTCCTAGTTTAACAATGTTCGCGTATTTAATGACCATATTAGGATTTATCGGGATAAGCGTCCCTACTTACAAGTATAAAATAACTCATTTGGATTATGATTTTTATGGGATTGTCCTAATCAACACAGTGTTGTCAGTTTTCGGCTCGATATTAGTAGCTGTGAGCATGTCGTTTGTTCGCCCATGCGAACCGATTCATAAATGGACGGGATTGAGATATATTCAAAGCGGAGTTGCGGGGATCGCTGTGGTCGCTGGCGGCGCTGATGTCTACTACCCTCTCGTGTCTTTGGCCATCGGCTTCGGAAACGGTTTCTTATTTTCGTTAGTCACGTTCCTCGTCGATAATTCTTCCTTGGAGGATTACTGCAATATTATCGGGGTGCATTTTGTCAGCGGGTTGATCGGCACGTTATTACCGCCGGGTTTAGGCGTTCGAGAGGGTTTCAAATTCAGTGCTTATTACGATTTCATTCATTTCCTATGGCAGTTAACATGCGATGTTACCATATTAACCTTGTTGGGTCTTATTTTCGCTCCGATTTTTCTCGTTATGGACAGGGTCGGAGTTTTGAGGAGCTACGAGGAGGATGTGAATCATCGCCGAGCTAAATCCGTACGGAATAGCAATTACTACTACACGAAACCGGAGATGTATTTGGAACCTGGTTTTTGGAAAAGGATGCAGCCCGACGGGAGGGAAGACCCTCAAACCGAGGTAATTTTTCAAAAAGATAAAGTGTACGAAGGATCGGACAACGACGTTCAACATCGAAATCAATATTTCGTTAATTATTTGTTCAACACGACCCCGTCTATTTTTTTCGAAGATTTACCGGAGAAAAAAACAAGCTTGATTTTTAAAGGATGCAACGAGATCTCGAGGAATTTGAGGAAAATGAGATTGACGGGTTTGAATATTTCAGATTCGAAATTGTTCCAAAGGTTCAGGGATGCGATGCCGAAAAGGCAGATCGGTTGGAGGAAAGGAAGGACGTTACCGGTTCGATCTTCTAGTGTAGTTTCGTTTAGTGATAGTCAAACGGAAACGCGAGTGTGATGGACAAGTTGCATACTTACTTTAATGAAGACACGGTGTAGTTGCTGGCTCCGAATACGTCGATGTCACGTAATGTTACTCTGTACCCGTTTGGCCCTGTCGTCAGCGATAGGGATAATTCGTCCATTCTGAACGGTTCTGTTGATGGCATTTCGATGTCGGGGATACCGCGTGCAAGGTACGGTCGAATATGATGGATTGATGATATGAAGCATCCTGTCAAGTCTTTTACGTCGGATTTACATTGCTTAATATAAGCTGAAATTAAGAAATCATAACAATTAATTTTTTTTTCATGATTTTCAAATTTATTTGAAAAATTAATTCAAACGAATTCTGGATCGGGTTAAGGCGAGCTTGAGAGAACGTTCTGGAATCATGTCAAAGTTGTTGAACAGGTTTTGGCTTTTTTTTAAAAACGCGTCTGGGTATAATGACTTTTTGCACGCTTTTTGCTACAGATTGGCATGAAAACTTGTATGAAACTTGGTTCCGGGCTTCTTAAAAAAAAAGAATTTATCGCTAATTACTGCGGTTGTGGAAACGTGAGAAGTTATTTCCGCAACTTTTTGCGGTTTTTGTCCCTTGAAATTTTATTTGCGGGGTAGTTTATTATTTAAATGACAGCGTGGAAATTGAAGGTTGATAGTGAAAAAACAATAATATTTATTCGTTCTGGTTCGTTTTAACTCGGTTGAAACGAGTTTTGAGGCGCCAGGTTGTCTGTTATGAAAAAATAATTCAACTGTCGAGAAGTTTTGAAATCAGAAATAAATTTGTTTTTTTTGGGCGCGATTTTTTGAAAACCAAATTGCCGAAAGAATTTTTTTGCTGTTGGATTAAATGATTTATCTAAAAGTTGCATATGAAAATTATTAATGCTTAAGTGCAAACTATTGTAAAAAATTTTCTAGAGCCTTAAAATCAAGAAAAAGAAGGCAATGAGCAAATTAGAGAAATTTTCCTATTATGGGTTGCAGGGAATATGAAAATGTTTAGTCAGTTTGAATTTTTTTCCAAGGTCTTTGAGGAATGTATTATAATCGATGTAATACTTTTTCAAATCTGATTTATGGCTTTAAGCATACGTACTAGAAAAAAAATTTAGACACTGCTTTTATAAATACTGGTACTTCTGTCCACGCGGAGCCTACAAATGGGGTTAATTATCATCCCTGCAGTTGAAAGGTGACCGGTAAGGGTTTAATGAGATCTTCAAAGCAGCTCAAATATTTTAAAAATATTAAATTTGAAATATTTATGATTCTAAGGAGGGATCACATTTAAAAATAGAGGCTTTCAGGAACAGAGGAAAAAATTCGTCATTTTAAATGTTTTTGCTATTTGTTCAAAGATTATGGTAAATCGATTTACACTTTAAGCTAAATTCTAGGTTGCAAGAAGCAGAGAAGCAAATCCAAAGAATTTTAGAAGATTTTTCGGTTTAAATATTTTGTAGCAATTTGTATCTACTGAAAGGAAGTAACGTTGATTTTATAGACTGCATGCTCTCATTATTTACATTTTATTTTAATTGCTTGATTAACTCTTTTATTACTTATAATTAATTCCCTTATTACAGCATTCGGCTTCAAAAAAATTAAGAATCGAATGACTTACGCCTCAGCACAAGTTTCAGTTAAAAATTTTTGAGACGCTTGCTAAAATTAAATGAGAGTAAAGTTTGCAGGTAATTTACTCAAGTTTCAATAATGATGCAAAAATATGGTTTTGGCTTTGAACTTCATTTTCGTTGAATCAAAATATTTTGATAGGTCTTTTTTTATTCAAGCTAGCACTAAGGCCATGATTTCGGAAAAAAAAAACATAGATTTAAAAAGAATTATTAGTTCGAATTTGAACGTGCTTAATAAAATTGAATAAAGTTTGTTTTGCTATTTTTTTCCCTTAAAGCAATATTACTTTAAATGTTTTTCCCCAGAGATTTATTAGCTTAATTTGAAAAGCCTTAGTGTCAATAAACTTTTACAGCTCATTTTATTTTATTTTTACCATAGGCAGAATTTGCTTATTTTTAGCTCGATTTTTGCTATATTTCTGTCATATGACAATAATTCTTTTCACTTCCACAAATTTATTGATTTACAATAACAATTAAAAAAATTGATTGAACTTTAATTCTCATACAATAATGAAATTAAACAGTCGGAAATTTTCATGTGCCAAAGTATCTTTCAGCGCTTGTACATTTTCCAGTTGGATTTCAATCGAAAAAAAATATTTTATCGCCCCAGATCATTTTTGCAAAGTTAAAACATTTTCAACTGATTATAAAATTACTTAACGGTTAGAATTGGCGGTAAAAAGTCAAGTACCCGGCATTTCATGCAAAACTCGTATCTCGAACACGCGGTATCGAAATCTGGTTGACAGGTCGTCCTAGGATAATTCTTAACATCGTAACCATTATTTAATAACTGCCAACTAAGTTTCCAACTCGCGTAAAAATAAAATTCCACTTTTCAAGAAAATCTTTTTACGAAAAAAAAATTTGAAAAATTATCTCTAATTAAAAAATAATTAGCACTAAATACTTACGTAAATTTGTTTCCGCTAAAAGCTCCCTAATATTTCCAAAAATGAACAAACTAAGAAAAATTTTCAAAGCTTCTGCCATTTTACCTCACTGAAACAGAAAGTCGTACTGAAAGGGAAGTTTAGCTCATTATTCGACCAACTAAAGACTATTCGAATGCGTTGGGATGTCCGTCATAAGTATCGAGAGGGAGAAATAGTCGAGTTCACATTTGACTCAACATTTCTCTTACGTTCACAGTGGTTTCTGTCTCTCTCTTTTTCATTGATTTATTTAATGTTAAACCGGCTAATGTTCCTTGATATTGTGTAATTAAGTAAATTAATTCTTCCGAAAAATCCCGAAACGGGAGACGTTGACTTTGTCTGCAAATTTGATATGAAACAATTATGAAAATGATTGCTGAGCACAATCAGACAGTTGTAATTAAATATTTTGAACATTTATTTTTATTTAAAAAAACGAGATTTAGGCGGGGGGGTTTCGACTGGTCCGGCATGTCTTAGATACATTGAACTTTAATTCCAAGGAACAATGATCAAGTACCTTGAAAAAAAAACAGAAGGGTACTGTTTGATGATGAATTAGTTCAAAGGTTTTTTTTTTAAAAAGGTTTTCTAAGAATTGAGAATTTACGTAAGGGATACATGACGTAATTGTTAGGCGTGTGTTACGATGACTATTTTAAGTGGTTTTCGGATTGCTGGAAAAATTCGAGAAGTTTCGAGAGGCATTTTTGTTAAATTCGCGAGGGCGGCTGGATTTTTTTTGTTTTAGACGCCTGATAAGAATAAATGGAAAACATGAAATGATGGAAGCAATTAAGATACGAGCTCACAAAAATAAATATATTAATAACTATTTAATCATCGTTTTTGAGTTGGAAACTCATTATAAACTGACCTCGTCTGGTTTTTGAGCTAAATGAATAGGAGTGCAGAAGGAAAGCCTTGAAAATTTTGAAGGGTTTCGGGATTCGCGAAGAGAAGATGATGTATTGGCGGCTCCTCTGGATTGAGGAAATGAAAATTTGAAATGCAGCTTGAAAAATTTGAGATCTAGTCGTAGTCATGGATTGTTATATAACTTCAAGGGTATTGTTCATTGTTGTTCTAATTAAATCAAGCTTTTAATATTTTTTCTCGGAAAATATTTTTTTTGTTATATTATGTAATTCAAATTTTGCATATGTTTAATCGAATGGAAAGGATGTTCTTCTGTCCACGTAAAAAAGTTTGGTTTTCATGGTGGGAAATAATTCGACCTGGTTACCTTGGGTTTGGCAAGGAAATCGTAAAATAGATAATCGATTTTTTCGTAGAAATTTAAATGTTGAATTTAATTTTTAGAAATGAAATTTTTGGGCGTCTAAAGACGTTGCAACTACACCGCAGCTACTTTTTTGCGAAGATGGGATCATCAGGAGGACTTTCTTAGGGGAGGTAGTGGTCATGAAAAAATTTGGTGGAGAAAAGTTGAAACAGTTTGCGAATAATGTTTCAGAATAATGACTGAGAGAGGCCAAGGATCGAGCTTGGTGGAAATTTAGGGTGAAGGCAGCTGTACAATTTAAATTGATTGAAGATAAAAGGTGAGCTTCTGGTGAGAATTCGGCAAGAAAATATTTTTGGATCCAATATCTACCAAGAGCAGAAGACCAAGACAAATTTGCTCTTTGATTCAATGGCAGCAAGAAGTATTAGTGGTCCTAGTGGAATTAGTGGTCCCATGCCCCTAGGCAGGCAGTCGCTGATTTGTGGCTTTTTTCGAATCTAAGCCACATTTTTTTGATACTAGTTTTTTTGCTATCTTCTTACAGTCTGTCTTTACTGCGGCTTAATGGCAAAGTCAGTCATTCTCGATTTACCATATTCAGGACTTTGAACCTCAGTATTCTAAAATCTAATATTCAAGAAATTCACATGTATCTCATTTTTAATGAGAATTGACACTTAATTAAAAACCTAACGTTTTCGTTCCGAGAAATGGATTCGAGATTTTATTGATGGGTAGATACGGCTGGATTAGCGGAAAAACCATATAAAAATTGTTTGATTATTTTCGATGCTAGAAGAGAACTTTGATAAAAATTATTTGTAATTTTTTTAAATGAGGCAAGAAAGATAAGAGAAACAGTTTTTCGTCGTTATCATTCTTTTTCTTCTTCTTTTTTCCCTTCTTTAACATCATTCAATCTTTTTTTCATAACCTTAGGGAAAAAAATTCGAAAGAAAAAATCAATTTTCATCATGACTTAAACAGGGAAACAGTATTAGCAGTACTTTGCTTTCCAGTAGAGGCCATATTTCCTTTAGACCGAGTTTCGATAAATTTGAAATTAAATGTGGGTCAAATCATATTAGAAGTTTTTGTCGAGTTAAAGCTAGAGATTCATTTTAAAATATTTAAGAGCTAATTCTTGCACGAAAACTCCTCGATTCAGCATTTAATCTTGCATTGATCAGATCAGGGTTTAAAGATATATTAGACGTTGGGTTCAAGGTTGGGTCTGGTTGCAATATTAGTTTGATTAAGTTCCTGGTCAGAATTCGGGTTTGGGTTTGCAAGTCTCTAAAGTCTAGAAAAGAGTTTGAGATGTGGGATTTGGTTCAAAATTGGGTTCGGTTTTTCCAATTTCAGCGATTAGGACCCTAGTGCCGGCTCATACTCGAACTTTCTAATTCGCACTCTTTAAGTTTGGGTTCGAGGAAAATTAAGTACCAAGAATTCGCAAGCCTGCTTTGAAATTTGCATCGCTCCTTTTGTTGAACTATAAAAATTAAAAGTCATCAAATTAGCATCATTGCCAAACACGTCTGCCAATCTTCCTTTAATGACCGTCTTCTTAATGTCTGGCCGATATATCGAAACTCCATGACCATTGCAAAAAAAAAAAAAAAATAGTAAGAGGGACCAAAAAGGGTGCGTTTGTTCTAATCTCCCTTAACGCAATCAATATGTAAACACAATGAAAGTGAAATTTTCATAACGCAAATCATAAAAAGAATTAAATCCAAATGAATACATTACGATGAAATACACGTTTCTTAATATAGTTCCCTTGACATCTTTAGAAGATGACCCTAGTAGACAATGAATAACACAAACCGTCTCATTTATAAATTCGTGCCGTGACTAGATTTTCCTCCGGTAAAGGATTTAGAAGGAAAAAATATTAAGAAAGAAGAATCTCGGATAGTTAAGGTCTTTGCTCCCGATACCTAGAATGGTTTACGTGCTTTTTGAGATGAGACTCATGGAACCCGGAAAAAAGTAGACCATGAATGAACCCCGCCTGCGACGAGGATTAGCAACTTTTTCCTTCTATGTGTCAAAGGTGATAAGAAGAGACCGTTCGACGGTCGAATACCCGTTCTTTTCGCCATTTAAAAAATAAAGATGATGATCTGTGATGAAATAGATATCCGGAATATATACCCCGAAGGTATAGGCCCCCCTTAAAAAAGTTGAACCTTTTTTGTTGTCGGAGGAGAAGAATGTTGATCAATTCTATTTTTAGATTTGGTCTACGTGACGACTCTACGCACACAACCGTCAATGCTATTTTTAAATTTTTTGTGCCGTTGATCCATATGATTGCATCGGACGACCCGTGGATACACACGTGTGTAAAGGATCAATGATCCTGCTCTTTAGGTTACCTGGTTTGTCGACCCGGAAATTTTTATAAACGATTGAATTTTCCTCTGCAACCCTTTCCGGAAATCGACTTGGGAAATAATCTTGAGGTGGATGAATTGTTTGAAGATCCAGTAGCTAAAAATTGTTAAAAAAATATTTATGTAATTGGTCTCGGTGTTTTTTATTGAAATTGCTTTTGTCCCCTTTGAGTGCATTCTAGAGGAGCACCAGAATTTAGTTTGTTTAATTACATGTGTCATTGAACTGAGATAGTAGTATAGCCAGTCTGATGACATAACCGATCACTTTACAAGGAGTGAAATTTATAAACAGCGGTCACACTTTTAAAGATGAACTGTTACCAATCTTCCCTGAAAGAAGACAAGATGAACGTTGGTGGATGTTAGAGGGACCGCCTTCCTGTCGTTTTTAAAATGGCGGGAGGTTTTGGAAGGGCGTGGTGACGTGGAACTTCCGATGGCGTTTGCGCTTTGACAAATTTTTTCTTACGTGAAATTCTCCGTTTTAAAATCGATACGGTTTTTAGTTTATTTTATTTTAAAGTAATGGTTCTGCTTTATTAAAATACTCGTTTTTTTGAGTAATTAGGAAGACGGAAGGAAGTTATGAGACAAGCTTCCGATTGATTCATTTTTCTTCTGGTTCTTTTCTTCTTTTTTCCCGACGATATCAGTCCTTTCCTGATTTTTATTACAGCGGATGAATTTTTTTTTTAATCCAAAAAATGAAGTAAACGTAATAGTTGTTAATTACAACAAGTTAGATTTTGACAGACATTGCAGAAGAGACTTGTAGCAATTGCAGAATCATGTCAGGTCGTAATATGAAATTTTTTCACCAAAAATTTGCGGTTAGGATTTTTTTTTTATTATGTTAAAATCAAGTTGTAAATATTTATAAAGGAATGCTATTAATATTAATATTATTAAGCATTGCAATTATAATAATTATATAACAAACACATTTTATTGTTTTGTTTTTAATTGTTTGACAGCTAAGGTTTTGTTAACTAATCAGTCAATTAAATAAATTAATCATTTTTTTTTGGTGGAGCGAATTTTTACAAAATTCGAAAATATCGCTCAAAATGGGTTCAGCTCTTACGTTGCTAACATTATTGTTAAATTTTTCTAATCTTGTTCAATTGAATTAGATGTTTCAATCTGGATCGCCTTCGTAAGGTCCTAGACCCGAGCCTTATCCTGTTTTTGGAGGACTATAAACTTCCTATCAACGACCTTATTTGTTTTTTAAATGTTTGGATCAGCTGTCTGCAATATCCCACTTCGAATCCATAGTTCTTCTTATTCTTAGCTAATACCTGTTATGTAGAATTTATCAAAATCATTCGCATTCCATTTCCCCCCTGTCATGTTAAAAGCAAAGAAATCAAAATGTACACACACTACATCCGTTTTGATTAAAAAATATGGAAGAAATACGAGTACATAATAATATTGACTTACTTGTGATATGTTTGGTAATGGCGGTATTGTCAGCTTATCGGATTTTTTTTAAAAACGTTTCTTCGTCACAAAGTAATGTCAAGCCAAGATTTTATGTTTGCAAGGCTCTTTCTCAAGACCGAATGGCTGATAACTTAATCATTTTAGCTCCAAGGTGGTATTGTTCTTCTCGTTTATAGTAAAAACTTTCTGCTGCCAGTAAGCCAACGTTGTGCTACGCGATGAGAGATCCCATTGAGGACAGCTGTCACTGCGCTGGTAATGGGTAATTATTTAAGCCCAAAAGATTTGGGTCCCAAATTTTTCTCCGGAAAAATTGTTGTGAATTACTAATTGGATTAGTAATTCACAGGGCAATATGTAAAATTAATTAAAATTGAAACTGTTGAACATGCAATTGTTGAACACCATTTGAGGCGGAGGAAAAAGCACCTCCCAAGGCGGATGGAGGTGCACTTTGAGGGTAAGTGGCCGAAGCTCCAATATTTCGGCCATGTGTTGCGCAATGAAAAATACCGGCTCGTGCACCTAATCATGGAAGGAAAGATCGAGGGCCAACGTAGACCTGTTTCGAGCAGCCGCATCCAATAAGATTCAAATAGCGATGATGATATTGCCAATCTCCGACGCGGAGACGGCACATAATGAGGAAGAAGAAGAATCAGAGACAAAACGGAGTGAGGGAGAGAAAACTCAGGAAGAAATACCTCCATATAGAAGAGCAAATGGACATTATTTCCTTATTTATTTATCAACTAAATCCATTTGTCCAATTGCTCTTCTATGGGAATGTTTTTTCCTGCCGTTTTATCTCACGAATTGCGGTTTTATTTTTAATTGTTATCATTTTTTCAAAATGCCCGATTTCATTTTTTAACAAGGGAACCGCCCAAACTCGAAAATTCAGATCGTAAAAATATTTTACAGGCGTGAACCATACATCCATGCGATACTCAAAAAAAAAAAAAATGCGTGGAGAAGTGAAGTGAAACTTCACCTCTGAAAATTAGTGCTTGATGATTACAGCATTGATTCGCAGCCGAAGCAATATTACAAAGAGAGTATTGGATGCGTAAGATAAGCGGAGAAGGCGAGCGTTCTCTTTTTGGGGGGGGGGGGGCACCAATCGAAAGCAAAGCGAAAGAAAAGGCTAGCGTTCTCTTTTTTTGTATTTAGGAACCAAACGAAAGCATGCTGAGAGCATCCAATTAGAATTAGGTCGTGGTGTTTCCACTTATTTGCTTTAATCTTTGATCTATCTTAGCTAGCAGTTCTGCGCTTATCATGCTAATTTCGTCAATGATGATTACTTTGACGTGCTTGAACAAACTGTGATACTGATAAAGAGTTTCAGTTGAAAGTGGCATAAATTTTGCCACTGAAACTTTGAATGCGGTATGGACAGTCATTCCGTTGATTGCTATAGCAGCTTTTCCTGTTGACGCGCATGTTAAATAACAGTTACATATTCCATCGTTATCATAAAATCGGTCGTATATTCACTGAAAACCATGAATTTTAACCTTATCTGGTCAAAAAAATGTAAACAAAATTTACTGTTTTTGATTTTTTCCCGTAAAGATAAACTTAATGCAATATATAAATAAATCAGTTGAATATACCAGTAATTCGTTTAATAAATCAGTCGATTTTTCTTTCGGAAAATTTAAATCAGTCGAAGCTCAGAAGTATTAAAAAAATCATTTTCGATAAAAATGTTCATTTTTGTTGACATTTTTTGACCAGTTAAGGTTAAAATTCATGGTTTTCAGCTAATATTTTGGAAGCCTTAAAAGCAAAACGGGCCGCCAAAAATCGTTTTCCGAGTATCGCAAAATATTTTTACGACCTGAATTTTCGAGTTCGAGAGGTTCCCTTGTAATTCAAATGCTTCAATTACTATCTTGCTCTTTCTCATTATTTGGCCTTTTATTTGTTTTCAATTTTTTTCGCATACGTGAAATTAAAATAGCAATTATATTTTTGAAAATCTTTTATAATCCAGAAAAAATTTCGACATTATTTTACATAAGAAAATAAATTAAGAAATTTCAAATCGGTATATTACAAACATAATTTACTTAAAAATACCTAATTTGGTTTATTGTTGAAATTCGCATCCAATGGCACGTTCAGCAAAAACAAACATCAGTCACAATTGTTCATTATTTCATCGGCCCATAATCAAAAAATTAATTTTTCATGTTTTACCAAAATTAAGATATTTAGCCACCCAAAAACACAACTAACAATATTGCCCTTCGTAACAATCCCAAATCGGAAGAAGAAAAAATTTAAAAGATGTTGCAATCACATACCATTGACAATGAAGACCTAGATCAAGAATCGTTAACAGATGATAAATGACTTATTTTTTCAAGTTCATTGCCTATCATGGTTGATTTTTCGTATGCTCATTCATTTACAACGGAAAAAGTTCATCATAAGTAAATCTTTCAAAAACTTTTTTACTGACATCGGTAAGGATAGCAGCGATAGCTTCATCTACAACGGGTTTCAGTTCCTTGAATACCACTTCCCAGTTTGTCGACATGAAATTGTTCATAGCATCACCTGAAATGAGAAAGTTTTAGTGTTATGATTCGAGGTTATGTAATTTGTTTTTTCCAATAAACAACGGTTGTCGATAAAAGTTTTAAGGCTCGTGGGGTAGTTTTCAAAAGATGTTAAATTTTTTTTTTTATCCCGCAATAAGGAAAAACTGACAAAATACTAGGTAATGAGGAAAAAATCGTGCTAATATGGATTTTTTGAAGGCCTGTAATTTGGGTATCTTAATTAAATACTCACCCAATTCCTTATTCCCGTTGAACAAGTTATTCATGTGAATCATCGCTCGTTTGACAGAGCTATCGAATTTTACTATTTTTAAAAAATAATATTTGTTTCCGTTTTTCTCTCCGGGGGTAAACTCAAATCTCAACGGTCCAGATACTTCAGCTAAAATAAAGAATTTGATTATTGTTGTTTTAAAAGATGGTTTTGATGTAGTATGATGAGTATTTTCAAAACATATTTTGTCATCAAGATCTCAGATGGACGTCTGAGCCGCGTTTTTCCTCTAGGTCTCAGTGAAAATAATGGATTAAACTTACTATAGTTACTATAGCTATCTCCTTTTCCAGCAATGGGCAACACGAGTATTCTTCCATTAATTTCATAATCTCCTTCTATAAACAATGATGGGGTCTCGACGTCTATATTGATTAAATTGTTTTCCAAATCAGCCCTGAAAGCCCAAATTTTTTGAATAAGAATACAATTTCTTGTAGTAAAAAATATTTTACTATTGCTAGAAAACTTTTCTCAAATTGGCTAAAGACGCCATCTTTGTAAAATATATAAAGAAGGAAGATCAAGCACTTGAGAGGGGCATAGAAATCATGAAATGTTTAGATTATGTGAACTGCAATCCTCAGGGGTTAATTTTTCCCCTTCTTATTTTTATTCTTGGTGGCTCCTTAGCTGAGGAGCTGTGTTTCAGGTTGTAATTACCTTCCATTCAACGCAATTAACCCCTTCCGGACGTCTGCATAAAATTTTATTCATACCTAAAGTTTTGAGTTAAAGCCGGTTAAAGCTCTAATTTTTATCATTGCGTCCATAAGGTTCCTCGATATTGGCCTTAATAGTTAAAACAATAAAATGTTGGTGGTTGCATATACCGAACTTTGAAGGGGCAGAGCTTGGTACCTGGGCTTTGGCGAAAGAGCGATGGAAAGATCAATGCTTGGCATTAACCTACGAGACCTTTTTCGCAATGAGGAAATAAGGATGCGGACTAGGGTCGATGATGTTGCGTAGCGCCTTGCAACCGCTAAGTAGCAATGGGTAGGTCGTGTCGCCAGGGAGGATCCGGATAAGTGGACAGCACGGATGGTAAGATGGAGACCTCGAGCGTCGATAGGCCACAAAAGAGATGGTACGATGACATTAAGAGGGTGGCGGGACTAAAATGGTTGCAGAGAGCCTAAGACAAGGAAGTGTGGCAAAGTTTGAAAGAGACCTTCGTTCAGGAGTTCAGGAGGTTCATAGAAAAAGAAGAAGATTATGCTCTCATCATTTTTGAAAAAACTGCAACTTTGAATTAAATTATTTCTTCGCCTCTGGTTTAGAAAATAAGAAAAGTGATGACGGTAAAGCATGAAGAGACAATTTCAAATTTTTCGGCTCCTTACAAATTTCAAAACTTTTTGAAACTTACCTTAACTGGTTTATTTTATAATTTGTTATCCCATGAACTTTTAAATTCTTAAATGTCGAATCTAGAGACACTGGCCCATTCCCACGGAACAAACTTACTTCCGGAATCATCATGGGTTCCAACGGAGGAATTTTAAGTTCTTTAATACCTTTGAGAAAAAATTACTAGGTTAAGGACAAAAGACCGGTTTCAATTTCAAAATATGCAACTTGTTCAACACTACCACTCATCAAAAAAACTAACCAAGAACCAAACATCTAAAAAAAAAATTATGCATACCTGATTTTAATAATGGTCTAGCTTTGTTGATGACATTCGTGATGCACTCATTGAGTTTAGGATCATTCCTTTTGCATATTTGAAAAAAATCACCTTGAAACCAATCCGAAACAGATTAGAAAATAATTAAAAGAGGATTTTCTCACCGAAAGTAAAAATGATGAGCAACCGTAATAATCTACTTACCTACTTTCAGTCCGTTGATGGTCTCAACGACAATAAATAACCCTAAAATTGTCAATAAATAGTTGATTGTGAACATGATGAACTATTGTCTATAACCCATCTAAGACTAAAATATTTTAATAATCATATGACATTGAGTCGAAAACCAGTTGTGAAGTTTATTAAAAATAAATCATCTATTAAGTAGTCGGTTGCGTTAGACACATTCTCAGTATTTTGTTTTTCTTTTTAAATTTCTGCTATAAGGAAAATCGAATTGTCGTTTGATTGGTTCAGCAAATTTTTTTAGGAAATTTTTTCCAGGAGCAATGATAAAAAGGTTTTATTTTGAGACGGAACATCCCCACTTTCGCGGTTTGTGTCTAAGATTTCAAGGAAAACAAGGCTACTTTTTATTTAGATAAGGTTTTTGTATCATTTTAATAAAAACCATGATCGGAACTGCTCTTCCATAACGCGGAACTATTGTTTAAGAAACAAAAAAAGAAGAAATCGGTTTTTTCGTCATTTTTATTTGAGTTTTTTTTATTTCCGATTAGCATAAAAAATTGAAGGCGTTGTTAAAATGAATGCAGCAAGCAATCTCAGTTAAAGTTTTTATTAGAGCATCCGTAAGTTTTCAATATGCAGGGACGATTAGTTGAACTGTCACGGCTAGTAGTTCAGTCCTGAACTAGTATTGTGCTTATTAAAAAATATTTGTTTCTCAAACTGGGACAAAAAAATGAACTCCTCCTGTGGTAAAGAATAGTATAACGCCATGATGTTGATGATGATCCGTATTTTTCGTGCGACTGTGCGAGTCAAAAAGACTGAAAAAGGGTTGTCGGCGGGTTTTCAAAACAACCTAAAAAAAAATATTTATGCTTTGCACTGTCAATGGTGGATTTAGCCATGGCAGGCTCCAGATCAGGCTGAGCTCAGCTCTGAGCCCTTGCCGCGTGGAATTTCCACATCTCCTTCTTCTTCTTCTCGGAAGGATACTTACAAAATTCTTGGCTTGCTTTACAATTAGATATAGAGACTACATGGTTTGTCTTTGGTGTACTATAAAGAACTGCTCGCTTTTGTAAACAGACAGCTTTTGTTAAGCTTCTGCAAATAGGTGATTCAATTTCTTGGATCCCTGAAGTTTTTTCGGTTGGTTGGGGCCGAAAACTTATAATTTAGAAGTTATGTGCAAAAAGGACACTTTTTTAATGTTTAGCTTATGGCGAAAGTGCCCTTTTTGCACAAAACTCCTCAATTATTACAGAATCCCAGACTCATTGTTCATTTAAAAACATTCCCCATTCCTCGCATGTTAACACTTTCTTTAAATCTTTAATTAAAAAATAGATTTTGCGTGTTTACTTTAATGGACTGTATTTTTAATCATAACAAAATCAGATGACAAATGACAATCGAATCCTTTTTTCAAATTTTAGATTCTCGAACACCCAGTGAAGCTAATCATGTTAAGAATTTTCGCTCTCGCTGGTGTGTCCAGGCAACAGCACATCATCATTACAAATCTTGTTACCGTAAACGTCACACTGAAAATTATGCATCGTAGCAAATATATTTTTTAGGCTTGATAAAAACTCAAATGACCGATACTTTTATAAACACTCGCAGTACAGACACCGTCTGGATCTCTGCCGCAGACCTTGGCTTCTAGGACCAAGGCCTGTGATAAACGACGTATCATTATCTGGTCCCAGGCGACACATTTTAAAATGTGCCGCCTGTTTAATAATATCCACCAAGTACTTCGCCTTGTGAGGCTTGTTAAAAACGTTGGACCGTTCATGTCCGTCGCTTTCAAAACCCTCCACCGATCGTTCGCACGACTTCCACTAATTCCTTGTAATGCGATTTATATATATAAATTATAATTACACCTCCCAAAGACTGCACAATAACCGGGTAGATTTACTGGGACTATCTGCCATGTTAAAAAGTCCTTTATTAAGTCGCCGCAACGGAATTTCATTCATAAAACTAAAATTTAATAATTTTTTTAAAAAAATATATATTCTATACATTATTTCTTATTTAGGAAATATTAATTCAAATGGAAATTCCCTAAATGCGTCATTCATTATTTTTGTAAAAGCAGTGCTGACTAGATCATCAATTACGGGTTTTAACATGTGAAATCCCGGCCTCCACGTTAAATTAATTATCCTATCCAATACTTGCTCTGGAAAAAAAAATAAGAGAAATATTTCTTTTTTTCTTATGTAACATTTTAATGATTAATTAGTGCTATCTTTACCCAAAGCAGCTCTTCCTCCTAAAAGATTACTTATGTGAAGTTTTAAATCTCCAGAATCGATAGCTTCAATCCGGACTGCGTACGGGTATTCAGGATTATCAGCTCCTCTTCCTTTTTTGCTTACAGTGGTGACTTGAGTATAATTAACTGAAAATTCATTAGAAAATTATTAGGTTCTATCTCCATATTCGCTTTGAGAATTTTTTGATTTTGTTGACTTAAAGGAAAAAAATCATCTTGAGAAAACTTACATAGAGACAAATCAAAAGTTCCTTTATTTGAAAAAGGAGCCACCACTAAATTACTATCTAATTCCCATTCTCCTTGTAAATATTTCTCCGGGAACCATTGCCAATATTTAACAAATCCATTATTCAAATCGCTTTTGAATTTCGTTACTTTCGAAGACGTCCATCCGCTTTCGTAAACGTTCTTCAACTTCAAACTATAATTAATCCGTTGTCCGCCTCTCCTTTGGACGACCTCCTCAGCGAAAAATGGATCAAACGAAGGGATGTTAAATTCTGGCACTCCATATTTAAAATACGGCCTGACTTCATTCAAAGCCGACCTCATGCAGCCGTCGAAATTTCTTTCTCCCCGGCGACATTTTGAAAAAATTCTAACTGAAAAAAAAAAAAAAACGACAAAATAATTTTTATTAAAACAGAAAAAAAAAACATTAGATTCAAATCGTTTAACCATCAACCTCAATTAACATGTTTTTGTATCCTTGACCGCAATTAAAATTTTTGAGCTAACCGCAAAACACGTGGGCTGATAATCCGTCTTTTGTCAGCGGCCCTTAAAAAAATTTTCCCTTTGACGGGTAGCTGATATAACAAAATGGTTATCCTTCATTTTATTACGCAATATTTTTTACTGTCAGTGGGGAATGTACCTAACCGCAAAAAAGTGGGTATGTACTTTACTTATGAACTTTTGTTATGTTAATTTGCGATGTATGCAGATTTACTTTTCTCGTAACCTTTGTGTTGCTATGGAAATGATAATGAGTGTTATGAGATGTTTTGAGATGACTTTATTATTGACCGGTTAATTTCAATCGAAAGTGTTGGGTTTTAATTGCGGTAATGGATGATACGAAATTATTAAGCGGAACCCTGTTATTAATTGTTGCCAAAAAAAAAGTGTTTAAAGTTGTTGTTGTTCACTTCCCTATAGCCCCAATTTTCATGTTACGAAATTAAATGATGTTGAGGTTTTGAAGGAACATTTTTTTCAGGGCTTCAGGTTTTTGGGTTTTGGTTTCGAGTGAAAATACTCGGTGGAAATCTTCTTGAAAAGATTAAATGTAAAAAGAAAACGTTGTAGACCAGGGCTTAGCTCGTTAAGTTTTTAATGGTAGAAACTAGATAGGCTCGACTTGTAAGTCCAAAGTTTGGTCCAGAAGATGATGGTGCAGAATATTGATAATCCCTTTGGAAAAATTTTAGACTCTAGAAGGGTCCTTCTTCTTATAGTGTCTCTCCGCAACGGGGATTGGCGACCATCATAGCTGGAGAGCTTATTGCGCCGTGTAAGAGACCCTAGCCGAATCGACTGTCTTGGGTCTTGCACAGCAAACCCTCGGCCATTATGGGTATACTTGGGAGATTAATGCGGTGGCTTTCCAACACCTTCCGCATCGCAGCACAGGAGCCTTACCGTCAGCCCTCGACTCTGCCTTCTGCTTTCTGGACTTAATCCTAGCCAACTTTAACCGTCTTCAGCCTTAAGCTAGTACCGGTAGGACTGACTGCTGCTTCCCTACCAGAACCCTTACCAATTGGCAACTTCTCGGGTCAGAAGGAATGTGGGGCTCGTCAAGGGCAGGTGCGCCAAACCTGAAGCAGGACTATCAATGTTCCCGCCGACTACCCTAAAAAGGGTAGAAGGGTTAAACATCTTTAAAAGAAAGAATCGTCTTTCAAGTATTTTTATTTGTTCCCATTTAAAATAGCAATACTGTTATGCGTTTTTGCTCAGCCATAGGAAAATGCTAAAAAATTAACTTGAATTACCGGTACAATTAAATAGAATTTTTCCCTTGATAGCCACACCTACGTGAGAAACCTGGTGACACCACTTGGCTCCAATTTTATACCACAGCTTCCATAGAAACAAATTTTAACTTGCCAATTATTTTTTTTTTTACATTTTAATATTTTTTTTGAAAAAAAATCTTAAGGAAACCATGAGAAGTAGAATGTGGAGGTCACAATTATCCCTAGGCAGCGTCAAATCTATAATATTTTTTAATTGCAATAATTTATAAATTTTTTTAAAAGCGAATTTCCAAAAAAAAATTGTTTTAAAAATTTGGGTTTTAGATTTTTTTGCCGATCTTGCGAGATCGATTAAATTTGGGTCTTTTCTCATATTTCGTCAGACTCGGGCTAGGTTTAGAGTTATCTCACAGTTTTCGGGCCAGCTCAAGAACTAGCAGGAATGAGGTAGGACATTTAGGGCTGAGTAGGAAAAAGGTAGGAAAATTAGACTATTTTAGGGCTTTTATTCACTTGCTCAAATTTCATTTTTACTGGGGGGGAATCTGATCCATGGATCCACCAAGAGACTTCTCGATTCTTTCAGCTACCAAAGGACTCGTCTTCTGGTGACTGAAAGAATGAAACCCCAAAAATAGCATAATTTGCCCAAGTTATGACTTCCAAATCTTCGGAAGTTAGAATTACAACCCTTGGGGCCATTTCAGCTGATAATAGTAAGGCAGCGGTGAATGTTGAAGTGAATGTTGAGGCGAAACTGCTTAAGAAGTATTTGTCGGGAAATTGTTCAGAAGAGGCAAAGCTTGAGATACTGAAGGTGTGACTGGCGATTCGATTGCAACTGAGGAAAACCACTATTGGCTGGATGGTCATCTTCAAAAGCTCCTGACACTGAAAATACGCATCTGTGGTGTCAATGCACACTGAGAAAAATGATGTTTGAAATATTTTTGCCACAAGGCAAATAGTTTTGTGACAAAAAATTGTCTTGTAGCAAAAATATTTTAAAAATCTTTTCTTTTTGTGTAAACCTTCAAAGGTCTGCAATTGGTCATAGTTTTTAAATTAATTCGTTAGCTGATTCTTTGATTGTTGTAAAAAGATTTGAGAATTTTTTAGCATTCCAATATCTTATTTCTTTGTCGTTGAAGAGGGATGTGAATTAATTCGATTCTTGCCATCATCCCTCTTCTCTGCTCCGTAAAGGTCGATAGCCACGATTTCGTAAATGTTGTCGGGAATTATATTTTGCCACGGTGCCTTGCCGATAATTCCTTTAACTCGTTAGCATAGGTCACAGGACTTAGTGATTCTCTTTATTGCCCGATACATGTTTTTGAAATGACAGTATGGTTTTATCAAGTGAAAAATTTTATAGACTCCATAGTGTCCCCAAGCCGGTAAGATGAATGAAAATCTGAAATTATTTCAGATTTTCATTCATCTTATCGGCTTGTGTTAGGTTAGGCTTTTGTACATCCTGCAAAAAACCGAAAGAATCAGAAAATGTGAAAAAATTTAGGCCTTGAACAATTGATCCACTTTAGCTCTTGACTTTGAAGTTACCACTCAAGGAAATGACTTTCATCAATGAAAATCGGTCCTTAACATTTCTCAATAGTCTATGTGCTTATTTTTTTTAAGCCAAGCCAAGGCCTGATAAGCCAACGACAATCGTAAGACTCTTTAACCTTTTCTTTGAATTTTTCGTTGATAACTCTCATTGGGGGTGAGCTTTGCGGGGAAAAAGATTTGGTATGGTAATATGATCAAAATGATGCCTATAATGCTTGCATTTGCGGTAAACAATCCCTATATGCTCTGTCAGCGATTATTGTATCGCTGCGCTCGAACCAGTCTGCTATTCCGTCGACGTTATGTTCGAAAAGATATCTAAGCAAACTCGCATCATTGTTTGGATGATCTGCAAAAAAAGGTCCTTAGACTCTTGGTATAAATCAAATCCGTCCGTGGAGACAGTTACACAAGTCGTACTGCTTGTGCATGCTCCACGTTTGTCTACCAGTTCTGTGGTGCGAGCTTTTGTCGATTTCACTGTAAGTTCCGTCTTTAATATTTAAGGCCTTATTTCATTGAGCTAGCAAACTCGCTCGTCTCCTATATTTAACTTTTTAACGAGCTACTCGCCAGCGAGTTGGTTGTGAATAAGCTAAACTTAAGAAACAAGCGAGTTTACTAGCTCTGCGAAATTCAGCCTTTATAGCAGCTAGTTTACTAAGGTAATTATTACCTTATAGCAGAGCACAATGAAATGCTAGCACGCCATTCGCAAAAAACTATGAATAGGTGGTATTCGCGAGAGGTTAGTGGCAATGTCCATTCGTCTTTTGTTCGTAAAAACATTATGCTAGATTCCAGCAGACGAGGTTTATTCTCAAATATTTACAAAAAATCATGTAAATATTTGAACATAAAGCTCGTCTGCTGATGACGTGAAACAAGAAAACCGACGATACCTTATCCTTTTACCATTCGTGAATATCACCTATTTATAACTTATTTATTTGCAGTTTTTATTTGTTGCCAAGCAACCATGATCAATCACCGAATGTAAACAAACCCACCGCAATAACAAAAAATTTCCAGGCATCGAAAAAAAACTTTCTTGCCTCTTTGTTCGTGATTATTGAACGAATCCTAATTATCAGTAACATACATAATTCAAATAATGCAAAAAATCTTAAATCATTGCTGCACGAAATCCTCCTTGGTCAAAGATCGCAATAATTATATAATTTAATAAATACAATTGCTTATTAATTAATAAACCCTAAATTAATCATCATCATGAAATTTTTAATTAATTCACACAAAAACTTAAAAATCCCGCTTTAAAGCGGTTATTCCCAATTTTTTTTTCTCGATAAATTAATTCAAAAAATGCAAATTTTCAATCGTATCTTACCAAACTCGCTATTAGGATTAAATCCGATTGTATTACTAAAACCGCTAACGGCCAAACAAATCCCGAACAAAACAAGAACACACACAAAATAATTCATCTTTCAAGAATCGATTATGGCAATCATGTTGGCCTGACTGGAGATAATGACAAATCAGGCATTAGCTTCATTCTCCCACCAAAATAATAGAAAAATAAGAGAAAAAAAAAAGAATCGGGAGATTAAATGAGTATTAAAAAGAAAGATAAAAACCCCTCCATGACCGATACAAAAAACAAAACGCCTAAGAAAGCTAAGATGAAAGCAATTGTAGGAAGTTATGCAACATTTAACCGTATCTAATTATCTTCGTATTAAATTTTACAGTAATAGTTCAATGTTTTTGTATAAAAGAAATGAAATATTTTAATGAGGATGATGGGGAATTGGAAAATAATTAAACGTGATCTATGATGGCTGGAAATAAAAAAAAAAAGTGCATAGAAGTATTGTTGACCCAATATGATAACCATTGGGTAAACCAAGTGTAGTAGGTTAAAGGCACCCGAGTTAAATACTTCTTGTCGCAATGTTAAATCTCGTTTACACCAGATGATATCGAGATCGTGTCTGATTAAGGAAATATTATCTTTTTCGTCTAAGCGAAATTGAGATTTTTTTGCTTGAGGGTTTTATGTAATTTTTATTTAGTACCTGCATCATCTTCTAAGTGAAAGCCTTTGACCTGTATAGCGTAAACTACCATAGAGTAGCTAGCCAATCTAAAAGGCTAAATTGAGGCCCCGCCGAGACCAATTAGAAACTTGAGTTTTTCAGTTGCCAGGTTTGTTGCTGAGATTCGTTTTTTTAAGGATAGCTCGTCGTTATAGAAATTGATACGTAGGAGTTTAAGAAGCCAGAAATTTTATGATTATAGCTAAAACTTCACATACAGAATTTTACTTGTCCGCTTTGATTTTTAAACTGGATTACTAGGTACGGTGGAAACGCTATCATTAAACTGCAAACAAAACAGAATTAGTGTCCAATCTGAAAGTAGTGTTGGTTATGTAATACGGATGAAACATTTATTCAATGTATGAAGTCTTGAAAAGTAAAGTGGTTAAACCGGTCAAAAGAATAACACGATTTAACGTTAAATTTTCAATAAATTCTTATACGCCCAGACATCAAAAAGTCATCACTCTGGAAATACCAAAAATTCTTGATCGCTTACATTTCAAATTTAAGAGATCAAGAAACAGCATTTTATGTAACTTGATGTTATGTAAATAACTGTTGGAAATTGTCGTTTGAAACCCGAATACTGTGGCAATTACGGAGTGATTTGAGATTCTTAAAGGTCGTGTTTAAAACTTGAAATATTTAGTTTTAATCGGCTGTTGAGGCTTCGTCAGTGTCCTTTGGTCCGAGGGCATAATTTGAGTATGGGTAATGCCGGATTCTTCATTGGAACAGTCCTAGAAAATTTTTTACGGGACTAAAGTTGCGGCCAGGTTATCAAAAGTCACATGAGGTAACGGTCAGTTTATTCGTTGGATGAAACTGCTCTTGGAACTGATCTGTATCGTGTGACCTTAAGCTGGGGTGCAGGATGAAGACATACAGTATAACCGCCTTTTCAGTCGGAGTTCACAACCGGGCCGACTGGTGCTTCTGCCATCATCGGCTGTTGTAGCTCGGAGACACTTGTTATTCACACTTGATTTGGATCTAATCAGGATCTGGTAATGACCAGTGAGCATGCTTAAGGAGCTCATCTGCACTGTCGATAGTGCGAGAGCGTTTAAGGGTGTGAATAAATAAAAAGATCAGACTCCTCACTCTGCGGGATGTTAATGCTCAGCTAATAGTCGCTGGCGAGGCCGTGCAGCGCGTTGCTTCGTACAAATATCTGGGGTGTTTATTGAATGAGAAGTGGGACTACAGCCAGGAAGTCAAGGCTCGACTAGAGCAAGCCAGGAGTGCTTTCATGAAATTGCGAAACCTGTTGTCTAAGCGTGAACTTAGTCTGAATGCGAGAACCCGTATCGTCAGTTGTTACGGCCTTCCTGTTCTTTGATATGGACGTTAACAAAAGTGCTGGGAAAGAAGCTGGCGGCTTTCGAAGTGTGGATATATCGCCGCATGCTGCGAATTTCGTGGACCGCACGAGTAAGCAATGTCGAAGTTTTGAATCGTATGAGCAAGGAAAATGGAGGTGCCTTACGAGTTCAAGCGTCGAAGTCTTGAATATTTCGGTCATATTATTCGTAACGGAATGTACCGCTTTTTGCAGCTGGAGGGGAAGATTGAGGGCAGGCGCAGACCGGGTCGGAGGAAAACATCTTGGCTCAAGAATCTAAGAGACTGGTATGGCCAAAATTCGGTATCCCTTTTTCGTTCGGCAGCCTCCAAAGTTAGGATCGCCATGATGATCGACGAGGAGAGGGCATTTAAAGAAGAAGCTCACTCTGCCTCCTTTGATCGGCAGTGTCAGTGCAAAGAAGGAGCTGTATACGTTGCTATTTCACTCCTACTAAAAAGACCATGGGACAGGAAGTTCCCTAATCTTCACCTGCTAGGTTATAGCTGCCAGGAGTAGATTTAATAGTTTTGAAAATAATAATTTAGCGCCTTGAAAAAATGGATCATTATTTTATATCTACATTAGAGAGTGAATGTTTTGGTACCTCCTATCTAAGGCGCAACGATATTAACTCTTCATCGTACATAAATTTTTAATTGTCAGTTTTTAAGTATCGGATATTAATGTTGCGTATTATTCTTCCCGAGGTTCAAAGATTTTTTTTTTTAAATTCACTGTAGAAGATTTAATTTTATTATTTTATCTCCAGCTAAAATTAATACAGCTGAGAAGTCAAATTTCACAAACCAATTGGAATCTATCTAATCGCAGTCCTTTGCATTCGAATTGCGACGATATCAACCCCCTCGAAATATCGAAATAATATAAGGTTTTCTTGATCCATTTGAACAGTGTTCGCTCCGAAACAGCCTCATGAGGTCCGCGGGAAGATCCAAATAATTGACGTACTCACCCCCGCAAACCATCCGCAACAGCAAGGTAAGCCGAAGCGGCAGAGGCGACGCAGAGCCCCGGCCTTCTTAATTTAGTTAACAGATTACTCGATTGCGGATTGTCTCCAGACGACCTTCATTAAAACGGTAAACGCTATTTTCGTTATTACACGAATATGACTCCCATTTATCGAATTACTCTCCCGGAAAATCGAAGAGTTAAGACCTACTTAATTTTACTTCCGATTTACTTCTTTTGACGTAAACACAAACTATGTAACTCATTTTACTTAATAACAAAACGTTTATTTAATACTAAACATAAATTAAATTTACATTAAAAAATAAAAAAGCAAAAAAAAAAAATTATGATCGTTTTTAAATTTTATGAAAACTATTTTAGTCAAATACCTGCAATATTTGAAAGCACTTTCTTAATCTTAATAGCAAAATGTATAAATAGTTCGTAAAGAAAATTATAAATTATTGGTGGAAACTTATACTTAAATCAAAAATCTAACGCGTCCCGTAGCGATTTTTTTCATTATTTTTGACTAGACTAATTTATCCGTTTAGTCACACACTTTAATTAATGGCAGTTATGATTTTTTTATTAACTGCTTGGAATTTGAAAAAAAAAAATTACGCTTTCGGGGGAAATATGTCGTTGTACGGAACCAATTCACAAATATTACTAAGCACTGAGTGTATTATTTCGGAAATAGCTTTGGCTATAGATGGTCCAACTTCTCTGCTGGCTTCTTTCCAATTTTCATTTAAGAATATGTTCATTTGTGGTCCTAACAATTTATCACCGTTGAATAAGTTTTCTAATCGGATGTAACATCTAGACATAGTGTAGTCGATCGTTCCTCTTCTGGGTTTGATGTATTCTTCTTTTTTGTTTCCTTTTTTGTAGATGTCGTAGCCGAAGGAGTAAACAAAGTCAAGATTGTCTGGAAAGCAAAATTAATTTAGATACGGAAAAGCTGTTTGGATTTTGAAAAATTATATTTACCCATTGTGATGTTTGCACCGCCTTTTCCTGTGATTGGAAGAATTAAAATTCGACCGGTGACGTTGTATTGTGATAAGAACATTAATCGGGGGATCATTAAGCTCCAGTTGAATCTCTTTTTCTCTAAATCGACTCTGCAATTTTGAAAATGAAGAAAAGTGAGTTTGATATTTAGATTAGGATCGTAGAAAAAGATGTCGCGTGTTGAAAGTCGCTGGACACCTTGATTCCTACAGCAACACAAACGTGTTTTGTGCTGGATTTTCAGAATGATCAATTGGGAATTAAGTATTGTCAAGAAATTTTTAATTTTTTCCAGCTTGTGCTGAATTAGATTTGTTTATCATTTTTAAATATTATTATAACTGAAAAAAGTTTGTACACTATACTTGGCAAACCGTGATTACGAGGAAGGATTCGTTCAAAAATGTTTAATAAAAGTGCTTTTGTGCACTTGTTTTAAATGAAAAGCATCATTAACATCACCTTTTGTAATATAGTTTTTACCCACGTTCTTTTTGAGGTCAGTGATGTATCTTCTCATTTTAGTTTTATTTTTAAAATTACTTACTTAATGTCTTTGACTACGACCTTATCCAAACCGTAAGCTTCACCGTCTTTAAGGTCAATTTTTAATCCAATGTTTTCGTCTATTTTGAGCTCAGTAATTTTGAAGGGAACTAAGTTGGGGATCCTGTATTTTCGGTCGCCTGAAAATAAAATTTTTTTATAATATCAAAATCGGAAATGGTGCAGAACAAAAATAATTAGAGTTCATCCTAATATCAAAGTTTTTTACTACAAGATTATGGCAACACGAGAACCTGCAAAAGGGTGCAAATACACGGCAAAGCATGTTCGCCAACGCAAACACGTTAGGTTAGCGAAAATGTTTTGCCGTGTATTTTCACCTTAAAGAGTTACCTCTTGTGCACACAATTAAAATCTGTACCTCGGGGGCCAGTCGAATTAAAAATAAAGGATAATGACTTCATCAAAGCCGAAAATAAAAAAATTATCCTAGTTCAATAGTGTTAGATAGCCAAATTAAGTTTAAAAAAAAGATTTTCGACCTAGCTAGATCGTCGAATTTGTAAATCTCAAAATGGCGATTTTTCGTGATTACCTTATGAAAATCGGCCATCTTGATGTTTTCAAATTCGACGTTCTAGCTCTGAGGTACAAAAATGTAGATTTCATTAGAGAAATGTATTAATACAATAATACTTTTTACTTTTGAGCTCCCTAGAGTAAGAAAGTAATGCGCGGTCGTCTCAGAAATAAAATTTTGCTAAATTGTTTATTTTGCTGTGAAATCCCAGAATAAATAGAAATTCGTAGCCCAAAAATTCCTAATTGTAGTATCTTCGAAGAAGAAATAAAGAACTTTCGTGAACTGAGAAGATTTTTTCGCCTAGGATTAACTCTGTCATCAGGAAATGCATCTTGTAATCTTTAACTATTAAGAAAATGCAGAGCCAAAAAAATCGACTGTTAATTTTTTCTGACAACAAAAGCATTCTTCTGGATATTTTTCAATTAGTTGTATTTCGATTCATGGACGATTCTCGGTAAATGTGCATCTATCAGATGCAAAAGATCCGACAATCCAATATCCTACGTAGTGTCTTTCAATAAATTGCTTGACTCTTTCATCCGTGATCCCAGGCGTAATAACCTCTTTTAATAAATGTTTTTCTTCCTCCATTGTATAGCTACAATTAGCAAGAAATGTTTTTATACATTCAAATGCTTTAAAGTAAAAACTGACTGCCGTGCCTGCTACAGTTTTACCCTATGAATCCTTGCCAATCATTTTCAACAGCTATGGCCATCAAAATCCAAATCGTCTTTCGTTATATCAAGGGACTATAGATCTTCTTGTAATCTGTATATAATTATTCGCCACAAGTCGAGCTTTATACTTCTCGATGTGTCCATCGGAGGCATATTTATCTTCGGGTCGCTCTACTAAATCCCAAGTTTCATATTCGCAAATAATACTTACCATGTAAAAATCCGGGTATGGCCTGCTTTGCTGCTTTCGTACAACATTCATTCAATTTAGGGTCGTTTCTCGCGCATGCTTTCATGTAATTAGCTGTAAAAGACGAAAAAAATTGATTTATTAAAATATTTCAAATCTCACAATTATTTTATTGCTAATTTATCATTTAATTAACAACTAAAATTATTCTAAGAATTAATAACGAATCCTATTTCCATGACCTTGAACACTTGTCAGACAATCATTATTATAATTTTTCATAATCCCATCTTACTTTTTCCCCGTTGGATTTTTCGAAGCGTTAAAATATGGATTTAGGCCCGTGCCAAAAAAATTTTTTTAAAATAAATTAAAAAGTAAAAAAAAAATATTTCTGAGAATCTATTGTTTTTGATTAATCGATATGCGCTTAAATGCCCTTAACGTCAAGTTAAATGTGAAGTATCATTAAACAGGATTTCCTAGGTCGTAAAAATCATCGAAGCTTTTTATTTTCGACGCCTGTTTGAAACGAGGAAAAATGAGTCGCCATTATTTTTTGAGGAATTCGGTGTTAAAAACCGTTAAAATGATAAGAGATTGATCGAATTTTCGTCTTGATTGAGGTTTTGTGGTCCAACGGGTTTCGTGATCGGTAAACCGATCTCATTAACAAATTGCTGTGATTGTCCGTCCCTGACATTAGTCTGGGATTTTTTTTTTTTTTGCATTTGAGAATCAGGCTAAATGGCTGTTATATTCTTTAGATTTAGAAGAAGGGAAATATCCTGTTGTGGGTGATGGTATGAATAATTATAACCAAGGTTTCTTGTAGTGCATTATTCTGATTACTTTGGGCGAGGAAAATAATTAGTGGAGAATGCTTTTGGAAAATTACGAGTGGACGATTTGTTGTTAGATGATTGAAATAAAAAGTAAGTTTTTGCTTTTTAAGAAATGAAGGTTGTTGAAGAGTATTTGATTTCTTTCTGAATTTCGTTTGTTTTTTTCGCAAGAGTGCTTCAAATAAACTTCGAGTGAGAAGAATTGAGAATTGCAGATTGACAGCTTTGATGCGTATGAACAAATTTTCCTGACATTTTAAGATCTTGTTTCCCCTGTTCTACTTGTATTCTCATTTTGTTGCCAAGAAATTTTTCATTTTTGCAAATTCTGAACAATGAAAGACCTTGAAAATCTCATTTTGAGGAGAGTCGTCGAGTGTTCAAACCCAGTTTTGAATGATCGGTATCTTGAATTTGAGATGAGATAACGAAAAATTAAATTTCTGTGGCAAAAGCATCATTTTGGATAATTTTTAGTACCCGCCCTAAAAAATTATAAGCCTGACAGCTTGACGAGTTTTTTTAATCCGTCTTTCTGCCAAAAACATTTTCCAGGTATCTGATTAAGTGACCAAATGAGTTTTTGTGTCATTAAAAAAATTATTTTTAAGGGTTTGATGATTTGTGAATTAAGTAAAAACGAGGTTATTAAGAAGATTAACAGATTTATATGTCAGTGGGATCGGTCAATTAAAATCGATCGCTTATCGATTTGTTGTTTTGGCTCAAAATTGAATTCTAATTGGTTGTGGAGTTAAATTTTAATGCGCATCAAGATTGTTGTCTTTAGGGTTTGGTCACGATGTTGTCGTTGTTGGAGATAAAGGGATTGAAAAGTAGAAGCCAGCTGAACGATTTCAAGGAGTCGCCTGTAAGAGATTTCGGCTTTGGCTGGGGATGATTGGTGCTTGAATGTAAGAGATTTATAGTTCAAACATTATGTAAAGCTCGAATGGCATGAAGCACTTCTGCGTGGTAGCAAAAGCAGCAGAGTGAGAAATTCTTACCACATGTTCAATTGTGATTTTTTGGGAATTTGCAGTTGCAGAATAAACGACAGTTCTAAAATCTTTTATCTACTTTAAGAAAATGGAATGAGCTAGCCTACTTTTTATCCTGGAGCAATATCAGTTAGATCGAATCATCTGAAATACAATTTTATCTAATCTAATGATGATTCGTACGAGATCCGGTGATAATCATTCTATAATTGTTTCTGATTAAAGTTCAAATTGCAATGTACTCAACAACGAATGCATTTATGAAGATAAAATTAATTGGGGCTATTTTTAATGTATTTCATTGAGATCACCTAAAAACATTTTGGCCAAATTGACTGAGCTGGGTATGGCGTTAAAAATTGAAAGCGATTAAGCGCTAGTGGCACAGCAACCACCATCGGGATCTAGGGTCAAAGTGGCCTCAGGTCTTTCAGGAATGTAATTTTGCACTAGATTGTTAGTTTGAGTTAAACCATCGCAACGCGGCTTGTTTATACGCTATGTTTTTGTTAAGTTGTCAGTACTGCTGTGTTACATTTATTATGTAGTAAATATACAGTCCACGTTTCGAAGTACATTAAGTCTAGTTATTGCGGAACCAGCCTTACAGCAAAAGTAACACTAGATAAAAAGCTGTAAAGAATTGAGGAAACTTGCGGATATTTCATTTAAAATTACTACGCCACTGTTAAGCGCCAAATGCCTTAAAGATATATTCGGGCCTAACTAAGAGAACTTATAGTTAATTAAGGCTAATTTTAAAAAACGCATCAAAATAGCAAAACGGAATAATTAATAACAGTTCAAAGCTCATGCCTAGTAGAACTTTATAATTATTCGATATCCGACCTGGCAAAAAATGGTTTAAAAAAAACTTTTCTTCGCAAATAATTAGGCGCGGCTTTTTCGCTCTACACCAATTATACGTTCCTAACATCATTAGCTACGCTATAGTGCGTAGAAAAGATAAATTAAACACTCGTAAGTGTTGCTACAGGACATTGTAAAATCGACCATAAGTTTCTGGTCTAGTCTTTGCCTTAGCAACCATTATTTAATTTTACGAATTTTTGCAAACAGGATTTATGCAGAATTAATGCGACAATATCTTGGCAGCATTTCGTGAAATTGATCGATTGAAATTGCGGCAGTTTAATTAAAATTGCTGGAAGGGGATTTTAGTTTAAAAAAAAAAACTGGCTTGAACTGGCTGATGTTTTTACAAGAAGAGATTATAGTTGTTAATCTGACAAAGTTTTGCGGGTACTCCCCGCTTTCAGTTGATAATTATTTCTGTTAACAAAACGTGGATTTGTTTATCAAACAAAAAATTTCAACGTGTTTTGTGAACATTGGAAAAACTGAAGGATTTGTAATAGAAATTTTGCATTGCAGCGATTAAATCAGCAACTATGTTCAGAATTTTGCCTTTGGGTTGCTAATCAATACCTATCTATAAAACTAATTATAGAGATGACTTTGCAAACTTAAAATGCCACATGCTTGGTGTTAATCCAATCACGAGTGCTTGATATATCCAACAAAGGTTCACTATTAAAAATTATAATTTTTTTTTTGGAAATCAAAAAATTAATTTTAAAAAAAAAATTATCCTATTATTTTTTTATTTTTCACTATTACTTACGTAATTTGAGTGTTAATGATTGTTGCACACAAGCCAGGACCAAAAAAATCGAAAACGTCCCGATCATGGTTTCTTTTTTTGATTGTACTAAGCCGTTCACCTTAATGCCGCACACTAAAATAACAATCGTGGATCTTATATTGTGGTAAAATGAAGTCGGCATATGAAAAAATTAATATCAAGGATCAAGTTGCGAAACAAGGTATATCAAGATCGCAAAAGTAGTTACCCGCAATTTTCATTACGCATATTTTAAATTTTAAGCAGCTTTTAATTATAATGGGGGAATCCTGTTCTCGGCAAGTCTTTTTAAAAATACACGACTTTTATTTTATTAGACGAGAAGGCTTTTATAATATATAACAATACGGAAGACGCTGGAGATCATTGACGAATGCAAATAAATGACTTTTTTTTAAGCGTAATCTTGGAAAAAGTCTTTAGAAAAAAAAAGCAATTACACAAATAATAATTGATAATTATATTACAAGGAAATAAGTTCTGTGTAAGTTCTTTTAAACGTCGTGAAGGACGTTTCATGTCCCATGCCGATGATCTCCGACAATAACTAGGCCTGACACTTACCTAACCCCAGACATCTCGACATTTCCCTGTCGGGTCTCGTATTTGCCCTTCTGGACACGGCCGGTCCGGTGCTGTAATTATGCTTCTTAATTTAATTGATGTCTCTTCTACAACGCGGTCGTTTTCTTTTTTAACGGTCGATTCATCTTTTTTAAGCGAGAAAGCGTTATTGAAAAAATTTGTGATGCTCTTGAACATCTTGACAAAACTGATTAGAAACGATGGGTTTTGTATTGTTTAGATGAATCATTTAAGGATTATTTTTGACGCGTTATCTTTTTGTTATCTTTTGAGAAAAATATTAAGGGAGCTCATAGAACTTTATAACCCTAAACCTCTTTTTTCGACCTTGGAAGACTCGTAACAATTTCAAATGAACTCGTTTGTTAGTTTTGTGACGGAGGAAAAATTTTAAGCTTTTTTCGAAGAAAAATTTGTCTCCTATGATGTAATTTTTTAAAAATTCTTATCGGCCTTCGAGGGATTATCTAACTTGTTCTCGTTAATAATTATTTGATTGGCTAAAAAAAAAAATAAACATGATATTGACACGAGGCGAAAATTGCGCATCTTTTCATTTATTTAATTAAGAAAATGATTCAATTACTGACATATGCAATTATGATGCTCTTTATTAAATTAATTATTTTTCAACTTAGGCTACTTATTGCAGTGGTAATAAAAAGATTGTTTGGTTAGTCACTTGAAAAAAATGATGTGATTGAAGGCCAACAGGTATTCATTTTTACATAATTTGAGGAATCTGTTCGGCAGGTTAGTGCACAAGTGGAACATCTTTTTTTTAATGAGAAAATCGATGATTAAACGTGAAAGATAATTTCTTTATTGAATTTGAAATGATCTATTGTTGACTATTTTAATTTTTTTTTTAGTTATTATTTTATTACATGCCGGTAATTACAAGGTGAAAAGGCCTAATTGATAATTGGAAAAGTTTGTTGAACTGAGAAGATAAGATTTTTTTATAGACATGAGAAGTAGTCGATTGAAAAAGTAAGAAATTTTCAAGGAAAATGTTTTATGTAGTTGTGCTAATTACCCAATATGTTGAATGTTTCTTTTATCAACCCAAAAGAAAGTAACTGGATAAAAAATTTAAGCATGCTGGAAATTTTTGTAACTTTCAAAACATGAGATTTGAAGAGATGAGTGAAGTTGACCAAGGCGCTCAAAAGAAAAAAGTGAAAAGCTGAATTTTTGAGTCTGGATTCGAGTTGTGTATTTTACCTAATAACGCGTCGTTCCGGACTTCTCGATCAATGTTATCGCTGGTTTTTCATTGATGCAAAAAATCGTTTTGTTTCGTTTTCGAAGCGTCCCACTTCAGGTCGTATTTTGGCCGAGGAGGCTTCAAACTGATGACGCCTTTAAGAAACGGACAGACGCCCACATGTTCCCCAATCATGTTCTTGGAAAATAGGGAGATTGCGGAGCGGGCCAAATTTAAAGAACGTTAAGAAGCGAAGAAACTCTGCTACCTGTGGTGAAGTGGTTGGGACGCCGTGCCTGCTACAAAACTGCCCCCAGTCCTTTAATGGTTTCGCATACTGGCGCACAGAAGAGTCCACCAGGGAGCGAAGCATTATAATAGCCGTATCTTCAAAGACTTTCGTCCGGACGATTAGTTTATCGAAGTTCACAGTCGCCTTAATCTTTTTTTCTTTTAGTTCCTTCGCTTTGGCAATCAGAATTTTCCTTCCGTCTCTAACTTTCTTGATATAGTCTTCTTCTAAGATCACTAGTATGCTTTTCAGCATAAACTTAGCGCCAAGAATTTCTTCCTTTTTTTTCGAAGGTTGCATTAAAAACTAAAAACGACAATCACTATTTAATCATGTTTGAAGAATTTAGAAAAAAAATAATCGAAAAAGTTTTTTTTATTCTGTTATTAGAATACGATACTGTGTGCCATTTTTAAAAAGAACCATAATTTTCTCGCGTATGCAACTTTCATTCCGCGCATGTTGTGCTAATAATCACATCGGAAAATCATTTTATTTTCATTCCAAGGTTGAGTTTAGTTAAAGTTCTTTTAAAAAGAATCTAGGTCCGACTTTTATTGAAGAGTGATTAATTACTGCATTAATGAAAAGCGGGTTATTTTTAGTACTTCCCAATTCTCATCATTGTTTTCCACTTAAACCCGCACGAAGATTTATTTATATACGACTTGAGATCATCTTCTTAAATAATTCATAGTTTTCAACAAGTTGAAAATGCAAAATGACTTGTGGAAATGTTGGATCCGGTCTCAACGTTTTTGTTTTTCGTTGTTTAGGACATTTATGTAAATTAAACCATCGCAAAAAACTTTTTTATAATCAGGCGGGCCAAAATAGAACCCAGAGGGTTCGAACCTGACGTATCCGTATAAAAATGAAACGCCTTCAATAATGCACTTTAATGTAAATTTATTCTCCGAATCTAATACTCCCGCTACTTCCATTTCCTCGAATCCAGTTAATATTTTTTTGCATAATGCGTTAAACATTTGCAAAGCTCCTACCTGAAATTTCTAATACAAAACCATTCGTATATCCCTGCTGTTCCAGGTCATCTTTGTCAGCATCCTTATATATTTTTTTTGTAATATATAGGGTAGGGTGGGGTAAAAGTGAGACGGAGGTCAAAATGAGACAACGGCATTTTTGAAGAAACCTCAGTCTAAAAACTCCGAAAAAGGGTGTCTCATTTTTACCCCCTGTCTCATTTTTACCCCACCCTACCCTATCCATTTTTCTTTTTTCATTTTTTTTAAATTTTTCACCATTTTTGATATAACTTAGTGGCACTACCGCATTTTCTTTATTATCTGAGTATAACACTAAAGCGCATTATCCACTTCTTGGATTACTGAGTGGCCTACTAAAGAATACTTCATTATGATTTCTTTAAGCCCACTTTCATCGCAATACAGAAACTGTTGAATAGCAAAACTTATAATTTGATTGTGGTTTTGTGGGACGCAAGAATCGGCCCAGCAGATTATTCTTTTTACTCCCGGGAAGTCATTAACTACTTTCGACAGGATTTTTTATTACCAGGAAAACAAACTTTTACCGGAAAACTTTCGATTGTTGATCGGAACCATAGTGATAACATTTTAAATCGCAGCAGAATTTGAAATTTTGGCGGTAAAGGAACTTTGATAATAAGGTCCACCGCAAAATTTACTATTTTTAATTCTTACAGAGGATTTATCCATTTTCCTAAAGGCAAATGCAATTTTTTTCCAATTAAAGCTTCGATTTAAAATTACCCACAAAGTTAACTTACATTTTTATATTAATGATTTGAAAATAATACTTTATCGCAAGAATTGGATTCATTGTTCCCGCCATAACAACATTTAAAATAAAAAATATGGAAAAAGCAGTTTGTTTATGTTTACAAAAAAAGAAAAAAAAAATTTTTAATGTATTAAATTGAGTGAAAAAAGGTCGAAACAGAACTTCTATGAAGCCCACCTGAAGCATAAAAACGTAGTCGCACACGATGGGCGTCCGTAATAGTGAAAAACATCAATAAATATTATAATGAAAATAAATTGACTATTACGGACGCCCATGGTGTGCGACTATGTTTTTATGCTTCAGATGGGCTTCATAGAAGTTCAAATTTTCGATTTCTTTTGTTTCTGCGTCATCTGTCTGGAAAACCAGTAAGGAAAATGGAAAAGAAGTTCTATTAGATTCAATGCGGTCAATTCTCCCGTTAAATTTTATTAAATTTAATTGGAAACCAGGTTCCATTTTTCCCCGGGTATTTTAGTATTTTTAGTAGGGAATGAGTTAAACTTAAGTAAAATTGATGTAAATTTCCCGTAGATTAAATTGAGTGAAAAAAAGTTGTTCTTCAAATTTTTTGGTGCCACTTGATAGCAAGAGCAAGCACACAAAAACATGGAAGAATCTTTTTATGTAAGAAGCGTCTTGCCTTCGAACAAAAATCTCTTAAACGTCTTAGAGTTTCCATCTAAACGGGTCTTTTGTTTACATGGAGAATAGAGGGTTCAAATATTTGATATTTCTGCGTGAACTCAAGATCTCCTATGGACATACTATGGAACAAAATTCATGGATATTAATGGATGATTTTTCTTATCTGGAGTGAAACTTTCAAATACCTTTGATAGTGCACAAAATCTTTTTAATGATATAATATCAAAGCTCGTCAAATTTAAAACCGCATTGACATCAGGTATAAAAAAATCTTAAATTCTAAAGTCTACAACTTTTAATGTTTTTTCCAAAGTTCACATCAACAAAAACATTAACAGCTATAACCTAACTTGAACTATTTTCCTTAGCTTAACCGCGCTCGTGCTAATAATATCGCTGACGATTAATATTGGACTTTTAAATGAAAATAAATTATTTAATGATCAAAAAATGAGCAATAAAAACCATGATCATAAAAAAATGTTTCGAGCTTTTAAGCCATAGGCAGGTATTTCGCTATTAAAACACACACACATCCGACAAATCACAACAACACGAAAATCTCACACTAATCAGTCTTTGTAATTGGTAAATCGTAATTATTATTTATTAGGGAAAATTTCATTGAAAGACACTAAATCCGTAACTGTTACTAATATAGAGTGAATTACTTCTGCAAGTGCTTGAGTTACTGATGGGCCAACGTCTTTGCTTAGTTCTTCCCAATTTTCATTCAAGAATCGGTTTGTTTGTGGTCCTGTTAAAACAAAAATAAAGATGAGTCATTTCGAATTTCTTTTGTGATGGATGAGTATTTAATTTCTACTTACCAAGCAATCTGTCACCGTTGAATAGATTTTCCATGTTAACGTATAATCTAGTTGTGGTGTAGTTGATTTTTCCCTTTTTAGGTTTTAAATGATCTTCTTTCTTTGGGCCTTTTTTAACGTAGTCCCATTGGAAGTCGTAAGTGAATTCTAAGTTGTCTGGAAAATTTTATTTGTAATCGTTAATGAATTGAAACGATGATTAGGATATTTTTAGATTTAATTAGTCATCGTTATTTTAACATCTGGAGAGTCCTTTTTTTTTTTTTTGGTAGATGATAAAATTGTTTGCGTGTATTTACCTAATGTTATGTTTGAGAGACCTTTTCCAGTTATTGGGAGGATCAATATCCTGCCGGATATTTCGTAATCGCTTATCATAGTAAGTCGAGGAACGAATAAAGTCCAAGCTGATTTTTGTTTCGCTAAATCGACCCTGGAATATTAAAAAGAATATTGATTTGAATATTGTCGGGATTGGAATTTAAAATGTGGCGGGAACGGGGAAATAGTGGAAAACGGCAATGAAAAGATTTTAATTATTGCTACAGAGCCTGCAGAAGCGATTGGCTTAAAAAATTTTCAGGGTGCAAACCTCGATCATTTTGGAAACATTTTACCGTTTTGGCCGCCACGAAAACGGAAGGTCGGCAGTTCGATTCCATCGCACGGTAACCTGATCGTTTTTTTCCCAACTGTATCTCTGTTTTCCTTGATTTTTAAAAATCATGATTTCCGATCCGCCACGTTTCGGAAATGAAAAAAAAAGGAAATATTTGAAAGAAGTTGATGGATTTGCAAAAATTTTTATTTCGAACACTTTTAAGCTTGTTGAGTTTTTGATTTTTGAGTTTAAATTTGGGTTAAAAAAAAGTTTTTGATTTAAGATCTTTGTTTCAGTTTTAAAAAATAAAGGGAAAGTCAAATACAGAGTTCAGAAATCAAGTTCGTTGTTTGAAGTTCAAGGGTTCGGTTCGGACTCGAGGTCAAGTTTGAGTTTTTGAGCATTTTTGTTTTGGGGCCAAAGCTTCGGTTTGGGTTTTAAATAAAATTTCTGAAATCAAGCTCACAGTTCAAAATAATATTCTCATTTGAGAAAAAAAAGAGTTTCAATCTAAAAGTTTCAAAATGTCGAAGTTCGAAACTTTTTGACTTCAAATTTAAAACTTTTTTTGTAAATAGTTTCATGAAAGTATCATTTGAAACTCGTTTGCATTGAATTTGAAACCGAAAAGGTTTCATTCCTCCCAGTGAAACCTAAAAGTTTCAATTTTTCTCAAGTGTTTTGAACTGTGAGCTTCTAATTTAGCTAGTTTTTCTGGTTTTTCTGGTTACTCATCGAAAGAGGCTGAGGTGTATTGATAGAATGAGGCAAAACTTCTTGAAAAAAAGGAAAATCTGGTAAAGCCGGAGGAGTAGGTGGCGGCGGCGGAGGCGGGAGTGATGTCTCAAAATTTTGTTTGTTCACTGTCTTTTGCCTCTTTTTTTAAACTGTCTTTCCCAGAATTTTTTTTTCCTGGAATTTTCTCCTACGAATTTTTTGTTGAGTTCTCAGTTCACAGTTCAAAATGATATTGTTGTTTCAGAGAAAAAAGAGTTTCAACCTAAAAGTTTCAATTTGAAATTCAAAAAGTTTCGAAATTGAAACTTTTTTGTAAATAGTTTCATGAAAGTATCATTTGAAACTCGTTTGCATTCAATTTGAAACCGAAAAGGTTTCATCCCTTAGTGAAACCTAAAAGTTTACATTTTTCTCAAATATTTTGGACTGCGTTTGGATTCGGTTTTTCAAAATTTTTGAAATAAAATATCGGTTTGAATTCTGATTAAAAAAAGTTGATCAAGGGTTCCGGTTTGAATTAAAAAAAATTTTCAAAAATTTTCAAAATTAAGATTTTTTAGTTCGATTTTGGTTTCAAGAGAATGAGAAACAACTGGATTAATTAGTGAGACAGAGCTAATGTTATAGTGCTAAAAATTTCATTCAAGCTAAATCAACCCGGAAACTGAAAGTTGGAATCATTCATGAGTTCGGTTTCTTTTCGGAGTCAAAATTTCTTGGACGCGATACTTTTAAAAAAACTTACTTGATGCTTTTGGCTACTGTCTTCTCCAATCCGTAAATTTTTGCATTTTGTAAATTTATTTGCAAATTACCAGCTTGAGTAATATTTAGCTCGGTAATGAGAAATGGATTCAGCCTTGGCAAACGGTATTTTCGATCACCTAGAAAAAAATCAAAAAAATTAGCAAAAAAATCTTCCAGCAAAAAATAATTAAAAAAAAAAAAAAAAATTACCGTTCATCATGTGTGGGATCGCTGCTTGAGCATTTTTCGTCGCGCATTGATTTATATTCCTATCATTCCGAGAACAAGCTTTGATATAATTAGCTAATTGAAAAATAACAATAATTAATCTCATTTAGTTTAATTAAAAATTTTTACAAAAAAAAAAAAAACAAAGTAGATAAATACTTACGAAGTTTCAGAGCATGCAACTGCTGAACGCAGGCAAGGATAACAAGTAAAACTATTTTTCCCAACATCCTCAGCTTAATTAGATCTTAATCCTTCGAGTTCTAAATCACTACTGCTACTTGCTAACACTCTCGTGTCTTAAATAAAACCATTAAATGATTTTTTTTGATACTTGAAAAAATTTTAAATCGTAGGGAAGAGAGAACTTACAAAGCAAAAGGGAAGAAGAAAAAAAACTGCAATCAAGGTTGCGGAGCAAAACCGCTTATGTCCTGAACTATTTCAATGCAAGTAGAGATTCATTTAGCTTAATGAATGTTTCCTATTTTTAAAGATGTTTTATTCCGTGTGATTTGATGATTCATTTTCCTCACGTTTCCTAAATAATGACAATGTTTTTTTTTTTATATTTAGATTCTTTTTTTGTATTAAAGGCCAAGACGGATTAAAGGGATTAATTAATTGGTAATTAATCATGAAACTTGTGGCGCCATCTGGTAAGGCCGAAATAACCAGCAGCTCGTTACTTCCTCGGGACTTCCGGGTCCTAGCGAAGCTTTCTTTGCCCCTTTTTTAAGTCTAAGATGTCCTCAGATCTATTTATTCGCTCTTGTTCAGGTTCCTTAGGGGGAGGAACCTGGCGCCACTTAGTCAGGGAAAATGACATTAGGTAACCTCTTGAGATTTTAATCTTGTTTTGATGATATCAAAGTCGTTAAAAGTTTTTCTTGATTGACAGTCGTTCGTTATGAAAAAATGTTGTCAAACTTAAGGCGTTTTAGTATTGAAATCGTTTACGCCGATTGCAGAAAAAATGGAGTATTAACTGAGCTTGACCAAACTTGACCTTGATCATGCAGAAAACTGGTTTGGGTAGACAAGTTTTGGAAAAGCTATAAGAAAACAGGATCTTTTTTCGTTTTTTTTATTATTACATTTTTATTTTGTTTTGAAGCAGGCGTCGATCCTGGGCGGGTGCCTCTTCTTAAGAAAAATAAAACCTAGCTTTGAAATATCTAGCAATTAGAGCAAACGATTAAAATTAATATTCTTTAATTAAATAAAAATTTTAACGGGATAATATGCACGCTTCTGAATTTTTTATTAATTCGCCCAGTTTTTTTTAAATGTTAAAAAAATATATAGGGCAAAGCTATGAAGTCTAATTTTGTAGTTTTAACTGGCACATATCATCTTTTTACATCATTCCAAAAGCTTATTAAATAGATTCTGATTCGTCAAGCGAGAAAATATTTTAAATGGATCGAAAAAAATTCGAACGATTCTTAAAAAATTAATTATTAAGTTTTTGGATGGTTTCTAATTATTTTAAAAATTATTGGGATTATGTAACTTATTACTAAGATACTTCGAGGTTATTTTTTTACTTTTGTAAATTAATAGTAAGCATCCTATGGGAACGAAACGCAAGTTTATTAATTTGCATCCGATTAAAGGAAATCGATTGTTTCGGAAAATAAAAAGCATAATTAAAATAGTTTTTTAAAAGAATTTTTATACTACGTAACGGTATGAATCCTAAATTATAATTTTTTTTAAATATTTGTTTTTAATTAAATGTTTTGTTGGTTCAGTTACGTAATTAATTAATTTTTAGGGAAAGAATTAATGGGAGTTATTTGTTATGCAATTCACGGTGTATGAATGAACTTATTCATTTTGAGTGTAAATGTATTGTTTGGAGGTTTAGAATTATTTTTTGACTAAGATTGGGGTGAAACGAAATCGTGACTGTTTGTTATTATTCTAAAAAAAAATGTGCGTCAGCAGGTTTTTGGTTATTTCAGAAGAAAAGTTCTTTGGATCCGACGTAAAAGGTTTTAAATTTTGTTGAGTTGTTATATAAATTTACGTCAAAATAATTTTTTGGCTAGGTTTAGTGATGCAATTGAAAAAAAGACTCGAATAAGGCCACATAAGCCAAAGATATGTCAGGTGCTTGCGTATGTAATAATTCTTCTGAATTTGGATGAAAACTTAAAGAATGCTGAACGTAAGCGTCGAATTTATTTATTTATTTATTTATTTATTACATTTGCGAGGCACCAAGGCTCCTTCAAGTACCCATGTACCCATTCACCGGCTACTTTCAAATTAGTCGGTGAACTCCCCCACACTATAATACTCCTGCGCAATAAGGTAACTTTTAAGGAGGGGAAAGAAATCCCTTTCACCCCTCTTGGCTTTAAGCACACCAGGCAGGCAGTTAAATAGATGCAAGCCTGCATAGTTGACATTAGACTTAGACTTCTCTAGCCTGCAGGCTGGCACGTAAAAATCTGCTACCTGCCTGGTGGCCGAATTAAAACCTAACTTACATTTACCATCGCGTGCCTTTTGTGATGAAGCTGACATTTTCAAATTCTAAAGCTAAATTCACAAAATGCCGTCAAAGAAAAATCATATTCACCATTGTGAAAAGCTTATTTTAAAAATTGATTCTCATATCAGGCAGTAATCAATGTAAAGAAACTTAAAAGAATCTTTGCTAATTGATACAAAGTAATTCCTCACACATCGATAAAACTTGATTTCTTGGCAGAGAACACTTTCCTATTTAAATCTTGGTAATGCCTATATTTAGACTAGCGATTAATTTGAAGGGTTGCTCGGTACACACCAGTAGGTATTGCAAATGCTGTACCATATCGTTTTGTTTTCTTTCAGCTAAAATTCATTAAAGTTCAATGATTTAATAATCGGCCCCTCTTTGGCTGGTATAAGTGATATCAGTAGTAAGTAATGTGAGTTGACACTCATGAGATTTTTGAACGGTAAGCGCACTACATAACGGCCTTGAGAATCACGAGAGTGAGTTTCCAGAAAATGAGTTTCAGCTTCATCATCATCAGGATTACTAACTTTCTTTTCCTCAATCTCTGCAGCACATAAAAATTTTTCCATTTTAACCTCAACCGGAGGAGCCGCGATAAAGAAAGAATGCGACTGTGAAAAGGATTCGCTTTGTCAGCTAATCTACCTCCAACTATCCAGCCAAAATAAGTGTGTATTAAATTCGGAGTTCCTTTAATTAATAATTTACCAGTATTCCGATCTTCAACCACAAGTAAGCAAAATTTTTTCCGATTTGAAATAATTGGATGCTTCCCTTAAGAATTACTTTTACTTGTTTGGTTGCTTATTCTTCGATATTGTTTCTGCTGTCTACATAGTCATCCATATAGCGAAATTTATTGATAGCTTCTGCGGCTTCGGGAATTTTTTTTTCATGCATGCGAGCGTTCTACCGGGTGACATAAATAGCGCAGGAAGGGGAACAATTGCCCCGAAAATCGTGCTCCTCATTTGATATGTGCCAGGGAAGACTTGATCTTTTGTCTATAGAAATTTTTAAACAATTCTGTCCTCTGTCCTAGCCTGTACCACTTGTAAGAAGTCACTTCAACAATGCTGTCGAATTTCGTAGGAAATTGTAAAAAGATCCATCAAATCGGGATTCATGTCCAGAAATGTGATGAGATACCTTTTCCAAGTGAAAAAAGTTATATTTCAGATAGATCGAATAAAGCAACAAATTAGTATAAAAAAGAAAACGTCTTGTAAAAATTGCCGTTTTTTTAAAAAAAACCTGAATCTTTAAAATGACTGGCACTAATTCAATAAATCGTAAAAACCTTAACGGTATTTATAGTCTCTATTCAAGATTTATTTCCCATATTGACCTTTTCCGAGATGGCTGTGGGTGTAAAATCCCACTCTTTTTTTGGCCGAAAAAGTAAATTTATTTTAAAAACTCCTGAAATTTCTAGTAATAAAGGATATTCAGGTTGAAAGTTGAAGGAACTTATAATTTGAAAAAGCCAAACATTTTTACAGTATTTTAATAGACGACAATCGTTTTAACAAAGATAACATAGTTTTCAAACTAATAAGTTAATGTTTAAAATTCTCTCACAGAGATTATAGCAAAAATGTCAGTTTATTCAAACTAGCTCTATAAAACTAAAATCTATGAAAAATAAATTATTCATTCATTAAATTATTTTTCTTAGAAAAATTGAAGTTTTTTGTATTTATTGAAGAAGAGTAAAGCATTTGATACGATATCGCCATATCACAGCATTATCAAAAATAAATGCACATGTTTTATAATTCCTAATCAAACATCTTCCAAATTTTTTATAAGGCGCCAAATTCATAAAAATTGAAAATTGTCGCCTTTTTTGTTGTTAAGCAAAAGCTTATTAGAATTTTTCTATCAGTTCTATTTTTTTTTTGGTTGATTTTAATTGTGTGTCTTTAGAAACATGAGCGACCTCTTTCATATTAAATTTTCTTTGGGTGAGTTGTGACAATACATTTGAGCTTCATCTACTTCGACACTGTTAGGATTAATATAAAAAGATTAGAATGATGTTTCTGCTTCTTTTGGACGATTTTTCGACAACAAGGTTTATTGATTGTGTTTGAACGGGTGGATCGCTCAATGCTTTTTCTTTGATCGTGGAAATTAGTCGAACTTTGGCTCCATTTAAAAATTATTTTAGCCTCATCTTAGCTCTGCTTAGGAATTTTTAAAGACACCATTCCTGGTTCTCCTATGCGTATTTAGGAACAACAAAGCTATTTTAGATTCGGCAATATTCTTTGCAATCAATTTTTCTTTCTATCCAAACGCAAAACTAAAATCCCTTATGGCTATTTTATCACAGAATTTTCTACATAAGCTTATTATTTATCTTGGCACTTATTGCGGCATTTTATAATCTAGTTTTGGCACTTAATTTTTAAAAAAATGTTTTGATTATTTTCTCAAGGTGGCAACAAAACTTCAGCAGGATAGCGGCTTAGTACTTGATTTGCGATGCTGCCGAAAACGTTACTTAATGCTTCTGAGATTTTCGGTTTGACAGTCTTAAAAATCTCGTGGGCGTTTTCGTTAAAAAATAAATTGAACGCCGAACCTAGTATAAAAATCAAAAATTAAATTAGTGTGCGATGAATTGTGACTTAATTCTTTGTGAATATTGTGAGCTTACCTATTCTGTTATCACCATCTATATTTTCCCCGAAATGAGCAGAAATATCAGACGGGATTATATCGATTAAAAATTGGTCTATCATGTAGTATGTATGCCCTTGGAACTCATCTGATTGAGCTAGATAAATTATCCAAGCTGCTGATACATCGGCTGAAAACATGAAAATCAAGTTGAGATTTTTTTAGCTCGCGTAGAACAGTGAGAGAGGCTTATTTCGCATTTTAATCAGTCGAATCTCGTTGAAACTGGATAAAAAGTGTTTTTATTAACTCTCCTAGCTCTGCCCAGTCTATAATTGAAGAATTTAAACCGTTAGTCTCCAATCGACCTTTTTCCGGCCGAATGAACTGAGGACCCTAATAAGGAGTGGGCACTGGAATTAGTCTTCTGTTACAAAAAGAATCGCCATTTGCAATTCTGGAAGCTCCCATGTTCTCGAACTAGGAAGCTACTATGGTGGCCAATATTTAGGTTATAATGGGTGGTTTCCATCAGCGGCACATCCCGGCATGTGCCGCAGCGAAAGCATGCCGTATGGAAAGCACCCAAAACAAACATGGAGACTCTTTTTTCAAGATCATGATGGTCCTTCAGCTCGAGAATATTCAGAATTGCAATAATGACGATCCCTTATGTAGCAGACTACTTATTGTAGTGTCCTTCCACTTCCTGTTGAGTTCCTTAGACTGAACTAACCGCCTTTTTAAACTAACTTTTAACATAAAACATTATGCGAAAACTAACATTTTGTTGCAATTTTTCTTTCCATTCCTTTATCGAAACTTTACAATATTTACGAGTTTTAATGACTCGACTGCGGATCAAAATTCATGAAATAGGTTCCTAGTACTACTTACTTAGATTTAAATAAAAATCCCCATGTCCTGATATTGGAAATGACAAAATTCCTCCTTCTCCTGAGTATTGTCCTACCATATCCAAATATGGAGATTTTATTGTTATCTCAAATTTGTTATCGACTAGATTTGATCTGAAAAACAAAATTTTCTGTTAATTTTTTAAGAGCTAGAAGGTAAAGAATGCATTAAGTCTGACGTGACTGTTCAGCAAATTCTAGTTAAAACTGGCCAGTGATAGCGCACGATGGAAGAATTAAAGAAAACACAGTAACATCGAAATAAAAGATGAGTCAGTCAATAAAATTATTTAAAGTTAACTATTTTGTTCAAATTTGCTTCTTTTTCTTTCCGAATAACATTACGAATGTTTTCTTCAATAGCATTCTTTACTCTTTTTAATCCGAGCTTTTTCAACCTCAGAAAATTCCAATGACGATCGGGCTTAAAAACCTACCTGACATTTAAAATTTGCATACTCCCCAAACCCAGAATTTGTAGATTTTTAAAAGTCAATTGTAAGCTTGTATTTCCGCTTCCCTCCGTCACTTCTAACAATGGCACTTGAAGCGGGTCTATGCCTTGCAGATTCAATTCTTTCGAACCTGTAAATAATAATTGTTTGGTTATAACCTAGTTTAAAAAATTTCAAGGAGCTTGATCTTTGTCTGGTTCCCTGACATAATATTAGCTGTGCGCGAAGAAAATAACTATTGATTTCATATTTGACATTGAAAACTTTGAGGACAAAGTTCATATAGCTTTGAGCGAATTGTAACCCATTTCAATCAGTTAACCGGTGTTAAAAAGCTAAAGAAATATTGACTTGTCTTTTATTTACCTGCTCGGATGTGTTCAAATAACGTGTCTAGTGATGATTTTATGCATCGGTTGATGTATTTGTCGCTCTTTCGGCATGGTTTTAAATATTTAGCTGGAAAATAAAAAAAAAGAAATATAAATATTGTTGATGATAAGTTTGTTTTGTGAATTTTGAGCTGGCCTAAGAAATAGTCTTCGTATTTTGGTTTTTTAGTTTACAGAAAAACTTGGAGTTTTCAACTGTATAGTTTTTTAGCCGAATTTAGAAAATTTTTTAGATTTGGAACTGAAAATTAAATAGGTTCGGCGTTGGCAAGAAAAAAGTGGCCAAGCTCTAAAAAGTTATTATTAACCCTTTGCCTCCCATCCCTTAAAAAAATCTTAGTCTCCATCTTATTTTTTATCAAATTCTTATGAAAATTTGGATTAAAAAGGCGACCGACGTCTGCCTTCTTAGAGTCCATGAGTGACGTCATAGACTTTGTTCACATTTTGTTCTACTAAAGTTACATTCTGCACCTCTTCAAAATGTTCATTACTAAGTAAAGAAAATTCAGAAACATAATTTTGTTCTTATTAAATTTTTTAAAAAATTGGCTTATCAAAAAGCAATTATGCTACCCTCTGTGCATGAAAGTTTATATATTGCATAATTACTTAAAAATTATGAAACTAGGCCGCCATATTGAATCTACTGCTTAAAATTTTGACTTATATCCTCGGATTTGAATTTGCCGGCCATAAAAACCTCTTATTGCAATCACAAAGCCAATTTCAATAATTTAACATGGTAATTTTTTTGATAGTGACAACTTATTATGACATGTATGACATGTTGCATATCCATGATTCAGGGTTTTCAATATTTCTGACTGAGTGGTGCTCCCCCTCTAGGTTCATTTTTCAAAGTATTTGACCGGTTTTCTCTTGCGTGTAAAACTCTTCCAACATTAATAATTACTATCAACCTCATAATTGAAATAAAACTAATTAGTCGTTCGATTAGTTAAGTTTACATTGGCGGTTTGATATTATAAAAATTATTTATTTTCAATGATTTTAAAAGCGGATTTAAACCTGTTGCTCCAAATTGCAAATTCTAACGCTTACACACTTATACCTAACCTTCGATCTAGTCGCCTTTTCATCACATTTTGTTACAAATTTTAATCAGTAATCGTTACGAATCGTGACACGTCCCATTGTTATTGCAAAAAACTTGTAATTGCAAAAACCTGTTTTTTTATAACATTCACCCTGGAATGATTTTTCGCGACAACTTCGCACTTTGCTAAAACCAAAAGTCACACCATATGCGTCGTAAATTTTTTTTTAATTACCGCCACATCATCGCACTTAATAAACCCATTGTCCAGGGAAAAAAAAAAATTAATATCCGGACAAAGTCTACGACCCCAAATAATACTTACGAGGAACACGAATCGGAAGCTTGTTCGCACCCAGTTCGAAGAAATCGTAATCGACGCTTGTGCCGAACGTTAAGCTGAATAATAGAAAAATCGCGATCAAACTCTCTGCGATCCGTCTCATTTTCGTTGTTGGAAACGAATGCAGACGTCCGAGGGACCGTTTCCCGGTCCAGCTAGAAAAATAGAAAGAACAACATAATTTTTAATTAATCGGGTTTTTGTTTTATTAACCATTCATCAAAAAGAAAATAACATCAATCAAGGTTACTGATCTAATAATTTTTAATATCTTGGCCGCGAAAAACCGCAGAAGGTAACTTTGAGGAAAAACTTTGGATGAAATTTATGTTTCCTTAAAATTATAAAACAAATAAGCAGAAAAATAGGTTTTTGCTCGGTCAGGTTTTATATCGAACCACATTTTTAAATAAAAAAATACCACAAATGTTGTTGAATTCCGAGAACCTGTACGGTAAGTAAGTTGCTAATCAAACACCCAAGGCTATGACAAAAAAATGATAAGTCTTCCTTGTGATGCATTAGGATTTAAGGTATTCGTCAAATAGTGACAAGATACGAAGTAATTAGATGGTTATCGTTGCATGCAAGCTCGAGTTTAGTACGCATCCGCCCACTACATTTAATTAATCTAATTAATTTGGCAAGGTAAATTAAGGGGAAAAATATTAACGCATTTCCTATATGTCAAAATAATTAGTTTCTGGCCTTTCACTCGTTGATGGTTTTTTTTCCTCTTCTATGACGGGAAATTGACAGTTAACGAAGGATCTTAAATCAAGATTCTGTATAAATATTTTTTATATATGTATCTCGTCAAAATATTTGTTTTTTGTGCAACGAAGGCCGACTACTGATTACAAGTTTTATGTATAAGAGCCATGTGCAATTTTCGATTTTTTTAGATCACGTCCGCGGTTGAATTTTTTTGTCTACGTGGAAGAAGAATATCCTTCCGCAGCCGGGTTGTGCAGAAAAAAGCAGAAACTTTCAAAAGATTTTGTTAAGGGGGGAAAAAAAATTAAGAAATTATTTTTTGTGTCTAGATGATCGGAAATAATTATAATTAATTAATTGATTGTTGTCTGTTCGAACAACCCTGAACGTATCAATGATGTGTAATTAGTTCAAGTTTTCCTTGTGAATCTTTTTCCCCTATGAAAAGAATGGCGATGAAAATATACCGGTGTTGTTACGTTATCGATTAAAATTATTAAATATAGTTATACGAGATGGAAGTGTTGACCTATAGTCGTGTTGTAGTCCATGAACGAGCTAAAATTTCGTTTAATTTTACGGGAATAAGAGCGAGACAAGAATAATCATAACCTTTTAATTAAAATGTTTAATTATACCTAATATAGTCTGAGCGAGTAACTTTGGTCAAGTTTTTATAGAATTGAAAGGAGTGGGCCATAGCGGTGGAAATTTCATGGGAAATAAATGCGAGAATGTTACTCAGTTTTCTAAAGCGATTGATCCCGGCGTTTTAGACTGAACTCGCTTTAAAGCGTCTGAAACATTAGTTGTCGTTTGATCGAATGATTCAGATTTAGACAAGGATTATAATCCTGTTATAGAGGACGAAATCGAAGGGAAGAGGAGATTAGACGCAAAGAATTTTCCGTGGATTTTCAATTCCAGGAACTATCGGTGCAAGAATTTTCCTGTTCGCCTCTAATCATAAGTTACAAAAAATTGTCAATGCGGTCGCCTAAGCTTGAAAATTGTTATGGCACTGGAAGAAGAAAGTTGTTCACGGCTTGATTTAGCCTAAATGCTCTTGGCTTTGAGTATACGCCTCTATTTTACCTGACACTATGCGGCCTTGTCAAATTCGGTAACTATTAATGGTTCTCAGCAGCTATTTTGAGGATTTCGTCATGTTTTTTATGTGACTGTTACATTGTTCGTTGCCCTTCTTTTCTGTAGTGTCACATAAGCACCGAATTGTTTGAATTAACATTTGTACTGTCGAAATGAAGCTGCACAAAAAACAGAAAGTATTCGATCCTGTCTTTTTCAGGAAGTCTTCAATGTATGGAGTAGACCTGAAGATTATTCTGGATGCATTCGAAGAGCTTTGTGGTTTAAAGTTGAATTTGTTCTGTTTTCAAAACAAAATTATGCCGACCATCGTCATAAAACTTAAGTGGCATGCTGCCAATGGGAATGTTACGGCTCCCCCTGAAGAAGGACAGAGTCCATCAATTTTTCTTTGTAGGTCAAACATTCACAGTCAATAAGCGGTGGAAATTTTAGGTGGATTATCGGTGTATTCTACGTGGATTTTAAGACTTGGTGTCCGGCATGTTGAAGCTGTTGAAGCTAATATTCGTATTCGGTGTTCTACAACTCTGGAACACTGTTTAAAATAAAAGAAGTCACGCTTTTGTTTTCCCTTGGATTTGTTTACTTTGTTCGCTCGTGCAAATATAGATTGAAAACATCTTTTCGTATTTTTCGTATTAAATTATTTATCGCATCCGCTACAATACGGCATTTGTTGTACTCCCTTAAGACTTCAATCTAAAGCCTCCTCCACAACTTTATCTTCGACTGAAATTGCGCCCACAGCTGCCTCCATGCAAACAGACCATTAACAGATGAACCTTCTGACATTATTCCTCCAGTCTAAAACAGACTCTTATCAGGTGCCTTCCAGTTAAACGCGCCTTAAATTTATTTTCTTCTATGAACACGGCTCAACGGAGCTTAAGAATGCCCAACGGGGCTTTATAAACAAATTCTTGAATATTCGAAACTTAAAACACAACACACTCGTCAAGACGCTTAGAACAAGTTCGATGATTTAATCGGCATGTGTCATTCATAAGTTGCTCATAATTTATGTGGGTTACACCAAGTCTAAAAATCCACGTAGAATACACCGATGATCCACCTACAATTTCCGCCGCTTGCTGACTGGGTTCTCTACCGTATAAATCCGGGATGAGTTGTACGAATAGTTAAAGTTTCTTTTCTATTTCTGGTAACATGTCCTTTCGAATTTCACTTTTTAATAAGTAATATAAACAGTGCTCGAAATGTTTTTTTTTGGCCAGAATCCCCCTGAAGAAGGCTGTGACAGAGTCCATCGATTTTTCTACTTAATCTATTACCGAGTACTTTTCCATTTAGATCATGTTACACTAAACAAAATATCTCATTTTGAAATATACAAATTTTTTGGGAAAAATCTGACAACTAACTCGCTCATTATAACAAACGTTCCACTCATAATGACTTATGGCCCTAAGCACGAAAGATGATAGTCTAGGGTTGCTATTTAGTTAATTACAACACTATTCCAAAGAACGTCATGGCGGCAAAATATTGATACAAATCTTAACTATGGCAAAAATGTTTAACGTGATCGACAATATCCACAAAAGGGTGTGTTAAACACAATACAACGGCATGTTATCCGCCTTATTTTATGATATCATTAAAATAAAGTTTATGAATAGTCATGGGTTTCGAAATTTCGAAATAACCTCTTTTTCGGGAGACCCACCGTGTGTTAGGTCACGAATGCATTGTGTTTCACAAAACGTTTCAATGACCTCTCGTGTTTCATCTGCACCTTTTATACTTTTTTAGACTAAATTTTTTTGTTTAACGCTTGCGACATTTTTTGATTAAAACGTCGGGTAACAAAAGCTTACACCGATAAAAAGTTTTGATTTTCACTAAAAAAAATTAATGTACTTGCAGTCACGTTTTTCGACACCCACAGCACTCACTCACTTACTTTACTTCCCTTGTGTTGTATCCTTATGCAATAAATTCTTTCGTTAAAGTTTGATTTTGAAATATTAATGCGAGTAAAAAATGTTAGAAGAAAAGCACGGGGGGAAAAAAAACTCGCGAATGCGAAAAGAGAAAAGCAAGAGAGAAAAAGAATTTATAAATGCGACTTACCTTAACTGCGACTACAACGAGACTTTCTTGTTTTTAATTGGCAAAGAGTGAGCGAGCCTAGGCCATCTGAAACAAGTCCAGGATCAAGTTCAAGACTACCGTCAAGTGAGGTTGTGTAAGACTTGTACCGTTTGCTTTGTTAGTAAACGTGTTGGCTTTTTATTTTTGCGGATGGATTGAACGGCTCAGGTAATTCCGTGATTCCATCGCGCTTTATTGTACGATAAAGCGCTATAAAATACTATTTCTTCTGTGTAAGGCAACTTCTTTTTGGTTTTTTGGTCTCCTTTCGCCTCTGTGTAGTGCGTCGATCGCCTTGCCGCTATTAAAACAGGCTTTCATGATTTGCCGAACAATTGCAGTTATGGATTTTTTGTTTTCTTCTCCCATCAATCTTTTTCTGGTTAATTTGTCGATCAGCAGATCTCCGCCTTCAATGAGAGGTGTAACCTAAAACATTATTTAAAAATATTAGGGTGGTGTTTATTTAATATATCGTTGGTTCGAAATAATTTTGTGCTATCTGCGAGTTTAGGTTTACACGTGTTGTTCATAAGCTAAACATAGTGAATCCATGTAAATTTGAACTCGCAGGTAGCACAAAATTATTTCGGACCAGCGATATATTATTGGGGTACACAATAATTTATAGTTAGCTTTTTTAACATCTTCCCATTTAGTGAATTTTAGGGAATTTAAGTATGCTGTTGTCAACTGAAACAATATTGCCTCCAATTTTTTCTGAATCATCAGTCTCTTTGTTTTCTTCAGCGTCATTTTCTTTTTGTTCTGAATCAGTCTCTCCATTGTCTTCTTCTGAATCATTTTCGTCTTGAAAATTGGTCCTCTTCAAAATGCCTCCCCATTTGGGAAAATCCAATCAACATTCCGATTCCTCTTAATTTTATCGCTGTTCATTTTGCCAATTTTCAGTATAAAAGTAAACCAAAACCCCGCTCGACGGTAGATTTGTCCATAACCAACCCATCTTACTCCACCTAACCTCAAAATAGCAGTGCGAGCTCACAGCTTGTGATTTAAATGATGAGCTTTTTTGTTTCATTAACTTTTCCACGGATACCTTGATGACGCACGATTTTTTTTAATCCGCAAAAAAAAATTCCATTCAATTTTTATTCCATATCATTCTCTCGAAAGTTCTATAAATTAGACACATTGATTTTTTGTAATTTTTCCACGTTCATCCGGGGAAAACCTTCTCATTCCTCAACCTTACCCTTTTCTCAAAAACTACTTCCATCGATTTTGTTTTTTGCTAAACTGTGACGTAATCATAATAACGCTACCGGTTTTCGCTCCTCCACCAATTGACGTTGGATATTCGTCATTATGCTAAGGCCACGGTCGCCTTCCACGTCATTGATCATTCGCCTTCTAGTAGACATATAATATTAACGTTCTCTTATAAAAAATTTAAAGATTCGTTAATCGTTATCTTGACGCCATGATAAGATAACGGCAAAATGGATTGATTTTTTACATTGTTTAATTGACGTCGATCCGGAAAAGTTAATTAGTGAAATATTTTTCGTGATTTTTTAACTTCGAGGATTTTAAGTTAAAATGAATTTTAATAATCTTTTAGCCGAACTTACCGAATGCCCTATTTGTTTTGAAAGACTTTCACCTCCTGTGCAAACATGCAAACGAGGACATCCAGTATGCAAAAACTGCAGGAAGACCGTGAGCATCTGCCCGACGTGCAGAGGAGAATTTTCCACTTACAGGAACTCCCATTTGGATCAATTAATCGAATCAATCCCGACGGTTTGTAGGAACAAAAAAATGGGATGCGATAAGGAAGTCGCACCAAACGAACTTAGCAAGCACGAATCAATTTGCGATTATAGGCCGGTGCCTTGTATATGGTATTTGCAATGCGGGAAACAAGACGTCGTCTTCTGCCAGTATAATAATCACTTGGAAGAAATACACTCTTTATACACGAAGAAAATCCGCCTGCATGAAGAAACGACGGTGATCGTTAAAACCAAAACCGATTCAATTAACAGAGCTACCATAATTTTGTGCGACGAACGTAATCAATTGTATTTTATAAGAAGATGCGTTATCGATTTACAAGCGAAGACGTTTTTCGTTTCCGTGCATTACATTGGGAAAAGCGAGAATGCTAAAAAATATTTATACAAAGTGAAAATTGATCAGGGACTACATTCATCTCACGATGCTTATTATACTTATACAGCGTATTGCTTGCCGTTTATCGAATCGTGCGCTAATGCGGTCGCTCATCCTAGATCCGTTGTTTTAGATACGAGGAAAGTGTTTTTGACTGATAAGCATTTATCAGAAATTAAATATTCTGTATTGATTGAACGTGTGTCAGAAAGCAATTAGTTGGTATGAGAGGAGTTTACAAATGTCTGTGATCAACTAGTTTTATTACTATTGTTAATATAATTTATTTTGGTTTTACTTCCTGGATGACATTTTTGTTTAAATGCGTCCTTTACTTTTCCTATTAGTGCCTGATGATGAAGAGATGGATACCCAGAATAGAGTAATGAGATGTACAGGGTGAGATTAAGACTTGTTCAGGCTGGTATATACTACACAGCATATCATAATTGTAGGCGTTAAGTATAATCGAAGATGTGTAGGCGCAATGTTAAAGTTGGAAGTTAGTGGTAAGATGATTTGCAGTGCCATAAGTGCAAATGCATCATGACGTCAGGCATTAAGGGGGAGGGGCTAGCTTCCTTAGAGTTTCTATTAGTCTTTTTTAGAATTTTGTGAAATCACCTGAAAATGTACTAAACTCATTTGTGATGATAAATTTTCAACCAAAATGCAAGGAATGCAGCTACAAAATTTTTTTAGGGATAGTTTCTCTCTAGAAATTTTTTGGATGCTTATGGCTGTTTTTGTCAGCAATCTCAATTATGGAATATTATTTATTTTCACGTCTTTTTGGATCTATAACGGGTGGAATTGGTTTTGGGATCCAGACTTTTTCATTTAGAAAGGTTAACGTGCTTGAGATATGTCCCAGTCGGACTAGGCTTTCGAAAAATATTTTCGACTGACAAAGACCCTTTTAAAACGTGCTTTTGTTTATTCGAATTTTCGATACCTGACTTGAAGGGTCTTTTACCCTCCGATCCGCCCGAGAGAGTTAAATAGTTTTCTGATAATCGACTTAAGTTTTTTCCAGGATTTTTTAAATAACAACACACGTCGACGTGTGGTGAAAATCAGTCGACCAAAAACGCGGAAAACGAAAACGCGGCACTACTAACCGTGCGAAGTCCGAACTGCGTCAATTTCTCCGGCATCACGAACAAGTTTTTATGCAAAAGCACATCGGTACACCCAACGTCGTAGCCGTTCGAGGCGAGCATCGACTTCACGAAATCTCTTAGTTTTGTATTATTTGTCCTTGGTATCGTATACCTTTAAAAAAACATTATAGAAAGCGAATTACGATGTGAAAATCAATGTGATACTTTTGAGTAACCACAGAGATGTGCCAACCACACGTCGACGTGTGTTGTTATTTAAAAAATCCTGGATTAAATTGGTCGGCGGGGCTCCTAATTAAAAAATTTAATTTTAAAAAAATTTGACTTAAGTTTTGATTTTTTCATTTAATGTGATGTCGCGTAAGAAATATTTATAAAAGCAGTTCATTGCTTACAAAGGCGATAAAAACGGTAAACCAAACAAATTTCGAAGCCACAGCATCATTTGAGTTTTTATTTTGATTAACATTAGTTAATCCTAGCTTTTTAATTTGCTTGTACCAGCTCTGGGCAAGGTGGAAACGGCATCGTAAGTAAATATTTCTCAAATCTAATAATTAAAATCTCATAATTATTATTTTTTCCTTTAAAATATTTTGGTAAACTATCAAAATAATCGATATTCGAAATACCGGAAGCAGAACTAAGAGCAGCTCTTCTACCGCGCCAAAAGTTTTTGCCAGTCTCTCTTAGGGTCTCTATTAGGCGCTATAGGAATACTTTTTCCAGTATTATTTTTGTCTCCCATTGGCGCACGGGGGTATAAAAAGAAATTCGGTCCAATTTTTCCCGTGTCGTCTAAATGGAAGACCTGCCCCTTCCAATTCAAGTTTTTGCCTAAAAATTTTGAAAAGAAAAGGATCAGTTTTGAAAAAGATTTGAATTTTAAAATATTTATTTGCACAACTTTTGCAATTTATGGTTTTCGCATGAATAATTTTAATGTATAAACAGTAAATTTAGAAAAGATTTTGAAAATCGTTGTTGAGATACATATTTTCATTATTACCACCGTAAATATGATTAATTTTAGTTTTTTGATACCTTTTTATCCATTAAATATGAAGAATCTAAAAAATCTATTAAAACGATTGTAGGTAGAATACTGGCTTAATCTAACAAATTATATTTGAAAAAATAGATTTTTTTGGATATTTTCCCAATACAGCTCATAGAAGATTTTACTTAATAATTAAGGAATAAATAGTATTACTGTTTAACAAACAAAGAAAGTAATAGACTGAATATGGTATATGTACAATCAATGTCTAAAATAAATACCACCGAAATAGTATACAAGAAAATCGCTATTTTTTTGCTATGGCTGTAGTTTTTTTAAAAAAAATAGCGATTTTATATGGAAATATTTTAATCAGATTGGTCTTTTGATCGAAATATTAATTTAAAATGACTCACTTTGTTTATGAAAATTTTTCTTGAAATGAACACGGTGAAACTTTTTTGTGATTGAGGATTTGATTTTGGCTCCCACAAAAATTGTTTCACCTTGTTTATTTTAAATCAGTAACGTCACTTTTCCTGGAATAATTATGCTTTCACCTAATCAATTAAAATTTTTTAATCAGATCATTTGATTTTTTAATCTTATCTGAAAATGATGATAACTGTATAATGACGATTCTTTATCTGTACAATTTGGAAACTTATCTCGGTTTATTGCACTTTTTTTTTACAAGTACTTAGTTCTAATTTCTACGCAAAGAATCAATTTTGCCCCGCGATTATCATGAATATGAACAATTTATTAAAACCTAACTATATCTAAATTAGGATTGAGCAATGATTCTTCTTTGTTTTATTTGTTGAATTTACGATGAGATTGGGAAGACTTCATCAAAAGGAACCTTCAAAAACACACGATTAGCAAGTTCTCTCATTATCTTGTCCCATCCTTCTCTTGCATATGGCAACAATTCCTTATAAACGATCCTCCAGTATTGATTAAAAAGTTTCAAAGCTGATTTAGCTGGAATAAATTAAAAAAATGATTACGTATCCCATCTTTTGATTTTAATAATGATGACTAAATATTATTATGGACTTACAAAGGGCTTCGTTTCCGTTAAACAAATTAGAGAAGTAAACTTTCATATCACCGACTTCAGGTTCCATGTCAAAATGTTTAATTCTCATGAATGTATTTCCATCGATGACTTGCTGGGAACCGGTGAGAACCCAAGTCGCCGTGATGTTAGCTACGTATTAAGAAAGTTTTAATATTTGACATATCTGTCGACCAGCTCAGTAGGGTTCTTGGTATATAGACACTACCCTAATTGCGCTATAAACAATTTATACTTACTCATGGTTATGTTATGAATGCCCCGCCCACCAAATTCAGATGTAAGGAACCTTCCTTGAAGTTTATATTTGCTATCGCCTAATATCTTCGGGATGAAGATGTCGATTTCAAGTTGAAAGTTGTTTAAATCGCTAAAGTCAGATCTGCCCACAAAAATTCGGGAAATAGGTTAGTTTTTGAGCATTTAAAGGAAATGTTAAGTGTGGACGTACCTGACTGCTAAGAATTGGAGATTGCTTAATCCTCTTGCTGTGTAATCTTTAACAATGGCTTTCCCCTCAATGTGTCCGTTTGCGTAGCCGTAAATTCCTTCTTCGATGTATAACGGATCAATCGGAGGAAGATCTAATTCGGGGACACCTGAAATATTTAATCGTGTGAGATTTATTGACGTGTAACACTTTTAAAGAATTCAACATAATTTAATCTTGGACCATGGGTAGTTTGATAAAATGTCTCGACCGTTAAAAAGATATAGGGAAATCGAGATGATCGAATCAAAAGCGTTTGGTACGCACGTGGTAAATACGGCTTCGTCATGCTTGCTACAATAATATTCCTTCTTCTTAAAAATCTGACCGACTTATTAAGGTGGTGATCAGGCCTTATATTGAATAAGTTGGATGTTATATAATTTGATCGATTGTAATTGCAAAAGGTATTTAAGTGAGGTAATTATAAGGAAAGCTTCAGGGGAAAATGTTTGGCAGGTTGGTTAAAAGTTTAATGGTGGAATAAATTCACAACGTAGCTATGGGACATGATTCTGTGGAGGATGTTCGAGAGTTCTTCCGGGAGTGGAGTACTATTCTTGGATGATTGCCCATTATCGTAAAGTTCGTAAATCTTATTTTGTATTGTAGTCGCGTAATGTGAGTTCAAGGCTGGTGCTAAAACTTAACACAGATATTCATTCTGTTTTTTTTTTTTTTTTTTTTTTTTTTTTGATTAAAGCTTATGGTTGATTTTAATTCCAGGATATGGAATTAGGCGAATACTCGGTACTAAGAATGTAGTGAGTAGTTTGGTATAGAGAGCCTGAAAGGAGAGAGTCGCCAACTAAATCGCTGCGAAATACGGAGCAGCAGAAGACGTCTGACGTCACCACAAACAACGAGAGTCGGTTGAACACGATTTTGGTCATAGTCAACGAGAAGCTCGGGGTAGTAGGTGGGAACATTAACAGTCTTGATTCAGGTCTGTCGCACCTGCCCTTGATGAGCTCCAGATTCCTCCTGGCCCAGGAGGTAGCAATCTGGTGGTAAGGGTTCTAATAGGGGGCAGCAGTCCTGCCAGTTCTGGCTTCAGACTAAAGACGGTAAAAATTGGCTAGGCTTGAGTCCAGAAAGCAGGAGGCTGAGTCGAGGACTAACGGTATGGCTCCTGAGCTGCGATGCAGAAGGTGTTGGGAAACCACAGCATTAAGCTCCCTAGTATAGCCATCATGGCCCAAGGGTTTGCTGTGCAAGACTCAAGATCCAAGGACGCTAGAAAGCCTGAGAGGAGCGAGTCACCAACTCTGTATTTTGAAATCCTGGTTTCTGATTTGTGACCAAATTCGTTTCAATCAAAGACGCCAAGAACCTGTCTAATCTTGGAAAAGTGACCTTAGGAAAAACAGGCCTGGCCTATCTCACATAGTAATTGAGGAGTTATGTGCAAAAAGGGCATTATCGCCATAAGCTAAACATTAAAAAGTGCCCTTTTTGCACATAACTCCTCAATTAAACCTCGCTTTTCATTCCTAACTTCGTTTTTTATTATCCCCTTATTATTCCCTTTTTTCTGGCAAATGGTTTCAAATTTCGAGCATTTAAATCTTAGGTAAATAGGTAAATTGCAGTCTTTGGGTAACTGTGTGCCTTCAGGTAACTCTCAAGTTTCCAGTAAAACCTCGGGTTTTATATCTAATTCTACTTTTAATTGAAAATTTTCCTTTTCCGCCAATCTCCTGACACACTGTTATTGGAGTCTTTCGGATTTTCTGCCGCTTAATTTTTTTAGAAAACCCAATCGGTTTTCAGCCCAGAAAGCAGCAAAATTATCGACGACACCTATATCCCTTGCGTCATCAATCAAATGAAAGACGGCGTGAAAATTGAAGCACACCCGATGTTCCCCGTATGATTCCTTGAATGTCTCGACGAAATATTGGATAAAAATTCCTGCGTAATCAATATTGTCGTCTATCAATCGAGGAGATACCAAGATCGAGATGGCAATGTGGAGACTTAAAAAGTTATCATAAAATTTCGAGGCTCCAATTCTATTATCAAAAACATGTTGGAGTGCCACTGGGCCGGAATGTAAAAGAAAAGATCGGAATTCCGTGGCCTTCCAAGCGGAAAAATAATCTGAGCTTCGCGGCCTTCTTGAGAACTCCGTTGGCCACGAATCCTTCCACTGTTCTAAACATCCAGAAATAAATCCTATGACTGGTTTTTCCAAACGATTCAAGCTTTGCGATTCGAGCCATGGCTCGATTCGCAAAGCTTGAATCGTTGTTGAATTTAAAACGTTGTTGAAAGACCATTGCAATGGTCTTTCATTCGCGGATGCAAAAAAGCCTTACAGCAGTGTGGACTGCAGTCACTTCAAATTTTTGTCGGAATATGTGATTCTAATCTGCTGAAGAAGAACTGCTGTAACTTCTATTACAATTGAGCCGTTGAAAACAGTTAATGACTGTTTAATGCAAAAAATGTAGACGCAGACATTGACACAATACTTAAATTAAATAAATCTTTCACATACATCTCGAAACAGCAAATTTTCCGCTCCAGAAACGTCTTTCACACGTCTTACAAAGACATACGAATTTCCACGTGACAATATTGCTAATGGAAATTTTCTACAAGGAAAAAGTTTAAATTTCCACGGATATTTTATCACGATCAACAAGGTGACACGTTGTTTACGACAGAATCCGCACTTTTCCTCCTCGGTTAACCTATCGTGGACTTCAACTCTTGACCTCCGTTTAAAAAGCCAAGAACCAATTAAGTGAATGTTTTCACATGTAGATCAAACATTTTCTACGAAGACCTCCGGTCACTCACTATGACAAACCTAATCATCAATGATAAGATGATACACCATTTACTCGATCAAGCTTGATGAAAGGTACAAAAGAATTCGTTCGTCATTATTATTTTTCCCCGATAAAATATGATATCGAACCGTTCGTAATTTCGTCTTTAAAACAAGCCGATTCATGACCATCATCAAACAGCGCGATCTTACCTTTAACTAAGAACGGAAGAAGATTCCTTAAAGAATTCAAAAGACATTCGTTAACATCAGGTTGATCCCTTTGGCACGTCTCGAAATATGAAGCTGGAAAAAAATATAAAACATTACATTGTAATTATGGTTTTTTCCATCATGAGTATTTAAAAGCGACATTGCAGCTATAAAAAATTTACACACCATCAAAAAAAATAAATATAGATCAAAATGAGTTATTATTAATTGCTTGCATAATCCTTGACTAGTCCTGAATTATCCACTTAAGTTCAAGAATAACAGGGTCAACTTCGCAACTATAAACGAGTACGTTATAGCTGAATATTGTCTCCATAAAAATTTTTCAGGGAATCAAACACCGGGCGGCTTTTTTTATTGAATTTTTTTTTTTGTTTCATAACTGGACTCAATATAGCAAGTCAGCTTAACAGTTATGAAATAATTTCAATTGTCAATCTAAGCAATGACTAGGCATTTTAATATTTATTGTAGGTGTATGGAGGATAATTATTTAAAAACCGGAGAAGAGTACTGTGTAAATGAATCTTACGGATCAATAACTAATTTTGTGTTAGCCTTAGCCTGTTTCGATTTAAGAAGTTTTTATTTTTAGAATTGATAATGAGGGTCGATGAAACCTGGTCATGGAAAATTGCTGGATGACCTAGGTTTTCTGGATTGCAAAGTGGTCCAGAAAACCTTGAGGGTTTCGAAAATTTAATATTTCGGGGGGTGGAATTTTTTAAGATTTTCAAAAATTAAAAAGTCATTTTCATGGAAATTTAGTTATAAAAATTTTCTGAAAGAAATTTTTGTTTTCTAAACTCTGCGGGAAAATTGCCTCTTCTTAAATTGTTTTACCGGGACTATTTTTTTTAAAAAATTTTAAATACTTACGTAGATGTGAAACTTGGTTTGGAACTACTGCAGACCATGCAGTAGCCGCTAATGTCACAACAGCGAACACTATTAATTTCATATTGCTAAGTTACTAACTGACAGTCAAAAATAAACAACACACTAGCAAGACTCCCAACACTTCTTATATAATAAATATTTAGCTAAATCGACATACGGCCATGAAACATATGAAAAAAAAAGAGATGAAAGAATTGGTGGAACTACTGGAGTTAGATACCTGAGTTTCGTGCAAAAGAAATATTTTTTAAAAGAATTTAAAAATAGTTTTTTTTTACTCATTATAAAAATTACGTTATCACTCTTGTTTTATATAATTTTTTTTGTAAATTTTTTAAGATTTTGAATAATTTTAATAAAGTTTTTAAAATCAGTCCATTTTATATTTTTGAAACTTTGCATTAGTATCCGGGAGCTAAATATCATCATATAAACCTGTTCTGAACTCTGCCAGTAAAATTGCATAACTCTGTCACTATATAACATTTGCAACATCACAGGTTTGTCTTCTGTCCGTATGATCGATTTGATCTCTTGAATGATTTTTCCTCCGGGAAAAAAATTTTAAAGACAATGATTAAACATAGAATATTTTTATATTATTCTCTTTCAAAAAAAAATCTTACAAAAAATTACAAAATATAACTTAATTTACAAGTAAAGTCACAGTATTTGATCGGTAGGTACTTCGAAAAAAAAAAACAATACAAAAAAGGAATGATTATGAGTATTTTCCGGACTGGTCGTAAAATTGAAAACTCAAACTTAAAAACTCGCAGTAACTAAGTTTAAATATTTTTATTTTTTAAATTTCCATTTATTGCGGCGAGGTCAGGATGAAGGATTATAAGTTCATGCTTCGGTGATAAATGGGTCATCCAGAGTCGGTACCTGATGATTAAAAAATTATTTTTAGAATTCTAAAAAAAGATTTTCTTTTTTCTTTACAGATCTGTTGCAAGATGGAGTTCGATTCAATTCAGCTTCGAAGAGTTTGAAGACTTATTGGATTTGTCGAGTGAAAGGAAGAAGTAAGCATCAGTTTGGAAAGCTACATGGTAGAACTGGCAGAAATAAGGGTGAGTATTAACATTAGTTCGCAGTTAAATTTGAATTTCCAGATGGGTAAAGAAACTTTTTTTATAAGAGAAACAAAACTTGTCTGATGTATGCGAATATTGAGAAAATTCTTCATTTTTTATTCTTAGTCCGCTAAAGTTTCTTCTTATAAATAGTTCAGATTTAAAGACTCGGCAGACTTTTAAAATAACTGCGTAGTCTTTCACCTCGGCTAAACATCCAAATTAATGGGTTCAAGATCGAGTTCAAGTTTGACAAATTTTTATTGCACTCTTTGTTAGTTCGTAATAGATTTAAGCCCAAAGAAGGATTTGGATTAAAGTTGAACAAAGAACTACAGATTGAATAAGGTCTTGACTTTTAGCTTTGTTATTTACTCAAAAGGAAGCTTTTAAGAAATTCGTCAAGTTCAGCCTTGAGAGTAATTCCCAATTGCCTCTTTATTTTTTTTTATAAGACAAACAAGCGAGACAGAAAACGGCTAAAAATTTTGAAACCGATTCAAACAATTTATTCAGAAACTAATAATTCCTTTTATTAAAAGTTTTTTAATCATCTCTAAGATTAATTTGGATTGACCCACGAACATTTCAAGGAACAAATTTTTTTCTGGCAAAAGAAAATGGCACATAGTTATTTTATTTTGGGAAATTTTTTGTAACTAAAGATATTTTAGGACAGCTACGACTACCACGGTTAAAAAAATCTTTAATTAATCTCAAATTATTGGACGGGTTGTCATTTATTTTATAAACAAACATCCTGAACCTCGCCTTGGATCAGAAGAAACATAAAGAACATATTTGTCGACTGGGAAAAAACATTTTTAAAGGCACGCTGAATAATTTTAACATTTCGATTTAGAAAACTAAACACCAATTCTTTTAAATAAATAAAAATCGAATTATTATTTTTAAACAGCGCCCCCTTTTCTTTTTTTTACAAATTACAAAAAAATTTATACTATAAACTACATTTTTTAAATTACTTTTTTTATATAAAAAAAGGCCAAAGATTTACACCATTACAAAAAAAATACTGTATATAATATAAAATTTTATCAAAAATCAACAGATTATACTATCATTTTTTTATACATGAATTTGACTAAAATCGTCAAAGAAAATGGCAGCAATTATATTTTCATCTATAAAATATATTAAAAAATATTTCTCTTTAAACAAAAACTATATGTACAGCGAAATGATAAAGGTAATTGTTTGTCATGGTCGTATTGCAGTTATTAATTCGTTGCATTTCATAATTACAGTAGGTTCATAAAAAAAAAAATTAGATTGAGAGTCATGTAAACGGGGCATTTCAATTTATCTATCACAGATTCATAGCACCTTAAAAGAGGAAGAAATAAAATACGGCAATTTTAATTATTTAATCTTTTTTTTTTTTCAATTATTTTTTTTTAGAATGTAAAAAAACCTCGTTTACATGATTTGTTTAAAAAGAAAATTAAATTCGTATACAATTCTTATTAAAAGAAATATTTTACAGCCTTTACTGTATGTTTGAAATTTGATTTTTTTTTTAATCAAAGGAACACATTTTTTTAAAATATAAAAAATAGTAAAAAAATTCCTCAAATTATTTTTTTCATAAAAAAAAACAATAACCACAGAATTTTCAACATTTTTCTCTGTATAAATTATAGCTAAATTAAGATATAAAAACTAATTAAAAAAAGAAACTTTTTTGGAAAGTTTCCGGTAGTAGTTTTAACAACGTGGAAGCCTAATGCTTACACGCGCTTTGCAAAACCATTGTGCATGCATTAATTTTTTAAAAACTATTTTTGTTTTTTAAATTAGAAAGGATAACAGAAATTTTTTTTATAAAAATGACCCTTGAGTGTTTGAAGAGATCTAAAAACGCTTTTTTTGTTCGCGTTTTAAGCCTCTACGTATTAGAGATCTATTCGACTATCCTAGGGGTCAGTCGAGCGGTTTTTAGGTGCAAGTAGTACAGAAGTAATAATTAGGTTGCCGATTTTTTGACAATAATTTAAAAAAATATCGATCGTTAATGGATTTTTTAATAAGATAAAGCGGTAGAATCTTTCATGTGATGGTAGCCTGCGAATTATTTTGAACTACCGGTACCTCCATTTTGCAAAAGAAGTGTCTTATCGTGATCTAGAACATAAAAAGAGTATAGTCATTTGGAAAATGAAGGTAGAAAAAGATAATTTTGGGGCTACCACAAAAATCTTTAATATTACCATTACCTTTTTTACGTCAAATGACAATTTTTTTGTTTTTTTTTAGGCTGCAACCCTTACTGGACAATTCAACGCAACCAACTTTAATTGGCTATGCTCCAAGTGTACCTGCTTCAAGTATGACGTTCCCTTCTGGAGTTCTTTACTAATGTTAGGCTAAAGGTAACTATCTTAAAGCTTTTTTTAAAATATTTTGTTGTCTCGGCTTTTGTTATTCAGTTAGCCTCGTCAGCTACTGAATTATAAGGCACACGGAACCTGGCTGATTTCGGAAAAGTGACCATTTCAGAAAGAAGAAGATATTTTGTTCCACTTGTTTTTTTAAACGTGTCAGGTCAGATACAAATTCTTTTTGTTTTAACGCAATGTTAAGCTTTCAAAAATTTGATTAGCGAATTCTGGATATATTGAACGTTTGAAAATCTTTTTCTTCGGGCACTACTTCGCTTCAAACTCTCCAAGCGTCTTTAGATAGAGAGACTAAATAGAAAGGGATATAGCACCTCTACACTTCTTTCACGTCAATGCCGCCATGTTGCATATTTTGTAATTAATGAGGCAGTGAGTATTTTAGCAAATTTATTAGATCTAGAGAGACTAGATTTTTAAAAAGGGAGGAAGCACTCGTGCATCGCCTTATGGATTAATCAAGACTCTGCCCTCATGCTGCATGATTAAAAATCAATCAGGATATGTGGGCTCCAATACTTAGCTTATGTATAATCCCACAGCCTGAACGATAAACCAACCTTCGACATAGCGAATTTCCATTATGAAGCAGCCCACAATTAGCTGCTGCAGCCGGAATGCTTCCTCCCTATCTACCCTCTCTACTTTTTCTGGTCAACGCATGAACAATGCAGGCGAAATTGTTCACATAACGATAAAGAGACATAAAACAAGGCTGAATCTAAAAAGTGGCGTAGCAAATATCTTTCTGCAACATTTGTTCCTCCCTCACTATTTGGTCTTTCTACTCTTAGAGCAGGGCCTTCCAGGTCTCTTTGTTGATTGGAATGACATTGCTGACTCTACTTTTAAATTAACGTTTAGTTCATCGTGAATGAACTGACCATTAAAATAATCGACCTAGAGAGGTTTGATGACACCTTTCATCAACAGAGACCCTTTTATCTTGTGATTTGCTGGCCTCATAACTCATGCACAATCTATTCGTGAAATGTAAACCATTTTCGATTCAATATTAAACCCGAAGTCTTAAGACCTGGAGGACAGTACCTTAGAGCGACTTGTAGTGACGTAATCTATGACTTAACTGACCTCTTTGTAACGTTTTTAATCATCGAGTAGACCGCAAAATTTGATTCTCCAAATGAGTTGCAGCATCTGAGAACCAATAGACCATACCCTGTGAAAATCTGAACATCATTTTCAGATGACAATCACCATTACTTCTTCTAAGCACTAAAAACCGCTCTCGACAAACATTTTAACTCTTAAGTACATAAATTAACCCCTTCGTTATTATCTGATTATACTACCGATGCTGATCCGGCGATAGAACTTTATGAGACCTTGATTTTGGATGATTGGAACTAGCGTTACTGTTACTACTACTATTACTACCATTACCTATATGTTTCTGAGATTGGGCTAAATGAGTTTGATAATGTTTCGCCAAATGAGCTTTCTGACGAAAACTCTTCCCGCATAAATTACACGTGAATGGTTTTTCACCCGTATGAGTCCTCACATGCACGTTCACTGAATACTTATCCTTAAAACCTTTCGAACATATCGAACAGTAATGTAACGATCTTTCCTTTCTCGCACCGTTATTGTTCGTCTTTATATTAACACTCCCGGTGGTTATGCTTTTCTTTCCGTATTTTTTATTAACACCACATTTACCCTGCGTTATCGTATTATTTTGTATATTGTTCACCCTATTGTCCATTAATAAATTATCTACGTTATTACCGGGTAATATAAACATATCGTTACTGCACATGGGCATATCACTCATTGTAAATTTAGCACAGTCCGCGACTTCGTTCGCGATTTTTTTAATTTTTATTTCATAGTCATCGTTAAACGTGTCTATTGTCGATAAACCTAAAATCTCATCGATATTATTTGTACTGTTTTCTTCTATCCCGTATGGCGCGTTTAAAAGGAGTTGGGACGACTCCGCGTACTGCGAATTTTCCTCCCTTTTCTTACACATTGCGTAATTGTTACGTTGAAAGCCCTTACCCTGTAGCGCATTCCTAAGCAAGGAATCGTTCACGTTGTTGTTCGTCGCTTTCCAGTCGTTGTTGTTAACGACCGGATTGATCGGAACGTCTTTAGTTTCGCTGTACCCGTTGTGTTGAGGGTATTCCGGGTAGTAGTAACTGGAAGAATCATTCGTTTCCGTTTCCGGTATTATGTTTAAAAACGAATCTATGTCTAAGTTTTCGGATTTCTTATTTTTATCTGGAACTTTATACCAATTGTCGTTGGAGTTAAGGACGGTTAACGTGTATACTGCTCCGTCCGTGTTCTGCTCTGGAACGCTTTTGCTCTCGCCCCAATCGTTCCAGTTGTTGATTTCGTCAAGGATCCCGGTTTCGAGCTTTATGCTTTCCTTGTCGTTCCAAAATATGGAGTTTTCGAAGGAGATGTTGTTGTTGATGTTGCAGTCTTTTACCCCGTCTGGTTTTAAATCGTTGTCGTTGTTGTTTTGTTCTATGTATACTCCTAAAGTCTTCATTGATTTATTGTAGTTGGTGTCCGGCGTGTCAACAAAGTCGAAAAATGCGGTTTCGGAAGGTTTTGTAGCACTCGTGTTTGGGATGTAAGTTTCCGTTGCATCCATGTTTTGGTTTAGTTGACGTTGATTATCGATTCATTTTGTTTTTTTTTTTGGCGTGATGATATCTCTTTTTATTGTTTCTTTCTTTTCTTCTTCATGGGAGGATTTTTTTATCCTAAAACGAAAAAAAAAACAGAAATTAGTGAATGCGTCGTTTTTGATCAATCGAGGGAAAGAGCACGATCAAGAAACTCGTCCTCCAAAAGCGTCCTCACTAAATTGCCAACTTTTATTTCCTGACTCGGTCACTGAGGGCGCTTCTATTTTTGAGAGAGATGAAGGTTTCTTATGCAGTTTCCCCTTTGTCCATAAATGACTGATTACATTGACTTTCAATTGTTTCTACTGTCTAGAAAAGGAACCAATGGGAAAGAGTCACCCAATACCACTAGCGCTACCACGGTCAAATTGATAACTGAAGAATGTGCGTATTTAGTGAGGACACCGTAACATGGTAATCAACAAGAGATTCCTGATCCTGACCTCAATCCTCTAAACAATCCACCAACCTCAATCCTCAATCTACAACTCTAGACGATCCTCTAAAATAAAATCCATGGGGCAATCACTCCCTTGTATTCTTCGTGTTAGTGCGACACTAGCGCCATCTATTGGCCGCTCTTCAAATTACGCACCTAGCGCCTGAAGCGGAATGTTCCCACATTACCAAAGCTGATTAGCCTAAAGAGTGCTTCATGTGCATTTTAGAACGCATCGCTGCTCATGCGCGAAAATTGTTTTAAAACATATAGCGCTAACACATAGCGTTAATTTATATAATTTTTGAATTTGTATGAAATTTTTCTGCTTTTGTTTTGCACAAATTTTTTATCTGTTTCTTAAAGATTGACAATCTGACTCAGATTTATGTTCAATTATTTCCGCTGTGAGAATTATATCCATAACAGCGGGGGAAAAAATTATCTGTCCAGTTTTACAACTAAAGAAGTTTTGGTCAGGGTTAAAAATTAAAAAATGATCATTTTAATAACAGAATTTTGCTAATGTCGCACGCGTAATTTGCTTTGGCTAAACTGTAGGTTTTCCTTGACCGACAGTTTGTAAATAACAAATTTAAGTTTTTCCTTGCATCCTAATTAGGTCAGGAAAAAATTTCCCCAACGATTTTCCCAATCCTCAATGAAAAAATTGTTAAATCGCCCTTTTTCGTGATTTTTTTCCCTTATTTCCTCACATTCATCTAATTAAACAAAAGTCACAACGGATTAATTCCGTGTTTAAACTTTTTTATCATTATCCGGCCAATTACTACTAATTATGTAAAAAACAATACACAAACGGCCTTGAGCCCCGCAGTGTCTTAAAAAGAAAAAAAAAAATCGGTCAAATGCAGAAAATCGTTACGAAAGAAAAAGAAAAAAAAAAACTCGATTTCCACAAAATAAAGTTAAACCAATTTGATATAATTTTGAATAATTTTCAAGGATCGAGGTCATTAATCTTGACGGTTTAAATGAAACAAAGTCATATAAACATGACCAAAAGCGTTGGACTTGGTCCGTTTAAGAATCGATCATGTTCGTAATAAACAATTTCGCTCGCTCCTAATTTTTGCGAGCTAATGAACCGTGGACAGTAAGGCATGTTATGAGTTTTGAAATAGACAAATCGTGCGCTATTTATAATCATGATTTTTTTAAACGCACGCGTGTAGCACAAGTTGCAGACGTCGCATGTTTTAGGCTTTCGTTATCGCTCCGCCTCAATCAGATCCTGCAATTATAATTAATTTTTTTTTCATGAACGGAAACGGCTCGACACGGCTTCAACGGTTTTTTTTCTTTTTTTTTTTGCAGATAATAGGCTGATCGAGAGAAAATCAATACACATACTTCGATCCTAGATAACATCAAAGGTAATTATCGATGCTTTTACAAGCAAAACTATCGTATCAGGTATCCAACCTTGATTGGAATCGCGCCAAAAAAAACTCATCTTCACAGAGGCAGTCAAACACCTTCTGCAATTTAATATTGAATATTTATTATGTTGCAGTTTTTTTTTTCTTTGAGCAATGATTACATTACGGTAGGCAAAGAGGATCTAGATCCGGATTTAAAAGGGCTATCCAGTTCAGGTCATAGAAGCATCAGTGGCGTAAGCATTGCAGATTAAATGGGTGCTAGCCAAATGCCTCATGCGATTAAAATGGCGAGGTCAGCCAAAGACTAAGCTGATCGTCCAAATGATTCATGTCTTCTAGAGACAAAGTTTTTCATTTGTTTACAATGGCGCCTGGCATTTTGTGGCGCTTGAGCACCTTGCGCTGGCGCTTGCAGCCACGCGGCTTTAGATGTGGACTTTCTGCCATTCTGATAGCCTTGTGATTACTCTGCACACCCAAGTAGAGTTCTAGCGGGGCCTTGTTTTATGTATAGGCAGCCACATACCTTCTACTACTCTTATTTTGGCAAAATAATTCAAACTAGAGACTACATTTTAATTTTTTCGGCACTTAGAGACCGAAATATTTGAAATCTTGACGCCACTGGGTCATAAATTATCAATTTTCCTCTGAAAAACAATTTCATGCTCTTAAAATCAAAAAAGAAATTCCTCGCGAATTCCCGATCCATGTACGGTTAGGAAAAAAAATTAGTACATATCGTGCACACGGTTATCGCTATTATTTTCTTTACTGAAAATGGCGCATATATGCTACGTGAATCGTTGTTAAAGTCGATCAGTAATATGTCGAATTCCATTGATCAAATTGCCCAATTATGGTTCAGTAAACTGTCGATTAAACTCTCCATTGTGTTAAAAAATATTATGAGCAATTGAGATAACTGTACCTATTAAATAGCGATTCCTAAGCTTTTCTCCTTAGTAAGGAGTTAAAAAAAACGGCGAGGTAGAAAGGCTATAAATTTTCCTTTAGCTTCATTAGATAAATTATTGTTGCGTCGTTGATATTATTATTAATCGAGTGTGTGTTTTAATTTTATTGTTGTGATCTGTGATCTTTTAGGTGACTTTTATGGATTTTTTATGAGTTTTGAGATCTATGTTGGTGTCACCAGGACCAGGTTACTTTTAAAGGAAGCTAGTGTCCTGAAAAAAACTTTTCGCTTCTTTTTTAATCTGAGAAAAAGACAGGTTTTCCGGATGTATTAAAATCACAAATTTTTAACGACTCTATGTCGCTCTTTAAAATCATCCATTTGTTTGTTCAGGCCTTGTTATTTTTGCGAGAGAATCTTCGTCGCTTTTGGAGCTCTTTGCTTTTGCTTAAGACCCTTCTTTACTTTTTAGAAGTTTACTTTCTTGTTCCAGCTATCATCGAAAAAAATACTGAAAATCAATTAAACTCGAATAAAAGTTTTCCCGTTTTTCCATCTGAACTGGAAATTTTACTGACACCATCGGATAGTTCGCATTAGACTGCCCCTGAAGTGTTTTTGCCTGACATCAATATTTTTTTGTATTATGTTATTTGCTAATGATCTAACTTGACTATTGTTTCAGATGTAAAGGACTGCTGCTCTCTGCCAGAATGTTTAACATCCGTCTAGCCTAGATCAGTAGAGAACTTCTCACCACAATCAATTTCATCCGATGACTACAACAGTATATTTGGCATTCCTGGCGGGGCATGCTCTACGTATGCCATTAAAATGGCCTATTTTCTGGATAATTGTCCGATGAACGTTAGATTCTTGGAAAGGCTGCAGTTAAGATGGGAAGACAACAAACGTCTCTATGAATACTGGTCAAAAGCGAGATACTAGGTTGAAAGGCATCGGCCAACGACAGATCCGTCTTAAGGTGCGTCTATGATGTGGTAATAAGGCTTCAAGCCCTGTAATGCCAGTGCCAGGATAAGTATTTAAGTAAGTAGTAGCCAATCCCTAGTCAACCTTAAAGAAAGATGCTACTTGTGACTGCACCTTTCGAATCCGCTTTGTTCTAGTGAAAAACCACTGATAGGTGGTGTCGGTATTTGTAATTCTGGAAGCTGCCGTGTTCTCGAGTTTTGTATCCGCTGTGATTTCTAAATGGGAGTCGCAATGTTTGCTTAGTAAACTAAGAAAAAGCCATCATGGCGACTCCCATTTCGAGGTCATGGCGTCCACCCAGTTCGAGCATGGGAGATTCCAAAATTGCAAATGGCGATCTCGTATGTAGCAGACGACTCATCGAAGTGTCCACTCACCATAAGGCTTCTAGCCTTTTGCAGCTACTCGTTTGCCGAATTTTTCCAATAAACTCTATCCTTAAGTCCGTTATAGGGTTTGAGAGTTTCTTTTGACGTTCTTATGTCTGAATTACTCAGAAAAGTTCATCCAATATCTTATCCCCCTTTGACTGCAAGTTAACCGCTGAAATGCCATTGCCATTACCATATCAATTCCACCACGTTTTAAAATTTCTTTACGAGATACAAGAATCATTAAATTGATGATGAATGCATGAGATGACTCCCATATAAAAAAATATTAATGTTTCCGGATATAAGAAAATTTTTTTTAGTATGCAAAAATAAATTGACAAACATACCGGTACGTACACTCGATAACTATTCCCACTTCCTTTTGCGTGATGTTTTAATAATCCATTAATAAAAATTAATAAGTTCAATAATTAATTAATTATAAAATATCCCAAATGCGACGTAATTATAGGCACTACAAGTTCCACCTCTTTCGGGAGGCTGTAAATCCCCTTTGGCTGTTACACGAGACCACCAAGTTATTTATTATCCCGTTGTCGATATTCGTCGCTAATTTTTTTTAAATCTAATGTTGTTTAGCCATATCGAACATTTCTTCCTATTTATTAAAAATAGGTCGTAGGTTTTTTTTTGAGCCGTATCCTTTCCAATTATTTAAAATATTTTCTTAATATCCGCAAACCTTAGCTAACTAGCCGTATTATCTTCCATCGTTCCAGTTTAGGTTGATAATGACAATTTAATTTTCCTTTTGACTTGTCTACAAAAACATCAAAAGGACTTGGACCATGAAAAGAAAAATCCGATCTAAAAAATCACAAGGTGAATGATTTTTCCAATACTTGTCATTTAGCTTTCTCCATTATCTACCAACGCGACTTTAAAGTGTGCACGACTTTACCTTTATCTGATCGAACGGTCGTTAATGATTTCTCGTGTTGAAATACGATATTTTTGATCGATTTCAGCCGACATCAGAAAGCCCCGCGCTATTGATGCCCACATCCAACAATATTATCATCAGGTGGAGCGGGAATTAATATTTTTCTTTACGGATTAATCCTTCAGAAAAAGAGAAAGGAAAATTCGGGAATTACTACGATGATTCGTCGTAAATAGTTATCGAAAAATCATCAAAAACACAAAAAGAAAAATCATGCACAATAGTTAAAATAATGTTTGCAATCGTTAACTGATCGATCATGCTAACTAGATATAAAATAGGCGAAGCAGCCCGCCCCGGTTACTGTTGTGATTAACTTCGGCTATTTTTTTTTTCTTTTTTTGGCGATGCGTCAGAAAAGTCACGGCCCATCTTTGAATACCCCGGACCGCTCGAGTTTTTCTTTTTATCTGAATTTAGTTCGACTAATGAGTAGGGGTGTTTAAAGTCACGAGGATATTTGAATTCGATCACACCTATTCCGTAATAATATAACAGGTTTCTCCTTTTTATATTAGAAACATTAATAATTCGTTAGCTTCATCTCGATAACGGGTTGTTGTCGTTTGTTATTTTTGTTAAGGAGCGTTCGTGTTTTTAGGCGAGGAGAACGGGTTCCCCGTCGTAGGACTTTTCACTTTTTAAGCGTAAAATGACCAAGCTTGAGTTGGATTTAGTCACTGGCTTAAGGCCTAAAGTTTTCTACCAAAATAATACGAACAGATTCAAAACCTTTTCACTCCCATACAGGAAGAGCTTTGCAGTCATACCGAGAGTCTTACCCAGTCGACCAAAGTTACAATTTTCTACGTAATTGTGGCGTCACCATTTCTTAATTCTTTGATTAATTGCGAGACTGCCTGCTGATTTAATTCTGCAGCCATCCCTCACTATCCGCACATTCGTTATCCGCAGGTAAGGAAAATGAGGCTTAAAATTCGTTTTACTCGGTCAAATTTCACTTATTCGCGGTGTTCGTCCGACCAAATGTTGATAAAGCCGATAAAAAATTTCCAATTTTAGATAAAAAATAGCAATAAATCCTAGAGGAGGCCTTGAAGTTAAGAGATGAAAAGTTTCGAGAGGACAGATAAAATCGATAATGAAAGTGGTCAAAAAATGGCATTAACAAATTTAAATGAGGGTTTATCTTAAGTTGCTGCTCTACTAAAACCTTTTCAGCATCTGACTCATCTATGAATTGGACATTTTTCAACCGAATTCCTAGTATTTCCTGAATTTTGAAACTTTTTTCAGACACTTTCCCTAACCCCCCTTTTCCCATAAGAACACGGCGATGTCTTGGAGAGCAACCCCCGCGGATAACGAGGGGTGACTGTACTTCTTTTTATGTAAGGTTTTCCAAGGCAAATTCTTGCTCGGGTGTCTACTGCTGCTACATAATATAAAGGTTCCAAGTGTTCAGAAATGTTTAGGGAGTCTGATCGATAGGGAGTAGACACTTCAATGAGTCGTCTGCTACATACGGGATCGCCATTTGTAATTCTGGAAGCTGCCACGTTCTCGAATTGATCTGAAAATGGGAATTGCCATGATGGTTAAACTTGCAAGGGCAGTGCACGAACTGTATACCGTAAAGTCTCAGATTTTGATAAGAGGTGGATTTTTAGGTTTTTTGGGTCCAGTGAACATTTGTAGTGTAAATATTATGTGCTTATATTGACTTTAAAGCCAGCCGAATGGCCTAAAAATAGGACATTTGACGTGTGCGAAACGTAACAGTTGGCCTAAATCTTCCTTAAACACGGGTTTAACTTGAAATTTGAAACAAATCATTTATTACAGAGCATGACTATAGGAGCCATACTGCTTGCAATTCTTCGCCGACGGAACAGAATTCCTAACACTTTAAAATTCCGTAGACTACTCGACACTTTAGGACTAGGATAACCTAAACTCTCTTGCGACTCCTTCAGTGCAGCACACACCTGTTATTGCTTAATATCAAGGGCCTATAAAACTCGAGTCCCTCGAAGACGCTGATTTGTCGCCAGCATCCACGAGGATACCGTGTGAACTGGGACATGCTTCTGAAACCCGTTCCCGATGGCGTCAGATAATAGACTAAAGCCTCGAACTCGGCATTAGTTATAGACAAACCGTCCCACCGACTTAAATTTTTCCCTAGCAGCATTTCGGATTAAGGAGCGCTGACACTTAAATGCCATATCCCCATCTCTCTTAATATCGTAACGTGCATAAATTCTCTATTTTTTCCTCAACTTTGTATTTCTCAAATCAAATATTGCGTTTACCAGGGAGAAGATGCTACATTCTATCCAACACTCCCTGTGGCGCCGCCTATGTTATACCTTTAACGCATTTAATTCAACACTGAAATCTGACCCGATTAAATATGTTAGAGATGGCGATAAAGTCAATGACATAACAACTAGAGTATCATCCAATAATTTGTAGCGGTTGGGTGTAGTGTCTCAACCCAGTCGGCCAACGTGATGGCTTCGAGGTATGCATAGTGCACCTCGAATAGAGTGAAAACTTCTTTTGCGAAAAATAGGTGGACCGCCTTGAGACGATTGCTTCATAGTGATGAACATGTGTGAGCAATAAATTTTAAAGCTCCTTCCGTGAGATGATTTTCAGATGAATTATACTAAAGGATAGGTCCGGGTTGTCGTCTTTTTTTTAAAGCCACCTGATCGAGTTACGCCTAATAGAAAGTTATTATCAGTTAAAAAAAACATGATTGCATTTCCGCGACGGGTATGTTCGGCATCTTCAGAATCGATTATTATTTTTTAGCTTCCCGCACCTTTTGCCGCCGCGATATTCATTAATTTTTTCTTGGGATAGAAAAAATTTATTTTTTAATAATCACGGATTAAATTTAGGATGATCGACCTGGATTGGACAGCAAAAATGACTTTTAGAAAAAAAAATTAAAATAAAAAAGTCCTTATTGCCACGGTCGATTAATGCATGTGAGGTCTCTTCATTGTCACATGAAAAGAATGGGTTTCGAATAGAAAATATGTGTGATAATGAGCATGATTTCACTTTTAGAACCGACCGCATTGTAATATCTTGTTCAGCGGATGACTTGCGCGTTTTGTAACTAAGTCAAAATCATTCTGCGCAACCTTGTTATTAAAATGCAATCTGAAGTAATTTTTTTTTTTTTTTTTTAGTTTTTTTATAGCTGATAGATCAAATTTATAAGGAAGAGACATTATAAAGAACGTTTTTTACGGTCTTTGGGAAGTGCACGGTTAAGTAGGTCTGCAATTTTATACCTACTAATAATTTTTTTTTTTTCATCTTGGGAGTTAATTGAAATTATAAAAAGAGAGTATTAGGCAAAAGTGCATAAAGTGCATGGCATTTAGCCAAGGGATGTCAGAGAGATTTTTACGGCTGAAAACAGAGCTGAGGTTATTATTTAGCGGTAGCATGACAAGATAATTCGGGCCTCGGGGTGCGAAAACTAAAAATAGGCTTCTTGTCTTGTAAGCGCCTTGCAACTGTCCCTTAAGACCATATGTTTTCCTTATCTTAAGAAGTTATTATAGGCGGTTTGTAGCTGCAGGGATTATATTCGCAGACAGGCGTCCAGATTTGAGAGGTAAAGATAATATGAGAAAAAATAAAAGTAGAAGCATCAGTTGTGCAGTAAGGGCCTCTGAGTCGGAGCTTTCTTCAGTTGGAAAATCGCGACCTGCTGTGTGTTCTAAACCAAGTAAGAGATCCAGCGTTCGATTGGTCGCCTTTATTCCTTGGCTCATCTGCAGCTGGTGATGGAGGGGAAGATTAAGGGCAGGTGCAGACCGGGTCGGAGGGAAACATCCTGGCTCAAGAATCTAAGAGACTGGTACGGCCAAAATTTGGTGCCCCTTTTTCGTTCAGCAGCCTCCAAAACTTAGGATCGCCATGATGACCGCCAATCTTCGACGAGGAGCGGGCATTTTAAGAAGAAGAAGAAGAATAGCCGTAGACCATCGCTACCTCTTTCTAAGAACATGAGTGGAAGAGAGATAAAAATGTTCCTTTGCCGCCGGCGAGGCAAAGGAACAGGGCTAATGTAGCAACTATGAGATCAGAAATCTTATTGAACAGGATTACTTGTGGTCCGCAAAATCGCGGCGCCTTCTGCAAGCAAGACATGTGGTTTGGGCGCCGGAGGGATATCTTTACGGAATGAACGGAAGGATAAATGTTTTGAATCTCATTTGGGCGGACAAAGTGAAAGACGATGGCCAATGGCTGTAAAGTATGAGACTGCTGGACGGTAAACAGCGGCAGTAAAACTTCAGAGTAGAGTGATCAGAGTAAAAATAAGCGCCAGGGGCTCTACCAGCGAGAATGGCGCCAGAGAGTACCTAAAGAATGAAAACCTAAGAAAAACCCAATTAGGGTTTTAGTTCCTCCTGAATATTACGTCTATACCAAGCATCCAAGTCCTGAACTCGAGTCCATCCCTTATTTTTCATTCTTCCAAAATGTTTAGCCCATCTCACTAACATAATTCAAAAGCTCTTTAGCCTTGTCTGATCTGTAGCTAGTCGGCTGCGGAGCTCAACCACCCCCCAAATTGAAATTTTTGGCGCCGCCTATAAACATTAAAATTCTCCAAAAAGAAATCAAAGATTCAAAAAACACGCGATATATTTAATATGATAAAAAACATGGGCAGAACCCTCTGACCGAGTACCGGGGTCAGCCGTGTCTTGCTTCAGTGATTTCTTAATTAAAATACCTAGCGTAAGATCTACCGCTAATATAGAGCAAGAATGGTTTCTTGTCTAGCAAATATACTTCTTCAGTATTTTTCGTCTTTTAAATAATTACCTCACGAACCCGGCTGGCGAAAAAAAAATCTATTTGACGAAAGGCGTAAAGATCGATTACTTGTTTTTCCTCTCATTTTTCGCGTGAATTAAGGCGGGAATTTTATGCGCTGGGCCAATTTTTTTAACGTTCATAAAATATTAATCGGGAGTTATATTATATACGTGATCGATCCTGACAAATGGGGAGTTAAAAAATCATGGGCAAAAGCTTGTTAAGCAGAATTATGAGCCGGTTAGTTTTTAGTTGCAACGGTAATTTTTATGCGGGTTGAATACATCGAAAAAGATAAAGGGAAGGAATTTTGGAATGATGAGTAGGTTGTGACATAACGAGGTCGAAATGTTGATGACTGCGGCTTAGGCTTAATTTCATCGCATTTTGGTTTAATATATCCGATTCTGACTTTTTAACAGGATAACGATCTGACCTTAAGGCATGATCTTAGTTAAGAGATAAAGGTATCATCTACAGAAGTGAAAGAAAGGAGAAACGTGTATGACTATAATGGTTAGTCAATTGCTGGAATTTATATTTCCAGCAGCAATTTAGAGCCTATAGTAATTTTTTTTTATTTATTGGGAATAGACTGATAATTTGCACCAAAGATTACGGGTATCTTGTGTTCTCTAATTAGTGTGAGAGCATAAGTCTTCGCTTAAAGCCTAAGTGTCCTTCCAAAAAAAAGTTTCTTCATGAAAATCAGAAATTTCCGGGTTTGAAACTTCATTCAAATTTTTTATTCTCGCTTTACTTGAAACTGCAACATACCATACGACTAATATGATTTTCGAGTTAGCTCTGCACAGAATAGCTTAATGGCTAAGATTAGTTTAGCTGAAGTTTTAACGACTTTAAAAAAATTAGCTCAACCCTCTCATAGCTCAGCGGGGTTTAACTTGTGTGCCTTTAGTGGTGCATACGACCTTACAGTCTTGCACCTATTTTGAAAAATTTAGTTTAAGGTTAGCAATGGACCCAATAGGCCTTATGACGGTGAGTAGTTCTGGCTTGGAACAGCTATTAATATTTTAAGTCCATCACCAGATGAAGCATCCCCATATTCCGAAGTTCTGGCTCTTCAGTAATGAAAATCAAAGTGTTCGCTTATAAAATTTAAAATTTGTTTGTTTTCAGATGTTTAAAGAAGACCAAGAAAACATTCCAGCCTGATTTCGAACATTTTACAAGGATTTCCCGTTTCTTATTTCATCAAACGCTGAAAACTACTTCGATTTGTGATGGAGCTTCTCCGTCTGTGTCAAGTTTTAACCTCGCCTACTCACGGACTTCTTCAAAGAAAATTAAAAGAAGAAACGCTTTATCGCCGCTATAAGGTGAGTTTTCTTTTAGTATCTAACAAGTTCTTCATTCATTGCAATTTACACCTTTTTTCTTAAATGCCTTGTTGACTACTCACACGGAACATCACGCTACTCCCTCCCAACTAACTCCTAGTGATGAAAACACCAAAACTTGTTAACTCTTTTCTACACAAGAATAATTTTTAAAAAAACGCAGACAGTTTACACGCGCCACGATATACCTTTTGACAAAGAAATGTTCACCTCAGATTTCTGAACAGTGAAGAAAAGATGTAAACAAATAAAACAAAGATGCGCTATTGTAACAAGTCGACCGACATTTTGTTGTTTGCTTTTCTCTTGTAAGCAATTTGTTTTAATCGCAAAGCACTTGACTTTCTCTCCATGTTGAAGGGCAAAAACCGTTTGGCGCAAATTAAAAAAAAAAAAAATTAAATACTACAAATGCTCATATGCCACTCCCCTATTAAATACTTACGGTGTCTTTCGGAGTTAATTTTCACTTCGCAATTTAAAAATTGGAATTTCTCATCTGAAACAAACAAAAAAAACCAAAAAATTAGCCATTTTAGATATTATTTTTCGTAAAAAAAACCGTTGCGCCTACATTTGCCACTTCGAAGACAATTAGATTAAGTAGTGGTTGAAAAATCAGTCACTCGTTTGACTTTGAAACATGCAGATCACCGTTTTAATTTAACAATTTCACGACTCTGAATTCCAACGCTTTAACTTTAAGATCTTTAAGTAGATATTCCGTTATAATTTATATTGAGTTCCTGTAGAAATTATTCTCGAGTAAGCCATGACCATTTTATATGATATTGGATCATATCTGATTTCTAGCAGCAAAAAAAGAGAAGCATGGCTAAAGCAAAACATTTTAATCCCTGATGAATATAAAATATGTTGAATAAGAAACTTTACGAGTAATCAGGTCATCGAAGACTGGCTAGCACATCCCTGGTAGTAGTCCGGGGTGCAGGGAATACATTTAAAGACGGCGGCATCGAGTAAGTCAGTTAGCGAATTGTGAATTTCTTGGTCCAGGCTAAATTAAAATAGGCCCCTAGCCCCCTGTTGTGATCCAATTGGATATCAACAATGTGACCGCTTCAGCAGACGATATTTACTAGCTGCCCTGGCGGATGAGCTTTGCTCTAGACCTCCCCATTGGGAAACCATCCTTATAATGACACTAGCGCCATGCATCAATCATTTATTAATCTATATCCAACACCATCTAACGGGTTCCCGCAAAATTAGTGCTTCCCTGTGGCTACAAACCAGACTTTTTGTTAAAAGTGCAGTCTGTTCTCACGGCTGCGAATAATCCCTTTAATTAAATTAATAACATCAAAGTCAGCAGACAGGAATTAAGTCATTGTTGACATCTTGGCAAAAACCGCTATTTAAAAGAAAATTCCCCGATTCGTCTTGCCTTCTTCACGGAGGAAGAAAATAAAAAGAAACAAAACGAAGAGTACAAAGGAACGTTGTTTGTTTTGTCATTTGATTCGTGACTGAAATCATTGATCTGCTTGTTGATCCCGTACTAACTTCCTTCTTCGCTAAAAAAAATAAAAAAAGAAACATAATTTTTTACCATGGTCCAGAGCACAATCGTGGTTGTTATTTTTCTCTCTCTCCAGAATGTGGGTTAAATCCTTGAAAATAAGCGATTTCGCAATTCACCTTGGCTATGACTAAGGACTAGGTGGTCCTTTTGTGTTTCATATTTTATGCCTAAAACCCGCAGGCTAGATGGTAATCGAAGCACTGATTACTTCATGACATTCCGATTCTTTTTGTGCTTTTCTTAATATGATAACAAAAAGGTAGCCCTGAAACGTCCTGATTTATTGTTATTGTTAACTTAATGGTCTTTTCCTCAATATCCGCGATCGAATAAAGGATGTGATAGGGAGGAAATGGAAAATAACACTAGAATTAGATTAAACTGATATGGAGATTAAATTAATAAGTTTTGAATGTAAAGATTAAAATAATTTTTTTTTCAAATTCATTTGGGTTGACAGTTTAAAAAAATTTTCTCAATCCTTTAAGAATAGACCACCTCATATTTACAATGTGCAATTTTTAATCTATGTCAATATTTGGCAATCCTTGTGCAATTTACTACTGAATTATACTAAACTCTGGCTGTATGATATACACTTGATAAAGGTGACTTGCATTTTTCCTGACAAAACTGGTCCATTGTTCTTGAGCAGTTTCACAGTAGAAACGCAGTCTTTTTTTTTTCTCTTAATTGTCATTAATTTTGATCTGTAAGAAGAAGGCCATATAAGGCGCAATGGTTTTTTTTCTTCCCTTGCGATAAATTGTTTGATGACTTAATTCATCACCTGTGACTTGGAAGTGTGATTGTTCAAAGTCTGGATTAGGAATCGTTTTGATGTAAAAATGAGAATATAATTTACGCCAGAGAGAAGTTGACAAAAAAATTTTTTTTTAAAACTTTGACCTGTTTTTTGATGATTGTCTTGGAAGATTTTCGGTAAAAATGAAAGAGTTAGTGCTGTGATTGATAAGTTTGGGTGTTAGACAAGATATCAAGAAAATCCAAATGCTTTTAAAAGTATAAATTAAAAAAATAATTCCATTTTACACATTTATACGCTGTATGTTACAATGTGGCAATTGGCAATCAGTGTATGAAGAATGGCTAGATCTGAAAACAAATTCTTGCAAGAGAGTTAGACGCAAACATGTTTCATTATGAATAGAATCTTTAAAGATGCAAATTAGTGGTCTGACAAATTCGTTTTATAAACCTCTTATGAACTGGTTGCCGTATTGTGTCCTTAACCAACAAAAGACAAATTAATGCTTACTTTACAGATCATTGGATGCCCATATTTGTTGTATTAACAAGATTTTTTACCCATATTGCTTACAAAACAAAATCTTTTCGATTTTTTTATAAATATAAATCAAAATTAGCGCCGCTATTTTATTTACAAAAAGTAAACAAACGTGGCAGTGACGCTTTCATGACACTTTAAAAAGTCTAGTGACACTTTGAAACTTGGCAAGCCGTGACAGTCGACAATCAAATTTTTTTTCTCTTATAGAAGCCATGGCTTGATTTGGGATCATTTTTTTTATTATTTTGTCAATTATTTGTGATTATAATCAAAGAAAATGAACGATTATTATCGAGAGGTAAATACAAAAGGTATTACACGCAATGTGACTTATCATGGAGCTTGAATTTGATATGCAATCGAACCGTGTGTGATCTTGTGCGGCATGGCTATTTTTTAATTCTCTTTTTTTTCCCATGGCATCTTATTTAGCATTTTTCGAGAAAACTCATCAAAGCCTAGTTGTTGCAGCATAAGTAACCCTTTCAACTAATCTTCTGTTAATCTGGGAATATGTTTATTTAATATTTGAAATGAAAACGAAGCTTGTAATTTCACCTGATGGTTTGATTGCACATCACATTTTACAGTGATATCAAACAATTAATCTGATGAACCTTTTTTCTGAGTTGCATTAACAGGCATGTTGTGAATTATCTTGCAGAAAAAATTTTTATTATATGGTTAAATTCTATAATAGCCATTTCTAGTATGCTTTTTGCTTTATTTAAGGCTTGTATCTGTAAGTGATGAGTGTAAAATGATCATCTTGTGGAGAACCTCACAAAAAAGAACTGCTTATAAAGTGATTGCATTTTTCTGTATATAAAAACGGTAAGGTGCCATAAAGTCATAAGTGGTAATGCAGAAATCTTAATAGCAAGGAATGAAAACGATAAGTGTTAGTGAATGCATAATTGCCTTTAATGAAGTTAAAATTTTTATATGATATTACTTAGTTGATTTATCTGTTGGTTTAGAAGTTTGTAACAATTAGGGGAAAGTAATAACTTGGGAATGTAATTAAAAGCGCAGGTTATACATACAAAGTTGTCATTGGTGTCATTATTGAAGCTAAGATTTCTGAAAAAATTTGATCTGCAGATAGTTTTTGGATTAATTTTTAGAAGAAAAAATTATCAACTCATTATTGTTGATTTTAACCATGAACCTTACCAGCTGGAAATTACGTTTTGGGTTTCGGTTAGATGCCTGTGCTTTCTTATTCTGTTTCAAGAACTAGAACTGCCCAGCAGCAATGGCAGCCTAGCAGTTTTTGAAGCAAAGGCTTCAAAACTATCTTAAGAATTCTTCCCATTTTGTCATAAGCAATGTTCATAGCAAAGTGAATTATCTGACGGAAAGCAGATTATCACTTATTTTCTTATTATTATTATTATTACTTATTATGGTGTTTGCTAAAATGAAATTTTTATTCATTCAAAATTTAAAACTTATTTGTAATTTCAGGGATTCATGAATTGATGGTGATCCAATCTTCAGATTTTATGTGAAACTGCAAGAATAGACTGCAACTGAGGTAAACTGTGATACAGTGATTCTCTTTATCATGTGTAAAAAGCAGTCCACAAGATCTACATAAAAATACATATCAAAGGTAAGCTTCAATCAAACTCGCCTTTATTAAAAATTTTCACATTAAGGGCTTTGTTAATGAAGACAATTATGAGGTTTAACCTTCACAACATACCTACTTATAATAGTTTATTGCTTTACTTTACCTTTTATAATCTTTCTTTTTATAGCAAAAAAAAAAAAAGAATTTGTGGTTTATGAATCCCCATAACTCGTTTATTAGCCATTTTTAGATAATTAAACAAACTAAGGTTATTAAGAGATCTTTTACGGGAAAACTTTCATATGCCAAATTCTCGTCACGCAAATAATACCTCAAAAAACGAAATCATGACATTCGAATACATCGCGCCACCCTGCAGCCAATTTTTTCCGTGAGAAATCTATATAATTAGCTAGAATAAACTTAAAAGTTGAACACATAAGATCGCCATGCATTAATTGATTAATGTGATTTGAAAAAACCATATTTTTAGATGTTGCGTGGCTTTTAAAAGGTAAAAAAACGGGATTTGACATTGATGCACATGCATAAAGGTTTCACTGATATGTTTATATTTTTGATTTTAATATTTATATTCGATCAACAATTTCTAGGCCTGCCCAATACTGGTACATTTACTCGGTGACCTCCTCTTTTTTTTTTTTTTAGTCTGCATTAAACATACATGACATTCTTGTTACGATAAAAATGATAAAGGACTAATTTTAAAGAAAGGGGAGTCGTTACCATTAAGATTTATTGAATGATTTTATAATTTTATTTTTTCTTAATTATCAATTTAAAAGGGAAGACAAGGCAATAAACATATCGATTATGAATATTATTTATATTTCCATACAATGGTAAAAAAAAATGTGGAAGAATGCATTTTTTAAAATGATACCAAATGTGTATTCACGTCAATAATCAGTGCATGACCAGTCGAAATTAATAAAGACTTGGACAGTAGTGCCCTCTGGCTATATGTGGCTCGATCCGGTTCAGTGTTTATTATTTTCTAATGCCCCATCTATTGTAATCTTCGTAACACTATGTCTTAAATACTTATGCCCACGTTATCTTGAGCTTTTATTTATTCCATTGTTTAACGAAAAAAAAAAAAAAAATTCTCATCGGTTATCAGATTTAATTCATTGTCCTTTTATTTTGCCCTGGTTTCCGAATTATAGGTTGATCGATTTTTTTGATTTTTCAGATGGTTGAAAAAAATATTTTGACGCCCGCCAGGTTCGAAATTGCTCCGGAGATCAAATCGCATGGCCTGGTTTTTCAAGAATTTCTGAGTAAGTATTATGTCTAACGAAAGAACTAATATAGTGGCTAACCGCATTGCGCCATGTTATACCATAAAGCTATTGTGAAGTCCCGGACCATGGTTCTGGAACGGTAGGTTGCGTACCCGCAAAGCAAAGTATTACAAAAATTTTTAAGGTTAATCCCAGATTATTATTTTAAAGTTTATTAATTATTCGTGGAAATGAAGTTAAAATAAGGCTTAGGGGTGCGATCGGGCTTGATTGGCCTCTTTTTTGTTATATAAGATAAAATTTGGGATAGCAAAGTTGACAAATAGTAAATAATTGGCATGTTATTACTGCTTTAATTTGTGTCAGTTTTGGCAGATAAAAAGAGCTCAGCCCAAATTTGGGATGAGCCAAGGTGGGTGGTAGAAACTTAAAGCTTCTAGCTTTTCATCTTTTTGCCTGCCTTTCCCTTTCTTTAAAGTAGAGTTGTTTATTTTCAAACCCTTGAGAAATATATCAAAATTTAGGCAAAATTCCCCTAAATTTTTTTTTTTGAAATACTGTATATGTTTTTTAAGAGTATTGCCAAAAATTATTGCGAGAAGTGCAAGTGCTACTTTTTGATGAAAAAAAAATTGAAGAGCAGTTTATGGAGAACAGTTTGGAAATTTTTTTGTGATGTGCAGAAACTTTGAATTTTGTTTTTTTGAAGATAGTATGGAAATTGAAGGATGATGGGCAAAATACTTTTCTGTATGAAAAAATTTTACCATAAAAACAAATAAGACCTGAGAAGATTTTTTTATGGGAAAAAAATCAGGAAAAATCTTTGGTGAAAAACATTTCTGGTTAATCTAGAAAAAAATTCCGGAAAATTATTTTTATTTAGGGAAGTTGTAAGAAAAATCTTTCTTATGAGAAATAATTGAAATAAATTTTAATGAGTCGGATTTAAAAAGAAAGATATTGAGGAAATCTTTTTTGATGAAAGTAATTTCAGAACTTTTTTTTGAAAAGAAGAAATTTGAGTAAAAGCTTTTAAGTAAAAGCTTGCTTTTAATTTTGCTCTGCCCCTTTTCCTAAGTCTTATCGATTAAGCTCGCAAAGCCAACAAGCTGCAGCTCAATTAAGCTGAAGGTAAATCTGCAGTAGATTAAGCCTAAAAGCTGAAGTCCCAGCTGAATCCTAATATCTTGAAAACTGAAAGAGCTTAGCTTGGGACTAGCCTAAGGTTTTTACACACTTTAGCCTTTAACCAGCTTATCGAACTAACATTAACGGAACAACCCAACTTTTGTATTTTCTTAGAATTCGTTACCGAATATTATTTTAAAAAATATTCGGGAAGATGAAATGTATTCGATCATGATTCTTCCCGCCAAATGAAACCGTTATCAAATATTATTACAAAGCTTTACAAAAATTAAATGACGTGAATGAATAACCACAGTAGGTCAAAACGAAATGAATTTAAATTTTTATTGACCGCGCCTGAAGTGTGTCCCGATCGGAATCGTAACATTTTATATAAAAGAAATATTAAATTTAAAACGGTCACGATTCTTTTAATCTCACGATTTTAAAAAATGAATAAATGAATATTCATAAGCTAAATATGAGTTTATAAAATACGTATTCATGTGTCAAAGTGACAAGAAAGCGAACGGCCATTTTGTAAAAATGGCGGTCCACGTGAATCCCCTCAATGATATCTTCCTGTTATTGTTCCCTTGACACCGCCATAATACTATTTATATTCGTTAGGGCAAGAATCATAAGCACCGCGACCACGCGGATTTTTATTTTAAGCCAACGCAAGTTAACTTAGCCCCCTTAAAGATTTTAATCCTTTTAGCGGAACGACATTGATGACAGACGGATTTTGATGGTAAAGTTGATTAGAAGTTCTATTTCTGTCTAATGGTATTATCTACAATTTTTGTAGATTAATCGTTATGCCAATTTAAAAATGGTTTTTTGACTTTTTTTCCCTTTGGGGCAATTTCTTTCTTCGTTTTCTTCTCGTCGGGTGTATTAAATACTTGAACATTAAGGCAAAATTCACGGCGTTAAATGAACATGTCGCTTGCTTAGTCATTCCCATGTCATTAAAAGATTTGAATCAAAAAATTATGTGGATTTTTTTTTAATATGTATAAACGTGGCCCACTCTGCAGGGGGAAGTGAATGCGTAGTGTCGGTTGCTAGAGGACGAGCCGGACGTTTAGTTTTTTATGAGCAATTATACTATTAGAAAGCAGAAGATGATATTGACAGAGGCGTCATTGAGAAGATTGAGATTTCGGATTCTGGATACCGGTTTAGTGAGAGGAGAGGACTGCTATGTGAAAATTTCACTTTGGTGTTATGAGGATGCTGAGTTTGCCATTTGATAAAAAATAAGCGGTGGGAAGGTGAAAGATGTAATAAGTGCAGCAGCTTTGGGTTAGATAAAGAGAGTTTTATGGGTCGAAATTGGTAGAGTAGTTAGTGCGAACTCTGAATCAGGACGGTCCCTCTACAGGTTTGTCGCACCTGCCTTTGACGAGCTCCAGATTCCTTCTGAGGTAGTAATCTAATAAAAGTCCCTGCTCAGGGTTGCGAGACAGCAATGCCACTATTAATTGGTTGATCTAATCGAGAATTGATCTCCCGAAGGATTCGCCATTGGCATCTATAGGAAGGATTGGAACAATGACAACTGGCTATACTACTGCGCTGTGGAAGGCAACGGAAAACCATTACAGTACTTGTTCCTTGTAAATTATTATGGCGAGAAAAGTACAAAGAAAAGCCCTCAGTCTGCGGCAGGTCTTAGGTCAGAGGGTGTTAAGATACAGATTGCTGTCTCCATAGAAGGGGCAAGTGGAGAAGAAGAAGAAATCGGAAGCGGAGAATTCGGAAGTCCAAAGCTAAGAAGCTAAGAAGCTAAGTAGAAATACAGATAAGGTTTATAAATTTAAGTGGTGCCAGAGGATTGAGCTAGGAATTTTGAAGACTAAGTGAAAGGTCAGAACGGAGGTAGAGGTGAGTGGAGGAGTGTCGATTTGCCAATAAGCGTTCCTAGAGTGGCAGAAAACTTTGAACGAAAGCAGATGATAGTCATATGTAAATTTCTTCAAACTCTCTAGCTTTCGCCTTTTAAATTTCCCTTGCAAGGCGCGAAAAGGAAACCTGCTATTCTATTTTCAGTCAACCGTGTCTTTTAATTTTACATTAAAGCTAACCCGAACCCTTTGAAGATAAAGTACTGAAAAATTAATGATCTCAAACCCTCCTTCTTATACTACTGATAAAAATTAATTAAATCTAGCTAGTATTTAGACTTTTAGGTCTTAACCAAATTTATTATTAGAATAGATCGGGCATAAACTGCCCACTGTTCACTAAAATCTTAATAGAAATAAAAACTGGTTTAAAAGCTTAAAAAATTACGAAGCTGTAACTCCAAGTCACATAAAAAAAACGTGTCTCAGTACAAATCGTGCCTGGATTTTGAATGCATTGTAATGTAATTAATATGTAATATGTGAAGTCATTTATTGCTTCATTTTCAGGGCAGGTTTGCAATTCGTTATAAACCGTGCGCTCTTTATATGCTTTTAGGGGAAAACTAGAATATTAATGCGATGCCAAAATCTTTTCATTTAATTCTGGACCGAGATTTCCAGCCCTGAAAAATTTCATGTCAATGTTAAATTTCTCTGTGTACTTCCGCTTCTTTTTCAATTTGCCGGCGTACAAAGAAAAGAACTCAGGCGGGTCATTCTTAAATTATTATCATTATTCAATTCGCTATACGATTTAACCTTAAATTTTCTAATGAAATTAGATCAAAATATCCCACGCAGTGCGTGAACAATAGTGCAGTACCTTAAGGCAGTTTGTTTAAGTAGCATAATGCCTAATACAAAAAATGATATTTATTATAGTCGACGTGCAATTACACGTAATAACAATAATAACATTCTGACCTTTTAAGGTATAACAAATAACTCCATTAAACATTTTGTGATACAGTTTTTTTTTTTATTTAAAAAATAATTTTTTTTTCCAAAAGTCATCTTCTTGTGTGAAAACTCGCAATTATGAAAAATGCATCGTGTTAATTTTTTTTCCTCGTCCGCATATCCATTTTAGCCGGGAACGACCCGCCGAAAACCAATACAATTAAGTTTTACCATATCGTGAGCAATACCGATATCGAATGAACGTGTTAGGTACGTGGTATGCGTGTTACACTCGGAACCTGTCAATCAAACAATAACCCCTGCTAAAAAAAAAAAAAAAAACAGGTACCGCGTATATTTATACTTCTCGTTAACTTCATCACGTTTTTTTTTTTTTTTTAAATTTTATTTCACGGGAAAATAGAGGACCAAGGTCGCGATAAATGCAGAAATATTTTTTTTCCCCTTCCATTTTAACAATGGCAAAAGTGGATCAAAAACGGCGAAGCAATTCAAATAAACGAAAGGGGAAAAAATTGTACAGTACATGGTATGTCAATAATGCGGTATAATTTGAGACCCATTTTTATTAATTGTACTCGCCAAGTATAAAAATGGACTGTCAGATTGTAATAGGTATACGAAGAAATTACCGGACTGCCCCTTAATACGGTGAAAGTTATTTTAAAATGTTTGCGCAAAGGATGTGTGGATAAAATAATGGAGATATCCTGATAATTTGTATAATTAGGAAAAAATGTTATTGTTCCCAGTGGCGAAATAAGAGTCTGGTGTTAAGAAGAGCTGGAACGATATGCACAGAGAAAAAGAGACGAATCTAGACAGTCAAGAAGAGGAAAGTAGTATTGAAATCCGTTCTAGTGATTGAGACAAAGCTTCAAATTGGGTTAGCCTGGTCCGCCACACTTTTTCATTCCAATAAACTTAAATTAAGTTTTTGAATTGGTTTTGCGAAGTTATAGATGATTTGAAGTTTTCAACAGTTTAAATCTCTGACGACTCAGACGGTTTAAACTGGGCAGCAGCTAATTACGTCGCCAGAGAGGACCCAGGAGTATGTACAGCAAAGTGGAGACCTCGGTTGTGAAAAAGAGCAACAATAGGCAGAAGCGATGGCACGACAATAGAATGACGAGAGTCCGATGGACGCAGAGAACCCAAGATAAAAAAATTTGACAAAAACTAAGATGTGACTTTATTGCCACCAACTCTGCATTCTTTCGACGGACAAAGTCAAAAATTAAAAGGAGCTAAATATTTTTGGCAAGAAAATAGAGGTATTGTATGAGATTAAGCGGCGGAATTTTCGTGTGCCACGTAATGGGAAATATCCCCTTGTGCGCTTAATTTTGGAAGGGAAGATGAAATGACGCCGCAGGTCGATCAGGCGGTTTAGGAATTTAAGCTTCCTTTTATTCCTGGAGGGAAGATATCACTTAAAAAAGAAGAAAGGTTGAGAAAATTTTTCGCCCAGAATTAATGAAGATTTTTAGTGTTTACCTTATGAAAATCGGCCATTTTGATGTTTTTAAATTCGACGTTCTAGCTCTGAGGTACAGATTTTCTATTTTACATTTTCTATTTAAAATAGTTAGTCAAGAAACTATCTTCTATTTTACCCAAGCCTGAAATCACTATAAATAACACTAAGTATGATTATTTCTTTCCGTATGATATTGGTCGAAAGTTGTCAATTTAAATTATCGGTCAGTGTAATATTCAACTACTTATTTAATATTTTAATCATTATTTACATTTAATTACTTTTTTATTCAGTGAGGCTGATTTTTTTTGGAATTTTTTGCAATAATAAAAATGCCGTTCCAAAGCCCACAAGAAAGGAAAAATTTACATTTTCAACAAAACTTGAGAATGAAATTTTAAAAAAAGCCTTTCCTTCCCTTTCTTGTTTAAAATCTCAACAAATTTTAAATATTTATTCTTAAAATATTTCAACTCTGGGCTGAGCCAACCCGCTGTGGGATATCCCTAACCATGTCTGCTCCTATTAAATTTCATGATTAAAATGTTCTCCTTTCCGAAAACCCCCTCAAGCCCTATGTAGGCGTTGAAGTTTAACTTTTCAAGACGTCTGGTAAATGTCTCAACTTTTCGCCCGCATCCTTAATGATTAGGGTTGAAAAGAATGACGTGTCGATATTTAAAAAAAAATTTAAAGTCGATACCGCAGAGTTTGACAAGCCTCCATCAATGGTGCGGTGGACCCTTTAGGGCAAACGTGTCTCCGTGACGTGAACATGTAACGTAGTCGTGATAAAGATAAGAAAAATAACGTTCGACTTCTTTCGTGTTCTTGGTGATCTTATTTTTCCTTTAATGAAGAGAGGGAAACAATTTTTCCCCCGAAAATATAAAGATACATATAAATATCATTAAAACAATAGAACTCATCCCTAAGGGGATTTTAGGATTGAGACCTCGGAACGTTTAGACTATCATCCATTTCGAATTTATCACCTTAAGGCAATTCTTTCGATTTTTTGATTAGAAATTCGGAGATCAAGTATAGAGCGATCGTAGTAGGGTTAATTTTTTTTTGAAGAAAAATCTTAATTCTCTGATCTCGTATTGTCACTGAATCGGAACAGATCAGGATGATGAAAGAAAAAAAACACTTAAAATGAAAATTTTTTAGTGGTGTAATTACCTATTTTTTTTTATTTTACTGTTTTTGACCAGGTGTGCTCGAGTGCCATCGCAAACAATATCATAAACAGTAATTACAAATACCTGAAAACATGGAGCGGATTTTTTCGTTGAATCATTTCAGCATCTTGAGATGAACAGTAGTTCGTTTCTTTTATTTGTATTTTTTTTTCTCCTTCTTCTACTTCATCATCTTCTTCTTCGTTTAGTAATAATGATTGTTTATTTTTTTTCTAAGATGGAAGTCGATGGGATTTTTTTTTTGAGAATTGTAGCAACTTGGGATTTAAGTTAAGGACAAGTAAAAATGATAATTCAAAGTTTATGATTGAGACTTGGTCAGAGAAGCCAGGCGATTTAAAATTATTTGAATGAATTTGTCGACGTCAGAGTCAACTTGAATGAGTTAATGAATAACGCTGACGCCTATGACGGCATTAACTCTGCGCCTAGAAGAAGGTGGAAAAAGAAAAATTTTATTCTTGCATAAAGGAGAAAAGTAGGGAAATCCGGATCCGAAGAAAATGATAGAAACTGTGAGTGCATGCATAGCTTCGAACATCAAATCCAGACGTCGGTTACTTGGTCCGTACCTAAAACTTTGACAATTTGATTTGTGTCCAACTTGGCTAGACCGATAGATATTTCGACTGATTATTATAGTAATTTTCTTGTTGTTGTTGAAAGAACCGTGATCGCTCGGTGGTTTGCCCCGTGGCCTATGTGTTTGAATAGAGTGACAGACAGGTTGATGTTCATGTGGGAGCCTTTAAATTTTATTCAAAGAAAAAAAATTGTTCCATATTTTTTTTTAAAAAAATGCAGTCTGTGTCAGAGATTGGCGATCGTAATAGAAGTTAACACCTTGGAGTAGTGTTCCATTTTTGGGTGCAAGAATAAAATTTATATTTGGGAGTTTGCCAGTCTCACCCTCCTTAAATTTTTTCAGTTATTGGTGCTTAGCACATAATATTGGCCAAGGCACCAGAGGGGAAGTTGACGACATTTGAGATGTGGCTTTACCGCCGTGTAAAATAATTACCATTTGTAAAATAATTTCTCTTTATTTTTTCTCTCGTATCAACATGACAATGATAGAACAAACTCAATCTCTTCTGCTTTCTTCTTCCTTTGTCGCTTCCCGAATGTTAATGTTCGGGAACATTCCCCGGCCCGGCGGAGAACAGTCGAATTATCTTTGCTGTAGGTCTTCGGAATGTGCCTTTATTGGTTCTTACGATTGCTTCTCTTGTTTGTCCGTGTTTTAACATTGTTTCTTCTATTATTCCTTTGGACCAGGTGTTTCTCGGATGTTGTGGGTCAACATCCGAGAAACTATTCTATTTTGGCGGTGGCAAAAAATTGATAACTAAAGATGTAAAAGCTTTGAGAATGCCAAAGTATTGCGAGATCCAAAAGTCTGCCATAAATCTCAAGTGAAAATTATTACAAAATGATCCATTTTGGGTGTTGCTCGATTGTAACAGGCTCATCCGCAATTCCTTTCGACCAAACCTTTTTCTGACTAACTTGGAAATCGTAAACCCAGACTAGGCTCGACTCGTGCAGGACATAACCATAAGCATAACCGACTACATTTACGCGATCCACATTATTAATCATATTATTTAAGAAAAAAAAAACTATTCCTAATCCTCTTAATGAGCCGAAGACGAAACTTCGTGAATTTGCGTTATTCCGTTACAAAATGTCTGACATTGACTTTGCGCCGCCGCATTTTAATTTACTACTTCCACAAATCATCTACGATACTCTACTTTTAATGAGATTAATCATTTATTCCTACTCTTTTAAATTAATTTTCTTTTCTCTTTCTCCTTTAAATAAATGAAATCGGTCATTAATGTACAGTCCTAATAACTACCGTAATCACCCCATTATAAAAATACATATATTTAAATTTCCAATTCCGCACATTGAAAATGACTTTGTTAATTATTAACATATTAATTTTTTTTTTTTCCTTTCGGGGTTAATGCGAGGCTTTGGCCACGCCCTCATTACGATCTAGCAGCTTTTAAAAACAAAATTACTAACGTTTTTAAAACCTTCTACTAATGAATCAGCGCCTAACGAATCAACAAAGGATTCGTAATTATAAGATTAACCTAGCTCAAGACAAATCAAACCTTGTTTAATCAATATCGTGTGCGTGTGAGAAAAAAAAATGATTGGCACAATTATTTGTATGTGCGTGAAAAAAAAAGGTCAATTAAATATTAATTTCGATCTGTCTATATGTTTGAATCTATGAATACAATTGTACAATTGTTAAATTAATCCTTGGCGTTTTTGATGATTTTACAACATCTTTTGTTCGATTGTTTATTGATTACGTCATCAATCAATATCTTTTATTCTTTTAATCGAATCATTTGACGGCTTTTTTAAAGTTAGTTCGACTGCCGTGTTATTTGAAAGAGTGTTGGGAGGTTCTTGGGATTTTTACTGATATCCTAACGGGCGAACATAATGTAATCGGTGTGGGCTTGCTTATAAGGCATGCTTGCAATAAAAAGTTCTTTTTTTTTCTTCCTCTGAATATATCATGATCGCTCTATTATTGAAAACGATATTAAGTTAATTACATTTTATTGAATTTATGGAACGAATGGAGATAATATTAAAATTTGTTAATGTGGAAATGATTAACATTGGCACTGGGTAAAACCTACAAGTTTTCTTCGTGGTGGTTCTATTGCGCAAATATGTAGAGGAAGAATCGATAGTGTTAAGAGAGATCACGAATTGCAATAGGAGAGCAATTCTCGTCTTTGTTGTTTGATAGGGCTAAAAGTTTTATTGCTATTTCCCTCTACGCCCTCAACAATAGCGACCTATAAAAATATCTGCCCTTTCTCAAGATCCAAGGTCTTGAAATATATTATCGGTGTATCGTATCTTGAGGACTGGGTTTACCCTGCATAACATAAAGCATATAGCAGCACGTCCGTACTGGATCTGGAAAGATGGCTATATCTTTCTTCAGCTTTGGAGGTGTGCTTGGAAATGGAATTCTTGTGCCAAGCTCAAAACGAGTGTTTAAAAGCTCTGCAGACTTTAAATGGCAATGGGTCGGTGACAAAGGAAGATCAATAGTGATGGAAAAGCGAGAACCAACAGAGGTGGATTTAAGAAAATAAGTGAGAAGTGAGGGAGACAGAAGGAAAAGTGACTTGATGTTGCGATTGAGACCGTGGACGGATTGTTACCTGAGAGAGAACTTCGTAGCGGTAGAAAAATTCAGGATTGATTAAATTCAGGGACAAGGACTCAAACTGGCGTCGACTGCATATCCTAGCGAGGTAGCGCCAGAAGCCGAGCCTATGAAGTAAGTTAGAAGCATAGGAAAAGAGAACATAAACACTACCACAGTGAGCGAAGCGGACGAGAACGGCTCCGTACGTATCGATAACCTGGACCTAAAAAACTGGCAACTGATAGTTAGCAGGAAACCCTACACACTGCAATTCTTTCAAGACTTTGGTAGCATAGCGGCCAAACCACTTGCCAAAAGAAAAGACAGGCGAAACCCCTTGGCTGCGCACTATGATGGTCCGAAGGGACAGAGGCACTGGAAAAGCATTATCAGCTCCGGCGCAGCTAATACTTCTTAATGGATATTTTAGGAAGATGACACGTGATCCTCGTTTGTTTTTTCACTAATACGACTATTTACGAATGTGTTGCAAGGAAAATTCTCAGGATTGAAACGGGCACATCATTATTCATGTCTCACAGCTCACAGATCAACGACTTCCACAAGAATATTCAGCAGCCATGATGGCACACGCCGCTTTCAATTAAAATCAATTCTTGGATTAAGTCTCCGTGATTGCTGTGGAAGTCCTTATTTTCATTAACCTGAATGGGCAAGTTTACCATCATGGCTGGCGAATATTCTTTTTTTGGCAGAGTTTGCTTGTCTCTAGCAGGTGCTTATATGGCTGCTGCCCTCAAACAAAAAAATTTTAACCTTCCGATCTATACTGCCTGCAGTAGCATAGCCACTGATCAGCAGCATCGTTTCTTCCCTACATCAAACAACTTAGTTAAGATTCCTTAAAGCAGAACCATGGTCTTTAAAAATTCCAACAAGTTTTTTTTATTCCTTGATTGTTTGCACCTACAAACAACACGGAGCACCATGTATCACCCTGTATCTCATTGTTTGAAGAACCAAGAAAAAAAAAAACGGTTTCAGTCAATTGGTTTTCGTGTTCATCGAAGTGAAAAAAAAATCTCCATACTAGTATGCTAATAAACATATTCATGCAAATATTTTCTTTTGTTCAATAAGTGCTCTGCAAAAATAAATATGGAATCTTCCCTGGAAAATAATATCGAGAAACGCAAAATCATTTATTTTTCTTTTATACACAACTGGAAGTCCGATGGAACCAAACAAACGTATATGACATAAGTAACTGAGGATAGAGATCTAGATAAAGCTAATTGATTCTCAAATCTGCAAATTCATGTAACCATTACATACGATTTCGACATGGAAGAAAAACCGGAGACAATGTTTAGCATTATTACCTTATTAAATCTGAGTGAGATCGTCCTGCTTGTCATTATATCTATTGTTTCCTATATGGAATACTCACCTACAATTACATTTGCATTAGTTTTAACATTCGAAAATACCATTAACACGTCACTTCAAAGCATCCTGAAAAATTGAGATGTGTTGCACTTGCCCGTATAATCATCTTTATTATTATTACTTTTTTTTTTATTTTCATGTTCTTGAATTCTGATGTTACACATTGAATTGGAAATTACAATGGCGCAAAATAAAAGTACGCATGGTTAGTTTTGAAATTAGAACAGATGTATGTAGCAAAAGAGTGTAGTAGGACTTGCTTTGTCATATGATTTGTAGGACGGTTTGAATGATGGCTAAAATGAAATTTTTAAGAGAATTTTAAAGTGCGAGGGTTGAGGAGGAAAATGTCAAAGTGAAAAGATTGATGGTTGGGTAAAGGACGATGGCAAAGAATGATGATACTGAAAGAATGTTTGAAGAAATTTCCAGGAACGTCTCTATCGTAAATGCATCTTGGGGAACAAGCCTAGGGGTGTCAAAGCGAGGTTGAAAAGTAAGCAGAAAAAAGGTTAAAGGGGGTGCAGATTCAGTTTTGCCCAAGATATTTGTGGCGCCAACATTGTCGACCGAGTGCAGTGCGTGCTGGGAGTAATGCATCTTCAAATGAGTTTCGCCTGCAAGAATCTGGTTAAATTAAGGGACAGCTGAGAAAAATCTGAAATTGAAAAAGATTTTAATTCCTGGAATTATAAGGCTATTTTTGGAAATCAATCGGATAAGGTAAAGTCCTGGCGCCACAAACTGAGATCCTGCTTGGAAATCCGAGCCTTTATGGGAATATTTTTACAATCAAGGAATTCTAGTTTTCTTCAGTCCAAAACTGCACGAACGTTTTGATTAATGAATCACTCGAACCGACTGGATTTCGTCGAGCCTGATAACAATCGAATAGACTCTTCTCCTTCGCCTGATCGTGATCGTGGCTCTGTGTTTTCGCAAATTGACATGTTCTCTCTTGCAATGGGCTGTGTTACAAATTTGACCAGCAACAAAACTGATTCAAAGAGCTCATTATATCAATTGCCTAAGCTCTTGCGATTTTCACAAGAAGAGGATGACTTCATCAATGAACTTGTGCCCATTTCAGTAATCAAACCTCACATCTAAATTACTATTTAGTGAAACATTTAAACTGCACATTTATAATTATTACTTATGATCCAAATAACTGCAAGCTTCATACTCCGATACTCGTCATTACTGACAATGTTATGAGATCATCAATGAACTCAAAGAGTAGATCTGCTTGAACACCGACAAGATGGGCAACGAACCAGCAACCCTGACGCTATTTAACAAATTACTCACTGGGCCAAGAAGCCAGCGTGCACTTCATTTCAATTCTGTTCGGATATTAAAACAAAACAATTTAAATATTTGGTAATAGCTCCCCCATTACCTTTAAACTTTTAGCTAAAAAATTCAAATTTTCGAAGGATTCGTTAAATTATATTATAAACGTATTTCCCATTTTAATATCGGTATAGCAGAGAGAAGAAGTTGTAACGAATGCTCTTCATGGCCGTTATCTTGCACTTCTCAACTGACCGTATCAAAATGCTGTATCTTAGTAAGTACTTACGACCTTTAAAGTAAGCAACCTGAACAACCGACCTAGTTTTTATTACAATACTTATAATTTTTTTTTTCGGCGAGTGCTTGATCAATTTAATTAATCTCTGATTAAGTCCATTAGGTGACAATCCAATCCATTTTCACGTAAAAGAAATATGTTTTATAAGTTTGTTAAGTCTGAGTCGAGAACCCTCAAAAAAACGTGCGCGGGTTGTTAATAACACGGGAAAAGAATAATAAAAAAAAAATTTAGACGTGTTATTGCAAAGATTGGCACATGGTGTAAATTTCATATCCGCAGACAATTGTTAATTTGTACATTGTTGCTAATTTGCATCATTGTTATTGTACGGTACTTGTTTTGATTGCGTCAGTCTTTCGGCGCTTTTTTATCTAAAACAAACGCCGAATGCGTTTAACGCATCAACTGATTTTCTTGGTTTTTGCCATTAGAAAAACAATTAGATATCCATGTTAAGGTCGGGGCAATTCGCCGATCTCATTCGCCCAATGAAAAATTTTAATCGGGGAAACGTTAAGAAAATAATGATAATAATGAACGGAGGTAAAGGAAAGAAAAAATTTTGTCCGTGACATTCAGAAATTGAAGGGGGGGAAGGGGGATAAACAATAATACACAGGTCAGTCCTTAATTACTCGGTCGCAGACTACAAGTCGGATAAATCAATTCTGGCATGCACGATCCTCGTATTACAATCAATTACTCCGTAGCTCAACGTTGATATTTGTGTTCCACTTTTTTTCGACACTCCAACCATTTTTGATTTACCGTTTCATTAATATTTTCCAGCGGATTGCAGTAATTTTTTTTTTTTCGAGAGTTTCAGCTGGATAATACTGATGAATGCTTACGGTTATTAGTGTTATTACGGTAGCTCTGGCCGTGTAAAGGAAAATACTCGTGCCTGTGGAAATTTTATTGAGATGAAATTACATCGCCTATAATTAAAGTTTGTATTTCAGGTGAGGTGCTGTGGGTGAGATGGTTGTTACACCAAGCAGAGGCCACAAAGTACTACAGAAAAAGATTTCTAGAGTGCGGAGTTTTCAGAAGAAGGAATTGATTGGTGCTTCGGAACTAGAGACTTGGAGTATCCAGAGCGGAATGGTGAATGTGCTTATTAATCGAGAAATGATATTGTGGGTGCTGATTGTGGAATGCTGAATGCATGGTAAGTAGAGGGACCTGAAGCCGAATTATTAGTGTTTAGTTGGAGTACTTTGTGGTAGCATCACTGGATCCTCACTGGACTCCAGGGACTGAAAGTTGAAAATAGTTGAAATCCAATGATAGCGCCTAATTAATCAAACGAACTTCAGCTCTGGTTCCTGGTCTTCTTATTCTTCTTTCTTTGTCACCCTCGTGACCGAGTATAGGCAACCTCTCTGCACATATCTGAGTAATGCGCTAATGTAATGCACGCGGGACCTCCTATTATAACTTCGAATCCGAACGACAAGTTAAAGAGGCTATACCAGACATGTTACCACTTGCTGGCTAGTCATAACCTTGCAACGGGGACCAAATCCAAATGACAGCGCACTATTATGTGAATTATGTTTACATGACCAGGGGTGGAATTCAGTCGGGAAAAATCCACCGCATTGTGAATTCGACCACTAGACTCCTCGATTGTGAGTCGGGTACGTTATCCACTGCGCCACGAGGCTAGCCTGGCCTCTTAAGTAAAAGGAAAATATCTGTCTAGTCTAGAACTCAAAAGTCAGTGCTAGACTGCATAGAGTTTTTTGGAATGAGAGATACGAGTCTGCAGCAAGTGCTACACATTGCAAGTCCTCCCAACTTTTTTTGCAGTACTTGTAATTTGAAGGAAATGCAAAGTCCCCGAGAGGTACAGTTTTTAAATTTAAAAACGATTGGCAATAATTCTGTTGCGTCCGCCACCAACCGCTATTACTATAGATATGCTCAAGGAGTCATCACTGCAACTAGAGCTAGGAAATTGCTTTTGCTTTTGCTGTTGCTACTCTTACTCGTTCGAAATGGTCCAAGAGTCCTAAAAGCCCTTTTGGTGTCTAAAATCACTCGCCGAGTTAAACTAGTTTGTAACATAAATATCCTGGGTCCTTATTTCCTAGGTACGTCCAAAATCTCGAAATAACGAGATAGAAAAAAATAATCCTAAAAGATTTTTGGCTGAAATCAAAATTTTTTGAACTCCCCCAACAAAATCAACTTTCGACGCCGATGGCTCACGCCAACCTCGGTGAAATTTTTCGAAAAAAAAAAAATTCGCTTTCTCGCAATGATCTATATAACTAATAAAAATCCTGCAAGACTTAAATTGATGATCAAATGTTTATTTCCCACCATGACGGTGTTCATAAACGCGACCATTTGTCATTTCAGGGTGATGTATTGCCAAGAACGAGTTCTACCACGGAGTGAATTCCGTATTTGCAACGGCTACTTAAGACAGTAGGGATAAGATACTTGCAAACATTAATTTATTTTCCTTTTAACTAAGCGCCTGCCTTCCGTTTGTATGTTCTCGCCCCCTTTACCGCCTATTGCTTTGTTTTCCTTTAATAAGAAATAACCATAAAAGTCGTTAAACTGATCGAAAACAAATCTTGAAACAGAATCCGGTATTTAAAGTATTTCTGTTACAGTTAAGCCTAATGGTTGTCGATGATAATGACGGTTTTTAAAAGCGGCGCAGACTGCCGAAACGGGTTTTTAATTTTAAAGCTATTTAAGTACTCTGTCGTTCAATTTCTTTATTTGGTTAATACGGCATTAGGAAAATAATAATTTAATGGTGAATTAAAATTAAAATTCATTTTTAACAACGGGTGGTTAACGATAGTGGTCATTTTTGTTTATATCAATAGAGTTATTCAACACCCTCGAGGAATCCCGCGTGGTAGGCCTAATAAAAATAAAAAAAAGGCGATGCATGAAAATCCTAACCTCAGTCATTATTATGAGACACATATAAAACTTTTTTAAGAATCGTGAGCTAAGTATATTTTTTTCAATTAATTTTTAGTAAAAATTCTTTTATAAAAGCCGTGCCTACTCTATATGTACGCTTGTGTGGTCAGTTTACTAAAATCACCTAACTATTATTCATTGGCGACGTGACATTTTCATTATGATGTGTCAAGTTTGCGCCATTATATAGGAAATTGAATTTACTTTTGATGTATGCGTTGTTCCGATGCATTCCGCGATTGATGCCACATTTTTTTGCAGTGTTAATTTGAATAAGAAATCTTGAAATTTTGCTCTGGGGGATTTTTTTACGGGTTTGTGTTTCTTAATGGGGCTTGTGAAAGGATGCGCCTAAGTTATCAAGATGTAGTAATTTTGAGGTTCTGAGAAAAATTGGAATGGGCCGTCGTTTGAATGAACGTTGAATCGAAGTTCCGATATAATTTTGGAGGCCTTCTGTCTTGGTGGTTCAAGTCACCACAAGTCCGCATTTTGACTGACTTTCCAGATCCCAAAATTCGGTGGCTCTCGAGCAGTGTTCAGAAGAATCAGAATGAAGCCAGAGACCCTAGCTAGAGAGACTAGATAAAGAGGAGGGTACACTCCGGTTGCAGCAGAAGGTTGTGGGCTGTGCGCCGTGTTGGAAATTCGCCATGTTGCATGTTAGTTTATCGTTTAGGCGGTAGGATTATGCACATGCTAAGTGACGGAGCCCACAGCCAGATAAATTTTTAAACATGCAACATGGCGGCAGAATCTTAATTAATCCATAAGGAGGTGCAAGAGTGCTCCCTCCGTCTCTACCTAGTCTCTCTAACCTCAGCAAGCGACCCTGCCGTCCGGAGGTGAGACCCACAGTTCCTCCTGCCCTGCCCTACCGAGATCTCTCAGTCATTATCAGCGATGTGGGGCGTCAGTGTTCCGCCGAGTCAAAACTGCCTGCTTAATACTCGTAACCGGATGGGAAAGCAGGGTTGGTTGGAGGGATCTCTTTCTCTTTGGTAGAGACAGGGGCTCTCAAGGAAATTCTAATGCAAAAGTATTCCATTTTTTTTGCTCCACCCACAGGAGACATTTTTGAATTATTAAAAAATTACCTTTTTATTTTTGGTAAGCTATTAATTCCTTTTAAAAGGAGCAGTTACGGATATATACGTTTAACTTCTTTAACCTGACCCACTTTCTGATTTCAATGACCATTCCTCAGGAAGATATAGTCACCGCTTAAACACATAGTTGTGTGTTGTCAGTGTTTACGGCTTAATTCAAACTCGACTTTAACTATGATTCATTTCTCAAATCATTAAACAACAATATCTTTGAATAAAGCCATAATCACCGCCTTTTGCGTTTACCATGTTCCTCCTTTTAAATTTTCCTGCCTCAAAGCTTATATTCCGAGAAAAAATGACAGTTTGAAGTTGAAATGTTAAAAGATTAACGTAATTGCACCTTTAGGAACAATTAATAGCCTTTACGAAATAAACTGATAGACGGTAGTTACTATGTTCACCTCTTCACCTCTCTTCAGCCACTTGTCTAAAAGTTGCCAAAAAGAAACAAAAAAATACTCAAGAGCTGCTAATTTAAAAACACCAGCCCTTCTTCACCTTTCTCACTTTTTATGTAAAAAAAATATCCATTCAGCGCATAGCACTTATTTTCAAATACGTGCGCCATCTATCAGTAACACGATATGATCCTGATATCCCAACTAAGGTTCAAAATACCCATAACAACCACTCCTAAACATATTTCTGTTACAAAATCCACACCTTCACAAAACTATTCCCTTCGATTTTTTTTAAAAAAAAAAAATTACATTTACTCTCTCTCAAAATCATTCAACAATGTAACAACCCCAAATAAGGGATACTTCCATTTTTGATAAAAATTCTCGTATGGTTATCACGATAACGCGAGAGAAACATCATGTACTCCTTCGGCTACTGTTGATTTAATCTAGGACGTGAGCCAGTGCTCACTGCCATTACTAAACTATCACATTTGCATGCTAAACCCGAATGCATGGAATAGTAATGATTTTTTTAACAAAAAAATGACAGTTTACCTCTTTTTCCGAAATGTTTAGCTTACACATTCGATTTTAAGCCCTTTTGACGGAAGGAGGTGTAAATTGTAGGTCTACATTCGGATATTTTCTCAGTTAAATGATTTAAACGACCGAATTATACTTAAATCCTCGTCATGCTTCTCAGCTTTTGATTAAATCCTGCCCCTTAAAATTTTAAATCCGGCATCGAGAAAAAATTTTTCGAACTTTCTCCTTTTTTTTTTATTTTAAAAGTAATTTACCTAAGAGATTAGACGAGAAACAATAACCTGCTCGATTGCCTTGTAATCGATCACAAACACCATTAATATATCGTTATTCTTAACATATTTTAATGTCATTAGTTCAAAATAGTTTAGGCCGAAGAATTTTTTAAAAAAAAATGATAAATAAAATCCCTGGAGGGTGTTTGCGGAAGTAGTTCATTTTAAATGTACGAATTTTTATTCATGACCATTATTACATTCGGACCGGTCTTTAGCTCATGTACGAAAAGCATTAACCAATTACCGGCCCCTACAGAAAATACCTTAAATTCCGACTGGCGCTTCTGAGATACGAGATTACCACTCGGGAGGCCTTAATGGAGCAACTTGCCTAATTACAATATCATATATTACGGCTCAACTTAAATGATCATTATGATTAATGTTTATAATGGACCTAATTTTAAGATTGGATCTTTTGGATGGGTTCGTCGTGTAAAATTGTGCTTGTTTGTGTTTGTTTTGGTGCGTGTGGTTTCGTGGTTTGTACCTTGGGGTGTTTAATTCTTTTGATGTTTGTGATTGCCGGAAGGACAGGGCATCATTTATTAATTGTAAATCCGGTAGTTTGAGCTGTTGTTTACAACTCATATGAAAAGGGATAAAGAAATTTATGAAGTTTAACATGTGTGATGTCAATATTTTAACGTTTAGTTGAGATGCGCTGGTGCCAGGCATTGAAGGATTTTTTTAATGTTGATAATTTGTTTTCGTTTTTAGTCTAATATGATCTTTTTTTTGTTTTTAGGATATTGAAATAAGCTATGGGAATTAAGGGCGACTCAGAGTGATCTTAAGAATAGAAATGGAACAGAAAACTGCAGCAAGGAGAATCGTGAACTAATGGGTGTCAGCTATGAACCCGAAAACCACAAATAGATTTCTTAAAAATAAAACTCTGAAGGATGCAAAAATAAAGCTGTACAAGACCATGACAGAAGCTTTATGTTTGGAAGTGAATCATGGGTGGACACCAAACATAATCAATCAATCAGTTGAGATGAAGTTCTTAAGAAGAGTAAAGGGTTGTCCATTACTGGACTAAATCTGGAATGAAGACATTCGAGAAGAGTTGAATATCTTTGCTATGAAGCAGAGGATATGAGAAAACAAGAGCCACTGGATAGAGTATATTGAAAGAATAGAAGAATCCTTGGTAAAGCAAGCAGTTCAATACCGTCCGTAAGGCCGTCGCACCGTCGGGCGTTCGTTCAAAGATGGAGTGATTAAATATTCAACGTAACCTTGAAGACGGAACAGACTGATTGCTAATCCTTGTACTGAAGAAGAAGAAGAAAAAATGGAATGGTGCTTGAATAAGGTAAGCTTTCAAAAAGAAAAATCAATAAAAGTTTTCGGAAAGTCGATCCGGTCGATTTTCAGATATGTTCTTAAGTTCGAGTACAGTAACTAAAATTTTTGTGGTAGCGAATTTCTTTGGTGGGCCCCCCTTTAATGTTCGAGGGGCAACTATATTTACTAATTTTTGCCCTCTAGTGGGCCCCCTTTTTTTAGTGGGCCCTCCCGCGCCGCGGTGGCTGCGGGGGTGTTAGTTATGCCACTGTTCGAGTATGCAATCCAGTCATTGTTTACTTGTTCTACTGCTGTTTGAGAACCAATCCGATTTGAAAATCACGGTCTTATTAACAGGTCAAGAAACTCGTTTTCCAGAAGTTCCTCACTACATTGCCAAATTTTTTTTGCTGCAGTAACGGATTTACCATTAGGCAGATTAGGCAACGGCATAGGGGCCGCTCGCGAAGAATGGATACAGGGAACAAGAAAATAAAGGCATGAAATTGTTTGACTTGATTGAGGAAAGGGGCCTCAAGCCGGCTTTTGCCTAGTGGCCGCATATGTCAAAATACGGCACCGATTTCCTGATTCGGTCGATGAGTGAGTATGCTGCCATTTTTTGAAAGTAACGAAGATTTATTATGCAGTTGCCTCTTTGTCCATAAACTGATTCCATTGCCATTGCTGTTGTACTATATCTTCAGAAAAGGGAAATCTTAAATTGACCAAATGTCAAACTGCAAAATTTTTTACTTTCAGATTACTTAAACCCCTTTAAAATTTTTTTGTCTGTACAGAATGTTTCGTCTCTTAATTCTCTCCCATCTGTTCTTTCTAAAATACCTTAAATATTTTAACCACATTCTTAAGACAAAAACACGGTTAATCAAACTCGAAATGAGCCTTATTTGTGCATCAAGTCTACCCGTCTGCGGGTACATTGACTGTTATTTCCTCACGACCCAACTTCTGAGAATAGTGAATCTGTAAAAAAAAATATTATTATGCCAGAATAATTATAATAATTATTCATAATCAGAAGCATTAGGTAAAATCGATTCGAATCTTTACGATGTTTGCATTGTGTGGGTAAAAGTTGAAAATCTCTTCATCTAATAATACTTAATCGGTGTTTGCTGCATTAGCCGGTACCTCGCCGTATCTAAATCTATAAAGTTGATAACCTTAAAACACTACCGGGCCGTAAATCAAAAAGATATTCGCAAAGAAAATCTAATATAATACTCCGTAGATAGCGCGGCTCCCGCAAATTTTAAAACACCTAAAACGGTTTTTGTTTCTCACGATTCTCCGATGACAATCCAAACGGTACAGAATTCAAAGAATAATTAAAAAATTAATTAACGGGATCGAGATAATGACAATTTTAAGAGCACGATCCTGATTTAGGTCTTTGTGGTACTTATGTTGACATTTCCCTTTAATGCAGATTGAGAGCGGGTTGAAGTAAAACATCATGTATATAATTAAACGAATGATTAGGGAAATTAATTATCGATGTAATTTATAGATGGATGCGGTACCTCCTGCACGAATCAATTTTCCATCTCTTATTTTTATTTTTTTGCCTATAAAAAAAATTAAATGATGAATGCCGTTGTCTCGAGTTAATTTTATTCAAGACGCGCAGTCATTTTAAGAGGAATGGGAATGATTATTTCGTTCGTTTTAGTTTGGCAAAGAGAAATTGTTGCGAATGAGGTTTGCGAGATTTATTTGCTTATGAAAATGAATGGAGCAGTTGAGCAGGCATGGCTTAGCAATAAGGAAAATATTTTCAAATATTTTGGAAGGCCCAGAATCTTTTTGAGAAACTAAAGTAAAAGTTGAACGGCAGTATTTGATAGGATTAAAGCCAGCAACGTCAGATTTGCTATATTGAAAAAGCGTAGTTGAAAAATTTATTCCTGAAAATGGACGAAGAACAAAAACGAAGATTCAGGAACAAAGGAGCAAAGATTCTACTGAACGACGGGATTTGGAAAAAATGAAGAGCTCCGAGCATCGTCGAAGATAGAATATTTGACAGTAGACATAAACAAGGAAGTGTTCAAGAGGAGTGAAGAGGCCTGAAAAAAAGAAAAATTATCGAAGAATTTTAAAAATCAAATGAGAGAATGGAAAATTCTTCATGAATAATAAAAAGCAAATCCGGTGACATCGATAGCGCTGCTGCTTCCTACTAGAATATGGGTTCTTGAATGATTTGACGATTGTTGCCAAAGTCACTGTGTCTTCAATTCAGTATGGATCGGCCCAAGCGCACCAGTTGCTCTTTGGCTCAAGTAAGCTCAATTCAGCAGCTTATCTTTTAAAAAAATTTATCCTTTATTTTCTCTTTTTTTATAATTAGGGCTAGATCCTGTTCTAGAACAATACAATCGCTTAAACAACTATGCCCTTGTCAAACAAAAAACTCAACAACCCCCTAATTACTGACATTAAACTCCAGTTCAGCTGACAAGTACAAGACAACTACATCTGGAACGAAATTATGCATGCAAGTGCTAAAAAATAAATGGAATCCACAGCGAATTTCCAGCTGTGATGATATATTGATACATAACTCGTGAATCAATAATTGTACAAAGACATCCAAATAAATTAAAGAAACCTGACGTATTAACAGATTATTGATCAAAATGTAGCCTAAAAATTCATCTACTAATCAAGTCACTGTCGTGAACCTAATATTTTTTAAAGTAGAGGGGGATCTCAACCATGATACCACTTGCTGTTTTGCTTTTGGCTCATGAATATAAAAACGACCTTAGAACTTCACATTAGCTGGGGGCTAAAAATAGAATCACAAACCGACGCAAACTCTTTAGCCCAAAAAAAAATTAATCACATTTCCTAATGACTTCAACATTAGCACCAATGCAAAAATGATAAAAATGATCAACACTCGACTTTTCCTTCCATGCACACCATAGAGAATTACCCTAATGAGAGGGGCATCCCAAGGCACCTTTAAAAAAAAAAAAATTAACCCGAGCTAGAAAGAGAAAAGTAAGAAGAATCGGGCATCACAAAAGAAATCAATTTTCACGCCATTTTAAATCTGAATGATTTCTGGTGCCCATTTTTAAACTTCGTTAACTTGAAAGTGATGAATGACTTAACATGGCGCATGCGAATACTCTCAACCATTTAACATTTGACGCTGCAGCACGTTTGTGCATCGCGCATCGTTAACAATTCATTACACTTAAACTCATCTTATTATTTCATTAAAATAAAAAAATTTAGTCATGCGCATGCCAAAAGTTGCCTGTTCATACATGCATGCGATTTTTGAAATTACAAAATTAAATTTACAAAAGAATGGACTCAACCCGCGCAAAACTTGAGCACTGTTTGATTTCTACTCTAGTTTATGCGAATTAGCAGTAACCGATGTAATAAATTTCCTAGGACTCATGAGGCAAAATGACGGACAATTCATCAATCTGACAGACACATTTGTGCGGAAAGTTTGGCTCGTCTTTTTATTTTTTGCTTTTGCGGTTGTTAGGTCGCCTCTATAATTAGAAAAGGTACCGTATTAATTCGGTTTATATAAATATGCACAAAATTGAGTTTAAAGCTAATACCGAATATGATTTGAAAATTACAGATTCCACGGAGGAAGAAGCCGCGTTCTTTAACAGTTTAATTCTACTCTTAATTTATAATTTATTTTATTACATTTCGTACATATCACGTCCGTAGTCGCCCTGTACTCGATTATCGAGTTTTTTTTTTTTTTGTAATATTATTTTATTTTAAATCGTGTCTCATTTTTGTATGTACAACTTTTTTAATTAACCAATGTAATTTAAGCAATATGATGATATTAGAACATTAATTATGAAAAGGTGGGCCTTTACCGTTTAGTATTACAAGATATTAAATTGCATATAAGTTCCAGTCTATAAAAATGTGATGTTAATTTTTTTGTTATTTGTTTTTATTCATATATAAAAACAGTCTATCAGTCACGATTACAATCGGGTAACGAAAAACAGTGTGCAGCTTACTGGACTGGTTAGGACCTTTCATGACCTAACGAACTAGTATTTGATTTGTGAGTTTTGAACATAATAAACGAGTATTGATTTCATCGACTGATGTTTCAACTTGATTCATTCGTTTATCTGTCAGCGACTTTGTTATATTTCGGGATTTTGTTCTACACTTTATCAAATTTTTGGACGATATTTTAGTATTTTTGTTGAAGAAAGAAATGTTACCATGAGGTATATTATCCCCCTCTTCTTGTTTAAGAGCTAGCGAGAAATCTGATGGCGAGGAAAGATACGAGAGGAATGAAGATGGTTAAAAAGTAACTAAGAGCTACAATAAAATGCCTGAAAGCAACAAAGATTACTGGAACAGCGAAGAGCTCTGATGAGAGAAACGAAGATTTTCGAGAAGTACAGAAGAAGCTCGAGCAAAATAAAGAGCCACATAGAATCTCAAGCATGAACAAAGAAGAACCGAAAAATGCAACGAGTGTCCAGGATAAGCAACAAAGAATCTCGAACATTAGAAAGAATTTTGAACAGATTTAAAAAACTTGAGCGTATGAAAGCAAATTTTATGGCTCCCAAAAAAGGCTTAGTGACACCATGGTTTTAAATTATAGGCATAATTCAGACAGGAGTACAAAATGCTTTTATTCCCATTTCCTCTTTTTAGTATCCCGTCATTTAGTCACCACAAAATTGTCACTGCGACAACTTGTCACCGTTATAATATGTCATTAAGACATTTTGTCACTTTTACAATAGGCCACTAACCAAATTTGGAAGCTGGCCACTCGCCCCCTCATTAAAAAAAAAAAGAAATTTATGAGGATTTTGATAAGCGAGTTGAGCGGATTGTTAAAAGATTTGATGAGTACAGAGAAGACGATGAGATTTTAAAATATTTGAGGCTTTTAGTCATAATTTTGGGGAATTTCTAAAGGAAAGCTTCGTTCTTTTTTTTTTTTTGAACTGCAAGATACTTTATTTTTTATACTGCATTTTTAAATTTGATTTTTATGCTAATAAAATAAAATATAAAAATATAAAATATAAAATAAGCAGTAAAACTTACCAGCACTAGTGTCATTTAGAAAAATTAATCTACTAAAAAAGAAAATGACCAGTAGAAGACAAAACTATATGGTGACAGAATTTATGGTGACAACACTTATGATGACCAAAAAAGTTATGGCAAAAAAGGAGATGACAAAACCGTCGTAGTAGTTACCAAAAAGCCACAGTGACACTTTGACGTGGTGACCAGTTTGACATAATGACAAAAAAACAGTGACAAAATGACAGTTACAAAACGTCGTACAATCCCTCTTTTTAAAGAAAAAGCTTCAAACTTTATGACTTGTCAAAAGCGAATAATCAAAACCATTAAAAAAGATTAATAAACCTATTATTAGAAATTGTTTTCAAGGCAAACTCAAAATTAAAATCTTAAATATTGTCCAAGACGCTATTGATCTTGCGGTGCCATATTCCACCCGAATATCCATTTTTAAACATAACACTGCTCTTAGGTCGACATATCGAAACGATAAGGACTTAACTTTTTAATTACCAAATGAGGTTATAATTTCAGCTTCATACTCATTTTTCCACGTGTTGACATAAAGTCAAAAACTCTTAACGTGATTACATATTTTTTTTTTAAATCGTCCGTTCGATCAATAAATTCTTATCGTTGCCACTATATCGCTTTAACAATTTCACAGCTTTTTTTTTTTTTTTGTTTTTTAAAATTGAGATGCGGCAATTCGCCTAATCTTGTTTAAAAACAAAATTCATCGCAGATTGTTTTAAGATTATATATGATCAGCCGGTGAAATATCGTTTTGGGAAAATTCATTAGTTTCGCTTCTATACGGATCATAAAGAAAAGACGATTTTAATCTGGCCGAGTTTTTTTTTTATAGAAGAATAAAGAAAAAAATCTGTACATCTTGATAAAAATAAAAGAGGGAAAAGCGAAACGTGTAATCATAATAAACAGCTATTAAAACAATATTTATATCCATAGATACACAAACAGATATCATAATTAGATATGTTAATTAAAGATGGATCCGGTCGTTGCTATCTTTTTTTTCCTTCGCCTTCTTCCCTTTGAAATTTTATCACGGTTATTATATAGTTTTGATATGTATTATAAGTAACTTAATATTTTGTTTGTAATTATAACCGAAGATGTTTCAGGACGGATTAGACTCACAAAGAAAATGCTTTGACCCTTTTCTTTATATGTAAAATTTTTGAATAGATTGTTCATTAAAATATTAGAAAGTAGGAGCATAGGCTGAGCCAGATTTGGTGTTTGGGGGTGCTTGAAGAGCAGTTGGCTGAATTTTGGTTTGATTTAAGACGACCCAAGAGTCATTAGGTGCTTGTGCAAGTTCGTTAGTCAAATTTTGAGTCTCAGCTAAGCTCATATGAGTTAATATTGAGAAAAATTTTCGCTCAGATGTGCACATTAGATTCACAAGATCTATTTACAGGATTGAGCCAAACTCCGAAATATACGACGGTGCAGAGAAAAAATACAAATGCTGTTAGAAAAGTTTATAAGGGTTTAGTAGCTGTTAGGCCTAGAATGACTCTAGATACCAAATGAAAAGTTTGAGTGTTGAGCCAAATTCTCCACTGTAATACTTTCTCTGGCGCCGCTCATGACGAGAAAAGGAAAATCATTCTGCTCATATCTTAGAAATTTTTAAAACATATCCTCAAAATGATGAGTTATATTTTTACGAGAAGAGAAACGGGCGTACCTAGTTTAAAAACTAAAGAGCATTATAAAAAAAGAGAAGATAATTGCGACATAATCAAAAGGGTCAAACGATTTCGCGTTTCGCAATTAGCCGTATTTATGTTTAACAATCCAGGAATTTAGCGTGACGCCATGCCATGAAACATTTTCGATGTAATCGTAATAGGGATTCAAAAAACATTGAAGAAAACTAGATTTGAAAAAAAAAAAATGAACTTCGGCAGATACCGCACCAGATAACGTTTTATTTGCTTATACATGCATTCTTGACCCTGTAAATTATTTATGGCTCAAACCCGTTGCCCTAAGTAAACTTCAGATTTATAAAAAAAATCCAGACCCGGATTAAATGAACATAACGTCATTCCAGTCCCCTTCATATATCTTCCCTCACGTGCCGCGCGCGCTAAAATATCAAAACAAAAAATATGGAGAATTCCTAATTTCGTGCACTTTCTACCGTGGCAAAAACATTCGAGAGGGGCTCATCAATATGAGATAAACTAGATTAGGTGTTCACACTTGCAATGCTAATGACGGTTATCAATCAAATGAAGGAACTTGTCGGATCCATTGGTTCCAGTAATTCAGTGGCCACAAGGTCTTCCCACATGTAAACTTGTATCTTTTTTAACTAAGACATCCTTGTTGTTTTTGTTTTCTTTTTTTTTTTTTTTGCGCTGTTCTTGTCATCGTAAAGAGAAGGTCAGAAAAATCCCCTGTTATTGTTGGGATATTTTGCTTCTTGAAAAGTCAAATGATTAATTTTTCTCTGACCTTTCTGTACGTTTCATTCTGGATTAAGCAGATTATGGTTGGATATGGATATTAGACATTTAAAGTTATGCGTGAGGAGATGGAAATTGCGTCAAGTTTCCACTTATTGTGAGAATCATTAGGGTATCGCAATCGCTATGTCCCTCCTTGATCTTCTCTTCTCATGGTTCGAACTCGCATTTTCTTTGGTAATGTAGGCTAAGTTATTAAAGGAAAAATTATGTGGGGCGTTTGAAAAATAGAGTGAGCTACATATTCTTTAAAATATTTGACTGAGTTTTTAAATTTAGCGAATCGACGATCCTTTAGTTGATAGAATGCATCGTGTTTGACGAGAGGACCTAAAGCTAAAGCTCTACATAAAGCTCTAAGCCAAGTTTCTTGGACTTGGCCACTAGGCTGCAGTTCAAAAAGGCGGGTTGTCAATTTCAGGGAGCTTCTTTTAGACTTTTGGTGAGAAATGACGGTTATGGATATGGATAGAGGCTTACAGACGCCTTATAGAGTTGGCAGGATTTGGCTAAATTGCATACAAGCAACATTAGCGGGGGGTTTTTTTTCCACCTGCCTTTCCCGCTGGTGGACATTAATAAAAAAAAATGATCACCCCCTTTAGGCCAGTGAAGCTGACATTGCAGCGGATTGGCTTTAAACCTGAAATCGAATATAAACTTAAATCTAGACTCTCTGAACATACGATTAGAATTTTGGCATATATGGTTAAGGACTAAGGAACCAAATCATTAGACATACTTGCTGGAAGGCTGCATCCCCTATTTTTTCCCTAGCACCAAGAAATAAATATTTGAGAAACTTACTGTTGCTCCAAGACTTGCAATTTTTTCTGCGGATACATTCCACTGACATCTGCAAAAAACAAGAAAAAAACCTCATTACAAATTTTGCAAGACAATCATATCTAGTTCAATTTGTAAACTCAATCGATTCGCATCAAACATAATAGGAAAAATTGAAGTTTCTTTGTACAATATGAAAGAAAAACTATAAGATGGCATCAATGAGGCAATAATGCCAATGTGTGTGAACTAAAGTCACGGTATATTGCCAACATGTTAAAACAAAAGCCACGACCTCGAACTATCGCTCGAGTCAAATCGTGCGCAACTTGTCCATTTTCGGATGTTCTCATTCTTTGATATTTAAATAAACCGATGTTTAACAAGGAAAAAAAATCAGTTTTACTTTTTATCCCCCCCTTTCCCTTTGCGACATTTTTTTCGGATAAATAAGTATTCTTTGGGATTCGTGTAATTATCCCGAACATAACCGCAAAATCTTGCTGGCGTTCAATGCCCTCAAACGATGACTTTGCCCGTTTGACCAGCATATTCAATCAGGGGGAATTTTTTTTCGGGTAGGTGCAAAAATCATCTTAAAAGTGTAGGAAGTGACATAGAGAGTCTTTACATTCGAAAGGTGAAGGTGAGAGCAAACGTACGGAATTTAGTTTATCGCGTCTACTACCTACATTTAAAAGCAAAAAAATATTAAAAGAGCCTCCCTTTAATTTTTATTTTGCTACATGATACATTTCAATCATCTGCTTTCTAACTCATTAATCATTTTTATAGATTGATGGCTGTCGCCCGCAGCAGCGGTTTGCTTCTTTTCGCAAGATCATGACCGTGAACTTGTTACTATGAGAAAAATTATCCATTTTTAGCCGGAAATGGCTGTTAGAGGAAATATTTTCCGCCGTTTTTATTTTCCCCAGTTCGATTTTCCTTCAGTAAAAATGTTTATGCTATGTGGGTAGCCTTTGAACGCAAGGTAAAATCATATTTATGCATCATTAATCATTTGTTATTAATGGTGTTAATACATAAAAACTAACCCAACAGTGAAAATGGGCTTTATTAAAATAGTAAAAATCCCCCGCCATGGTTCATCATTTACTCAAAGGTGATAATGACATTCGCTAGGGGAATCACTCTTCGTAATTACCACAAAAAACTTAACTACAAGATGGATCATTAGCGTAGCTCAACGAATCAAATATTTTCATAGCTATTGAGTATAGGAAAAAATCGTTATTTAGGTCAAGTTCGTATTATTCTCCTTAAAGTGAATAAAAATAACAACTGACAGTATCGATACTAAAATACAAAAGTTGGATGATACAGCAATATAATACGGTAACTGAGCATTTCATAACCATGAAAATATTATCCAATATTCATTCTTTTTTTTCGGTTGCTTTAGTTGATTGACATTTCATACAACAGGTATCTCCTTTTTTTTGTTGTTACTATAAAAATAACCTTGTGGCTTTTTCTTCCGTCGAAAAATGATTATGGCCAAAATCCGCGAAAAGATTTATCTGGAAAAATCGAACTCGCGCAATGATCCGCATTTAAATAACTATTTATCACCTTTCTCCACGGTCGCCCTTTTGACAAACACTACCGTGTACAGGTCGATACTTTTTACTGTCATTCGATCCTAGATAATAATCTGATCATACTGTGTGTGTGTCCTATTCGTGTTCTTCTTGCCCTTGAATGAGACATGTCACTGAGTCGCTATTATATGCCAGCTTTTGTGTGCTTCTTGTAAAAATTTTCGACGCGTTCGGGTATTTTGCGCTTATGGCCTACCTTGAGCATGTACAAAGATCATTACACATTTAATTGTTCATCAGGGGGATCGATTATGCAAACGTCATGTCCTAACATAAAGTATCATAAGTCAATTCAAGGCTGCGGACCCGAAACATTTTTGCATGCATTATCTATGGTTTTGCATTCTTTCGGTTTTGACGGCAATGAGATAAATTCTGTTGAATTTTGACGAGGAAGAAGAATAAGGGCATGAGGAAACAAAAGACCTGAAGAGATATGGAAAAAAAAAACCAACATGATGGCAAAGGCCAAGGACGGACCGAATGGATATAATGTATGAAGTGGCAGCAGCATGATAATGCCTAATATAGTTCGTTATGGTAAAGTACCTATACGAGGCTTATTAAGGCATCGAAAACATCCTTTATATCTGTTCATTGCGATTAAACGATTCTTTGAAATCGATGCAGATGTTAAAGTCATCTTTAAAAGGAATCGTAAGTAGCTAAATTTCTTTCGGGTTCGTTTATACCGGAAACATTACAAAGGGAGGAAAAAACATTTTTTTTTCTTCGGAAAACGTGAGGCAGTCTGACCTATATAAACCTCTCATGACACAAGCATTGATGAAAGAGTTTTAATAAGACCTCAGAGCCCGCAATTGAAAACTTAAGATACTCGAGCAAGTTAGAATACTCTTGAAATTATAGGTCTCTCAATACACGTAGTGTTTTCAATTTTTTCAAGGCTCACCATTACTATGGTTCTTTGTCTAGTAATTGAACATTTTTTTTTAATCCATTGAATTCTTCAATTTCATCATTTTAATGTGTTTTGTAATGAGGGCTTGCATCAGGGCTTTAAAACGATTAGGCGCTGTCTAGTCTAAGAGAACTATCTTGGATTTATCTGTACGGTTGGATTTTCGGAGTAAATCTTACACGGTTGGAAGAGCAGGGTGATAAGTTTTTAAGCTGGAAGGACGTGTGGCATTGTCATTCGGAAGTATATTGCGCAAATTGTGTGAGGGATTAACTGTCATTTTTAGAATGAATTTCGAAATTTTGGTCTGAAAAATTGAATCTAGAAAATTTAAAATTTTTTTTGAAAATTCCTTTTTGTTGTGGCCAAACTTATTTTGCTGTAAAGTTGAGAAGAACAAATAATATCATCATTTTTGGATTCTACGGTCTCGAAAACATAAGATTAGTTTACTTTCGGCTATGAAATCTTCTTCTTTTGACATCGTCAACTAACTAAGTGTGATGGCCTGCTCGGTTTTTTCCCTTTAGATTCTTAAAAAGTCAGTGGCTTAGTTTTAGGTGGTTTATAGTAGCTTCTTGCTGCAGTTCCAAAATCGGAATCCACCAATTTGGTTGATCGACATCAAATTCAGACTGCTGTTTAAGTTTCAACAACAGCGGCAAAGGGTCGACAGCAAATTCTTTGTGTGATGAATGAGGGAGTGTCCAAGAATCACTTTTCGGGGAGAAATTTGTGGAACCTGCTATAGTTTTTCAGGTCTTGTAGAGAACATTCTATTTTTCAGTCCAGGTTTATCCTGTCCTTTAATATTCCCTTCATGGAACTTTTTCCATTGAATTCCTCCTTACACTATTCTCTGTTTTTTGATCTTCCTCTTCTTCACACTAATAATCTTTCGCAACTTGTATGGGCAGAACAGACCTAGCATCTGGCAATCGTTTACCCAACACAATGTCCCAAGCACCATAAGTTACCAACACCAGCAAGGGCAAGTCTATATTTTCTTTTTCTTTAAACAATTGAACATGACATATTGTTCGCACCACAACCACATCTAATTTTATGCGATACAAAACACTATACGCAATGAACTATTACCGCAAGTGACACCCCGTTCATATTTAGCAGTTGAATCTATCTGACCTTGTCATCTATCAGCCAATTAAACAATAGTCGGATGGTATAAACCGCCTACAGGAACGAATATCCTAACCACGGATGTCTAAAGAAATATAATATATTCCCGAGTAATTAGTTACTGATTAATTATAGGTATGACCTCATAGGAATAATCAAGATTGGTCAATCGATTCTTAAGGGCTATCGCATCGCGTCGTCGTTGTTCGACTGTTGAAGAAGGATTAATCTTATTTTTATAAAAATGATGACTAGGAAGTACAGTTGTATATGCCCAGAGCCAATTAATTTTACTTGCAATAATTAATGAATAATATCAAGCACCATATAATGGTAACTACCGCAAAAAGAGTTTAGAGAGCTGATACGTTGGCAGCACTAGTTTATTCAACTGGACGTTAAGAATTCAGGGTATGACCCTTTCCGTTTGGTTATATTCAAAGTCCTTGGGGGATTTTGTGTATATTTAACCTTGCGTTTATCACTAAATTCAAATCATTTTCTCGTACGTTAAGGTATGACAGAAATTTTTTTAGAAATTAATGTGGATTTATGACTTACTGCCCGAAACTTTTAGTTTTTTTATTTATTTACATGTCGGTGTTAATAGATTTAATTAACCGTTGTAATTTTTTCTAAACAAAAAATTTCTTTTGCTAGCCTACAAGCCAAATGATCGCTCCAACCTACTCAACGTTTTAGAACTCGTCCCTTTTTTTGTTTGTTAATCATTACACGTATATTAGAGCCTGTAACTTTGATCGATCGGTACTATTAATTATATCAATAAAAAAATAAAAGTTTTTTTAGCATCGTTCACGGATGTCTTTATAAATTAGTTTATAAAAGAAAAAAACGCCTAAAATTGCGAATCTGGTAAACCCTTAAAGGCTCAATAAACTTCATTACTCATTGCCCACAAGCCCTACTTGATCTTTTGCTCACTTCCATGACATTTTATTATTCACGTGTGAGAATGTTAAAATTGCGAATGTTTTTTAAGGATGTGCTATAACGTTTGTCTTGTACTCCTATTTAATGTTCTGGAGCTGATTTTAATCCTCGATATCGGTATAATTTTTGATGTGTCGCCTTGATCTTTGAATTGTTTTGCAAATGTTACGAATAGAGCAAGAGGTCGAAGATTGAAGTTTGTGCGGTTAACTATGAAATTGTAGTTTTTAGTTGTTGTAAGTTGGGCGAGAAAAATTTTTAATTTAGAGGCATCGTAGCCAAATGAGCGATTATTCCCACCGCGCCCTATTATAGATGTATGTCTCATCCATTTAGTCCTCTAAGAGGATAATTTTATGCTCTCAAGCCTCAGATAATTTTTTTTTGAGAATTTAATATTTGCTTAAAGCTAAAGTATCTCAAATTTTCCACATCTCAAAAGGAGGGACAAAAAAATTGTATATCGACTTTTTTTTCTACTGTCTAATCTTGAACTCAGCTTCCTTTTTTCTGCCCGAAGCCAGTTACAGGTTCCAAGTTTATTGACTCTTCAATCTGTATTAATAAAGTATTTGGCAAATATGTACCCAAAACTATTTTTAGATAGATCTACTTACTGCTCAGATCGATTCAAGGGTCTCGGTTGAGCTTTATCTTGTCCAAATAAGTAGCAGATATTCATTATTTGGACCGAGTGTCTTTTTAAGCTATATGGCCCATGTGTATTCATTCAATTATGTTTGTGATTCAGGTTTTCCTATTTAGTGCGCTTCAGTATTTTCGTAATTAAAATGTTTTTACTTTTTCAGGAGGTCGAACGATCTACTATGGATGCCTTCATTACTGAAGAAGTGTTCCTGGTGCTGTTAAGGACTCACAAGGCTCTGAAAAGGGTAAGTTTCTTTCGAAAAATCTGGGAGAAGTCTGCTCTGTATGGCTGCCATGAGTGGAAACTTTGCTTTAAGGGCATCTGAATCTACTAAACAACCCTCTTGTGTCCGTCCAGTCCTAGCTTGTTAGGCAATGTCCTCCCTAAAGCTTGGATTTAGATAAGCTAAACGGCTGAGGCCTGACACAGGTTTCCAACCACCCCAACTGGGGTTTTCCTATTTGCCGAACATCTGGAAACTCGTCTTCAGATTCTTATAAAATTTTAAAGTTTTACAAAGTTTAAAATGACGTCATTCTCCAAACCAAGTCTCTTAACTTGAGTTCAATAGTTCAGTCTCACGTTTTCCCATTGATCCTCTTCCTAGCTTTGGTCGATTATCGTCGCTAGGAACTCATCTAATGCCTGACTCAGTTGTCTCCTCCGGTCTCCTTAGCATCTGGAGAATTCCAGTGCGCATGCAGACAGATTACGTCTCCTTATGTCTACAGACTTATGTTCAAATGATTATCCGGTTTTATCCAACGCGCAAAGCTCACACATAGCAAAGATGTTTCTTCTCTGAACTGTAATGTAATGCTATGGATATCTACTGGGCAATTATGTCGCCATATTCTGACGTTAGAGGAGTAGTCGACTCTTTCGTCTTCTACACCTATTTCATGTTCCAGAGCTGATTTTAATCCCCGATATCGCTACTTTTTATGTGTCGCCTTGATCTTTGAATACCTTTATATAAGTATTACGAATAGAGCAAGAGGTCGTCGAAGATCAAGTTTATGCGGTTAGCTGCGAAATCGTAATTTTCAGTCATTCTTAGAAATCCGACCCGAAAAATTCGAATTTTGCAGCGTCACCAAACGTACAAGCTTTTACTTCGGGTAAAATTATCCCCAACTTGTCAGACCGATGCCCGCTATACATCCTTTTTTCCAAGAATAAAGTGGTTACCTTTACCAGATAATTATATCATGTACTCTGGCTAAAAATTACAATTTAAGGACAAACTTCTCCTCTCTAAGTTAAATCAAGTGTGAAGGCACATATCCTGTTGAAGAATAAAAAAAAAAAATACTTATTTTTCGGGGAGTTAAAAAAAAACGAGTTTAATTATGTTGTTGATCCTAGTATTAAGTTGTCATGTCATCTTAATGCACCACATGACAGGCATTGTTATCATACATGTTTCTAACTGGACCAAGACTAATCCTTTCTATCCCTCCAGAGGCTCTTGCTACATATATTTATCGGGCGGTAATGTAAGAGTATATTACTCGTTAATGTTCGACTAAAAAAAACCATTCGTGAAATACTTGACAAGTTATTTTCCAAAAGGAATAATTTATTCTGGGTTTATGGACTATTAAAAAACTCAATATGGTCGTTCGATGGCTACTTTTAATTTATAAAGGGGGTTTATGGCCATTCTGCTTAATCACGATTGGTTCCAATCAGGATGTGCAGGGTCGATGCAGTTGATATTAAAAAATTACACCGAAGACATCCTGACAAACTCATGCCTCGCCGCAATGACATTTCAATTTTTGATTGATAAGAGAGAGAGAGGAACTAAAACCGATACCGAAAAAGTTCCATGCATCATCTAATGAAGGACTGATTATCCTGTAAAACACCTTGCGCATCTTACCATAACAAGCCTTGATTTTTTTTTCGTATCCTATCATTGTCGTATGGTGCACTAATATGAGCGTTGAAAATCGTCTAGATTGGAGGATAGTTATGTTGAAATACATCCCAGTTATTAAAAGTTCATTGGTGTTAGGAATTACAGACCCTGTATATTGCTTCATTCACGACTCATGGTTATCGAAAGGTTATCTTATTTTAATTCAATTAATTCTTCTATGTGACTTTTTGCGTTTTTATGAGACTATAGTTTTTATTTTTTTCTCCATCGCGTTTTTATGTTTATGTTTTTCTATATCAAATATGGCCGACACGAGTGGTAAATTGCTTTTTAAAAGATTCGTGTTGCTTTTTAATTTTAATTAAGCTGTTTGAAGTGATCGGATATTTGTATTAAAGCAGGGATAGCCAAAGAGTTTGAACCGAGGATCAGGATATGGTAAGGTGTATTCGCAATGGTTAAAGAGTTGTGCATGAAGAGACGTCATTTGAAAACATGACGGTTTATTTAAAGTCTAGAGGTGTTTCACCGTATGAATCATTCTATTTACGTAAGATGTAATTAGACCTATTCAGTACATACCACGAATATGTATGTGAGGTACTGTAGCGTTTCCTAAGTATTTTTGCTTTAGTCACTTCGTATTCATTCATTCGTATGATAAAACTTGTGGAAGTTGTAAGGTAATTTATAAAATTCAATTCAATAGTTTGCACAGTGAAAGAATATAATTTTAAATCCCATTCTTCCTTTTTCTTATGGTAGACTGTGATGGTGTTAGCAGTGGTGGCCTAATGATCTTGGTAGGTGTCCCATGCACTGAGATATGAGGAAGTGTGAAGAGGATTCAAGTTTTGCCTTAAGAGAAAGATATTAGGAGGAAAATTATTTGCATACCGATTAGGGGTTGAGGGTTTCAGGCGGAGTAACAGTGGATCAAAAACGATAGAAGGTGAAGGTTGAGGCATTAAAGGACGTTATTTCCTTCAGAGCCATTGGAATAGCTTAAGAGCAGAATAAGATAGGCAAACTAGGGAGCCTAATAGGGAGTGAGTCCTAATAGTGAGTGAGTCTTCAATGAGTCGTCTGCTACATACGGCATCGGCATCTGCAATTCTGGAAGTTGCCATGTTTTCGAAAAGAGAGTTGTCATGTTTTCTTCATAAGCTAAGTATTAGCCACCATAACGGCTCCTTAGTTCGTGAACATGGCAGCTTTTAAAATTGCAAATGGTGATTTCGTAAGTGTCCACTCCTCTTAGGCTCCTTAAGGCAAACTGATAAATATGAGCTGGGTAGCGAGCGTTCGTGGCCCTGTTCTTATTTCTGGATATGAAATCTGAATTTAACTGTTCATGCGCAAAGGAAGTTTTGCATTTTGAGAATAAAGTCTTACGTCGGAAACTTGGGCCTAAGCAAATCCGCTTACAGGGCGCTTGCTAATGTATTTAATGATGAAGTCCGAAGACCCACTGACCAATGTTAGAAATCCCAAAAGTCAGAAGGCTGATGTACCAAAGGATACTGGTCGACTTTGAGTTCGTGGCTGGATGGAAGCAAGCTAAGATACAATCCTATGTGGCAATAGGACTTCCTGTAAAGGCTGACCAATGTTTGATCACTGGAGTGGTTTAAATCATTCAAGATCCGGTACGAGGGACATGTCACTCGTGCGCCTCCGACGTGGTATATTCGGCAGGCTCTAGATGGAAGACCTACCAGTCCCAGAAGTTAAAAGGCTGATGTGGCAAAGGATACGGGTCGCCCTTGAGTTCGTGGCTGGATGGAAGCAAGTCAAGATAGGATTGCCTGATGAGCTGTATATACTCTGTGGCAATAGGACTTCCTGTAAATGCAGTATGTTAATGTTCGTGTCGAATGCCTCTCTCTGTGGCTTAATCACTCTTTTATCTTCCCATAAAGAACTTGCAAAGAAAGGGGGAAACTTTTGTGTTTCAATTTTTTACCCCTTACGATTTGCCAAAAATGCTCACTGTCGTCAGTTTTAAGTCACATCTTCCAGTACACAAGACCATCTTATTCCAAACCTCCTCATCTTAATTAATTCTCTTTATACATTAACCGTATGATTTGAAAAAAATAAAAATAAAAACCTCCAAGGCAATTAAAGAACTTTTCCTTCGGATGGAATTTTCTAACTCATGTCATATGGCATCCGATGAAAGCAAAGGAGAAAATATCTAAACAACAATTAAAATATTTGAGAATATTGTATTGACCAATGACCATTAACACTTGCCGAGGTGCTAATAAAGTAAATGAGGTTTAAAATCACCTGTATATATAATCGTTCCCCACAAAATATGGTCATAACTTTAAATTATCATCCGTGCCTTGTCCTCATTTGCCTTGTTTCTTTTTTCATTTCCTTCCATCAAAATAAATACGAATCGATAATAATAAATCAGTTGCTACCTGAATGAAATTTTCAAGCCGCAATAACAAAAGAACTATCAGTTTATTATGAAAAAAAAATGATTACATAAGTAGATCAGATATCAGTAGGCTATGTCTCCATGTAGAACGGGCCCCCCGCAACTCCATCATGTGACAGCATACAATTTGTATTCTCATATTTAAATCTATTCAGATGTATTTAATGCTAAATGGGTTTCGTTTGTTTAATAATACGTTTTGAAAAAAAAAATCCTTTCGGAATAAAAGGTATTCTTTTCGGTAAGGTAACAATGACCCATATTAATAAGTATCCATACCACTTAACATCAATGTGTAATTAGTCGGCATTATGGGTTTTATGCAACGCTGAGCTATTAAAGCCGCCGGAGATAATGGCAAAACTCCAAGGCATGGTTAAATATGGAAGAATGCATAATAGGTTGACAGATCACGGGTACTCCCACAGTGCTCGACAGGGGCACCCGCTAAGATCAGAAATTATTTCTATTCTGTTAGCATTTCTTTTTCCTGCCAAATATTGGTTTAGTCGATGACAGAAGGTTTGAAATTTTTTTTGAATGAGAGAGCCAGCGGAGGTGTAGATTGCCAAATACGGATGAGAATGTGGACACAGTGTGGACAACCACTCGAAACGAAAACAACAGACAGTAGGAAGAACAAACACTCGAATAGTGATTACCCCCTCGGGGGCATGTTACAAGAGTTTATTAAACTGTTTATGCATAAGCCCATTCGGCTTGTTATTGGTAATTATTCATGTTCGGTAGCTATTGCCACGATCAAATATTGACTCTAGTAGAGAACCAGCACGTGGTCAACAAAACAAGAGCGATGTTTAATATATTCATTAGTAATCATTCATAAGAGAATAAAGCGGTTTTTTTTTTCTTACTCTCGGGGACGAGTGTGCTACCTTATTTTTTCTAGCGAAATTTGCTATCGCATTCATCTTTTTGAATTGTCTTGAGGCGTTTGTCAGTTGAGGAAATTACGAATGATGAATGTTTCGGTGGATGTTGGAAAGATTAACGGAGGGTCTTGTTGGTAGGTGAGAATTTTTAAACAGGATGGATACGTGCCTTCTTACCTGGAAGAGAGATGCAAGGCGAGGATTAGAAGATAGTCAAATATGTTTACTAATAGGGTAGTTTCCTTCAGCAGATGATAAGGTTCTAGTCAAAAGAGTTTCGACGGGAGAAAAGCAATTTACTACTCAAACTACTTCAGGGTCGCCTGTGTCTGCAAAGAAGCGAAGACTAAGTCATAATCAATTCGGGAAAAGTTATTTTTCCTTGGCCTTTATCTACTGATAGCTGTGGGAGGTACCAGAATGCAACACAAGTCAGTGCGCTTGCTCTTGCCAACTTGTCAACTTTAACATTAGACCTCAGGAAGTACAGCTAGATATTTTAGGTTAAAAGACTGTTGACCTGGAATTTTGTGGATGATTCTCAGGCAGAATCATCAGGCAGAAGTCGTTGATGTTATGTTGCGCGTTCCAGAACGGAAAAGAAGATGGGCTGACTGTGGACAAAGGAAGATTAGGAGCGCTGGACGGCAAATAAGATCCTGTAATAGAAACTTTAAAAGCATTGAAAGCAGAAAAAGACCTTAAAAAGGTGGATAAGACTAATATTAAAGAAAGAAAAGGACTATGTTCAGGAAGTATAATATCTAAGAAGAAAAATGAAATACCTGGACGTAAAGTATACTCTAAATTCTTTACTTCTCTTGCTCCACAAGTCTGTAGTTACCTATTGCGTCACCAAAATTTTTTTTTAAGCTATCAAAAACGTGTTCATACTGATTTATTACTCCCACGACTTTGGGAGGTCTTAGTCAACGACATCGGATGATCAAAAGTTTGCCAATATTCAGTTGTTAAAATTTTAGAATTTCTTCCAGTTGGAAATGCCTATTCCCCCCCGCCTTCTTAACCTATTTTTGGTATCTTATTTCCTGTTTCAGGGATTTTTAAAATTTCAGCTCTAAATATCCACTTACATAGAAAAAATGAATAAGCCTATTAAAAACATTTTTTATGTAAATTCTTTCCGATTCTTTTGTTTTCAATAAACTAGAAGTTATTTAGCTTGAGGATATCAAAAACCCAGACGCAGACCTCCCTCTTAAGTAATACCTTATATTGCCAAGCTAAAAATTGTATAAATAAAAAGACTTTTCATTAACTTTTTTTTTCAATTAACGTCAATTAATTTCATGTTCTTTTTTCCAGTAATTACAGGGCATAAATTTCAATGTTAAATAATGAATATTTATCCGATTGACAGACTTTGGTATTTCTTCTTAAATCGACACATTTCACTTGAAATGATTCCTCGAATCTGTGTAATTATCGTGTTTACGATTCAGACGTACGCGCCACTGATTATCGGCAAAGGCGTTTATACTGTGTCAAACGATTCTACCAACATGAAAGATCATCCCGCGGGGGGTCATGTCCATTCGAAAAAAAAACGCCATTTTAACTAATATCATGCCTATGCGCAATGTAGAAAACGTGTGGCGAATGGGGTCTCATTAGCAACCGCAAACGTAGCAATTAAACTGTTAAAATGAAGAACTGGATTATAATCACGAATTTGATGCTCAGTTACGGTAGTTAACGACTGACTTATCTTATAAACGCTAGAGATCGAAGAATAAGAGTCGAGCAGACGAAAACAAGGACCGAAAAATTATCTTGAAAACTAAATCCTTCCTTCATTGTTCCAAATGAGTGACTGCCGAAGTGTCGACGATCAGTCAGCCGTCGCCGCATGTCGATGGAACCGTTACGACATTTTTTAAGCAACGAGACGACGACCGCAAACATTTTAATATGGTTTTTCCCTAGATGCATTGGTAATTGGATGTAGGAGGCATGTTTTCCGCATTCGGTGCATGCTCGGACATTATCCCGTGCATTCTTTAATACTAACTGCAAAAGTATTATTAAAGCTTCGGGGGTGGGGTTCGGAAAAGCACGATTTTTATAACGTCAAGGTCACCGGTATTGTTTAGTTCAGCCTCCTTACTTGTTGAATTATCTTTGGTTTAAATGTCATATCAATGAATAATGGTACTTGAACGCTGAAGCAATGCCGTCAGTGGTTGGCAAGTCTTTTTTTTTCGCGAAGAGAAAGGCCTCGGCGCAGCTTCGGATTTCTCTTCGAATGTGGAAATAATTAAACGGGTTTGATTTAATAATCCCCCTTTTTTGTTTTTGCAAATTTTACGGTTCTTAGAAAATCAAATGTAAAAATAAATCATATCATCCTAGAAAAAAAATATCTCCACGTTTGGGAAATCTATTTAATTTGGTGGTGACTGACAGTAAATTGGACATTAAAACAAAATTTCACGGCAGGTTTTCAACAATATTGTGATTTAAATTTAGTCAAATCAATATTTCACGCTTGTTTTCCAAAAGAAATTTAATAATCTTTCGCACCGGAAGATGTGAAATTTAAAATTAGCGGATCAATCGACAAAATGGACCGAGCGAACGTCACGTTCGAAGCCTGAATTTTTCCCATCATAAATAGAGGGGGAAAAAACTCGCCGTGTTTATCCGTGAACTTACACGAGGTTATTTAATAGATCCCGAGGAATAATAAAAGAATAAATTAATAATATGCCTATAGTAAGTTCCCGGCGTTTGTGTTTAATAAAGTTAATGTAAATAAATCTGGAGTTATGCCAGTATTATGTGTGCGATATTTACGACGCAAGATCACGGTCAATCATGATGTTAACAATAACGAAGGTGACTATAATATTTATCCAATACAAGCATCTTTTAAGAGGATGATTGAATAATAATGGGTTTAAACGATTTTATTTATCTATTCGATTTGGAGAATCATGAGAGGAGCTAGATTTGATTTGTTTTCATTAAAAGAGAGTTTCGTAGAAATCTGCAAAGTTGCTGCATTGGATTTTCCTGCCGATTAAAAAATTTGAAAACTTAGTGAAAGTTAAGTCGAAGCAATGGAAGCTAAAATTTTATTAATATTGAACCGGTAGGTTTGGCAGATCTGAAGTTTTTAAACTTCCACTACTAAGGTCACTCTCTCTTTTTCCCTGATCCCCGAGAAGTGGAAATCCTGCTTAAAGCTGTATGTCTTCGCTTCAACTAAAAGAGTCCAATCAATATGGAGTGGACACTTCGTTAAGTCTTATGCGTGAACTAGAGAGAAAAGTCACCATGATAGTCAATGGAAAACTTGTAAATCAGTTACGGCTACTCAATTTCGAGATCTTAGTGGACTCCTGTTTGAGAACACAAACTCTGCAGCTTCCCATTCCAAAATGACGCTGCTGTATTTAGCTGACGATTTATCGGAATGTCTATCCCCTGTTAGGCTCCCTAGCTTGAACCTGCTCTATTTCTGCCCTGGAACTTAACTGAGCAGCTCGTAATGCCGGAAAGAGCGGTGGAAAGATCAATGCTTGGTATTAGCCTACGGAACCGCTTTCGTAATGAAAAAATAAGGATGCGGACTAGGGTCGATGATGTTGCGCAGCGCCTTGCAACAGCTAAGTGGCAATGGGTAGGTCATGTCGCCAGGGAGGATCTGGATAGGTGGACAGCACAAATGGTAAGATGGAGACATCGAGCGTCGAAAAGAAGCGTCGGTAGACCACGAAAGAGATGGTACAACGACATTAAGAAGGTGGCGGGACTGAAATGGTTGCAAAGAGCCCAAGACAAGGAAGTGTGGCAAAGTTTGAGAGAGACATTCGTTCAGGAGTGGACGGATATAGGTTGAACGAAGAAGAAGAAGAAGAAGAAGAAGACGACTTAGCTTACCAGGATTTCAGAAGTGTTTTTTTAAAATAGTGATGCGATGTAGGTTTTTAGCAGTGTGAGCCAAAATAATTTTTGATGATTTGGCTTTAGCCTTAGGCAAGGAGGTTTTATAACGAAAATTTTTAAGTTTTCGTATCAACCTCTTCATTTCAAAAGGAAAAGGTTCCAAAACAAAAATGTTAATATCTCTTAGCGAGGGAAATGTTATTTTTTAAGGGCCGCAACCTTTTCAGTATTTCTTGTACTTGTAAGAATAAGTTTAAGTAACCCTGTATGCTCCCTTCAATTTTCATTACATTTTTAATTCTCCTACCAACATCCTTTTAATCTCGATTACAGAAGGCACGTACTCTAACGGAAAAGAAGCCATAAAAATAAAGTTTTAAAAAAAAATTTAACATGTGTAAAATAATAAAGAACCCATTTAACCTACTTAATTTTAATTATTTATTTCATTCCGAATACATATCAATAAAAAAAGTGAATAGATTATTAAAAACCCCCGTACCTACAAAATCAGGCACGCCCCTTGCTCCCCTAATTAGTGCTTGCTATCATAATTAAAAATACATAGTTTCCACTGTGTTATTATCTTATTCTTTTAATTATTATAATTATCATCGAACGGAACTATTACTGCGGGCTGGTTTAAACGGATTCTGTGAAAAGAAAAAAAACGGAATTGATTTAAATTCTGAAGAAGGTGATTTTATATCACTTAATTTTGATTAATGTAATTTTCATTCAGTGCCCACGCATTCTAGTGAGAGGTTAATGTTTGCAAGATGTCTTTTTATAACGATCAGGTGCAATTTTTCAGGGTTGAATAAATTTTTTTTTTTTTGATTTCTTTCCCGTGTGAGTTTTAGCCCCTGAAGTATTGTTGAGAATTCGACCTAAATTTGACAGTGAATACACATGAGAAACGTATGTGGGTGAGTGTAGGTTGAGAACAAGCACTATAAAGGTACAAATATTTACACTGACAACTACAGCAGGTTACCGTACTATTGTTCATGCCTTGCTAATTTCTCCATTATTAGAACACTACTTTTTACTCCTACATTCTGCCCTCTCAAATTCTTTTCCGTGGAATTTGATTATGTAAAATCACAGAAGCATCTTCCCAACGTCAACAACGGGTTGTTATAGGATGATTACCAAATAATTGAGGAGTATGGATGGAAATAAAAAGGTTGTCAGGATCTGAGAAGGATAAAGGTTTTAATTAGTTAAAGCGGAGGTATTGTGAAAAGTTTTGGAAGATCGTGTAGGTCAAAGCTAATGATAGATTGGTTTTTTTGAGTAAATCGCGATGTTCAGACGTGTATCTTCTCTTGACTACTCCTGTCATTTTCTGCCTTCTTTTAGATGGGTTAACCTTATGACCTTCATGGAGGAAAATCTTAATTTTTCTTATTTTTGCACTCGTTCTTAAGAGATAGTTTGGTGGAGTTTGTTATGAATTTTGTTTGAATTTTTATCATTCAATCGACAACATTGTGACACTGTTCACAACAGCATATGGCGCCTGACTTTCCCTTAATATATTACTTTTGTCGATATTATCGAGATGAGTCTTTATTAAAGGCATAAAACAAAGAAAAAAATAATTTGATGGAAAATTTAGGTCTTAGTTCTTATCTACTATAGGTCTCATTATTCCATCACTATACTTTCCGCGTTTTCTATCCGCCTACCATCCCGATTCTCGTCTTTTCATCTGGAAGGACAAGACACTTATCGATTTGAAGTCATTAAGAAATATCGAAGCGTATAACTATTCATTTCCTAGTTTTTCCTTTTGAATCGTTTTCTATCCGAGAAAAAATAACACTGACATCGTTACCTTATCTTAATAAAAATAATTTAGATTACATTTACATGGCAAATGGAACTACATTAAATGCCAACGTTAGTTACTTATGACATCACCCCGTCTCTGCTTCGGAAATCGAACCATACAATTTTTCATTTGTCAGTCAGCAATTTTCGATTGATACAGCTAATTCATAATGAACGGTATATCAAATAATATCCGCATATTCATTAGCGTTATTTTATGTCCTTGAAGTTGATATTAGACTCTAAGGTAAAGTAATGGAGTTGATCACGATTGTTAGAATCGCATTATATCATGAAACGAAACCGAGGATCGTGGACCAAATATGGGCTCTTAAAATACTCCCATGCTTTTAGAAAAAATTACCGGGAGCTAGAAAGGGAACGAAAAAATTATTTTTTTTTATGGATTCATGGAAAAATTTGACAAAAATTTTCCTATCAGTCGCGGTTTTTTGCGCCGCATGGGGAGAATAGAAAAATAGATCGCGATTTAATTTTAATACGCCTCGTTTGCATGAATCCGATTAATTAGAATTGCTTCAGGGATGACCAAATCCTTTGGCCAATTTATTCCGCTAGCTCTTACCTTTAAGTCTTGATTCTCTCCATTCCTGCAAAGAGAGAAAGAAACGAAAAATTATTGACTCATTTTAAATATCGATTAAATTTCGCAAGTTGCACTAAAATTGAGGGTGATGGCAAATGCGCATCGGCACGTTTGCATTTGAAATGTCGAGTTGCGAAATTATTCAAGAGTTAAAAAAAAAAGAAAAGGAAAACGCCATATGGCGTGATTGGTTTTCTTTGTTTCAATTTAATTTCCACACTAACCAAACTTATATATTTGAATTAATCATTGTCTGATTAAAGGGGGTAATTAATCCGGATTCGATAAGGGGGATGATTAGGCGTGGATAATTCCTCGCGTTTTCCTTAACAAACGCCGACCGTCATTAACAGATAATATATCCGCCTTTTTGTTTTGTTAATGTTTTTTTTCGGCATGTCCTGCTTCTTTTGCCTTTATCGAAAAATATAATCAGTAAAGATCGAACGAGAAGAGGTCGAGATCTTGACCTGAGCAGAGGTTAAAATTCATACCAAACTAAGGTATATACCGGTAATAAGTAAGCAAGCAAGTTTCCAAGGTTGATAGTTAACGATAGTTTTATGGGTTTATCGTATAAAATTGCGCTATCGGTTTTATTGCTTATATGTATCTTGATCGAAAAAAATAGTCTTCCCTGATTGAATGACGTCATAATGGTAGGATGAAAATGTTGTTATCGCGGTGTTTAAAAATAAGTGATTATTCTTATTGTCAATGTGAGTGGGTGGCGTTTGTTGTCAAAAAGAAAAACGATTTTTTTTACTCGTTTGGATAGCGCGTTTTGTAAGGAGCAAATGACCCGAGGAATAATGCTATACGCAGCCGTGTACTTAGTACTTAGTTTAATTTTTTTTTGTAATGAAATATTGTTTTTGTAGATATAACCTTCCGGCAAGCAAAGAAATTAGGTCAAGAAAATAATGTTACTCGAAATTTTTGATTATCTTGTTGGATGTTGGTTTGTTTTAAGTTTTTTTCGGCTGAAAAAATGACAAATACAAATAGAAGAGGAAAAGTAACAAATATTTTTAAGAAAGTACCCCGCACACTTATTCCGGAATTCCAATGTTTATCTTTTGCCACGGAAAGCCAGGCGCCATAAGAAGTGTGAGGGAAAATCAGTTTGTAATTTGTTCTTTTGCTGAAATTAAAACTCTACTTTTGGACTTTGTGATCTTACGAATGGATGTTGGGAGCATTAAAATTCTAAAATTTTGGGAGAAAAATCGAGTTTCACGGTGGCGAGGCTCGTTTTGACTAGAGATTCTATATAGAAAGAGACTGGCAAATGACTACCGAGAATCTCATTGGTGACTGATTCTGAACGCCATGACAGGTCACTGTATAGGAAATCGAAAGATAAATGAAAAAAAAATCATGTGTTCCAACATACAAGTATTCAATCTCTCTTACAAAAAGGCCCACGAAAGTTCTGTCTTCTGCTGACAGCAGAAGTTGATTCTTCAAAAATGAGAACTGCAGACTAATTAAAATGGCGTTCAATTTCTTAATGGCTGTGAGTTCGCCAGTTTCTTTCTAAATAGCGTCTCTAGTTTTGCCGTTAAGTTAATAAAAATTATGTTATCATTTTCAAATTCTACGGTATGAGAAACATAAGTTACCACCATTTTGGGAATAAACAGAATCTTTTGAAGGCAAAAAATCTAGGAGAGTTTTTTTCAATTTTTTTTTTTTTTTTTTTTTTTTTTTTTTTTTGATCTACCTTAAAGGACACCTCTAAACTTTAAAAATTTTTTTGCACATTTTCCCCCTTTCTTTTGCATTATTTAAATGATTTTCGCTGCACCCCCAAAAATTTTAAACATTTTCTAGATTTAAAACACCGTATTCGATATTGTCCCGAAAATCATCCAAAATCGGTGACTAAGTGTGGCACACGAAGAAAAAGCTGATACCCAAAGCCTCACGCTGTTGAAAAATCATCTCGATGTGCAAGGAAATGTACATTGGAATGTACAGTAGGTTAATCCTATGTTAGCCAACAGATAAAAAGAAAATTCTCGACCAAGGAGAAAACTTCGAATGAAAATAAATCCTGTACAAATCCTGCTCGCTCAACATAATCTCTTTTTCTTATCCGTTATTTTTCTCCAAATTTAATAAATAACTCAACAAAAAAACAATTTCGATCATTAAAAAAATAAAAAAAATTAACATCTTCATCATCAACTAATTAAATCATCTGACGTTAACAACCTAACAGGTTTTCCCTAATATCCCTACCGAATAAAATCCCAACGCAGAACCTGATAGAGCTTAGGTCATGAATTCGCAGAAAATGAAGTTATATTCTATTCCCCAAATCTAACTTTGATTACAGTTCTACCTCAAGTGAGTGAATAAACATAATATTTACCCACAGATATATATTTTTCTAACCTATGCCATCTTTTAAATGTCATCATTCGCTTAAATCGGAATTCTCATTCCTTAAACATTACCACAGAGTTGTATCTGCCTTCAAATAATAAAAAAAAAAATAACTTGGAAAGATTACAAACTGTTTTGCATATAGTTGCATAAGGGTCGTAAATCCGAGGGCAAAACAGCTTCTCCTACACCAGAAGAATCGCCATTTATAGATAACAAAATCTTGCAAAAGAGATGTAACTGAATAATCGTGTACATTTCGTTTGCTCCGATGTTTTATATGCAAATGAAAATACGGTAATTAAATCACGAATATGCGAATCGAACTAGTCTAGATCACCATCGGGCTGTTCCATGTCTAATCCGGGATATGAAAAAAAAAAAGGGAAAATAATAAAAAGCACGCATACGTGCATTTTAAAAAATGCAAAATATCTCAGCGCCGAATTAACTTTAAAACGTCATATTAGGTATTAGGTGAAGGTCGTTTCACCTTTTCGCTAAAAAAAAAAAACGTTTGATAGAAAGATAATAACGCATTTAGTGCAAAATCTAATTTTGCAATTGAAAACCACTAAAATCACATCCATGACTTCAATTGCACAATGACAACGCTACGGTTAATTTATCCACTTAACCGTTAAGAATCTGAGGGTAAAACAAGAAAAATCCTAAAAGAAAATTCGCGCCAGGCCAGACGCCAGGTGAGCTCAAGTTTGGCTCATGTTGGAGTAAAGACAAAACTGTGGCCATCCCCGGAAAAAAGAGGATTTTAACGTAATGCGTTCATCTCTAATCGTATAGCATGTATACAGGAAGATAAAAGACGGACGAGGTCATAAAGGGCATTTCTTAATGTTCTGTTTTCAAGTTATTAAATCACGGTATCTATTCATGAGTGTTAAAAGAAGTTATTGTTCTATCTAACGTTGTTTAATGTTTCTGTCACAGCCGACGACTTTCTATCCCGGTGTGACTGACGTTCTTTCAAAACCAGTAGGTCATTTTTTTTTTTCATAGTTGTAGGAAAATGGTTCGGGTTGATAATGAAGCCTATAGGTCTGTGAGTGTTGCGTTATGAAATAAACCTTTCAAGTTTATTTTTTTTTTACTCGTTTAGGTTTTAGATGACTTTGAATTAGTTATGTATTAATATGGGGTCAAAGTGAAATATATGTGATTACTTAGAGCGCTATGTCAGTTATGAGTTTGAAGTTAAAAAATTGAGGAAAAAGTGTACTTGTCCCTCAAGTTATAAATTTTTTTATTCTTTTAAGTGTTTCTTGTTTTTATCTTGTTTTTCTTGCGACATAAAAAAAATTGCTGTTTGGTTTCAAAATTTTTCCTTTATCCTTTCCCTCTGAATCTTTTTGGTAAAGCCACAAGAAGAGATTAGAGTTAACTTTTCTTGATCGAATTCAATGGCTAACTTAATTTGCGAGAGTGGAGTTTTACCAGCTGCTACTTAGGACCTCTGTCTCTTAGGAGAATCTAAAAGACAGTTACGGGCAAGATTGGTATCCCTTTTTCGTTTGGCAGCCTTTAAAGTTAAAATCGCCATGATGATCGCCAATCTCCGACGAGGAGCGGGCATTTAAAGAAGAACAAGACTTAGGACCTGGCAATATTTTGGACTGACATGATACACTTCTTGCCTAGAAAAATTTCTCTGCGACACTAAAGCCTTCAGATGCCAAATATTGTGGCTCCTATTTCTTAAGCTCTCGAAAACCCATTAGCCTGACTAAACGTAGATGCTGATTCAATATTCCTCTTTCCTTTTGGTAGTTCGTAAGTGATCTATATTTTTGATCCAAAATCTGGGATTCGAAGAAGAAATGAAACAGAACTAAACACTTTCAGTCATCGTCCACTTAATTCTTCTCTACAGATAGCTCAACCATTAAACTTCTTTTTGCCACTGAAGTTGATGTATAGTCGAGCCGGTGTTCAAATGCGAAAAGACATCAAATCTATTTTAGCGGAAAAAAGGTATTTGCATTTGGTAGGAATGACAAAATTGGTTCCAATCCCTTGAAAAAGTTTTATGACTTTCCGTATTGCAACCGAACTCGACTAATATTTGGGGTTAATACCTGCTGCTAGTTGTTGTTGAGGGTTCCATCTGCCATTGATACTGCCTTTTCTTGTGGTCATTGACAACAATGCTAATTAGGGCGTGGTTGAAAAAAGTAACCTAAATATAATCGGTGTGGACCAATCGCACGAAGTTTTTTAAAAAAAACCTCTTTAGAAATTCCAACCGATTTTTAAGTTTTTCCCAAGTAGTAGTACTTTGTAGATTGTTCCAGTGCGTGAGTGTTCAGCATACTGTAGTTACCACTCACTCGAAAGCTAAATATTTTTTTTTGTGACAGTTACATACAAATCCTAAATTATTTTTTCAGATTTTTTCAAAATTTGTGTAAATGACAAACTTGAAAGTAATTTAGTTAAAAAAGGTAAAATTTTGCTGGCCTAACGAGAGTAGCAGTTGTCAGTAGCTGTCACAATTGCCCGGGTACAATGCAACTTCGAATGGTCAGTGTTTCATCTGTCACATTTATCCCTAAGCCTTGAAAGGAAGTTTTTTTTTGGAGGACTCTGTGCCACCGTTTTTTCGATTTTACTTCTGGGTGCTTAAAACTCTTCAAAGAAATGCTGCACGAAGTCTCCCCTGTTTACGTTGTGCCAAAAGTTGCATGCCACACCGGTTGCCAGTTTCTTTTTCTCTTACATTATAACCACACTGTGTGGGTTATGTTCCTCAAATAAAACTAGCCCCCCTTTATCGGAGAAATATTTCTTCCTAACAGTTTATCTTTTTCATGGCGGTACTTAAACTTAATATCCATGTTATTTACCCATTTCGGACCACAACTTCAACATTGGACTGATAAGACAACTCTTAAACACCCAACCAAACCAAATTTAAAACATTTTAAGTTTAATTCAAAACGATTTACGAAAAAATACCCCATTTTTCAACAATTGATAGTTTTAACCCGCAAGTCATAGGCGGCACCTCACGTGGCTTATATATACAGTACATGGGTGTGTTGTTGTGTCAACATCAATTATTTCAAATAATTCCTTTTCCTCGTGTACCCTGTATACACATTTTTAACGTCTTTCGATTCAATAGTGTTTTCTCAAAAAAAAAATCCTTATTTATTTTAATGGAAAAAACGAAATCTTGCTCTCTCGCTCTCTTCACTCTTTATTAAATTAGTCTAATCACGTAACACTTGACAGCATTTAACCGCAACGACCACACCTTTCTTTTATCAACAATGTACCTACGTATTAGAAAAAGAATAAATAAAAAACTTAAACACGGGGGGAAATCTTCTGAAGCCGAATTTCACAACTGAGATAATTAATCGTTTTATAAGAATAAAAACGGTAAGTAGTGTGTCGTGTTTAGGAGCCAACATTATCATTATACGATGAATAGTAAAATCAATTACTTGAGGACAGCGGTAAGCCACAGTAATTAACATTCTCAATTATAACGTTCGGTTTTTATTACACGAGGCAACATGTTGAAATATTTCCCTTATTTTTTTTTTCTGCGCCTAAATGACCACCCAAGCCGCTCGACAAATTTATGGCACTGAGAATTTTTAGTCAAAATCAAAATTTATTATCGAATGACTTTTTGTTTTTTTAATTAAATATTATCTCGTATTTATTTTTATTTTTTTTCCTATATCCGTTTTTGGTTAAAAATATTTTAAAAGGTGAAAATCTGACAAAAAAAGTGTAACAGAAATGACTAATGGAACTTATGAATCATTCGAGTGAGGTCTCGGACGTTATCAAAAGAGAAAAAAAAATTATTTAGCCTTAAGGAATCTTTAACCACGTGTGAAAATAAAATCAACCTTAATTTTATTTTACAACTATAAATTCTTTAATTAATCGTATTGTAAAATGAACGGGCCTTCGCGGATCGGTAACGTATGCATAATGGTCCAACATATGGTAAATTTTCAAAACGCATAAAAAATTTCCATTGTAGAATGTTGACTACTGTGCTAACTATTAATAATAATTAGCGATAAATATGTGTTAATTAATTTCTTGCCGCTTTTTTGAGGTTTCTTCTTTTAATTTTCGGTGAAATTTCTTATTATTTTTTTTGTTTTTTAAATTGGGTATTGTTGAAAGAAACTTCCTGTATTTTCGGGCCGAGAAGAAAAATGAATCCGCCGAGTTTATGATTAATACGTACGAATCGAAAAAAATTGGCTTTGATCGTAAATTTTATATTAGCTTTCACGTGTTTGAAAGGGGGGAAGATCATATGAATATTATATTCGCGGTAGAGAGGATTAATAGCTTCTCTTCCTTGATTTAGTCGTATGTCCTAGAATTGCAATCTCATTTCCTATTTTGATTTAATAATTATTATAATGATCGCGAAAGATAAATTGAAAACAGTCAAAACGGGTTGTCCATTTTTAGCAAAATAATTTCATTTTTGTCTAGAGGAATTGGATGAGCATGTACATGATTTTACACTATGAATATAATTGTAGTCTCTTGTAATTGTTTTGTTTTGAATAATGATGTTAAAGTAGAGATATCTGACTATTTTAGCAGGCTCGTTTAATTTTTAAAGATAAGCAATGTAAATTTTATTAGTGTTGTGTTTAGTGAGTTAAATAATAGCAATTTTTGTAATTTTTTCTTGCAGGTTGTCAAGAAGTTCGGCCTTGGTGTTGCTAGTGTTGCCAAGGAGTCAATCTTTGTGACAGAAATCGCAGTGAAGAAATGCGGTATGAAGCACGCGTTTCAGGAGCAAGTGGCAAAAGTAAACAGAGCTGAATTGGATTGAAGATGGGGTCTAAATTTTCCAAAATCAACATTTTCCTGATAGTGTGCTTTTTAAATTTGAAAATTTCTGTGGAGCTGGAAATGTCTGTTGCCAAAAGTTTAAGACATAAGAGACTTGAAAGCAAATAGGAGAGGCTGCGACAATTAATTGTTCATGGAATATTACTTCTAAAGAAAATAGCAAGCGCTTGATCCCACGATTCCTCAAAAAGTACGATGATAAGACAACATTGCGGGTAAGTAATTTTTAAAGTATTTACTATGGTCGATTTCATATGTCTGTAAAGGTAGCGCCACCAGATTAGCATGCCCAGTGGGGACCAGGCGGGGTCGTTTGTGCTACGTTTGAGCCGCAGAGACCCAAAGGTTATAACGAATATCAGTATGGAGGCGCTAGCTTCACAGCATACCCACCAGGTGTGAATTTGTCGAAGCTAAACATCGCAATCGTTTGTGCTAAGTTTGAGCTGGATTGAGCCGTAAAAATTTTCGTTTGAGCTGCCCCCCATTAGGAAGGATTTTTAAAAGGGGAGGCTTCCAAATCATACAAGGTGTAAGGGCGAGTGACATATCGTTAGCTAGAGCTCTTCAAGAGGAAAAAAAATTATGCCTTACACCTTATTATCTCGGAGCGTTCCGAAATTCCGCGATGTCAAAGTTCGGCCCCTTTGCCTAATCCGTATGGCGGTGCCAACTTCACGTACATCCACCAGCCGGCCCCCAAACCCCTCAAGTGAGAGGGGGGGGGGGGGGGGGTCACAAGCATAAAGAATATCATTAAGGCAACTTTACATACACCTTCACCTTCATTTAGGGAAATTCCTGCAAAGATCCCAACTGAAATTGTCCAACCAATTTTGACTTTGAGTGAAATTTTCATAGGTCTCGTGTTCGAAGTGAGCGTAACGTCTAATATAGGTCGTTTTGTTTTACCAGCAGTTAGTACCTTCTTTCTCTGGACCCTTCAATTACTTGTAGAATTTGACTTGAAAAGGATCTGAGACAAAATAATTTTGTTTTTACCAAATCCGTTCGACTTTAACTGTAACCCTAGTGCATTTAATCTTCTTCATATTCCTCCTAATAAAAAGCTTTTGCTTCCAGTATTATAATTGCTATCCTGTAAATCTTAAAATTATGTTGCTTTGCCCTTTAACCCCCAATCCAATTCAATATTCAAGACTACAATATCTTATTACAAATTTTTAATTTATTCATTCCAAATAAAGATCACTTTATTGTTTTCCTCTAATAATAAACATAACCTTCTTCTTGAAAATAAGATGGACATACTAGACAGGAGAAGACAGTTAAGGCTAACACCTGCGTAGGTGGACACGGTCAAGGATGGGGATTCATACGTGAGCTAAATATAAATCAGAACAGGTGCTTTTTGATTTGTATCAGTTAAATCAACTACTTAATAAAAGGAATTGCCCATAAAAATCCGGTATTCAATTTCATATCTCACGTGGCTTACATAACCGGAAAGAATTTCCATGGAAAGCATCAATCTTAATCGATTTTAAACGTCGACCATGTTCGAATTTCCATAGTAACAATTTTTTTAAAAACGATTCGTTGACCCGATTGGTCGCAACTTCTCTTTGAATCATTTTTACCCGAAATGTCTTCACACATCTATCGGCCCGTTTTGGTTTCTAATTGCTTCGAAATACCTTTTTTTTCGGTGAACAAAGTACTTCTTATCACGTACGTTAAAAGTCATTATGGAATGCCTATAGGGTGTGCGCTGTGTAACGCACTGGCTGATTTAATTAAAGGGGCGGTAAGGTATTTCACGTCAATGTGCCATAAGTCAAGAACTGCCTTCCGTGTGTTACGCTTTTTTTTTCATATTTAAACTCGCTAATCGTAATCCTTAGAGGTTGATTAAAATGAGAAGATGAACATAAAAAGATGGTACATCCCGAAGAATTGATAGCAGTCTTATAACGGTCGTAACAGATGATATAGTTCACATGTTGGTTAACTGGGTAATAAAAGATGTACTATAGATAATTAGTAGGTTGTAATTTATACGACATTATTTTTGTTATAAATAGCAAAACGTCTGAATCGTAAATTCTCAGTCTAAAGCGGATGACTTATTTACTGGTATATCTGCTTATGGGTTATTTCCGTATGGTTGATTACTTTTTTTTTCATATTGCGTTTACGGATAACAGAAGTATGGAATGAGAATTGATAATTGCTGCTGATTACTGAGGCGTTCGGTGTTCTTTGTTGGAAATTTTTAAATTATGTAGTAATGCAAAAGAATCTGGAGGTAATTATCTTTAAAATTGGTTTTAGCACGTATTAAATAAAATTTACCAACAGAGTGGATATGTTCATACTGTGGAAAATTAATAAGGATATTCTGGCGTATATGTACAAGTTTACCTTGTTGAGTCATGTACCGTGGAATGTATTGGCTTGGTCCTCTTGTTTTTTATATTGTTCACCTGCGTTTAGGAGGAAAGTTCTTTTTTGGAAGATTGAGTTGAATAAGCTTGGCCTTTGTTATTAGATGAGGTTGAAATGGTTCCAAATGCTGCTCCTTATAAGAACGGCTTGTAAGTTGAGTGGCAAGGCTTTGTCGTGTTAGCTGTCGTGAGGCTTAGTGCAGGAAGGACAACAATAATTCATCCAATGTTAATTAGGTCGCTAGTGGCATCTGCTGTTACCAGTTTAGTGGTGATACAGTTTTGGCAAAATGGCATGGAAGGATCAGAAATGGTGAATGACAATTAAAACAAATATTCGACAAGAGACAAGAAGACATTAAATAGATGGCTGGATGATCTACTTAAAGCAGGGAAGGATATTGGTATTTAAAAAAATAGAATCTTTTGAAGTATTGATTGAAGATTTAACTGCATGAAGAAAATAAGGAGAGTCCTCTGTACAGAAATGAATGTCAGCGCACTAAAACAATTAAATTTTGACAGCTTTTCTGTATTTAGTGCTCGCATAAATTGAATTTGCTTGTGAATTTGTGGCCTGGCTATTTAAATATTAAGATGGTTTGGAAACCTTGGTAGAAAAATTTCTGATGTGCTTGCTGGATTAAAAGATGGACATGTCAGTATGTGTCTTCCAGCACGACGACAGAACGAAGCGCGAAGGCAGAATTATCTTTTCGTCTTGGAAAGGTTTCAGACCGTATTCTAGATCGCAGCTCGTTATAACGGAAAGGGCGATGGAAAGATCAATGCTTGGTATTAACCTACGGGACTGCTTTCGCAATGAGAACATAAGTATGCGGACTAGGGTCGATGATGTTGCGCAACGCCTTGCAACAGCTAAGTGGCAATGGGCAGGTCATGTCGCCAGGGAGGATCCGGATAGATGGACTACACGTAAGGTAGGATAGAGACCTCGAGCGTCGAAAAGAAGCTTCGGTAGGCCACAAAAGAGATGATACGGAGGCATAAAGAGGGTGGCGGGAAGGTTGCAAAGGGCCCAAGACAAGGAAGTGTGGCAAGGTTTGAGAGAGACCTTCGTTCATGAGTGGACGGATATAGGTTGAAAGAAGAAGAAGAGTATCCTAAATTTTTTATGCGAAGTGAACCTGTTCAGTCGCTCTCTATCACTGTCGCGCCATTAGCGAGTATGGAAGAAAATCGGTTGCAGAGCTTTAGGTCATGTAGGACCATCGACTGATATTGATTTAATAAAAAGGTCTGAATTAGAGCTACAGGAATTGCTGGACAGTCTGAATTTAAAAACGATTATAAAAAATTTGTGCCCAGATGAGCAGGAGAAGCAAGTAAAGAGCAATATCACGTCAAGAAACTACTTTTTCTGGGTCGACTAAATATTACAAACAAACAACACACATTTAAGTTCTAGGTACACCAAATAAAAATCCTTTTTTAAAAAAATGGGCGGACAGACGGCCACGCGAGAAATAATAATAAACCGGTAACATCAAAATTCCGTTTTGCATATTCAATTGCATTAATGAGAAACTCGCCGAACAGCGCCGATTTTTAATATTTATATTCCGGCCAAGTAATTAGCGGTCCGAAATCGCCGACTTTAAAAAAACACACCAAATGCGGAGCAGACCAGTTTTTTTTTTTTTTGTTTGACTTTAATATACAAGTTTATCAGTTCTTATTTAAAGTTAAACGCACGCACACACGGTGCTCGAGCGTAATCAAGATAAATGTCTGACGCGGTGCGGGTGAGAATTTTCGGATCAGGCTCTTTTTTTTCACCTTCTTCAGAAAAAAAGAACGTTCGCCCTGGAGACATCCCGCGGAAATATTGCACTCTCCTTATAATGAAAGCCGTAAAAATCAAAATCGTAACCAATGTTAATAAATCTATTTTTCATATCCACATAAAATTATGAATCATGAGAACGATGAAGTTCTTAAATGATATACGATTCACGTGGAGAAATTGTCGAAAAAAGAAATGGAATAACCAGTTCGGGAAATAAAATTTTTTTTTTTCGAACCATAAAAAAAAGCTCGAAAAAAATTGATTATACGATTTTAAGATGACTAAGCGGTTCCGAAATCGTGTATAAGATCCTTAATCATTATTCTAATTCGATTTTAGCAATTTTTTGTTGGTAAACAGTGGCGTAATGTATACGGCTATCTGTTATCTACACATGTTTAAACCGTAAATTGTAGAGTTGATTTGATTAATCACTTTTTGGGTGTTCTCTTTGATTTGGGTGTTAGGTAGTGATTTGCAAGGCGTTAATCAACACCAATAGGGATGCATGATAGCGGTAATTTATTGATGTTTTAACCGGAAATGAAAAAATATTTTATAACGTTCTTTCTCTCTTTATTAACAATTAATATAAAAAAAATAGTTATATTTCCCTACTTAAGTTATTGGTACGAGAGAAGACTCTAGGCTTGCATTGAAAAAACCTAATAAACCAGTTAACCATTTTAAAATACTTCTCCTTAAGGTATAGTCATATCGATACATCTATAATTATCAATTACTTAGATTTGAGATAATATTGAGCATTCATGTATAAATCTACACTGTGTAATGTGTATGGGAGTAGAGAAGCAATTCTGGTTGATTTGTTGTCGGTTTTTCGTATTTGCGATTGCTACGTTTGATATGAAGTGCAGAAAGAGGTAATATACAAGACTTTTGATCTTAGCCAAAATGTTGCTTAAGGAGGATAGGTATGCAATTTTAAGGCCGGTGTCTAACTTGATGAAAGATCAGGCTGTAACTTTGGGTTAGCTGAAAATTCGGTCTAAAATAAATGTGAATCTTTATGTGGAAATATGTTGATTTTGTTCGAATTCTATTTCTCGAAAACTTAAAAACTTCATAGTTCATGAATATTCAACTTCTTCAAAAATAGGGGTATGGTAACTTCTCTCCCCGCTCAAACCTAGTCCTTCGAGCTTTGAACCTCGAATAAATTAACTTCATACTATGTCACTGTGTTTTTCTACCTCGACCCAAATTTGACGGACCGAAGTTATTAAGCCCTACCTTCGTCCAGCATTCATTTAAAAAATACCTTTCCATCAACCCACTCACAGTACATAAGATTGTTGCTTTCTTCAATAGCTGTCGAATACTTACCATGATTTATTATCATATTCATAATAATCAATTAATCGTGAATAATGGACGATGACTGGAAATATCTATATTATCGATTTTGATATATACGATTCCGATTTCGGTTCTTCGAATTTCTCGGACCATATATAATGCGATATTGGAACGTTTTAAAAGGATCGATATTCCCATTGATTAAAAGGAGCGTATCCTTAATATACGTTTTTTTGATGTGTTAAAAATTTCACCTTGGGCGTGTGCTCATGCGATAATATCCAATATTGGACATGGTCCAGTATGAGTTTTTCTGTAGTAAGGCCCGATGCATAGCATATAAGAAGTTGCGCACACATCAAATTAGAACATATTATAATAAGTGCATATCATTATCCGATAAATCGAATTCAAGAGTTTCGCAGTTTCAGTACGTTACTAGCGATGAATTTTAAGATCTTTTCAATAGATGGTAATGCTAATTTTTGTGTCAAGTATTTAAAAAAAAAAAAAAACTAGCGGTGAAACATCCGTCATTTTTTAAATTAATAGTCGGACTACTTAAAACGTGCGACTCGCGTGCGTTTCACGCCTAAACGTCAAATTTCATTCTAAAATAAAATGCTACATTTTAATATTAAAAATACAAACATATTTTAAAATTTTTTCAATGAATGAAAAAAATTTTTCAAGCGGAAGCGAAAAGAAAATATCTTTATTTTCGCTGACGTTTTGTACTAAAGACGACCCAAATAAAGTTAACATGAAAGATGATTTAAAATATGGCACCTATTATGAAATAATTCAACTTCTCAAAGGATTAAAAATAAATCTTTATATACAAGAAGGTGTAATTATATTGAGAACCTGTTGGTCGTCGTTATTGTTAATTCAGGTGCATATAAATGATTGAAGCACCTCAACTGGCCCATTGCTTTTAATTCTCTTTCGAGTTGATTGTCTTAAGTAAAGTTCCCACGGTTAACAAATACGTAAACGAGGCGTTAACAAACGAGCTATTCAGAGTAATTAATATACGTTATAGGTGTTCTCTTTCATCACTAAATTATAATCTTAATTTTTATGTTTTTTAATTTCTTCATCTTGTCGAAAAATTATATTTTTATTTAGAGGTGTTTTGCATAATTTTTTGTAGCGATCGATGAAAATGTGCTGGATAATGGTAAAAGGCCTTAGAAGGATGAGAATAATGGATCGGCTTGTGGAGATAATATGAGCTATTTTTGGATGATGAACTTGTAAATGTAAAAAAAAAATTTGTGGAGAAGTGGTTGCTTCTGAATATTGATTCAGGGCCGTAGACGGATTCGGTAGGCTTAAGGGGTGGATGCTGAATCATAATCTTACTAAAATTTTTACCCTGAAAAGTTTGTTTCATCTGATTGTAAACCTCCATTGCCCGATATGGTCCCAACTTACCTAAAAACGAAACAAAAAAATTTTATTAGAAAATATCCAAATATTTGAGTAAACTCTAAAATTTTGAACAGTCTTTCGATATATTTTCAATTTTAACTTCAATGCCCTTCTGTCTTTTTTAAAGCATAACCTCATTACTTTATTTTTCCACTAACGACAAACAAAATTTTGGCAACTACACACTCCAGCTCATTGTTACAACACTTCAAAGCACCCTTGACCTATAGTTAAAACGTTTTTTTTTCTTAACATCTTAATTCTCTAAAATAAAATCATGGCCATTATTAAAAAGATGTCATTTCCTGGCTAAATTAAAAATATTTCACGCTTATTGAGTTTCCGTTTCAACTTCTTTTTTTCTACACAAACCGTTTCATTCTTTCTCTCTCTCTCTAAAAAAAATCGAGATGCTGCTACAACAATCTGACATGATCATTTTGCATTACCACCTATAAGACGTGTAATCCTCACTCTTTAATCTTCTTACTGTCACCCACAAGTATAACAAATAAAAATAAAGTAACCAAAAAATGATTTAGTCCGCCGCCGCCACATCTGGACTTAGCTGTACCCGACAACCGTATGATGGATGTAGAATGATTTTGACAGGTGGTACACAGGTTCAAAGGTCAAGTTCACTTATCTCGCAACACGATCATGTCAATCAGCACTTATCATACACACACAGTGCGAGTGGTACATTGTGGCTGAGAATAGGGTCGACCCTAACAAGTATTAATGTCTTTTTGCATCGCTTTGACCTCTGTGGATGTAAGTAAAAGAAAAAAATTATCCCAATTTCTTTTTTAAGCCGACCCGGTTAGACTAGTTTTTTTTTTTTCAAAGTATCACTGAGATGACCTCGATGAACTTTTCTACCGGGAAAATGACGGATGCGCCGAAATTTGTAGCATAATTCATGTGGAGGAGAAATAATAAAACAAAAAAAGCCTCCGGGATAGGCGGACAAAAGAAGCATCCGTACATGTTGCGAGACACAATAAACTTTTTTTTAAAACCTGTTAACATACTTTTTTTTTCGGTTCAATTTGAAACGAGCTCTGTTTTGATCGTTTTCAAGTTTTCTGTAATTATCCCGGGCGTTAGTCATCTATTTGATTTGTAATGTTTATAGCTCTGGTTGGTTAAGTAGGACTGCTTGCCTGTAATTTCTAAGAAACGCGGAAAAAATTCCATCGTTACTGGATATTTCCATGGATACTTAAAAACATAGGCGGAACTAAATTTTTCCATTTGAGGTGGGCAAAAGCCTTTTATTGGTTTTGGTTAAGATTGGTAGGATTTATTAGCTATTTTTTAGTTTATGTATGAGTATGTCCTAAATAGAGAAGGCGGATGGAAAATTCTGCCCCTAGAGTTAGTATTTATAGAGGTTGCATTGCAGCTGATGCTTTTAATTATGAAATCTATATAGGTTATTTAGAAGGGTTTTTGGGTTGAAGAATTATTTAACTAGGTGCCTAGAAAGAGCTGGCGCCACCAAACTTTTGTTCAATCTTTTTAGAGAGCTTGGTTTTTAATGTAAAAAACTCGCAAAAATGAAAATTATTGAATTATTTATTTGTTTATTGTTAAATTATTCATTATCAATTCACGCCGTTAGGTACAAATTTAGAAGCCAGTTCGTTCATCGCTTTAAAATAAGCGATTCTCTTTGTCCCTTTCACTTTCGCCATTGTGATAAGCATCTAAAGGATGTGAGGTTGCTCGGATGTGAGGAGTCTTGAATTGCCGACGTGTTTCATTTGGAAGGTGCTGAGTCTGGTGTTATTTATTTTATGTCACTCTTTCTTCTTCTTCTTTGGGTGCCCTGCTCGCACGCGAGCTTAGGCGATCGATCCGACGAGCTCCTTAAATCTTTCACGATCGGCGGCCATGCGGAGTAGCTCCTCTACGGTTCTTCTTCTTTAAATGCCCGCTCCTCGTCGGAGATTGGCGATCATCATGGTCAACCATTGATAATTTTACTAGGAATATCAAATAATGACCTCTACGGTTAACCCGGTCCAATTCCGGATATTCCGCAGCCAGGAGAGATTCTTACGACCAAGTCTTCTTTTACCCTCGACTTTGCCTTGCATGATGGTCTGCAGCAGTCTGTACTTGGGTCCCCGCAACATGTGCCCAAGGTACTCCACCTTCCTGCGCTTTATGGTCACTAGTAGTTCACAATGTTTGTGCAACCTCCTTGTTGGTCATGTGTTGGGTCCAGGTTATTCAAAGGATTTTCCTGTAACACCACAGATCAAATCCTCGATTGGCAGGCTTTTCTACAAGGATGAAACGAAAAGTCAGTGATGCGGTTTAGGGTTTTCGGGCCCTCGGAAACCGTCGTTTGATTGGCTAGCATATTAAGAGCTTAGTCTAATCTATTCAGTTGATCTAAACCTTTTGGGAAATGTAGCTGCAACTGTATTTTCCTTAATACTCTCTTCGGCGCCGCCTATGCTCTAAAACTTTACCCATTAAAACTTTTTTAAAAAAATCGTTGGAAAGATTATTCAATTTTGAAATGTGGGGTAATGTTAAAAGATGATCGAAGTGAAGAAAATTATATACTTAAGTTATATTGCCTTGGATATAAAATTAATCAATTTACTCCTGGCAAAATGTCTTTTTTTTGTGTAGACTCCCGTTGAGCGAATACGACGTGCTTAATTCATCAAGAACCATTTTTACTCATAATAAAAATCAGTTTAAAGCTGACCTTACACCCTTTTTAAAAACGTTCGCAATTAAAAAAAGGAACATTAAAAAAATTTTCGCACAATGGTAATAGTTTCATTAGTATTTAAAAAAGAATCATACAAAGCACTTAAAATGAATTAAATTAAATGATAACGATTTAGCATGCATATGACAAGTTGACACTTGAATGAATCATCCATTTCATACTGACCACACCAAATATTAAACAATGATCAACAAATTAAAAAATCTCGTTCTCATCAGTACCAGTTTGATTAGAAGGCCTTTAAATTAAACATTTATGTTGTTTCATTCCTACGGGGCAATTAAATGCAATAAAGGGAAGTCACCGAAAATATTAATGCATTGTGTTGTAGAATTTTCGCCTATGGTTACTAAAATTATTGACCGTGCAACGCCCTGACATAAAATCCTTAATCCTTCCGGTGGTATCAATAACCGAATCACGGTAACTTTCGAAGTTTTGAAAGACCGCAAACGTTCGGTAGGACACCCGGTGGACACAATGAAATATTCGCAAAAGATGAGAGGAGGTCACCACGTAGAGGTTAGATTTGGTTGAACCACACCGCACAGGTATCATTTCTCATGGGGGCCCAGGGACAAGACTGACAACCGAACTAATGTATTCTTTTTTCTCTTTCTCGGATTGGTATTTTCCATCCTTAACCTTCGATATTGGACAAGGCGAGAAATCGACGATGTGCGTGAATCTATTTTTAGGAAATGGAATTTTGAATATGTACGCAGATGTCAATTAGTTTGGTTTGGACGTGATGGGCCTTACGGGGATTGCCGTATATGCGATTATGGAGATTTGTAATTGAAAAAAAACATTTTTTTAAGAAGTATTTATGAGACATTTTGAGTCGTGAATTATGTGAAAGACAATCGAGTAGTAGATTACGGTTTTTGGAGATTGATTTTAGAAATTTTGTTAGTAGATTGAGTACGGATTTAAATGTTGAGCGTTATGAAAAATTGTCGCAGGGTCATAGGGCAGATTCAGGATAAGAAAGGTTGAAAACGTCATTTTCGGATCGGTTAGAGTCGTAACCCTCAAGGCGTCCTCTGATTCAAAATGTAGGAGGAAGTTAGCTGGAGAGGTGAGAAAGTCAAAGTCACTGGAAGAAGAGTAAACGATTAGAGAATCATTTTTTTAAAAACTTTTTTGCTTGGTTCGATTATTTTCTGGATTGTTTTTCGAACTTCCACTTCATGAGCATTATTTAAATTCTCATCGGCATGGCACACAATAAAATAAACAGTCTTATAGTGAACTAACATCGCGGTATTCGATTTCTTCTTCTTGCTTGCTCGCTTAATTAAAAAATACTAAATGTTGCTGATGTGTTTGTTGGTCAAGTATGGCCAAGCGGGCAGTGGCGCCATTTCACCGAACCTAGGGGGGGGGGGGGGGGGGGGTGGCAAAAGCATCACGCAATGCTTAGCTTATGAAACAAAAAATTCCAGGGGAGGGCAACTGCCCCCCCCCCAAATGGCGCCACTGCAAGCGGGAAATTTCTGTGGCAGCAACAGCAGATTCTGATACTATGTCGCGGATGTTCAGATACTAGGGTCGTCTTAGATGTCCTAGTCAGCTAGGGGCTGCATTGTCTTTTCTATAATTCTTTAAAGTGTGACACGAGCGGCGCAAAAGTTCGATCAGAAACGAAAAGATCCGCAGGCAAACTCGAGTCAAGCATGTAATGAGGCTCGCTGCAGAACTGGAATTGCATAGTCCATGACCATGGCGGAGCAGATATAATGTCCTTTGTCCGAGAAAGGATAGCAAAATGTTGAGAAAGAAGAGGTTTGCTTGATCTTAATGATAAGACTCAAAGTCTTGTACCAATAACTATCCTGTAGTCGGCAGACCTTCAGTATTAGTATTCTTACAATTGCTTAAACATAGAAAAACAAACTTGCTTTTTTGCTCGTAGACTATTAACTTTATCTTTAAAATTGAAAAAAAATATAATTAGACATCATTAGTGATTAAATTATTACACACGCAATAGAAATATCTCGGATTGTCAATTGGGTTAAAAATATGCATTAGCTGCATTTGCTTCGCTTATAAGCGCTATCTCCTTTATTCTTATTAATATGTCTGGTTACTTTTTATACAAACAGCCAAGTTTTCTTTTAGCAAAAAAAAAATATATTAAAAATAATAGTAAGACTTAAATGGTCTTTTGAATAAATTTATATGATTACTTATTTAGTGATTATAATCTGTGCCATTAGGATCCACACCTTGCTTTGTAAATTTATTTCTTTGGTCTTTTTTATAGAAACCAGATCTTAGATATTATGCTTTAAAAGTTTCATTAGGATATATTTTAGACTTGGCCAACTAAGGGGACGTTAATTTGAATTTAATATTTATTTTGCTAAAAAAAAATTTCCTGCAGCTAATGGTGCAAAAATTCTAAAATCGCTTTATCAGCAATCGATATTAGGTTTTCATTCAAGGTCACCCAAGAGCGTGAGAATTTTAAAATAAAAAATAATCCATAAAATTGTGCTATATGGGTGTACAACATTCCGTATAAAAAACATACTCAATGTTTTACAATTTTATGTTATCGTTAAAGCTTTAACAACGGAAACAAGTACTACTTGCAATTTACAGAAATTCATTCACCTGAGCCTAGACCTTCACTCGCCGCGTTGAATTTAAAGTGGTCAAATACCCAAACTTGCCCGGAAACAAATTTTAACAAATCGTTAAAACATTTTTTAAGAAAAAGAATTAAACCAATTGTTATACTGGTTTTTTGCTGTATGCGTCTGACACTAATTTCCAATTTTATAGTTATCAAAACCTGAACTACCACTATAAAAGATAATATCTAAAACGCATTTATACGATTGTAAATAAATATCTCATCACAACCCATTAAACAAATATTACTGGTTAATAAATTAAAAAATAATAAGGTGTATGGTGTACTTAAATCGGATATGGTCTCTCATAATAATAACTTTTTTAAAAAAAATATTAAATATGATAAGGAGATTTTTTTGTTTTTTTGAAATTCTCGGATGAGATTGTGTGAGTAGAGAAACTGTCAGTTTGACAAAAGTAGTTAGTGAATATAATGTTAAATGGATTATTTTAATGAAGTAATCCTGATATCAGGAAGACAATTTAATTTTTTTCATGGAGTTCAAGGGTGTTTAACACCATAAGCCGAAGATGACCAATTTTGAGGGGTTCAAGTTTTTTAAATTTTTCGATAAAAACGATTTTGATTCATTGGGTTTATTTAACGCCATTCCTGTGCTATTTTCAAGAGTTGTCTCTCGAATGATTCTTGTTTCAGCGATATTTTCCATTAATGATATAGTTCATTTTGCTTTAGCGCTATTTTCAAAAGTGGAGGCTTAAGTCAATTTTGTTTACATGCTGTTTTGAAAATGGACGCTAAAGTTAATTTTACTTGAGCGCTGTTTTTATAAATGGATGCTAAAGGAGATTTCGCTTAAGCGCTAATTCAAAAAAATAGACGTCAAATTGATTTTACTTTAGCGCTAATGTCAAGAGTGGGCGCTAAAGTCTGTAATGCTTGAGCGCTATTCTGAAAAAATGGACGCTAAAGTTGATTTTGTTTGAGCTCTAATTTCGACAATGGACGCTAAAGTTGATTTTGCTTGAGTGCTATTTTCAAAGTAGAAACCAAAATCTGTATGCTTGAACGCTGATCTTACTTTATGTTACTTGTGAAGGTAACGAAATTGATGGATTTCCATTTCGATAGAAAAATACTTTATTCAACGAACGAACTCTAACACATGTTATATTGACAATGAAACTTCTAATAATGCGAACGCAGCGCGCTCTGAAGTGGGCCTCTCTTGACATAGCAATGCGCACCAATTATAAATATGTAACACTTTGCTCGAGCACTAATTTCAAAAATAGACCCTAAATAAAATAGATTGAGCTTAAGCTTTCTTAGGAAAAATATGCACTCTTTGGAGTTAAATAGATATTCAGAAACCCAAGCAGAGCTTTCCTCATTTCTTTAAGGCCTTTCATATTGTATGATGAAGGTACAAGTTGAACTCTACTTCAGACTTATACTATAAAATCGCATTGGAGCTGATAAAACAAATGTTAAAGCAAACCGAGAAGAGGTGAGAATTCAGAACGTCAAAACGAGGATAAAGGCTGTGCTAATGGTATCAATAGTGATCTGAAGAGGATGTATTGATTTTAGTTGCAAATTGGATTTGGTTGACTCTGAACAGGCACGCTATGTTTCTCAGAGAAAAAGCCTACGTCCAGTAACGGACAACCGTAAGACAACCTAGCGAAAGAAGAACACTACATATTTGAAATTTTTAGTCATCTTCAATCTTAATATATCTTTCCGAAACAAGATTCATCAAACCTGAAATACAACCTTTTACTTTGTTTTACAAATTAGGGAGAAGAAAAAAAAATAGTACTTAGCACGAGCCATCATTTCACAAAACTTGATTTTCGTCTCCTGTCATCACAGTGCAATTAAAATCATAAAACTCCATTGTATCGACGACTTGCTCGAGCTTCCCTTTCCTTCCGCTTACTTTTTAATCATTGTAAATCTCCCCGTAGTTACTTATGTCTGTCCGGTGTAGATTGCACCGGATTTATATCGCGAAATGAATCCGATAATTGCATATACATCGTCCGAAACCGAAAAAGGTTGACAAGTCACTAATTAACTACATAAAATATAATTGAGCTGTAAGATATTTATTCCTATTAAGGGAACAACCATAACTGCAATTAGGGTATTAACTTTTAACACTCCTTTGTTAATTACCCTTTTTTATTATTACAGTATATCAGGTCAGTTCATATCCGGTGAACTTTGCTTTCTATGAAGGTCACCGTTTTAGAGTATCAATATATTCGATGGGGATGACCGGTAACTCCTCCTTTAACATGCGCGAAAAGGACTTTATTTAGTTAAAATACTGACATTAAGAAGGCGGGATCCCTTTTAATTTGCGAAATTAACGAAAACAAGTGCGAAGAATGCCCAGAGGAGATAAGAGGAAGATTTCGTGATTTAAAAAATAAGATTAATGCAAACATTGTTTCTAATGTTAAAAAGATTTTAAAAGAATGAATATCTTATGGTCAACATTAATTTCATCTTATACATTAAGACATTTTAAAATTATGATTTATCCACGATCTTTTCTTTTTTTTCCCTCTCTTTCTCCCCGCAATATTATGCATATGTGCAACCAATTAAAATATAAAAGTTTAATGTAGTGGAGGATTTTTATGGAAATTATGGTTATGCATCTCGGAATGTAAATGCATCGCTAACGATTTATTTATTGCATAAAAAAAAAAATTATTGCAGCGAAAATGTCCTGATTTGATGTATTAGAAAATAGGAATATCGCGTTTTGAAAAATTTCTTTTTCGTGTCTTGGTTGTAAAGAATAGTCCGGAAATTTTTGTATGGTTTTGTTTATTTTTGGCTATCTTGATCAATATAGTTCGTGTGCTATGGAAGCCTTCTAGGCTTTTTAATTTTTAGTCGGTTTTTGGTTAATGGGGTGTGGCTAAGTAAAGAAAGTTTGGATAGCGGTTATGGAAACATGAAAAGGTGATCGGAAATTTTTTAAAGGGTAATTTGTTAATTGTTTTTTTAGTAATTGTGTGATGCTGGGAGAATCGTTTTGGGTTGGGTAAATGTTTATTAATTTTCTGGTCATTAAGAGATGCTCAGTTTTGAATTGTAACAGAACAGAAAGACAGTAGGGCAAATTGGAAATCTTCAAATGTGTTTGGATTTTGGGTCGTAAATTTCGAATATTCTAACCCTTCAGAATGTTTAGTTCGATAATCACTTGAACAATTGTAGCTCTTTTTTCTTGAACTGTGACACTGTCTTCCTCTTGTATCTTCACTCCTTTCTCAGCTTCAGCTCTTTCTTCCATTATTTCCCGTTCTTGTTGTACTCTCTACTCTTCCTCTACCAACTGCAGCTCTTGCTCTTCTTGAATTGTAACTGGTTTTTGGTTAATGGGGTGTGGCTAAGTAAAGAAAGTACGCTTGAACTTCTACTCTTTTTAAGCTACAACTTGTCCTTGCTTTCAAGTGAAATCTCAGGTTGGTATTGTTTCAGCGTTGTTTTAGTTTATTTATAGTCGATTTTGCTTAATCTCAAATTTTAAAAGTGGACTCTGAAATTTGTTTAGCGTGAGCGCTATTTTTAAAAATGGACGCTTAAGCATATTTTGCTTGAGCGCTATTTTTAGAAATGGACGCTTAAGTATATTTTGCTTGAGCTCTTATTTCTAAAATGAGGGATGGACCTCAATTCAAGGCATTCTTGCCTTGCCTTGTTGTGCGAAAATTCAAGGAATGGCTCATTTTTTGGGATCTCAACGATTCAGGAGATGCTCATTCAACTGACAAAAAATAATTCAAGGCTTCAACTGCTCAACAATTTCAAGATAAAAATTTGGCATTCGACTATTTTATGTCTCTTATGATCGAGATCCACAATTTGAAGGATCCTTGTCTCGAAACTTAGAGTCTCTAAATCTCTGACTATTCAAAATGGACGCTAAAATGAATGTTTATTTCTATGTTTAATGTGTCAGTGTACACAGCGAATCCGTGTACTGCGCAACGATTACCCCCTTAAGATTTTAACTTTACTATCCTTTCTTTATTACAATCTCTTTCAAACGATCCGTACAATATCTGAACAAAACATCACCCCGTAAGGTGCTCAGATGTGAATCTGAAGAGCAAAAATCAGAAAACTCTCTGAATCTATAATCATAGAAATCTTTGATAATTTATTAGCATTTTTACTGCTTCAATATTTTAAATTTCTCGAACTTTCCTACTTCTGTCGATGAGTCCTCTTCTCGAGGCATTAGTACAAGTTAATAAAAAAGATAAATCGATTTATTTGATCTGTTGCCGTATCAATCAAGCTTGCATATTACAACTAGGTTAAAGAAAGAAAGAAGGAAAAAAAATTGCAAGCCTCGTTGTTTATGTTTTTATGTCAGGCTATTAAAATGTTTAATGACAGCAAAACAGTAATATTTTCTAAAATGAAAAACAACAAACGACGATTCTAAAAAAAGGCATAAAGCATTAGTATTCTAATTTATGATAATAAAAACGAATGCTACCCATTTTTCCGGAAAGAGAAAACCACAACCCCTTGAGGATTTAACATCCTTAATGCGAGATTGATTAAAATCAATGAGAAGACAGGACGAGTGGAAAGCGAAGGGGGGTCCTAGTCCAGCGCATTCCTTAAATAAGAATATAAAAATGAAAAGTGCAATATAATTCATATTAAATGGTGCGTATCCGGTACGAGAATTGCGAAAATGGTAATATTTTGCAACGTTTTTGTGAGACCGTATTATTTATTACTGATATTAAGATGGGGGCCATGTCGGTTAATCAGTTTAGTTAATTTAAATAAAAATTATTACGAGTTAAGGGCTTTGATAAAATCATCGAAAACCGGTGACTAAGAGTTGTTTGTAAACTGAAAACATCAACCGAAGGAATCTTCAACAAGTTAAATATGAGTTGATCTTTATATTAATAGTTGAGGTCATATGCAAAAAAAACTTATTTTTATTAGTTTTTAACGTAATTTGTGCGAATATTGGAATATTGAATTTACTACGAGAAGACGAGTTTCTTTTCATTCATTCCTGATCTTTTTTTTCTTAAAGTTCATTTGCATAATCTGCAGACTTAATTAAAGCGTAGATAATTTCGTAATCCGATTATTAGGTTAAAATAGAGACGGAGAGAAAACATTTCTTTCGATATTACTCCCCTTTGGATTGGAGTCTATTGAAAAGTCATGAGGGATTAAAGGAGCGTGAGAGAAAAAACCTGCAGTGAGATTAAGAACACTAAAAGCAGTGGCCGCAATGTAGAAACAAACGCGACATACCCAGAGGCGGGATCTGTTCTAGAACGAGATGATGAGCGTGAGAGTTGACGGATTGCTGACAGGTTGAATGCTTGAGGGGATTTCGTTTTATAAAAAGTTGGCCTGTCTGCCCCGCGAATAAGACAGGAACAATCCCAGGAAAAACTTTTACGGATCATGACGAACATGGTAATGCATCGCCCACTGATTTCAAAACCTATTCCACTCTGCTCGGAGCTATCCGGCTACTGTTTTCTAATAAGTTTTCATCGACCTGCTCGTCATAAAAACATTTTATAATTAGTTAATAAAGAATCAGGCGAAAGACATTCTGCGTTTATTGTTATGGCAATCAACGTAATAAAATTTCATAGAGGATTGAGAGCTGCTAAGCTTCCGATCTAATCAAGAAAGAGGCGAAAAGGTCATGATATGTGTCCCATTATGGATTTAAAAAGATCTAGACATCACGATCTTCAAGTTTGATACATCATAATCAAAAATATATAAACCGGGTTCGCGGTTTCAGATAGTTAGAAAAAAAATTTATCTTTGATCAACATCAATAAGCTTTCTCTACGGTCAGTACATCAGATGTTTTATCGAAAAGAATGTCTTTATCAAATAAAAATTTAAGTTTTTTTTTTTCCTTAACTTGATTACCTATCTCACAAGTTACGGAAATAATTATAGTCGATTTCAAAGTCTAGAAAAGACTTGACTTATGAGTGACTTGGATTAACATGTGTCGTTTTAACGCGATTACTATTGCAAATAAATTACCTAAACGCTGTTAGGCGAGTATTTTTGTGATGGTTTTGAACATCGGATGCGGACATTTCGAGTTTTAATTTTTTTCACTGCGATGATTTTTGGGTTGAATGGAGTTTTTGGCCTTCAAAATGAGTGTTTTAGGTCGCGTATGAATGCGAGCTATTACAGTGAATTAAAATGGTTTGAGTGAGATGGAATTTCGTGAGGAAATGGGGATTTTTTTCTTTTAATAGAGGAAGTTGTGTTGTGAAGATTGTGAACCAAATTGTTGAACACTTAAAACTTCGGAAAGCTACAAGAAAAAAGGATAACTTGAACATTAAGTTTGGCAAACGGTTTGATCATCGTCCACCGTTTCCTTCTCGCAACGAGTTGGTTTCTTTGTCTACTGACATTGTTGGTGTGAGAACTGTTTATTAGTAATTTTATCGTACCAGGGGCAGCAGCTTCACCAATTGTGACTTGAGATTGAAGACAATTTTGTCGGCTGAGCTTAACACCAGATAGCGGAAGATAAAGTTCTAGCTGCTGTTTGGCTCCTTCCACTGCGATGCGGAAGGTGTTGGAAAGCCTTCGTATTAGCCTTCCTTGTATAGCCATCATAGCGAAAAGTATGTCGTGCAAAACCAAATACTGCTGATTCGGCCGGGGCTCTTCGCTCTTGCACGGAGCAATATGCTCTTCGGTCGTGATGGTCGCCTATCTCCGCTGCGGAGGTTGAAGAAGAGGATTAGAGATTGAAGATTGGATAATAAGAAGAAATTTTTATAGCTAAAAAGTGTCGGTTTAGATTTAGTAATTGTTAAGAATCGCATTTAGACTTTTGCTACCCATTTTAATTTCTATTTTTCGTTGCTCACTTTTCAAATCCAGTAAGATGCCACTCCTGGGCCCATAACCTTTTAATGATTCGACATAATTAAATTGAAAAAATAAACTTTTATTCAAATTAAGCGTGTTACATTATTTGTACATACAGAAAGACATCATTCTAATCAAAAAACGAAACCATAGAACGAAGCAGTATTGGCAACTCATATGAGATGTTGCCATAGCGATTCTTAACAGTAATTAAGAAAAGTCCAGCTAATGGTGAGTGAGAAAAGTTCTTTTATTTAAGGTAATCGTTATATCGGTTCAATTTCAAATGTTTTGGAATCTCGTACCAGTGCGGTTCTGAGTGCGAAAGCCTTTGTGTACTTGAGATCCTTCAGACAGCTCGTCCACGCAAAAACATAAATAGACAGAATATGCAGTTTATGCAAAGTGAATGCTTTAACTTATTGATCGTGTCTTACTCTCTGGATACTCTTTAATTAGTGGTGGCACCAAGCAAAAACGGTGAGCACAACTCAAAATTTGTAAGGTTATTGATAAAATATTTTCTTGGTCCTGCCGAATTCCTCCTTTTCAAAATCTGCAAGCAATACCATACACACTCTAACACCATCAAACCAGATATTCTGGTCTCACTTTCCCACAACACACGCAGAATATAAAACACTAGCTAATCTTCATTATCAATGTTCCATCTGTGTATATTACAAGACATGCGCGTACAAATTATCAAGATTCCAGCCTATCCGACAGGTTAATACGAAAAAAATCAAAGCCTTGTTTTTCAAATAGTTAGCTCTACGCAAAGTAGCCAGTTAATGAGGTACGACTAGTATGTTCATTTCATTTTGTAAAAAAGATCCCCGCTGTTTGATAGAATTGTCGCCGCATCGTATACGCATCGGGTGCCTTGTTTATTTATATTTATTTTATTTTTTGCTTTTAATAACCTTCGGGCTAGTGGGAATTTTACTTGATTAATATGATTGTTTCAATTCATATTTTAATTACAAATCGCGACCGAAAAATTCTGATCACATAAGAGCGCCCAAGAGCTAACAAACAATTCCAAAACCATCGCGATTTCTTTTGGCCAGGGTATTACTGACATAATCAATTTCAATCATTACAATATAGCGTGTTTGAATGTTTGTAAATGAAGAAATCCTGGGGCTAAACGAGGAATGGCAATATTGTTTATACAAACGTTGTTCCAGATCAACGAAACCAATTTATATCCTTGTTGCAGGCCTCAGGCAGGACACGCACCTCTTCTTCAATTATGTGTTTTGGGCAGTCCACTGACACCTACTTGAGTTACAGTTCGTATGGAAACGTTTATATTCACTATTCAATGATTATATACTGTTATTTTCTTTATTTATACGAATCGAAAGGAAAAAAATATTTTTCTTGTATGGCTTATTGATTATTTTTGAAGTTTGACGCGAAGTTCGCTGTTGAAGAATCGTGAGTAGCCCAAATATTTTAAAATAACAAGTTCTTATTTTTTTTTATGTTTCTCGAGTTTATTTACGGCGAGCTCTCCTCATTCGCCTCATAAAACTGACCTTAATATCGACAAATTATCACGTTAAAACATTTCGGAGACCGGTTTTCTCGCATATAACATCTCATCAATACGAATTAAATGGACAATCAATCGTTTATTTTAATTGATGGAAGGGCGGTTTGAAAATTGAGAGGAAGCTTCGGAAATCGCGACTTTGTAGTATAATTAAATGCAGACGATTGAGTGATTATAATGTTGGTTAAAGATGTTTGTTTTTATTTTTCGAGAAATCGAGGTTATGAATGGATTTAGAATAGGAACGAAAACGAATGAGATTAATGAACGGGATGTTCGGAAAAAAAGGCTTTCCGAAATTCCATAAATTTTTTGCCTGTTTCAATTCAAGTTTGAGATCTGTGTATCGAGACCGTGATTAATCTTTTTCGTTGGCCGGTTTTGGTATAAAAATTAATGACCCCTTATGACTTTCGTGAGATTGGATCACAAATCATTGCTCATTTCTTAATAGATCACCGAACTTAATCCGTTTTTTTTCCTAAATTTTTTTGATTAGTTGACTTAGAAGTTGAATATTGTTGAGGTAGCCATGTTATTGTGTTGAGCAGAGATATGAAGAAGAAAAAAATTTGAAGCCACTTTTTGTTATAGAAAATTTTTTGGTTGGAAAAAATTAGAATAAAATCCATAACCTTACTTAATTTTGGCTGAATAATTTATGTGCTAGACAACAGAGTCATCGAGCTCAAGACCTAGTTACACTGCTGGGCCCATTAAAAGACACTAGTTAAATAATTTATAATGTTAGTGGTTTTTTTTGAATAAATATTTCTTCTCACCCAAAAAGAATGAAGGTAGTGGCGCCATTTGACGAATGACACGTGATATTTTAATTTCCTAATACCCTGTGTACTCATAAAAGAGCTTTCGAGTAGATTTCCCTTCTCAAAATATGATTAAAATTGACTAAAAATAATTTGAAGTTTTAGTCATTAGCTATCACAAAAAAATTTATATATTTCTTATATTCATTTTTAATTAATATTACTTTTTTAAAATTACTTTTATCACTTTTTGTCATATTTGCACCAAATTTGAGTCCAAGTGACTAAAGAAACAAGTGATTAAGCTTGAAATCACTTTTAATCACTTTTCAAGTAGGGTTGGTTATTCTGGAACGTTAGGGGATCTTGCCAAGTAGAACTTAGAGGTTGACTAACCTCTTTTGTTCTATCTTATCGTTTTTCCTTCTTTCTTTCTTGTGAGAGCCTCTGAACCCACTCGATATTGAACAGACAGACTAACTGGAACCGCTCTTGACTTTGCTTCCCCCTTTTTCTCCCTATCGGACTCCTATGCCCCCTCGACCTCAGTGCCCAGACTATATAGTATTGAGGTTCCTCTTCAGCCTTTCTTTGGCCTCGTCCTTCATTTTTTAACCTTCTTCTGGACCCATTTTCTTGATGGATGAGAACCGTAGGCCCGGAATTCAATCAGAACATCATCATATTTATCGTTATTGCGTTGCTGGTATTTTATTGATTCAAACTTGGTACAGTTGAAAAGTAAAGGTAAAGTTGAAGCTAACTGCTTATCATAAACAAGGGAGACTTTATGACCCCGGTCCGAAACACGCTTTTTTTACTGTGCAGTAAAAAACGCGTGTTTCGGACCGTGGCCTATGCTAGGTGGTTTGACCTTGTGCCAACTTTCTTTTACGAGCTTTAAGCACTCAAAAACAAAATACGCCGGAAAAACAGTGGCACAAAGTCTCCCTGCCTACGGGATTCTTGTTCTGGTTTTTGCCGAGTTTACAACGAGGTAATTATATGCGAATAAGAAGTTAATTTTCCGACCGAGCACTTAATTGCTAGGGAAACGCCTTTGTGGTAGAACAGAGAAATAAAATTTGAGAAGGATTTATTTAACTCTAAGTCTAGAAAAAAAAATTATTGGAAAGACTCCAAAGTTACTCTAATTCTCTCAAATTATTTTATTTAGCTAACATTTTAAAATTTTGAATGCTTCCAAATGTTGACTCCGACAAGTACAGGTGTCATTTTTTTCTATTCAATTCAAGGATACCTTTGCCCTAGATATACCTAACTGCCTCAGCCTTAAAAATCTGAAATGACGCCTCTGGATTTAATATGAACCATATTCCCTAGTTGAGACTTTTTCCAAAAAAGCCCAGCCCTATACACCAGACGACAAGACTTGAGTAAAAGTAAAATTTTAGTTTTCTTTTAATTTGTTTAATTCCGAAGCCTAAACTGAAATAATGACCTGACCCAAACCTTGATTCCAACTCTTGGTTATATTGCAAAAACTATTGTCATGAAAACCATTTAAGATTCAGACCAAACGTCGACTCTGAGTTTGCAATTGCAACTCGAACTAAGCATGACTGAACATAAGTTTTCATTACACTCGAGACCGTTGGGTAATCAAGACTTCAATTTTCCTTTCATAAAGCTTTGGTATCAGTCTGTCCATCTAAAACCTCTCCCAATAATATAAATCTCAACCTTTATTATCAGATCGACAATTACGACAAACTTGTTCGCTATCTTTTTTTCCATAGCTCATCCTGTTTTTTTAAATTCTCACTTACAAAAAACTTAAACATCTGTTTTCTCACTTTTAAATGCAATTTAAATCAAACCTATAGCATTAAATGATTAATGAAGTTTTAAAACTTGAATTATCCGCTTTGCAAATATGAATTGTTAAAGGGGCAGCCTGCCAATAGGGCGTTTTCTTAACAACAATGACGTCAAGGCTTTTCCATTAACTCAAAATTAATTTGAATCAATCAGAAAATCCCGTGCGCCTAAAAATACCTAACCAATAATTTTAAATAAATAATGGATTTTATATTTTTTGGGTTAAATTCATGCCGACCCCACCTGTGCCAAAACATTTTCTCCTCTTCGGAAGCAAACAAACTTATTAATTATGGTCCATTATTTTTTCCCGAGCTTCTCAAGCTATTTATAATATTTTCTCTTCCGAAAACACACCCCAGGTGTCCAATTTATTTCAGATATCTTCATTTTCATTATTATTTATTTTTAAAGCAATATGTTGTATATTGAAAAGATTGAAAATTTATTTATATGGTACGCAACTATGTCGAGTGAATATTAATGGTAGTTTAATATACATTTATCTTTATCTTTTATGATTTAAGAAAGAGATAAAGCAATCATTTTCTTTTATATTTATTTATTATTAATTCTTTCTGGCACTCACCGAAGGCCGATTTTTTTGTTATTATTTATAGCCATGCAAATTACTCTTTAAAAAAAAAATTCGGGATTTAAAATTTTATTCCCTGAGAAAAACAAATCGTGGGGACAAAAATCTTCCCATCAATATTATTAATATATTAAACGTTTTGAGTAATTAAATTGAAACCCGCGGTGAAATCGGACTTTAAAATCTTGTAATATTAATATATTCGATTACACTAAATTAAAAACATTTTAAAATCCTTTTTTGCAGTCTAACTGGATCTACACGAATGCACATATACCGGTCCCGACTACGATTACGCCGTGATTTGCTCAGATATATTAGTAATTAATAATCCATGTTAAATGTGTATACGGGATGAGTAGTTTCAAGGTTTTTTTTAACATGTTTAATTCGCATTCGTTTAATAACTTCGCTTAATCAGGTCTCTTGTCGTTATGTCTTGGAGACTTTACATCGATTGGTTGTACCGGTGAATTGCCTTTAGGTCATGAAAAAGAAAAACGATTTACTAATGTTTTTAACATGGTTATTTTTTTCAATCGTAAATCATGTAAGATTGCTGAAAATTAGTATTTTTATCGATAAAAATCTTCTTAATGTTGATAGTCGTAAGGGGGTTTATTGATTTGGGGAATGGGCTCGGCCCGGGGTAACGGATATAACTGCTCTTAAATTGAAATGATTTTTTGGGACGATAAAAGAGATGGAAATCGCCGTCATTAATTATTATCGATTAGGATTGTTGTGATTTCAACCAAATTGAAACGGTCGAAAAAAGCAAATGACTTTGGGGTTTATGAAAAAAGTTAGAAAGGATTAACCTGGAATTTGATTGAGGGTTTTTTTAAACTCGATTCGGTCGGTCTTCGGATAGCTTCGTAAGTTCGGAAAATGCAATTTAATCACGGTTAACTCAATCTTCTGCTATTCGAAAACCAATCCAATTTGGAAACTGATAGTTTTTTTAATGCTCGGAAACTTATCCGGTTCAGATTTATGTGGTCAAGAAAACAAGTGATCAAACAAAACAACAGAATCACTTTGACTTTGGTTCTAAATGGTTTGGATAGATTCTTTTCTTGAAATCGTACAAAGTTATTTATTCTATGACCGGATGAAAAATAATGGAGATGAGGGCTTCCAGAAGAGGAACAAGGCTATAATTTTTTGGTACCAGTTGATTCTGTTCGTCGTTAGCCATCCCCAGTTCTGAGAAACAAACTAATTCAGTCTTGAGATTGGCAAGAAGAATTTCGATTTCATCCTTTTTTGCATTTCAGGTTTCTGATATTTTGAGAAAGGATCGAGAACGCATGCTTATTCTTAAAAACGGCCCGTGCCCGCTGCCCGTGTTTTTTTGCCAAAAATTGAGTTGATTATTATTCTTTTTATTTTTTTTTTATTTATTTTTTTTATTTATTTACAAACACAACAGCCCTATAGTAGCCTTTTACAGTGTTGTTTTAAATCTAGAGATCTTAACTAAATTTAATATTAAGAATTCTGTAAGCCAGCATTTTTGCGCCCAGTATTAACCGCAGTAAAGGCTTCTTTTAAGAAGGTACCAAAATTAGCACTAAGATCAAGCTCATGAAACTCATTGAAAGTTGCTAATATAGTATTCATTGGCGAATCATACCTTCTAATGTGGAAAAAGGGCCTTTCTTCCTGAATTCGCAGTCTCATATGAGGCACCGTTAGCTGTAAGGAACTCAAAAGACCGGGATCACGCAACTGGTTGTTCATGAGCTTAAATACAAAGAGCAAGGACTGTACTTTCCTCCGATTATATAGGGAAGACATTTGCAAAGAGTCTAACAGCTTCCCGTATGAGATATTGTACGGGTAATTTGGATAGAACTTATTTTCGCGGTAGAACATTACTCTGACGAAACGCTCTTGAATCTCCTCAATAGCATCCGACCCACTTTTAGTGGTTGGGTTCCACACAATAGACCCATACTCAAGTTTAGATCTCACAAAAGCATTGTAGAGACACAACATGACGTCCAGGTCGTGCACGTCATAAGTATTTCTTAGGATGTATCCCAAAGTTTTTCTACTTTGGCTTATGACTGCTTCAATGTGCGTCCTAAAGTGGAGTTTCCTGTGAAAAGTTATTCCAAGATCTACTATTTCCTCGTGCAAGGGAATTGGATTATTTTGGATATTGTATGTGTTAGACGTTGGGATTATCTTACGAGTATAAGGAACATAAGCACACTTTTTAGCATTCAGCTGCAAGCTAAACTCCCGGCCCCATTCTACTATCCTATTTAAATCGTCCTGTAAAAGTTTGGCGTTCCCAGGAGAAGTTACGTCCAGGAAAACCTTGACATCGTCTGCAAAAAGAAGGAGCTTTGACCATTTCACTACATCGGCTATCCCGTTAATGACCATACTGAACAGCAAAGGAGCTATGACAGACCCCTGAGGCACACCCGATGTCAAGGTATACGGTGAGGAGAGGTGGTAATTGAATTTAACATAACTCGTGCGATTCTTGAGGTACGAAGCGACCAAGGAAAGAGCTGGAGTAGAAAAGCCAAAAAGATGCAGCGTCTTTAATATGCCATCATGCTCAATCTGATCGAAGGCCCTCCGAAAGTCCAAATACAGAACATCTACTTGGCCGCCTGCCTGTATTACCGGGGCAACGTATTCACATAAGCTCAGAAGGTTTGTAATGGTAGATTTCCCTTTGCGAAACCCATGTTGCTCATCAATAAGATACTTCTCTACATGAGCATACATTTGGTTATACATCAGGTGTTCAAAGATTTTGGCGAAACAACTACTGACACTTATGCCCCTGTAATTCTCCAGTTCAACCGCGGAGCCTTTTTTAGGGACGGGGGTAACGTATACTTTTTTTAATATAGCAGAATACTCTCCATTAGATATTGCAAGATTAATTAGATGAGTGAGGGTACTTGCAATATTTTCAGCATTTGCTTTAACTAGAAAGGAAGCTATTCCATCTGGACCAACAGACTTTTTCGTTTTAAGGCCATTTATTACACTAAGGACATCCCCTTCAGTGACAGCAGTAAATGTAAATGTTTCTCTATTAACAGGAGTTTTGAAGTTTATATTATATGTGGCGACTTGATTATTAGACTCACGAGCAAACAGAGTGGCAAAAGAATTCGCAATGTTCATGGGCCCAGAAATACATTTACCTTCATGCAAGAATTCCTCTGGCGTCCTTTTACCATTCATTCTACTAAAATAACCCCATACTTTACCCGGATCAGTTTTGAAATTTTCAAACAGATTTTGCTTCCAATTTTTTCGAAGCGATGTTACCATATTTTTGCATTTTTTACGGAGATACTTGTATTGATCAGAAATATTCTTTGAAGAGTGCTTCAGCCGCCTACAATGCTCTTTCTGTTTTAAACTTGAGATTAGTTCACTATTAAAGAAAGGTGGAAACTTGTTTGCCTTCTTAACTGTAGTAGGCTTCAAAGGAATATTTGCTAGAATAATTGGATCTAGAGTATCAAAGAAATTGATCCAAGCATCACTAGCACAATTCAAAGAAAATAGTTGAGACCAATCAACATTCTTTATTCCCCAATACAGCCCCATTGCATTCATCTTTTGAAAATTAAAGGAGCGTACCTGAGAATTAACAACTGTTGAGTTTTTAACTTTATTAGTATCTAGGCACAGTTCAAGCAAAAAAGAAGGATGATGTACATCCTCACGAACTAGCCCATTTTCCAGAGTTAGAAAATATTTTTTTTGAAAATTACTAAAAATTAAATCTAGCAACCTATTATTGATGTTCGGAATCGTGTTCCATTGTTCCAAATTAAAGTCTTCCGTAAGCTTAGTAATCACACGCGTACAAGCATCAATTTTAGGATACTGAGGCAGATTAAAGTCTCCAAGCATTAAAAAATTTGCACTATGCAGCTCCGGTGCACCCGTTAAACAGTTGTATAGGAATTCGCAAGTCTCAGCTTTAGCCTGAGGAGCAAGATAAACAACACACAAAAGAATATCAAAGCCAGGATATACTTTTACCCTGCAGGTAAGAAAATCCAGACTTTCTATACTGCTGCTCAAATGATTGATAGGCTGCAAAATAAAAGGTGCCTTAACTGCAACCAATACTCCTCCACCTCTTGTTTTACCAGTAGCCTTAAGATCCCTGTCCTGTCGGAAAACCGTATACCTAGAATCGAAAAGTTCATTATCCGTCACCGAATCAGACAGCCATGTTTCTGTAAGAACGACAATGCCGTAGTTTTGAATTAAAACATTGCGATAAAGAGTGTCGGTTTTCGACATCAAGCCTCTAACATTTTGGTAGAAAATGGACAGGGAACGCTTTTTCCCTGCAGGTGTAAAATTTACTGGCTTAAAAAATGCTGACTTACATCATTAAATTTCGCTTTGACAATTTTTACAATACTTGTTGACAATTTAATCTTCCCTATCCGGGAATAATGCAAACCAAGACGCCCGAAATCTCTACGATGCAAATTTTTAATGCGAGCAATAGCTATATTACCATCATAAAAAAAATTTGTTACTTGGTTATTTACATCATTTACAATTACATTTAAATTACGATTGAGATCAAAGCGGGGAGGGATTTCCGAAAAAATAATATTAACTTTATCTTTAAAATTTCTAATATCAGCCAATTCAGCAGATAAGTTTAATTTTTTACCTGCCCAAGCAAGATCATTTGAGCCTCCTAATATAACTAAAAAATCGTTTTTGGTGAGATCATTTACTTCAATGATTTTGGCAAGATCACGTATTAAAAAACTTAAGCGTGCTCCTGATCGAATGAAAGAGAAAACTTCATACTGATTTCCTAATTTACTCTGAATTAGGTGAGAAAGTCCGTGACCTTGAGAATCACTTAAAATTAAAACTTTTTTTGCAACTACAGAATCATTCTTATTGTTAACAATCCGAATATCACTATTTGATGTTTTATTAAGATCATCTGCAGAATCATTTTTATTATTATCAAACCGAACTTCACTATTTAATTGTTTACTAGGATCATCACAGCTTAAAACATTTTCTAATTTTAATTTCGTAACACCGTCACGATATTTAAGTTCGATAAAAAAATTTAGGAAAATCCTCCGAAACCTCAAAGTATCATTTTTAACAAGCTTAAACGAAGACATCTCATTATTCTTGAATGCATTTAATGTTTGCAAAAAGTTTATTAATACCTCAATACCACAGTCATAAGAATTAACTTGACTCGGTGTGGGAAATTCATTAAACTTAAAATCTATACCTAACAGCTGACCTAAATTGTCACTTATCTTTTTGGCGCTATGTAAATTCATATTGGAAAGTGAATCCATATGAAACGATTTAGCATTTTTAACATCGAAAATTATTAATGACCAATGAGTACCCAAATCAATAATGGAATTAACGCTAGGGGAAGAATACGTGCTTTCTGCGTGAGTTAATGCAAAATTAGAGCAGTTATTAACAAAACAAATGATTAATTCTTTTTGCGGCAGCTTTAAATGACCTAGATGGTCGTTTAAATCTTCCAAAGACAAATGGTTTTCTTTATTACGCGGCTGAGGTGTTGCTTGTTGCAACATAAAAGATAGAGTGGAATCAATAACACATACATTTTCGCTGGGAAGCTCAATATTATCCACACATGTATTAATTATCGAGTCTGAAATCCATTCATTATTAACAAGTATTTTAATGTCTTCATCGAATTTGGTAATTCTTTTGGCTTCTTTGAGAGCGATGGCAAGGTTTGTTGCAGAAACAGCTTTCGATTCTAACTCTTGCTGACGACATTGAAGTTGGTTCTCAAGCTCTTCTTTTTCTTTGATCAGTTCTTCTATTTTTGTCTCCAAAAGTGCGATATCCTCCCTCAAGTGTCCATGTGAGATCGAGTCCGTGCAAAAATTAGAAGGTACGAAGCTCCCTTGCAATAACCCATCCAATGCGTTATCAGAGTCACTTTGGCATGTTAAAAAGTGTTCCACGGAACTTTTCCTTCTGTTTTTAGGATCAATGGTAGAGTGTCTACGAACACAGGTACCGTAACCGTGAGGTACCGTACCTCTATTTTGAAACAAATTACTGAAAGATAGCATGGCTACCATGGCTTGGGCCAGCAAAAATGCACTCATTTAACTTCAGATTTAAAAATAAAGAAAAATACGTGTTTAATTATTTAAATTAATCCATACTGTTCCACACCACATTGTCTCATACTAAAGGACCCGAAAGCCATCATTTTTAGTATTTCGACTGCACCCGGCGCAGATGTCGGGACGCTGTGGACTCGGTGTAGATCCAACTCGACCGTATGTTTGCGCTGGGAACGTCAAGAGTGAAATCGTAAAAAATATAAAAAGAGAAGTTAAAGACTATGAGTGTATCGCAAAAAAAGCGAAGTGGGACTTTTAGAAGTGGAAAAAAGGTCGTGATTGCATGAAAAAGAAATATAATAATCATAGCTTTAAGAAAAAAAGTCGAAAACTTAAGGAAGCTCCCACCATTTTGAAAACTGGAAACTGCAACGATCTCGAATTAGATGGCCGCCATCCTCGAATTGAAAACCAAACATCGCAATTGGCAAATTTTTCAATCCGAGAATGGCGGCCACCGAACTCGAGATCATGGCAGCTTCCAGTTTTCAAAATGACTTATCCTTATGTAGCAGACAATCATCAAAGTGTCCACTCTCCCACTTGCTTTTTTAATATCCCTTAACCAAGCTTTCATGGTAAGTAAAGACGAGAAATTCAGTGCCTTTGATATATACTTTGTTCAATCCCGAAGATAATAGCCAGACACTCTCTTTCAGTAGTTGAGTAATTTTTCTTTGGAGCTGTTAAAGACTTTGAAGCGTAAGCGACCACTCGTTCCTTTTTATCCACTAGAATTACGCCCACCTGAGGCGCCAACATGGATTTCGAAAGATAAATTAAAATTCGGACAAACCAAAAAATCGGAGGGTTTGCCAAACTTTGTTGCAGTGTCCTGAAAACCTTTTCTTGCAGTTCTCGCCAGTGAAATTTTGCATTTTCCCAAAATGATGAATCTAGGGTGCGCCAAAATGGAAGTACTGTATTTCAAAAGCTCGTTTATTATTTATAGGGCTTTATTATTTATCTTTTACTCCAGGTCTCTTTGTTGGGTTGCGTTCTATCCTCCAGAGTCTTCGAACATTGTCAATCCCTATTCTTAAACTCGCTCGAAAGTTCAATTTTTTTTTTTTTAAAGCGCCATTTATTTTACCTACTCCAAATTTTTAAAGTACTGTACATTACATCCCCAACCTACTCGACAAAAAAAAATCAAAACGTTTTAAAATCAAAAAGAAAAAAAAACTATTAATAGTTCGAGATTTCACACCATAAATAAGAAATTGATAGCAAACATTTGTTCGAACAACATTTAATTACTTCTTCGATTTGCTAATGGAAATCTCTTACTCGATTTAAATAAATTATTACAGAAAGATCTTTCTTTTTTTTTTCTTAAAAAAAGTAATATCATACCGCGTTTTGTTACTTATAATATTCATTAAAACAAATCTAGTGCTATAAAAGTGTGTATAATTTTTTTTTTTTCGTTTTGATTAATTAAGCACAGCGATTTAATTATCCTTTTATGGTTTCCCCACCAAGAAGCAATCATTCATTTGTTGCGCTTTTGTAAATATTTACGCAGTTTTTCGACATGAATTATCGCAATACATCGCGATTAATTATTTTAATTATCGGTGTTAAATTTTTTTTCTTTTGTTTGAAGTATATTATTTAATTTTAGGTAAGGTTTTTTTTTGTTTTGCAAAAAATAAAAGATATGATTCATGCGTGCGCATATGAAAACAGCGATTATTAATTTTAGAGTTAATAAAATTAATAAAATGTATGATGGTTGTTTCTTTTTCATGGCTATTGTGGACTAGTCATCACTTGAAGCTGGTTTTTTGTCGTTTTCCGGATTACTGTCCGTGATTTTGAATTTACGACGGGTTTTATTGGTAGTTTAAATTTGTAATATAATCCTAGATTGGTGATAATGCGAGAAATTAATTGTTGATAAGGTCATGGTGTGTTTGCGGTTCATTCGTTTGGTTTAGGAAGTTTGCTAATGCGTTTTTAAGAAGATTTTTAAAGTAGCTTTATGAGCTTGCGGTTTAACTGTTGACTGGATTTAATTAAAAGGAATGGGGATTTTATTTTTTTGTAGTGGATTTTTCCAGCGACAGATGGTGAACTAGTTTAAGTCGGACTAACGGCGATGGCGGTGAAAAATTTGAATGTGTTTTTGTTTATTTTGATTTGAAAATTTAATAGGAAAAATGCACCTATTACTTACTTAATGCCGTATTTAATTAAAAATTTAAAAAAATTCACTATTTTCCATCCTCAAATGCTCCACTTTCCGATATCTGAACACATATACTTATCATAACTCAAATCCTCACCATCTCTGATCCTTTACTGCTCGCTTTCGACCGAATCTGATCCAAAACCATTTTCGAGAAAGTGATTCGAAATTCTAGAACTCATTTTTAGCCTAACGTAAGTTATACTGCATTTCCGTTTTTTTGCAAAAAAGCCATTGGCAACCAATTGTTAGTCCGTCTTACACTCTTTCGCCATATCTATCGCTGAAAAAATTAACAACAAAAAAAGAAAATCCCCAATTATGTAGCAGAGATCTTATTTCATAATTAACAGCTTTTTTGTTGGTGAAAAGAAACTCTAGCTACTGTTGGCCGTGTCCTCATTGCAGGATTAAAAGAGAAAGGCCACGATTAGTTTAAAATGGAAGCATTTGATGATAGAATTGGCGATGAGAATTCGATCCTGCAAGAAAATAAGCTAAGGAAACAGCTGCGTTTGTCTTAAATGAAGATGGCTTTGATTTTACAAAAATGTTCAATAAAAGCTGCTGTTATTATGAATTTTCCTCTTGGCTTGACTTTAGGAAAAATATTTTTATTAAGGAGTAGACGAAAATACGGTAATGTAAATAGACATTATCGGGCGAAAAGTTTTCATTGCTTTTCTGTCTGGCTTTACTATCTTGAAAATATTTTTTAGCTTTCCTGACAGCTGTAAGCTATTTAAATAGTTAATAACCGCAGAAGTATGAACTGTCTACATCTGAATACAATTGAAATACAATGATTGCTTACAAATCAAAGAGGATGCAACCGTCAACGGTCAATGGTCATATGGTGAAAACAGGCCTCATTATGCAGAATTAATAATTTTTTGTAAAATAAATAACTTACTGACCACTGAGATCTCATCGCCTATTGTGGCTTCGCATCATTAAATCTTATATGGTCTTTGCTCTTCTGACAAGTTTTAAGTTGGAAATCGTATGAATAAGGAAATGTAGATGCTTGAGGCTACTGTCTAGCATAGGTAACTTCAGCATTTTAAATAATGAAATAATAATTAAAGGGTTTTGCTGTCGACAGTGCAGGCAGAATCGAAAATCAGTGTAGGAGAGAAAAGTTTTGGCTGTTTGCATGGAAAAACCAAGTACGAATTTTAAGACCTTTCCCTGCATGAAATGGTTTATATTTTTTGCAAATTGTTATGAGGTAAACAGTGGAAATGTGGAAAGTTTCCTGCTGCTTGTTCTGAACCGATTTTGGAACAATGTTTGGAAAGATATCTTCGGCTTAATAGAGCAATTAGGGGAATTTGAGGGTCAAATGAAGAGTATTCCGTCAGCTACAAATCTTTAGAAGTTATTATCAAAGAAGATTTAAGAAACGTTAACAGTCTAAGAATATTTTAATCAGAAGAAGATTTTAATCAGTAAGCAAAAATCATTTTCCATCTGGTATAACTAATTAAACAAAAATTTTCCATCTGCTTAATGCTGGAACAATTCAACCATGTGAGACAATTGCTACTGCTCTGAAACATTTTCCTCAATCATGAGATTTCCTTTTTTCTCATTACTTCCCTTTTTCAACACTATTACCACTTAACCAAAGTTATGAAAAACTCCAACCCTTTACCTAACAAATTATCCATCGAAAAATATAAAACATTACAAACAATCGTTAATTCGTTCCGCTTGGAGAAATGTGGTTAGGTGTATTAAATCGTGTAAGAATAAAAAAAAAGCCAACGGGGCCCTATAAGTTCTGTTATTGTAAACACAATATTGTTTAAATCTATCAATTTTATCCTTGATGATTGCAACATGACTATATTTTTTCTGGAATTATTATTTTTGTTAACACGAGGGACTTTATTTCTTTTCAGCCCCATGAGCGATGACAACTGCATGACAGCAATTGCATAACGAACGTATTGTCATGATGTATGGATAAATTACACGGAAACCTCATATGTGCAAAACGTTTTTGTTTATTCGACCCGGCCCATCAGAAGCTACCTTCCAGCAGGAGCCCGCCTTATACGGATCATAAGAACCAAATAAGGTATGTGCAGAATTAAATTAATCGCCGTCCTATTTTTTTTTCTATTCTTATCAAGGTTCTTTTAATGATAAAAAAAATATTACCGTCGTTATTTTTCTTCTTGTCAAGCTCTTAAATTAATCGACAAGAGCTTCGATTACTTAATCGAACAATGTGACAATTGTAATGAACAATGTCCCCTTCAAAATAATTATTTGACAAGTCCTCTTTTATCAATATCTTATATAATTTATACAAGGCGGGTTTGTTTTTTATAAAAGAAAATTCCCCGGTCCTTAAATGGTGAAAATAGTGACCGGCTTAATAAGAAATCATTACCTTATCAGCGGTGTTTTTTAAAAAAAATCCAATAAGTGTTGTAAAAAAATAAATCGTCCGCACAGAAAAAAAAATCCTCGCAAGAAGAATCGAAGAAATCACTCACAATAATACCAAACACAACGCACTTTAATAAAACAGTTCGACACTTGACGAAAACACAAAGATTCCGGGTACAACACACGGGTTCCGGTTAAGACTATGCTGGAGAGCAGAATGGCCGGCCACGACGGACAGTCATAGCTCTGGACAACAGGCTTAAGGGCCTAGGCTATCTGTACCAAGCAATGCACTCTGGAGAGATATTTTTATGAGAAGTTCAGTTCATTTTTAACATTCATCTCGTTGTACGAGTCGTAATCGGCAGTCTGAACATGTTAGAAGAACTATACAACCCTCTCCATGTAACGCTGGAGTACCTCAGAGTACCGACCCACCCACTAGAAGGCTCCTTAGACCCACAGACCTACATTTCTCGTAAGAGTTTATCGTCAAAACGAGATAACTAACAGAACGGGTATTCTAGACTCGTAAAAAAAAAGAAGTTATCGGTTTTGTTTTGCGCCGATTTGATATCGGACCGGTCTATCGAATTTTTTCAAGGTAGTAGGATTTTTCATAATGACCGAATGAGGTTTTTTTTTATTTTTAAAATTGTTTACTTTTGGTTAATTAATTTCCTCGAGGGAGATGAAAAGAATTCTGCGGGGATCAGTAGGTCATGTTTGAAAAAGAGACAAATGATCCGTTTGACAGTTGCATTAAAATTAATACCCGACGGCCAAAGCCCCGGATCTAATGGGAAAAACATTAGGCCAGTCGAAAAAAAAATAACATAGACTGTCCTGCCATTAAACTCTAAATCCCTACTACGACAAAAAACATAATGGAAACTTAACTAGAAGTTGTCCGTTATAAAAAAGTAATCTTAAGTCAAGTTAACTTACATTGAGCAATAATCTTCCTGCATTCTTTTTTTAATACAAGTATTTTCATGAAACAAATGGGTAAGATTATATTGTGTAGTATAATTACATAACCAACGGGTGATCGAAAAAATTTGTTCCTCATTATTTGGGCCTTAAAGAAATAAGCTCGCGCCAATTTTCGTGGTAACAAAAAAAGAAGGGTGTTGACCAAAATTAAAAAGATTCTGCAAGTTAATTTTGTATGAAATGCAAAATGTTGTTCCAGTTACCCGTACTTATACCACTGGAAGTGTATTTTAATCTGAGGAATCGATTGAGACTAGGTAGAACTTTTCATTTTTCGTTTTTAAAAAGATATTTTCAAAAAACGGATTTTTAGAAACCGAATAGGTCGAAAATCTATTTTTACAAAAAAATGATTTTTCCTACGATCTAGAGCTGCAAACTGCATCCTATCAGATGTACTTTGATGCAAGGAATCCATTGGAATTTACAGAATTTAAAAATTCGGCCGCGTTCTCAAGATATTTACATTTTTTAGTTTCCTTCAAACAAAAAAATTGGAATTTTTTCGATGCTTTAAAATCGATGTTTATATTTCAATTTATGAATTTCCCGGCTAAAAACGGGCCAAAATATTGTTGAATTATATACTGGGAGATGTATTTTAATCTGAGGAATCGATTGAGACTAGGTAGAACACTTAATTTTTCGTTTTTTAAAAGATATTTTCAAAAAACGGATTTTTGGAAACGGAGTAGGTCGAAAATCTATTTTTACAAAAAAATGATTTTTCCTACGATCTAGAGCTGCAAACTGCATCTTATCAGATGTATTTTAATGTAAGGAATCCATTGGAATTTACAGAATTTAAAAATTCGGCCGCGTTCTCAAGATATTTACATTTTTTAGTTTCCTTCAAACAAAAAAATTGGAATTTTTTCGATCCTTTAAAATCGATGTTTATATTTCGATTTATGAATTTCCCGGATAAAATCGGGCCAAAATATTGTTGAATTATATACTGGGAGATGTATTTTAATCTGGGAAATCGATTGAGACTAGGTAGAACACTTAATTTTTCGTTTTTAAAAAGATATTTTCAAAAAACGGATTTTTGGAAACGGAGTAGGTCGAAAATCTATTTTTACAAAAAAATGATTTTTCCTACGCTCTAGAGCTGCAAACTGCATCATGTCAGATGTATTTTGATGCAAGGAATCCATTGGAATTTACAGAATTTAAAAATTCGGCCGCGTTCTCAAGATATTTACATTTTTTAGTTTCCTTCAAACGAAAAAAATTGAAATTTTTTCCATCCTTTAAAATCGATGTTTATATTTCGATTTATGAATTTCCCGGCTAAAAACAGGCCAAAATATTGTTGAATTATATACTGGGAGATGTATTTTAATCTGGGGAATCGATTGAGACTAGGTAGAACACTTAATTTTTCGTTTTTAAAAAGATATGTACAAAAAACGGATTTTTAGAAACCGAGTAGGTCGAAAATCTATTTTTTCAAAAAAATGATTAGCTGCAAACTGCATCCTATCTCTCGAGAAGAAATCGGGTTTTCACGCTTTGATTTGTGAATCAGTCTAAGAAAAATCTCAACCTTTATGTTTGGTTTGAATATTTAAAGTAAGTGAGCTAAAAATAATAGTTCCTCAAGTCGATTTATATTTCCTGTTAAAGATGAATCATTTTTTCGCATAGATTTAAAGCTCAGATCTTAATTTGTGATTGTTCATTTGCGTGCTTACATATATGAGCGTTATCGATCATTCGCCATCATTTTTAGGATTTAACATTTTTATAATTTATATCATAGCAGTTCTCTTAGACTTTATATGATTTAAATCCTATATTCGACAGTAAAATTTTATATTTTAAAAAAATGAATAGAAGATTAAGAAAACAATGGCCCATCATTTTCACACTACACGTATCGCTATCTCAGTTGCAACCCCGAGGGACTTCAAACTTTCATGATTCTCTTCAGATAACCATATATCGCTTCAAAAAAAGAACAAGTTTTTTTCGTTAAATTCTTGGCTTGATTTTGGCACGAATCATAAAACCTTTTTTTTTTCTTGTTAATCAGATTGTCATGTTCGTAAATTTGAAATAAAAGAATTTCGTAATAATAAATGATCCTACAAAGAAGATGCGAAGAAAGTTGGTTAATTAATTTTCAAAAAAATATATATACAAGTGGGTGGAAGATCAGGAACTGGTTAAAGGAGTTGCCTTTTTATTTTATCTCGAGCAATGGGGTCATGCAAGGGGATCCGTTGATATTTAAAACACCCATCTGCTACATTATTGATCTTAGTTCCTTAAACATTAATTCCAAAAAATAATTACACGAGCACAGGGTGTTGAATAAAAAAATTTCCACGCTCATGAACCTGACAATCAACCGTTTTCTGCGCGTGTCGCATTCCTGAAAATAAATATAAACATCTAACAAAGTAAACACGATTACAATGTACAAACCATCTTTTGCAAAAAAGTATTTGATTCGCCAAAAAAAAAAATTCAGGCTCATTATAAACGGTAGCTCGAATCGAAAAAAATGGAACCTTCCTCACAAATTTTTATCCATGAAATTAGAAAGTGTAGCCATTTTCCACGGCTGTCTGTTCATATCACATTTTCAAATAATTGGATACGAAACAGTAATGGAAGTTAAAATCCATGTTCATATTTGGTCCGATAATTGGCGTATGTTAACCTATGAGTTAACTCCTAATATCGTGTAAAATCGCGCTATCATTTACATTTCATAAGCATTCACACTGTTTCACATGATATTGTGTGTGGAATTATAGAAATCGAAACCGATGCTACTATAATAATATCGGAATGGAATGTTGCATCTTGTAATTCCCATATTTAGTTTATCGAAGAGATTTTTTTTTCCTTATTTTTTATTCCCGTCGTGTTTTTCGGTATCGGGATATGGTATAATTTTCACGTCATGTAACACAATATTCCGATAACTCGCAGAAAATTTTTATTGCCGTCTTTATTTGCGCAAAAAGAAAAAAAAATAGTCTCGTTTGGGTTTTTTTTTGTCAAAGTTGTTGCTCTTCTTTGAGAAAAGAAGTTCGTTGAGGTGTAATTAATTTTAGCAAAAAAATTATTTTTGCAATTAGAGTATGATTGATTGCTACTAGGTGTATTTTTTTCTCACAGTGAAAAAAAAAACTTGTTCGTATAGCCGCCTCGGGAAAATGCAGTTTTTTTTCGAATTATTAAACGATAACATGGCAATTGATTTTGGCGAAAAGTAGGCCTGACCGGATCAAAGTTAAAGATGCCGAAAAAAGATGGAGGAATGTGTGTTGAAGGGATAATAACGCTTTTCCTCTTTATTTTTATACTTTGTAAACATTTAACTGATAAGTGTAAATTCTTGGTCTAGCTCTTTAGCTCCCAGGCGTTGTTAGCCTGCAGGATTTGTTTTAATCTGCTTGTGCAAAATAATTAGGGCTTTTTTGCAAGTTTATTTGAATTTACATTTTTTTAATGATCTGTTCTGCAGATTTCACTGAAATTGTGAACACTATGATTGATTAAGTGTTCATCTTGAATTTTTCGTTTGATTTTTGTTACGAGTAGCTGATTTCTCAAGTAAATGCAAGAATTTTTTTGTTTTTTCCTCGTTTCGTCTTCATAGTTTAATAGGGTTTGGTTCGAAGTCTGGTCAATCATGTTTAATAGTTGATTGAGTTTAATGTTTCATCACATATCACATTAAAGACAAACTGCAGATAGAGGAGCTTGATTAGACTGCTAATCCGGTATCTTCTTCTTTTCCTCCATTTAACATTATTTAGCAATCAGTTCTTGATTTTATTGCAGGAAAACGTTATGCTTAGAATTTTGCAATGGCAGCAGTTTTATTTCAAAATGTTAGGGATTCAAAGAGTAAAGAGGTATTAAGTTAATGCTTTCAGAGTCCCCTTTTCAAACCATTAACTTTTCTCAAGAAAAATTATAAATTCAGCAGTTTATGATAATAAAACGGATGTCTTCTTTTCATTGTAAGCCCTCCCTGACATCTATTCTTGAATCTAGATCTTCAATTATCAGCCAAAATATTCCGCATTGACTCACGTTACTGCCTCCTTAATTTTTCTTTAAATTAAACATAGAAAAATATACAGGTGGCAGCGTTCTTGAGTTAGATAATCAATAAGGCTTTGTTAAAAAATTTAAGTTACAGAAACCGAATGTTAAAATGTCCTTTTTAGACTCGGGGCAAAGACAAAATCGATTTTAAACTGAGAGAAAAGAAAGTATTTTCTGTTTTTTCTAACTTTAAAAACGAGTGCTTGTAATAGTCGAATAATTTTTTGATTTTAGAGATCCGTACTAATCCATTCATCCGTTCTAATTTTATTCAACTTTTGTTTTAAACCCACACCAATATGAACTATTTTACAATTTAAGTCAAGGTAGAAATGATAAAGACCTACTTAAATTAAATCTTATCAACAAGTACAAATCTTACATTGCCTCACATTTTTATTGTTTATCAAAAAAACGTTACAAACTAAGAAACACAAATGAAAAAATTTTAAACCTCGAGGGAAATCATTCGACAAAACACAAAAGAATCACGATCAAACCTTTAGGTATCATGTGCACTTTATTTGTTATTCCGTCTAGTTCCGGTTTCTCGGCTACATTCAGGTGTGGTTTGATCGACCAAATCAAATATATAATTTCATTGTCCCATCCATTTTCTTTTTGATTTATTTGTATAATAAACAAGTTTGACTTCATCCTTACGGTAAATCGAAATGCAATTATACAAAATAAAACGAATAATTACGGAGATAAGATCGGAAATAAATAAAAAAAAAAAAAGAATTTTACAGACGCCATTACCGTTAAAAAAAAAAACGAGCGGGACGCAATGATGCCAACTTAAACGCGATCAGAAATCTTTTTCTGCTCCGTCAATTGTATGACGTCAGGCCACTTGAAAATAACACTTGTTAAGCGAAAACATAAATATAAATATGGGTAAATCGAAAACTGGGAAGATAGCTACAGGTTGTACGGCTGTGGCTTTTTTATTTGTGTTATTAGCTTTTGTGACTCCTAATTGGTTAGAAACGGATGGGCAATTAGAAAACCCGAAATTCGTTAAGATTGGTGAGTATAATTGTGCATTAGGTGTGGCAGCCATATTTTGCAATTTCAATTTGCATGCTTTTTATGATTCATTTTTTCAATAAATTACAGCATTTATTAAAAATCTCAATCTCAGGAATAAATTTCATCATTTCAAGTCGATATTAATAATGCTTAAATGAATGGAATGTCAGTTTTTGTGTCATCTTCATGAGTGTGTGTTTACTGAGTTTTTTAAGAATTTTTTTTCTTTCAGGATTATGGCAAGTTTGTTTTAGAGGTTTTGAAGATACAAGGCATTGGTATGATACCAAATTTTATGGCTGTTGGTGGGTTTTTGAAGAGGAGTATTACATTATTCATAATATACTATTACCAGGTAAGGTTATGATTTTGCATTTCGATAAGTAACATCAAATATACAATTTCGAGACTGGTTTTATGTGGTGCATTTTTAAAGTACGTTTCTGAGGTTATTTGAGCATTGGAAGCAATGCTGGGATGTGAAATTACTTACAAGATTCACTAAGTAAGGCCAGCATACAGTATAAATCGGTAGAACATGACCATTCTTGCTTCTTGTTAAATGTTCATGGTTTCCACATAATGTCATTCGTATTATTCAGCTATCAAAAATTATAGTTCCTCGCTAATCTGAGTGCCTCTCATTTTTCATATATTGTGAATTATATTGCTTTTTCACTAATCCTAATGTCTTCATAACTGAAAGCAGTAGTCTCTTTAGCAGGAATCTTACAGAAACTAAAAATATACTCGTAAATGTGGACAGATTTAAAAATATTAAACATCGATTTTTTTTTACAGTGCAGTAATACTCAATTTTTTTGTTTTAGGTTTCTTCGTAGCTACTCAATTCTTCTTTACATTAACATTCACTTTAATGCTCATTGCATCATTCCTAGTTGCACTTTATTTAACATGCACAAGAGAACACGAACGATACGTCCTCTTATTATTTGTTATCGGATCTGATTTAATACTAGCAGCTGTGTCTGGAACATTGGCAGTAATTATTTTTGGAGCTCGCGGAGATGGAAGGGATTGGATGCCTAATTGGGAACATAACGATATATCATGGTCGTATGCAATGGCTGTAATGGGCGTATTATTTTTATACATTGCTGGCATCCTTTTTCTAATAGAAGGCAGAGTACACAGAATGAAAGTTGAAAGGAAGGAATATCATCATGATATCCATCAAATGGAACCTAGCAAGACGTCCGTCATCTAAATAATTTAATAATTTATTACCCTTAATGAAATCTCATAAATTGATATTAAGAACCCAATCTTAATCATTAGTTTTATAATGAAAAATGGGTGCTTTATAAGATCTTAATGAATTTTTCAGTGTCCCAGTGTCAGTATAATTTTTTTGACTGATATCTTTTTAAAAAGATTACTTTTTTTGCATAGCTAAAGTTACCTAATAGTAGTTTTTTGCCATAAAAAAGAAATTCAAAATTTCGCAAACCAAAATTGCCTTAAACTTTCCCAATCTCGAGCTTTGCTAAAAAAAAATTTATCTCAAGACGAATATTTGGTTTATTGCATTTATATTTTATTTTTATACCAAATATGAAAATTGTTTTTTAAAATAGTCGGTTTCGAATAGGATTTATTGGCTATTCGGTGTTTTTTAAAGTAATTAATTTAAAAATGTGGTTATACATTTTTGAGAATCAGTATTAATATGTTATGATCTGATTATGTTATTTGTTAAATTAAGAATGTTGATTGAAAAAAATTCTCAGCACAAAAACAAACAAAAGCAATATTCCAATGCAGATTTTCTTCTTTGAAATACTTTATTAATGTTCTAAAAATGGATTTAAATCTTTTTGATATTGTATTTTATAATTTGTACAGTTGTGAGGATACCGTCCATTTTAATTAGTTGATAGTGTAGGGAATAGTAATTATTATTATTATGATGATAAAAGTTTGCCTTTAAGGAACAAATGGTTTTAAACTAAGCATATCTCTTGCATTTTTTAAAGATCTGAAAGACTTCTGGTTTTACTTAAAATCGAACGTCAATTTTACGATACCGTCCGTTTTTGAATAACATTAGCTTCCACGTTCTATTTTTTTCTGATAGATTTAATGGTTTGACTTATTGAAAGTTTTTAGCCTTTCAAGAAATTTGTTTAGTATTTTTATTGTAAAAAATGTTTTTTTATTACTTGGTATTATTTTAAGAGAATATAGTGATTTCAATATACGTAAATTTTTAATTTTTTGAAAAATTAATCTTTATGAATATTTTAAAAGTATTGTAGATGGATCGCAGGGATGAAATTGACCGAAAGGGTTGAGGCTAAGCTAAGCAGGCAATAATAATTTAGGAAGTTGCAGTGCAACAGGAATTTTTGGGTCAATCTCGTCCCACCGATCAATGAAACATAATTTTATGGCTATGGATTTAAAATCGAATGACTCGATTTGATATGATAAATCGTATGATTCCCATTTTAATACACGTAGGCCTCTGCATGTCCTTTAGAAGCCGAAAAATTTATGTTTGTATCTATTAAATAAAAAACTTTCAAATTCAAAATTCTGAGAGATGGCGTTAGTGTTTTACAAATGAAATCTTACTGGCTCCAGTAAAAAATTCATTCATAAAACAGTAACACCATCTTTTGAAATTTTGAATCTGGGAGACTTAGAAAGTCTGTAATTATGAAGTGTTAACTTTTTTGTGATTATCTGCGGGTTTTCGATAAGAAAGACATGATCGACCCTAACCTCAAATGGTAGAATTGGAATTGTGACCAATCCAGTCCGTCTGAAATACAGTTGGCGTCAAAACACATGATGAACAAAATCGTCTCCTCTTAATCTTATGGGTAAATGTTACCGATGAACAATCTTACAATGGGAAAAAAATTAATGAAACTAAAATTTAAATTCAATTTATTTGCCAACATGGAGGGTCGAGATATTGAAAACTTGAGATGATAAAAATATAAAAAAAGGGAGGTAATGCTATTTACTTCCCTTGTATTGCTATACTTTTAAAACTTTACGAAGTTAATGACTTTCATATATTAAAACCGATGCTGTAAATCTTACTTCCGCACCTCCATAAATAGTTAAGAAAATTCGCGCCAAAATTCAAAAACCAAATCAGAAAACCAAATGAATCGCGGCCTGAACATGAAGCAGCCGCCATTACAAGACAAAGTCGTTATCATTGGTGTCACGAGTAAACACACCCGGTATTTACATTCTTGATCGTTAGCTAAGCATAAGAATTACAGTACAAAATGAATCACTATGTCATATCTTTGAATCATACTTTATTCAGTTCATACTTTATCTCGACTCGGTTAACACCATTAAAATTTTAAACGAATCTTTCATTCGTTTTTTTTTTGTTATTTCCTTTGTTTTATTATTATTACGCGGACAACCGTTTTTAGTTTTTTTTTTTTAGTATGTAGACAAGGTAAGCCAGTGCAACTGTCAAACATTTAACAGTTAAAGATTTTTAAAACAATTCCTTTTTTGTTTTGCTTTTTTTTTTGATAAAACGATGAGTTTTCTTAAGTGTTGCCAACTTAAAATCAATTAAGAAAAACGGGTTCTCCGCTGTTAATAATGTAATTATGCGTCATTAACGAATCATTAAAAAATTTTTTAATTTTCGGTTTAATTTTTGTTTGATTTTAAATGGGAGTCGCCGGCTAAGAATTTTACTTTAACATATGAAACCGTGAGTTAACTGTCGTAGCTTTTAAAGGTTACGGAAAATTTCGAACAATTTTTCAAGGTAAGACGAAGGTGTTTATGAGTTATGATGTTTAACACATGATTAAGTAATGAATAGTGTTATTTTCTTTAAAGTAATCACTGATTTATTTTCATAATTTAAAAAATTTCACAAAAATTATTTTCCCCATTGTTAAAATCAATATTGAGATTCCTTAATTTTTTAATTTAATAAAAACCACTTTTACGAATACTCATTGGGCATAAAAGAATTAATTCTGTATGAGAATCAGGTCGTTTATTGAAGTTTTTTTAAAACATCTTCAATCCATATAGTGTATTATGTGCTAATATAATTAGCCGGTTTAGCATAATCTATACCTGAAGAGTGACTTTAGTTTATCCCTCTGTGAAAGTGCCAAAATGGTTAATTCGTTTGTTTTTTCAAAACTTACAAATCAACTTCACCGGCACACCGGCTTTCTCCAGTTTTTCTGGAACTGATATAAGGAAAATATAATTTTTTGTGCAACCCTGAATCAACTCCTGCTTCCGGTGTGGAATGCGTAAACGTAGATAGCCATTTCCGTTGGTTCGTTAAAATTCTCCATATTAACGGAGATGGTTTCTTTCTCATTAAAACCCATCATTAAAAAGAAGACTCAGTCTGGCTATTATGTGAGTGGGTGACTTCAAATGGTGTTAATGACAAGGAATTTTCATTGCCTTTTATATCCCGCGTTTGGAATACTAATGCATAAGAAAAAATTAACAAAAATCATTATTAGCGATTAAGGTAATCAAACCCGGGGAATTTTTATCGATAACCAGTTACACCACATCGATTTTTATCCTTGTTACGTTAAAATTCTTATTAAAATGATAATATTGAAAAAACGATATCATACGCATACAAATCCATTATTTTGGTTATCTCGTCACTTAGATGTATAACCGGAGATTGGAGTGATCTTGTGCGTGACAGGGTGAGTATGTTCAGGGTAATGTAGCTAGTTCTGAGGCTACAATAAATGCAATGGTAAAATACCTTGCGTTAAGTTGCCACGCATTTTTGCAATGGGGACTTTACCTGTTGGCATGGGCCTAAAGGCCGCACGTCATCGTATGCCAAAGACCCTAATCCACTGAATCGTAAAATGGTAGCAGTTCGGATGAGAACCATTGAAAGAAGAATCGGGTCAAAAGCCTTTTAATCAAACACCACCTCCCCCCATCAGAAGATTGCCCAAGAAGTGCCTCCATAGGTGGAACGCAATTTCCTAAGATTAATTTGGAAAAACTCCTACTTCAATGGCTCTTCATCAGGGCCAAAATTTCTACTGACACATTCATCTCCCATTTTTCACTCTATTTTATTGAGAGAGCCGCAATGTGCCAGTCTCCTACTCTCAGGAATTAGGGATCGATCTTTCCCTTTCGTGGTCCATCCGCCATTTCCTAGGTCTTCCCATGAAAATGGTCCGCTTAATCGCTGGTACATGCACTAGCAATTACCTTTACAGCAGGCACCATAAGACCTGTCCGCAATGTTGAAAGAGTCTAAAAGGAGAGAATCACCAAACAAACTACTGTTTTTTGATTTTCTGTTACCAAATGTAAGTTAAGTACCCAGCAGCAGAAGATGTATTACGTCACCACTAATCAATAGAGTCCAAAAGTGATAACGTTTTTAGGCTTAAAATGACGTCAGTAGCGTCTGCTAGAGCCAATCAAAAATTGGGAACCAGCAGACGAATTTACGTCATTCTGATGTAACACTTTTTGAGTCTATGGAACTCAGTTGAAAACGATTTTGGTCACAGTCAAGAACCCAGGATTTCGAGAGTTTGCGATTCTCTCCTTTCAGGCTCTCTCTAGTAAGGATGCAATGATTTTCATCGTAATCCATGGCTGTTAAATGAATTTAAAAATAACAGACCCTAAACTTAATTTAAAAGGAAGAAAGACTAAAATCCAAATGCATCTAGGCTAGTATACCCAGAAAAGATGTTTTTAATTGTCAATCAAAGCATACGTTAGACTTGACAGCAGGGGGATGAAAAACAGAGCTGAACAAGGTTCGAGGTCTGGTTTCCATAACAAAACATTAACCCCCGAAAACTTGCATAACATCAATGATTCATCATAACGAAATTCATTCATCGCATGGTTCAAAGACTATTAATGTGTATCGCGAATGAGAAGAGAGCAGCTAAAAAAGCCGAATGAATCACATAAGTGTATTAATCATTTATTTAATTTTCGTTGTAGATGACAAAAAGTAAATCCCGAGAAAATCTTCAAGAACAAAGGCAATCGACAACAAGTACAAATGCAAAAGAAAGGAAAAATCAAAATTCATCGGCGAAGGGGTTTCGACCGATGAAAATTACAGCTGTTGGAGATGGCATGGTGGGAAAAACGTGTTTGCTGATCTCTTATACCAATAGGACTTTTCCTACGGAGTATGTGCCAACAGTGTAAGTATGAAGGGTTAATTTTTGCGAAACGGAAACAGGTGGCGAATGCGAATTTGATGGAGGGTTGAGGAAAAATTAGGGAATATAAAGGGGGCATGGGGGAGTTTTTTTTGGTTTGTTTTGGCGACCGTAACGAATCTCTAATTTTTATTTCCCGTTTTTAATTACTAAATAGGGGCGATTGAGTTACGTTGTTTAATGTTCGTGTGTAGTCCACCATAAGTTATTTAAATTTAGAGTGGCACTAACTGTAGTTCAGTAAACAATCACTGGGCGCTAGTGTTGTTGCAGAAATCACTACAATTGTAAATTTTTACTTTTTAATTGTTGCGGTTACCGGTCAGCGGCATAAGACCTCATTCACTAGCTCAGACCTTCGGCTTTAAGCCGGGTTTTAAGCTCTGGTATTTTTGAAAAAACTCAATGACCAAATATTCAGGTCCTCGGGTTGGTCCTCTTCACCATCCATATTAAAAAGTTGTTGAGGGATTTTTCTCATGGGAGCGAGAAATAATCCTTTTCGGGACCCTTGGCTTCTTTTAGTCTTTTGTATTGCTTTGGGTGCATCCACCCAAGTTTGCTACAGTCTTTCTTTAAAACATGATCTGCACTTAATCGCTGATGCTGCATCGACTTAAAATTATATTTACCAAATAAGTGTGTTTGATTCGTAAAAAATGCGTGACTTCAGCTTATGCATGTCTCATATTGCTCATTTGAAAACTTATGCAAAAACATTTCGATAACGTTCAGCTGCTAAATTTTATTGAAAATGTTCTATGATTTTTTTAAATTTTATTTTCAGCTTTGATAATTATTCTGACATAATCACAGTAGACAGCCAGAATTTTAGTATGACATTATGGGACACAGCCGGTCAAGAAGATTATGAAAGACTGAGACCATTATCATATCCGAATGTAAGTGAAGCTAAAGATTCAATCTTAACGATCATAGAAAAACTATTAAACGTTTGTCGATTATTGGGTTATCTAAACGTACACTCCTTTCAAGGTCAATTCAGTTTATTTTTTTATTAAATTTTTTAAGATTAAACATCAGTCACAACAACTTCTCTCGTATCATTGTTATGCATAATATTAAATATTTTTCTCGTTCCAGACGGATTGTTTTTTACTATGTTATTCCGTCGTTAGTAGATCTTCATATGAAAACATTTTAAGTAAATGGACACCAGAAATAAGGCATCATTGCCCGCATGTCCCCATCGTATTAGTCGGTTAGTTAATAAATTCATTAAATCTATTTAAAATTGATAAAATGTTTTGTTTATCTTTTTTAACTTGGGTCTCGTTTTCCTTTTTTCTAGGAACCAAAACGGATATCCGGGAAGAAGGGGATTCTGAGCATCTTACATATGCACATGGGAAAAAAATGAAAAATAAAATTAAAGCATATGCTTATATGGAATGCTCAGCTAAAAAAATGGAAGGGTTGGATGAGATTTTTATAACCGCCGTTCGAGCCGTACTGAAAAGTTCACAAACAAAAACGCAAAGGAATTGCGTTATTCTATAACGTTAAATTAAGTAATTCGGTAAGTTATCTTCAGTAAAAAATAAATGTATATTGACTGGAATCTTAAGTATTAGAATTTAAATTAATATTAATATTAAAAAATCTTTTTACACCGGTTACTTAAATGGTATGTTTGGTGAAGGTTCAACTCCAATAACTTTTTGTTGGATAATTTTTCCATATCCACCTCGGCCACCGTCATAATCAGTCCTGTATTCATCTCGGACCTGCAAATCAAATTATTTTTTGTTTCAGATTTTATATGAAAATTCTAAAATTAATTATTAAAGTAATTTTAGCCTTTTATATTCTATCAGTGAGCAAATAAACGCACTAAAAAAAAATCTCAAAAAGCAGAGCAAGGCTGATTTTAATTGGAGTTGTAGAAAACAGGGTCATCAGTATTTATTCAAATTTTTCAAAACAAGAACAAAATTCTGTTTTCCAGTATTCTTGAAGACTTATTCTAATTTTATTTATTTTATAATTACATATATTTTTGTCAAATATAATGTACTCTTCAAAACTGAGTGATTTTTAAAAAAAATAATGCTTACCTGACCACCAGTCTTTCCTCGTCCATACTGTCTTCCTTCAATAAATCCAGCATCCCAGTCAGTTCGAATAATTCTATCATCTAGCCTAGTTCCATTAATATACCTCATACAATGTTCAGCATCTGCTCTTTGGTAGTATTCTACAAAACAAAATCCACATGGAGTTTTACGGTATTTATCTAGTCCCATAACAATCCTTTTTATGTCACCGCATTTTGAAAACAACTCATAAATTTGTTCTTCTGTTGTGTAAAATGATAAATTTCCTATATACAAAGTGCTTGATACTCTAAGAAGTCTTTCTTGCTCTCCCCTGGAACCCTAAAAAATAATAAAAAGTTCAAATTGAGATCATAATAACACATCTAGAATGTTCTTAGAAATCCTAACCTAAAAACGAATAATTTGTGTAATTATTTACATGGAAGTTATAGAAGCAAACTGCCGCTCACCTTAAAATGTTGATCTCTATATGAACTTAATTCAACCGATGGTGTAATTGCTGCCGACTGCATAATTAATCTTTCATTGAATAAACAAAAATTCGAATTGTCAAAATCCCCAGTCTATTTTCTTACAATGGCGTTGAAGATCGAAAACTCTGAATAGTTTTATTGGAAACATAACAACCAATCAGAAGCGATCAAAAAAAAAATTTTCCCATCTCCGGTGTATTATTGAACGCACTCTTGAGCCGGAAGTGAAGCAAACTCCATTTTATTTCATGTTTTGCATCAGTGCATCGTTGTGTGAACGTTTTATTTATTAGTGCAATTCTTACCAAAATGGGGACTCCTAAAAAAGATGCAGTGAATCACGTACAAGCAAAAACAAATGGAGAAGCTTATGGAAGAGTGATTTTAACGTTAAAGAATTGTTTATTACCGGAAGAAAAGCTTTCTCCGACGCCATCACAAATCGATGGATTAGATCCAGATACAGAAATGGATTTACGAATATTAGGATGTGAGCTAATGCAAACGGCTGGGATATTGTTAAAATTGCCACAGGTAGGATTAAATTTTCTTTTATTAAAGTAATTATCGGTTAGAAATGTGCGGTTAACGGTGGTCAGTAACCTTATCCTTTACCTTTTTTTTTCTCCCCTCGTTGTGTTTTATGAGGCTGAAGATATCGAGAGATCATTGTGGGATATGCAATGTAAGAGACTAGGTTAAGGAATTTAAGAATAAAACTAGATCGTGAGTTATTTGGAATTATTTCTAAATTTTCCTGGTAAGCTAGTCCGTCGTACGTCATCAAGACGCAAGCTTACGTAAGAAATGATACATTGTGTCATGGGATTGAACTTTCGCACGATTTTATCTCTTGCGGATTTGTTATTGAAATAAATTTTCATCCGAGTGATTTAGAATTTAATATTTCTGAAAATTTAACATGTAAGAGTGCATGGCAGGATTGTCTGCATCTGCAGTATCCTATAATAATTATGAATTTTCCTCTGTTCTCTGACAAAGCTCTTATTCTGCTACAACACATGCATAGAAAATTTAATTTAAAGATCCACGGTAGACATTTCTATCAATTAATCAGTAATTATTTCTTGATTACAAGATTTGCCACTTTGTTTCTGCATTCAAGCTAAAATGCGGTTAATTTTAAAATGCTTCAATAACGATTATACTCAAATCACATTTTCTTTCTTCTAGGTGGCAATGGCAACAGCTCAAGTTTTATTCCATCGATTTTATTATAGCAAATCATTTGTTAGACAAAATTATGAAATAACTGGCATGGGATGCCTTTATTTAGCATCCAAAATCGAAGAAGCGCCTAGACGTATTAGAGATGTGATTAACGTTTATCATCACATCAAACAAGTCAACAATCAAAAGTAAGATCATTTGTTTTGTTTTATTGATCAAAGGAATTATGTGAGACTGCAATCGCTAGTTTCTGACCAGTCATATTTTTTGTTTTGAATCTTTTTTTCTTATGATGACTTCTATGAACTCAGAAGAGTAAAATCAAATCCATGAAGGGAAAAATCAGCAGGTCTCACTGTTTCTTTGATGCATATAATTTGTTAATTCAACTTTTAAATTTGCAGCTCTGGTTTTTTAGATATTTTCAACAGAAACATAGCAAATTAATCCGTCATTTTTTCCCCCCCTTTAATTTGTTTCATTGGAATTCCCTTTTCAGTTATAATTTTAAATTAATAATTTTAGTCTCTACTTTTTTTTCTCTTTATTTTTAGAGCTAATTATTTGAAAGATCAACTTTATAGCAATTTTTTTTTTTCCTTTTCTTTTATTTATTGTTAGCGATAATGAGGCAATCTTAATTATTACTTAACCGAAAGTTTTGTTTTGAGGGCTCCAACTTCCTCATAATTTGTGAGTTTATTCATATTGAGAAAATTAATTAACTTATAAAATAAATTTAACACACAGTTTAGATTTCGCATTAACTTTGCCTTTTTATAATGCGTCAACTAAATTGTAATAAAAACTTTTAAGAACAAATTTATTTTATAAGAACTAAATATTTCATGATGGATTCTCTATTAGAAAACAAAGTGTCTTTTTTTGTTAATTATATTTTTTTTGGTTATATCGAATCTTGTAGCAAAAATTGAAGTGATAATTTTTTGGATGTTTTTTGAGATAGGGAATTAATTACGAAACAATTTGCTCATTTTGTTTTAAATGTTTCCACAGATGGTTTTTCAAATGAACAAAACCATGGGAAGAAAATTGGAACAAAGAATTGATCTGAAATTGAAAGAGAGAGAGAGAGAAAGCGGGAGAGACAAGTCGTCGCCGATGATGATCTGCTCCTCGCAGGCCTTGTGTCGTGACGTCATACAGGCCGTCCTTCTAATTTTGGTTGGTCCTGCTTCCACAATTCGACCTCAACCTTTCTGCTCTTTTTTTTCTAAAACGCACACCAATTTTGGGAAACCGCTATCATTTTTCTGTCTTGGTTTTTGGTGAAAAGTTTTGGAATGCTTTAAAAGAATTAACAAACAGAAAAATGAAGCAGTTAGATTAGTAATTGTTCTCTTCTCCAACAAAGGGTAAGATTTTCAGGGTTCTGTACATAAAAAAAAAGTTTGAAAAAATAGATGGAAAATGAAGAAAATTTCGAGCTGAGATTGATAATTCAACTTTTTCAACGTTGATAAATCTGCTGTTTCAAGTTTTACCTGAATATCAACTTCATCAAATTAAGAACATTTAGAAATTTAATTTTGAAAATTTTGGCACAAAAACTTCGTCTGATTGTAGTGGTCAAAAGAGGAAAAATTTTTCATAATTTAAAAATGAATTATTGTAATTTTTATTCTTTTAGAAAGCCATTTGTCATATGCGAAATAAAAATTGCTATGAGGATAATGGAGTTCTGCACGGGCTAGACCTGTGATTTTTGGGTCGAGCATAAATTTCTGCCTGGCTGGAACTTGTCTCCACGACAAATTTTTTTTCAGTACTGCTCGTGCAAGACTCTAGATTAGAAAAAACGGTGTGGATAAGAAAAAATATAGTTTTGTTGATTGCAGAAAAGTCATGTTAATCCCAGATGAACTGTGTAGAGAGTCTAAAATTTTTTTGCTGAGCTTAAGGAATAGATGCTCACATCAGAACGACACTCTGTCATGAGATTTAAACAAAATCTAGATTAATTGTAGTTTAAAAGGAAAAAAAGTGATGCATTTAATTTTTTTGGCTTATGACTTGAATATGCTGGAGACTTGTATGTTATTGGCAATTTCTGAAAGTAATAATTAAAAAAAATTATTCGAAATCAGAAATTTAATTTTTTAAAGTTAGATATTGTAAGGAAATTTTTTTTGGGGGGATTTAGACCATTTTTGACAACGATTTTAATTTTTTTACATTATTAAAAAAACCTTCAGTAGTTTTTAGCTTAAAAAATTTTTTAACTTTAAAATAAAGTTGTTTTAAATTTTCTATTTTTTGGAAATTGAAAAGTAAGGTGCAAGAAGGGCACCTTTTTAATGTTAAGCTTATCGTGAAAGTGCCCTTCTTGCATCTAACTCCTCAATTGTAAATCATGTATCAAAAAACATTTCAAGTCTCCTGCAAATTCGAATCTTTATGCCTGTTTGAAAATATTAAGATGGCACCAGAGCCATCCGCTAACCTTAAATTAAACTACAAATATTACTAGCAGCTACCTTTTAAACAAATGAATGAGATAACTACTGACCAAAATTTTTTTTTTTACTCACTCATACTAGGGTGACTATGGGATTGCACTATGCATGAAACTAATCTGTATAATTAAAACTTGTATTTTTTGTAAAAATTGTAAAAATCCTTTAATGCGATGAAATAGTTCGTTATTAATATTTTTAAATGCCGACTGTTTGTTTTCAGTATTGCTTTCAGGTCCACTCTTCACGACAGCTTCGGATTTATTATTTCAGATCATTTCCGATAAGCGCAACTATTAAAATTTATTTAAATTCCTCGGATGCTGTGATCTTAAAATGATTGAGCACAAGGTAACATAGCCATAAAATATATTTTTTTTGGGAAGAAGACGAACTACCAATCGCATTAAGGTATTTTAATTTTAAAAATTGTATGTGAATGAATTGATAGAATTAGAGCACGGATTTTTGACTAATAGTGTAAGTAAAGTGAACAATTTTATTTTATCGAGGAAAATTCGGAGAAAGAAAAGAACTGAAAAACTTTTTAATTATTATTTGTAGCTGGGATTTTGAAGCAACCTGAGAGAACAACATGGAATTCATGGCAGAGCTACTACACTTGAATTTCGCAAACGGAAGTGTGAATAACAAGGAGGACATGGAAATTGAGCACCCTTTGGTTTTATTTTTGAAATTGCCTCATTGTCGTATAACAATAGTTTCTGTTTCAGCCAGTTTTTTTTTAAAAATGGATATTTGCTATGTTTTTATTGACGTTACGGAAAATTAAAAAACATGGAGCTTCAAATTTATAGAAGAATTATTATGCCAAAAAATGAATAATTGTTAAAATAATAGCTGTCTCGTATTTTAAATGGAGATGGTTGGTAGGATCGACTGGATCGTAATAGGAGTCATTTTCTTTTAAATATTGAAAATCAATGGCCTTGATAAATTTTTTCTAGATATTTAGTTATTTATCATTTTTTTCTCTTTTTCTTTCAGAACAATCGCGCCTATGATTTTAGATCAAAGTTATATTAATTTAAAATATCAAGTTATAAAAGCGGAGAGAAGAGTATTGAAGGAGTTAGGTTTTTGTGTTCACGTAAAGCATCCTCATAAAGTGAGTACGAATTTTGAAAAAAAATTAAATGAAGTATTCGAATTAATAAATAATTTTGTTTTTTTCTTTCAGTTAATCGTCCTGTACTTACAAGTATTAGGGTTAGAAAGTAAACAAACGCTCATGCAGTTAGCTTGGTAAGTATTAAAATATTTTCTAGAAATAACGACTGGACCAGAATTTAAAATATTGATAAACATTTTGTGAATTTTTCAGGAACTACATGAACGATTCTTTAAGGACGGATGTATTTGTAAGATATCAGCCTGAAACTGTCGCCTGCGCTTGCATTTATCTCACTGCCAGGCGGCTGAAAATTGTTTTGCCTAGGATACCTGCTTGGTGGGAAATATTCAAAGTAGACGAAAAAGATATTTTGGACGTTTGTGTTAGGATTTTAAGATTATATGTTCGGCCAAAGGTAACGTACCAAGTTTTTTTTTTTTTAATGAGAATTGCTTTGAATAAGACTAATCTTTTTGTTTCTTTTTTTTTTTTTCAGCCAAAAATTGAACTTTTGGAAAAAAAAGTGCAAGAACTTAGCAAAAAATTCGAAGAAAATCGACAGAAAAACAAAACGGGATTTAGTAGCAACGTAGCGTCAGGTACAAATACTCCAACTTCACCCAGTGTGACCGAGAAGAAAGCATCGCCGAAGAGAAGGTGAGTAGTGACTGAAAAAATTCGGTAAATTAAAATTAACGATCCGAAATCTAAATTTTTGTTTTATTTTTCTAGGAGTCATTCCGATAGAAGTAGATCAAGATCTAGATCGGCGAGCACCAGCCCTAAACACAAAAAATCAAAGAAGCATAAGAGATCGGATTCAAGGTCGAGATCGAGAAGTCGATCCTACGAGAAGAAGTATAAAAAATCTCATAAAAATAACAGAAGATCGAGAAGTTCTAGTCCATCAGCGAAAACTTACAAGTAAGTTATTAAATATTATTTTAAGTAAGTTTTAATTTTATTAAACTATTCTTATTTTTCCAGAGATAAAAAATATCGTTCGAGGTCACGAAGCTACGAGCGACCAGCTGACTTTAAGAAACTCCCTAACGACGGGAAATATTATTCGGATAGGTACAAAGAAGAAAAAGGTTACGACAGGTATTATAAAGATGACAAATATAGGAATAAAGACGATGATAAATACAGAAAGGATGACGACAAATACCGTAAAGAAAAATCATCGAGCAAGGAAGACGAAAGAAATAAAAAGGAAGATAAGCATAAGAAGAATGACGATAATTATAGAAAAGATGACAAGTATAGGGATGAAAATTATAAAAATAGTGAAAAAAATTACGATGACGATTATAAAGACGATAGGAAATTAAAATATAAAAGTGAGGATAAATATTCGAGGGAAGTTAAATACGTGACTGATAAAAATTCGAAAAACGATAAGTATGATGATAAAGATAGGTATTCCAGTGATAAATATAGTTCCAAAGATAAACATAAAAATGTGAAAAGTGATAAATATAATTCGAAGGATGACGATTATATTTCAAAGGACGATAGTTATAGTTCTAAAAGAGATAAATATGAAAATGATAGAAAAAGGAAATCAAAGCATAAATCGGATGAAGATGAGGACGACGAGGATGAAGAAGATGTGGAAGTACTCTCGGTGAAAAGGGAGAAGAAAGTTAGGTGAAATTTTTTATCGTGCCAGATGTAGGAATAAAATAAATCACTCTTGTCAAAAAATTATTGATTTTTTTGTAGATTTTTTCTTGCCCTGAATTGGTTGAATCCCTGAATCGAAACCCGGGAAATTGTTTCTCATATATAGGCTAATGTGACCAAGACTGTAGTCCCTTGCATGATCATGTTTGTGAAATGGCACCTACTTAAACAAAGCATGATCATGTAAAGCTTTGATAGTTCCGAAAAAATCGCTCTGATGACCGTTAAAATTTTAAAACTGAAATATCGTGGCATTAGATTGATTTTTCAAAGATGGCGCTTGCTAGTGTCACGAAACAACATGGGGTGAAAAGCAATTTTGATATCTGATCTTTTTTCCTTTTTTCTTGAGGTAAATTACTTTTCAAGATACAACTTGCCATAAGATATTATTAGTAAAATTTAACGCTACGTGACATTATATTTTTTATGTTGTCTTGTCATTGTTATTGTTATTTGTTTTATTCATTTTAAAATCATGGCAAGTGTTGTTTTGGGAGGTGGAATCGGCGGCTTATCAGCTGCTTATTACTTATCGAAATATTCTAAAAATGGAGTGAAACTAATTGAAGCATCAGATCGAGTTGGTGGATGGATAAAATCAATGAAAAGCAATGACGGTACAATCTTCGAACAAGGACCTAGGACTTTAAGGGTTGGTGACGAAGCCAGCTTCAATACTTTAAAACTTGCCGACGATCTTAAACTAGCATCATTAGTTAAACCAGTTTTAAAAACATCAGAAGCAGCTAAAACTAGAATGCTTTACACTAGTGGCGGATTTTATGTATTGCCTTCGACATTGATGGATGTATTTAAAATAAAACCACCATTAAAAAAACCATTAATTTGGGCTGTGTTTAAAGATTTAGTGACTCCTAAAAAAGACAGGATTGATGATAGCATGTATGATTTTGCAGAAAGAAGGTTTGGCAAAGATATAGCTGATTATCTAGTGAGTGCAATGATTTGTGGTATTGTTGCTGGTAATGCTAAGGAAATAAGTGTAAAAATGTTATTTAAAGAAGCGTTTCTTTCTGAACAAGAATATGGAAGTGTCCTGAAAGGTTCTTTTAAAATGAAAATGAAAATGAAAAATGAAAAAGGAGAAGTGAAAGAGAATCCATATGCTAGTGAATTATTCAATTCTGCTAGATTTGAAAAATGGAGTGTTTGGTCTTTACAAGATGGATTAGAGACAATACCAAAATCGTTGAATGATTATCTAAAAAATGACACTAACACTGAAATTTGTTTGAATACACAATGCAAAAATATTGAGTTTAAGAAAGATTCTGTTGTTTTAACATTCGCTGATGGTAAAACTGAAACAGCACAAAAATTATATTGTTCCTTGCCCAGTAAAGACTTAGCACAATTACTTCCTAATGAACACAGATTTTTAAAAGAAGAGCTCTCTGCTATTCCATATGTGACTGTTGGTGTTGTTAATTTAGCGTTTAACGAAAACATACTTCCTGCTGAAGCATTCGGATATTTGATACCACCAATTGAAAAGGAATCAGTCTTAGGAGTTATATTTGACACCTGCTGCTTTCCACAGGTAAATATAGTTTTTCTAGAAATTAAAATTTTATGAATGTGTATTGATTGATTTTTTTTCCAGGATGGAAAAACTGTTTTGACTGTAATGATGGGTGGCAGATGGTTTGAAGATCATTTTGGGAAAAATCCTGATAAAAAAACATTATTGCAAGTAGCTATGAACCATTTAAGGAAAACACTGAACGTTACAAAGGAACCAATTTTTAGTAATGTTTCCATTTTAAGAGACTGTATTCCTCAGTATGTTGTAGGTAAGTTTATAATTTTAATTTCAAGCATTAAATGGTTTGTAGACTAAAGTGAAAGCCAAAAATAAAATTGAGCAGTCAACTAATTATTCTCAAAAATGTTCATGTCCCTGCTAATCTGGGAAAATTTTTTTTTTGGCTTCAGAATTTTTTTTTGGCTTTCAATTAATTTCTTTTACAGGTCATTATGAAAGACTGGACAAAATTGATAATTATTTATCCCAGCATAAACTACCGATAAAGTTAATTGGCAATTCATATAGAGGAGTAGGTGTAAATGATGTAATATTTTCATCTAAAAAGGCTGTACAATCGGAAAATAAAGAAGACGAAGCGTTGAATGATTCTACCAGTTCTTAGAACTAACTGTTTTTTAAAGAAATAAATTTTATCAGGTTAGTTAATTCACATTATATTTTTAAAAAATTTGCTCATTTATAAACAGGCGCGAAAAATATAAAAATCACCCACACGGAAATAAAAATCATCAATTCCTCCATCCTTCCTGTTCGTTTACTCATTCGATAAAAGTTTCTTCAACCCAAGACCTATTTCTAAACTCCCACCGGGTTCATTTCTCCCTTTAGCAAAGGTTCTTCCAAACGTTATTTAATTCAACCGTTAAATTTTTTATTTGTTTTAAAATTCAACTGCGTCATCTTTGGGATTAGTTGGACCTTCTTAAATACTTCGGTACGTATTACTTACTCTTCTTAACCCTTGGTCATTTTTTCCACTTGAACTCCCACGATCTGACAGCTTCTTATTAACAATTGTTGCATGGGCGCGATGATTTCCTTTGATCTTATTATTATTATTTTTTTTTTAAAGCTTTTAAAATTTATAAAGCGAATTAATTTAATTCGAAGATTTTAAAAAAGATATAATTGAAAAGGACCGTTGTGGTCCGTTACATTCGGAATAATCCTCGTAACTGAGACAAGACGAACCTAAGAAAAATAAGATGATAATGCATCTGATAACAGCAAACAATTCCATGAACTGTCACGGCCATCAGTCATAACTAAATACATCTACCGACCTGCACAATGTTGATTCTGTTTCTCTGTGTTTTCGTTTGTTTCGTGGATGGTTTACCGTTTTTTGGTTCGACCCTTAGGGACTGCCCTAACATTCCAGCACAGGATGGTTTGCAGGTCGAAAAGGTAATTTGATTTTTTTTCGTTTTGGATATTTATTAATAATTTACAAATGAATTAAAATCCGAGTGTGGTAATTTTTATTATTCAAGCGAGTTATTTAATTCAGAGAAGTATTCTTATCTAATGAACGCCTAAGAATATTCCATTAGTGTCTTTTTTCGAAAAGTTCAGTTATTATTGGGGATTATTTGAAATTCGAAAAAGCCGTTAATTGAAAAAATCCTGGAGTCTAATCCCACGGCAATAATTTTGATTTTCAGGCACGAAGCGAATTTTGTTGTTATAGTTTCTTTGGAGTGAGTGTAAATAATTTTGTAGAAAAATTGTAATTAATTGAAGTTTCAAATGATAATGGTCTCTGCCCATTAGCAGAGACCACATAATGCCCATTTAATTGTAACCTACTTAGTTAGGTTAAGAAAAATTTAGAGATTTTTTTCAGCTCTGCCCCATTAATTTTGGTGCAAAGCTTTATTTCAAGTATAATGTCTTCTAGAAAAAAGGTTCATACATGCCAATAATTATTCCTCAATTTTTACAACGAAAATAAAATATAAGGAGGTAGATTTGAGGAGTGCAGATTTGAATGACTTTGCTTACCCTTGCATGAAATATCGAATAAAGTGATATTTTTCTCGCTGATTAACTTTCGCAATCTGTCAATTTCGCTTATCGATTGCAGGGCTGGACTGGCAAAATTAGCTATGGGCTAATTATGTTAATCTAGCATCACCTTTGTATATCCTTAGCATTTAAAATTAACGATCTTATTATAGTGATTAAAAATTTTACTAAAATTAATTTTCTTTTTTCAGTTGATGGGATCATGGCGGCTAGCTTATTTATTCATTGACAACCCAGAGGATTTAGAGGAAGATAACACATGCGTTGTAACTGATTTAATGCAGGTGAATGAAACTCAATTTGATTTATTAGTTTATATCGATGGGAGAAAAGATGAACACACTATTGAAAGGTCTACGACCGAATTTCGAGCAACTTTCTTGACTCCTGGGGAATGGGCTATTCACGCACCTTTAGCCAGTAAGTAACACTATTTTTTTTATGAAGGAAGCCGCATATGACTTAATTAATATTTTCTTTTAATTTTTCAGCTCATGGGTTTATTCACGCAACTGTTATTTCCTTTTCGGAAAATCACATGATTCTAACCTTCTGCGGTAATCAAAATATAAAGCAAAGCGAAGAAGATACTGGGATTGCCAACGTAGATTCTCTTAATGAATACGATTCATCGGAATTAAAAAGATTTTCGAGAAATGACGAATTAGAAACAATATTTCAAAACGAAAATCAGAATAAAATTTTTGATTTTGACGATCTTGGCGGTAGGTTAGGTCGTGGACGATATCATAAGAGGTCGTTAAAACCAATGCGAGGTAAAAGAAGTTTACGTTCAGAAGGAAACGACGTATCTGAAATGCAACCGAAGCTTGAAAGCTTTCACAGTGAGATTGAAAAATTTTTAAAAGAAAATAAAAAACCGAAGAAATCTGAAAAGCATTTATGGACTGTTATTTTAGTAAAAAATAATAATGTATCTGCGTTGAAATTTGTTGAGTATGCATCCGTTTTGATGAAGTATGGATATGATGTCACAAAAGGGGAACTAGTAAGCTTTGGGAAGTGTGACATAGTGAAAAAATAATGAGTAAAAAAATTTCATCTCTAGCTTTTTTCTGTAGAGTACAAAAAATAGCCAGGCTTTTCAAAAAAATAAGTGAAAATAAAAGAAAAATACAAACTGGTAATTTTTAAAATGTTTTATTTTAGAACAAGTCCTGATTTTATATCCTAGAGGGGTACAACATTATCCTTACAATGCGTCCCATTGCCTTGGAAGGTAAATTAGATGTAAATTTAGCTCTTACTGATCCTGAGCAACCATGGGAGCGGGTGACTTTACCCCAAATAGCTCTAACTTTTGTTTTCCTTTTGCTCTTGCTACCGGGAACTGGTGTCTTCTTTTTAGCCTACAAAAAACAAGTTTTCATTTAAGAATTTGCATCCACAGTCTAACTAATTATTTGATTAAACAGTTGAAAACATACCTTATAAACAAATACACATTTCTTTCCTATATACCACTTTGAATGTGCCTTATATCTGCAACCTTCTACTTTTAACAAGGCAGTATTCTCATGTTGATTTCTTAAACCTCGTTTATAACCAGTAAAAATAGCCTAAAAATAAAAACATGTGGTTAGGCATTTTTCCCCAAGAAAATTATCATAGTGCAAATGTAAACAAATACCTTGGCATATAATCTACCATGTCTCTTTAGTACCCTCTTTCGGACAACTGGTGCAGGTGCAGGGGCTGCTTTTTCTCCTGCATCTTTATTTTTCCTCTCTCTCCTTTTCCTAAGAGGTGGTTTAACTTTTCCGTCCTTAGCGATAGGTTTTGTTTTCTTAACAGCTTTTACACCAGCTTTAGCTTTAGCTGCTGGTGGGGCAGCTGCAGGCTTCGGAGCCGTATCAGCCATTTCTACTGTAAAAAAATCAAAACAAATTAGTCCCACTTGCGGTAACAATTTCACAAATCAAAATATTTAACAATAACATTCACATAACGCAAGATTTTTTTAATTAATTAATAATAGCGTGATAAGCACTAAGAATATTATTTAATATAAAGTCGATATGAAGTATTTTTAAGGAAATATTGTAATTTCAGTGAGAGCAAGTTCGAAAAGTATCTGCCAGATCAGTCGACTTCATATTTTAGCCGATGTAATCCGGGTGGATAATTAACCCTTTTAAATAAAAAACTTATAGATAAATATTCTGTGACCAACGAATTTTAATAAGAAATAATAAAATTTACTTTTAAAACTGGATTTAATTAAGGATAAATGAAAAAATAATCCACGAATACTAACCTAACCACAACAAATTCCGATGGCGACGATTGCAAATGGCCGACCGCCGTGAAATGTGTAAAGATGGCGGAGTACCACTTTAAGCGGTTGTGTTCGGCAGTCACCATTTTTATTGTTAAAAAAAGACGCATAACCCAAAATTGTCAGTTTTTGTTTGTCTTATAAAGAAAAAAATATGAAAAAAATTAATTCAAGACTAAAATCACCCAATCCGGTGTTTCATCTTCGAAATAAGACAGAAGATTCCAGTGTTATTTCAGCTGTTGTTTTGCGACAAGCACGAAAAGCAGGAAAATTAAATTTATCTAACAAGTGTCTGAGTACCTGTAAGTTTAACTGAAATATTTTTCCAAGTGCCTCATTAGTGATTTAATTATTTAAATGTGTGAATGATTTTAGTGCCTGACGAAGTTTTCACGTTGGGCGACGTTCACTCAGATGATCGTGAAGTGAATCTGGATGGGAACAAGAATAGTGATTCGTATAAATGGTGGGAATTGGAGCCTTTGAGTTATTTAGATGCTTCATCAAATTCTATCAAAGAGATATCGCCTAAAATAAATCAACTGGATAATCTTTTAACTTTAATTGTAAGTATTGGGAAATCAAAGTTTTTGTGTCATTGTTTTATCATTAAAATTTTTTAGCTGCACCACAATAATCTGGAAACGGTTCCACCAGAACTGGGAAATCTTAGAAGGTTATTGAAATTGGATTTAGCACATAATAAAATTAATTATTTGCCGAATGAATTGATCGGATTGAAGGAGCTTAAGAATCTGAACGTGTCGCATAATTTATTAGAGGTTTTTCCAGAATGTATTTATGATTTAGTAATGTTAAATAATTTGGTAAGTTTGCTTGGTTTTGGTTGCATTGATGTAAAACTTGTATTTGACAAAAAAAATTGGTTATGTTTGCAGGATGTATCCCATAATCAAATTTGTAAAGTACCTCCAGGGATTGGTTTTTTGATAAGATTGAATGAGTTGAACATGTCACATAATAAATTAACTAGTGTGCCTGCTGATATATCTAATTGTAGAGGTATAATTTAATTCTTAAATATTTATAATTATTTCGAATTACTTTTCTCTTGAAATTAATTTGATTTTTCATTTTTTCAGCTCTGATAAATTTAGATTTATCAAATAATGAAATTACAACTGAAGGACTACCACATTTAGGAGATTTGCATAACGTTCAAATAATACATCTGCAATACAATAAGTTAATATTGTTGCCAAAAATTAATGGCTGCTCTAATTTGAAAGAAATTCATTTGGGATACAATAAGATGGAGGTGAGATTATTTATTCCTCATAGAATTAATTTTGTTATTGTAATGAACAATCAGAGTTTAAATTTAAAATTTTTAAAGATCCAATTGTTTCTTCTTCCTCTTTACTTTTTACTATTAACAAATTTTCTAAGGGTGTAAGAAATCAGTTGAATTGAAATATTAATTTATTTTATTATTGTCTGTTTTCTTTTTTACAAGAAATTAATTCCAGACGAAGAAGAACAGGTGAGTCAGGGCTAATGACTAATTAGTGGCACGATGTCTTGTTTGGGAAATAGATGTAGGACATGCTATTTAAAAGTTCCAGAATTTTTATTAAAACAATTTATAATTTTTTTGCGATTTGCAAGCAATTCTGGTTTTTTGTCTAAGGTGTGTCCTTTTTAGTTTGTCTTTAACTGTAGGTGTGTCTGGCTGTAAGCGGCGCCGTCAAGGATGCGGAAGCAGACGATTAAAAAATGTCGCTTCTTAAATTGAAATCGCCGATGCTTTTTAATTCTAATTCATCAAATTCGATTCTTAGAAAAAGACTAGATTCTCAAAGAATCGAATCGTGATTATTTTAAGAAGAAATAAACGAAGCCTGGTTGTAACCGCTTTTTTTAAAATTAATAATAACATCAAGTATTGAATGGAAAATAAAACAGCTTTCATCAGATCAATCTGTAGAGCATCCAAAAATTTTTTAAGGAGTTTTGAAGAAAAAATGTGAATTTATATGGCTAGTAATTAAGTTTGGTACAGTACATTTTACGATATCTTCAGAACTCCTTACAGCATGTGCATTGTGCATTTAGAATACCGAAGAAATTTTAAAAAAATATGTATTTTTTCAGCTTTTGCTTCTTGATCAGCTTCATTGCATCAGTGTTTATGCATTTGAAATTTTTTTATTGTTCAAATTTGAAAACAGTACGATTGATTTTTCAGGAAATAACAATTGAAGAACTTTCAACTTTATCTCATCTTCAAACGATTAATTTAAGAGACAACAAAATAAGCAAACTGCCAAAGGAAATGTCCTGCCTTCAGAATTTGATTCGCCTGGATTTAACGAATAATAATTTAAAGGAGTAAGTAGTTAAAATTTAGTAATTAAATTAGTTCATTTTGTTAAAGGGAATTTTGTTTATGAAATTTTTTTGTTTTAGGCTTCCTGCAACTTTAAGTCTGCTGCCTCATTTAGAAAACTTACAAGTTGATGGTAACAGCCTTCGTACGATTCGGCGAGATATAATAACCGGAGGAACTCAAAGATTACTCAAGTACCTGAAACAAACTTTGCCAGTAAGCGAAGAAGATAAAAAGTTAGTCGCATCGCTGCCTTGTCATTCCGAAAATGGATTTCCTGATAGGTAAAGAAAAGAAGAAAGTATCACATAAAAAATTTTCTATTTCATTCATAATAAATTCATTGTAAAATTTTAGGTTTACAATGAGAAATAGTAGATCAGTTAATTTATCGTCACAAGGTTTGTGCAACATTCCTAACGAAGTTTTTGAAGAAGCGTTGCAAGTTCCTTGTAATCTGGTGGATTTGTCGAAGAATAAATTGATGGAAATACCGGCAGGGTAAGAATCAATCTACTAATGTAATTTAATGTAATAATAAAAAATTTTAGTTATTTTTTTTTTTAGAGTGTGGACTTTAACAACCCATTTAACGGATTTAAATTTATCAAATAATCAGTTGAAGCAAATACCCGGTGAAATTGGAAAATGTACAAATTTAACATACCTTAATTTAGAAACAAATCAACTAACTTCACTCCCCCAGGAGTTAAGTGAATGTTGTAGGCTACGAGAAATAAATATAAATTTTAATAAATTTCAAGAATTACCGACATGTATTTATGAAATAAAAGCGCTTGAGATACTCTTAGCTCGTGATAATAAAATTACTCAAATTGATGCTGATGGCTTATCTCAGCTTAAATATTTAGCTACTTTGGAATTTAGTAATAATAATATATCCAGTGTGCCGCCCAAATTAGGAAAAATGACTCAGTTGAAGTAAGTTTTTATTTTTTTGAAAAGTGAATCATTATAAAATTTAATTTAACAAGCTGGGTTTTTTGTAGGTCATTGGGACTCGACGGAAACGGGCTTCGAAATCCAAGACCGGCTATTTTAGCAAAGGGAACTGAAACTGTGCTGTCTTGGCTAAGAGACAAAATCGTTGAATAAATTTTATTTATTGTTGTTATTATTTCCACGAACGGAATTTTTTGAAAGTGAATCACTTTTTAAGGCGTAGATGAATTCTCATGCAAATTTTCTTACCACCGTTGAATAATTCAATTTTCTAAACTGCTGTTCTCATTAACTTTGTACAATCGTTATTATAGCCTCTCACGATCACAGTTTCTTTAAAAAATACGTATTATCTATCAAAAATTTAAATCATCAATCAGTATAGCACAGTTTATCTTGATCAATTATTTTATTCTACCAAATATCTTTTATTTATGAATATAGTAGTGTACTTTTGCTCGAGTATTATTGTTTTATGACTTTTAAATTATTCCAGAACTTCTTTTTTTGTTTTATTAATGTGACATTTTTGAAAGTTCATCATCGTCGCTAGAATAAGCTAATTTAAAATCAGTCTTAAGGCAAAAATACTAAAATGATTTAAGGAAAGGAATGTCGTAAAAAAAGTTTGAAATTTAAATCTTGGAAATTTAATGGGTTCTGTTTTTCAAAAATCAAAATCTTGATCTTGTCTCTAACAAATTTTAGGGAACTATTCTAGACAGTATTTTTCTTTGACAAAATCAAATAACAAAATATCATTTTTTAAAAAAATGAGAGTATGGAATTTAGCCAAAATTTTTTAAATTCTTTCATTTTTATCTATAATTTCAGATATGAAAGATTGTAGTTTTCTCACTAAATTATGATCTACCTTAAGAAAACGAACCATGCTATGATTCGGGTGTATCCCTTTAGCTTCACAAGAAGTACATAAATCCAAGTCTTTACATTCGAGACACTTGTATCTATTCCCTTTGATATCCATAGCACTACAGCCGTCGCATTCAATCCCAGAATGAACTATTTTATTGTTTCCTGAACGTGTTAAACCGGTGCATTGACCCTTATTATTCGGTATAATACTAAGTCGGAAAAAAATCGAGACCTTCCAAAAGCTTGCTAGAAAGTATTTGAGACCTTGTATCGTAAGAGGCAAACTTTTGCACAACTTTTTTTCGACCAAGCTCGATTTTTTTAGATCGTAAAATTAAATTTAAAAAAAGTTTGATCCTGGGTCTTGGATCCTAAAAAATTTGATTATTGATCGTGGATCCTACGTTATTTGATTTGAAAGATATAAACGCTCTCCATTGATTGGCAAGAATTAATATACTAAGAATATAATTTAAAAGGATTTGAACATAAGAAAAACGACTATAAGAAAAAAGTATATTTTAAAATCTGTATTATTTTAGGAGCTGTTACCAAGTTTGATAGAAAAAATGATTTATTCTCATTACAACAAAGTAAATTAAAAGTTTTTTTAAAAGAACATCTCCCTCAATTGTCACATTGCTTGTAAAAAAATAATTACACATATATAAACTTATAAAAATATTTATAAAACTTTAAGGCACTAAAAAGTTCAAAAAAGAAAAAGTTAAACGAAGCAAAAGATTAAAAAAAAAAGATTTAAATACTATTTTGAAATGGTATTACTTTTCTGCGCGACATGGCTAACAACGACAGACACTTCATTAGGATCAACCATCACACTACTGTCTACTGCGCTGATTTGAATTTTCCTTGGAGCACTTAAATGGATTCTTCCTTCATGCCTTAAAACAGTTGGAGAGTTAGTCGTCAGCAGTTTCTTCATGGTGGGTGCGAGGCGGGGTAGTCGACTTTCAACCGGTTTTTCCTGTAAAATAAAAGAAAAATGAATTAATTATTGCAATTTTTTAACTTGTTTCAAAAAAATGATAAAAATAACTACCAATTTCAAAGGTGTAGCACTTCTGTATTCAACAAAAGGCAAAGCGGATCTACAACGATCCGGTAAATTTTTCTGGTCATAATTAATTAATTTTTTTGCACTTCCAGTGGTTTGTTTCATCCAAACTTTTTTCGCTGAATCTCTTTTAACTTCAGGTTTTATATTTTTTATTAATGGCGTAGGACGATTATGAATGTAAGCGTTAACTGGACTTTCAATCTACAATTAAAAACGAACAAAAAAAATTGAATTTCAAAAAATATAAAATAGCTTTTCAAAAATCCAATAATTACCTTTGCAAACGCTGATTTAGGCGTTCTAGGGATATTTGTTCTTGCAGGTGTGCTGCTTTTTATAATTGGCTGATGTATTACTTTTTTACCAGAAACGGGAATTTTCGTGCCCAAATTAAATTTCGGAATCTTAGATGATCCTTGTACTTTTGCCTGCTTTTCAGCGCTTTCGACTTGTTTACTTATTTCTACTTTGGCACACTTTTCATCAACATCTAATTTTTTCACACATTTTTTTACACTTCCAGTATTTCTCTCGATTGGATTCAATCTCCCACTTACAGCACTTAAAGGAGTTTTCTTTACAATAGCCGATGTAGCTTTCTTTTCCTTTTCCACAGTTTTAGGTCTATTCACTACATCCCTTTTAATGCTGTTTGTGTTATTATTACTAAAAAACTTTGAAACTGGAGTTTTTTTTGTAACAATTGGAGTGGAATTAATTTTTTTTCCCTCAGTTTTCTTCTCCATCATTTCTACTTTTGCGTTAGGCGTTTTAAAAATACTAGGCGAGCTACATTTTGCTGGTGAATTACTTAAAATTTCTTTTAGTAATTCAGCTTGTTTACTAGACAATGCAGCTGCTGGCTTTGGTAATGAATCATTAAACATATCAGTAGTTTCTGGGCTTCCAAATGGTATTTGCGTCTTATCCACATCTATTTCTTGTATTGTTAAATTAAAACTATCATCTACTGCTTCATTATTTAAAATCTGTACGATTTTTCTAGCTTCCTCTGACATTCTTACATTTAGCGGCTCTTTATCATTCGATGGTTCCACATTAACTGGTGTATCATCTAAAATCTGTACATCTGAATTTGAAGAAACATTCACTTCTTCACTTTTTATTAGCTCAGGTTCTTTTTCATCGCTTAATTTATTGTCAGCACCCTCTTCTTTAATTAAAACATCTGCAGGTGCATTCTTCAGATTTTTCTGATCATTTTCAAACTGCTCTAAATTTTTTTTCAAAAATTCAACCACATCATCAAGTTTTTTATGATCTCTAAGCTTCACATTTTCTCTGTTCAACTTTTCCTCCTTTGTAATAATCACATCAGGGATTTCTTCAATTTTTTTCAGCGGCTTTGATACTTCAGTACAATCTGAGCAATCTTTTTTGTCAGGCATATTATAAATAAATCTAAATTTCCTCACTTCCTGGTTCATTTTTTTAGGCGATGGACTTTTAACGACCTTATCTGGAGTTGCTTCTGTCACTTTAATTTCAGGTACACTTAGGCAAACATTTACACTCTTATTTTCTTTGTCTTCATCTTCTTTACTATTATTTGATTTTTCAAAATCTGCTTCTGCTTTCACCAAAGCTATTTCAGAAAGCACTTTTAAAAATCCTCCATCTTTATCAGCTTTCACAACACTCTTCGGTGTTGATAATATACTTTTGTCAATGACACTTTTAACTGGAGTTACATTAGTCCGTGCCATCTCTGGAACATTGATAGATTCTTTTTTCAATTGTGTGGTCGTTTGTTCAGGTAAAGTGTCATTACCATTCACACTGCAGTCAGAAAACGTAATATCATCAAGCATATCTTCTAATATGCCTCTGCACAGAGCATCAAGACCTGAAAAAAAAGTCCACAATTAATGCTAGAAAAAATAACATTCATAATTACATAAATTGATTCTTACTTTGATCATTAATATCTCCTACTGAATTTTCATGAAATACGGCAGGCTGTTCGGTGAAATGTACAATTTTATCACCGTTGGACGTTTTAGTGTTTACATTGAGACTATCATTCATATCCTGCGATTCCGGCATTATATCTTTGATTTTATCATTTACAGAAACTTCCTTTTCCGTCACTTTCCCAAAAAATATTTCATCTTCTTCTGGGTCGATAAATACCTCACATTCTTCTTCCATTTTTTCCTGTTGCAAAATCAAAATAAAAAATTATCCAACGTATAAAATCGCGTCCTCCTAACCGCCACTTTTCCACAGCCTTCTTGTTGATTTCTGAAATCGCTCAAATTTTTCGACCAATGAGAATCGAGCGGTAGCGCGCTCTTTTTAAAAACGTAACAAGTGCGTTATCACCTTTATAATTCGTTTATTTTTTTTAAAATTCCCTAGTCTATTTTTAAAACCTTATTCTGAAAAATTTATTTAAATTTTTTATATTTATAGTTCCCTAATTTGGAATAACGTTTCGAATTCTTGATTCTGGTTAAAAATATGAATCATTTCAATTTTTTTTTAAAGTGGAGTTGCATCGTTTTCGTCTTTTCACTGAATGAATACATGCGTCGTCTGTTTTGATGTTTCCATTTTCAGTCAAAATGGCGACAATGTTGAACCGAGGAATCGTATTAACATCAAATTTATTAAGAAATAACGGGCAAAAGGTAATACTTTTATCATTTTAACATTTTATTGACAATAATTTATCAAATCTACATTTTGAGGTCGTGTATAAAATTGTTTTCTCTATAGCGTTCATCTTAAAATCGTCTCGGGTGGGTCAAACAAATCAAAATAAAAATCTTAAAGACGATTGAAAAATTAGAACCCTGGTAAAATATCGATAGGCTAGGCTCTAAGCCAACTCTTTTTTATCGCTATAATTTATTTAACGGTTTATTTTTCATAAGAAATAATCTAAAAATGAATTTTCTCGTTATTAGGGTTTCTGAGCCTAAGTTAAAAATCAGCTGAGATTTGTTTTCATTGTAAATTTGATACATTATTGCTATAGTTGAAAATATTTAACGTTGCTCAAGGCATTTTTTAAATCCTGTTTTGAAAAAAAATGTATAGAACTTTGATCATTGGTCTGAACTTTCAAGTTCAGTTCGATCACTCATTTTAATATCAACAGATAACTACTAATGAATGTCGAATTATTCATGGCCATAGAAAAACGTAAATAAATAAATCTGAGTGTGATTGTCAAGGTTATCTTTTATCACTAAAAAATTGAGTTAATGTTTGATTTTTATTGATTTTTTTTCAGCTTTTAGGAGTGACAGGATTAAACAAATGGCAACAACAACAGCAAAGAAATTTAAATGTTCATGAACATATTAGTTATACACTTTTACGGGATGCAGGCATTCCAGTTCCAAAGTAAGACACTTTGTGAGTAATTTTTTTTTGAAGTGAATCGATTTTTTAAAAAAATTTATTTAGGTTTGGAGTTGCAAAAACAGCACAGGAAGCAGAAAAATATGCCAAAGATTTAAATTCAAGAGACATTGTTTTGAAAGCTCAAGTATTAGCTGGAGGAAGAGGTAAAGGACACTTTAAAAATGGGTTGAAAGGTGGTGTCAGAATGGTTCACACGTAAGTGTCCTATGAAATAAAAAAATGATTAGCTTTGAATTTTATTTATAAGAGAATTTTCTTGCAGGCCAAAAGAAGCTGCAGAAATAGCTCAGCAAATGATTGGGGAATATTTGGTTACAAAGCAAACCGGGGAGACAGGCAGAATTTGTAATTCAGTAATGGTTACAGAAAGGAAATTTCCAAGGAAGGAGTATTATTTTGCAGTTATGATGGAAAGAGCATTTGCTGTAAGTTATCACAACAGGAACTAAAAATCATTGAAAATGAGTTTCTCTTAACGTTTTTAAATGTTTTTAGGGACCTGTTTTGATTGCATCAAGTCAAGGTGGAGTTAACATTGAAGATGTTGCAGCTGAAAATCCAGATGCAATTGTTTATGAACCTATTGATATTGTGGAAGGTAATAAGCAAGATTAACAATTAAGATTTGATTATATTTTATGTAAATTAAATTTTTGTAGGATTAACAAGACAACAAGCAGAGGCTGTGACTAAGAAAGTCGGGCTTGAAGAAGAACTTGAAAAAACTGTTGATTTACTTTTGAGGCTCTATAAATTAGCAATGGATAAAGATGCTTTGCTGATAGAAATTAATCCTTATGCCGAAGATGTAAATGGAGGCTGTACGTATAAATACTGTAACTATTAAAAATAAGTATGTTGGAAAATAATTTTGGGTTTGGTTTTCAGTTTTCTGTCTTGATGCGAAATTCCGTTTTGATGACAATGCAGATTTTAGGCAAAAGGACATCTTTGCACTTCGTGACTGGACTCAGGAAGATCAGAAAGAAGTGGAAGCTGCTAAATTTGATTTGAATTACATTGCCTTAGATGGTAAGCTAGTTCAATTATATTTTTTTAAAGATGAGACCTAGTTAATATTTTTGTTTTTTTAAGGCGACATTGGCTGTTTGGTAAATGGCGCTGGTCTCGCCATGGCTACCATGGACATTATTAAATTGTATGGCGGAGAACCTGCAAATTTCTTAGATGTTGGAGGCGGGGCTACTGCTAGTGCTGTTAAAGAGGCATTCAAAATTATTACATCCGACCCTAAGGTAAAATCCGACTTCGAAGAAAAGTTTCTGGAATGCTTTTACAATAACAAACTATCCAATTAATTTTTGTTCCTTTTTAGGTCCACGCAATTTTAGTAAATATTTTCGGCGGTATAATGAGATGTGATGTAATCGCTGAAGGTATTATTGCGGCTGCAAAGGAACTTAACTTAGTACTGCCTATTATCGTCCGGCTACAGGTAAAATCTTTATCTTTTAAATTTTGCACGGCATGACGATTTTAATTTTTTTTGGAATTTAATAAATGCCAAGATTTTTTTCATAGCAGCAGCACTGTAGCCAGGATTCCCAGTCAATAAACTTTTCTAAAAATTTTTTTTGAGAAAATTTGTTGAGTCAGATAATTTACTTAAATCTTATCAAATCTCAACATTTTATAAATTATTTTTTTGCTGGAAGTTTTTTTAGAATGCTTTGCTTTCCTCAACAGTGATTTTGTTGGACAGTAAATCCAGGCTACTGGGGCTGCACAGTTTTCATTCTAATTACCGCTAAAAATTTGAAGCCTAAATTAAGCATGTAATTTTTTATTTAGCTTATGATAAAGCGACTTATTGAAAACATTTAAAAAACCGATTTTAACGTTCTTAGATAAAGAGGTAATCTCTTTTTTTTTGAAATTAGCACAGGTTATGGCTTTATGCACAAGCTTCATTTCATGTACAGCATTTAAAAAAATTTAGCATGTTTTGTAAATTATTACATACTGGTTCAAGGTAACATCACGATCTTCTGACTCTATCTTTTCTAACCCATTTTCAATTTTTTTCAGTAAATTTCTAACCCGGGAAAATTTTAACCTAAAAACACTCATAAAATTATTCTTCAAAAATTTTTATTTTTATTTTTGTGGTCTTTTATGTTATTTCCAGGGTACCAACGTTAACGAAGCTAAAGAAATGATATCAAAATCAGACTTAAAAATCCAAGCTGTCGATGACTTGGAACGTGGAGCTGAAATGGCTGTTAAATTATCCCAAATCGTTAAATTAGCTAAATCCGTTAACCTAAACGTTACTTGTCATTATTAGGGAATTTTTTTTTCGGGCCTATCGCTGTTGCTCATGATTTTATTTTTTATCCTTCATGTTTTAAAACCCTACTCCTCCCTATTTTTAGGGAACGAATGTAAAAGAAGCCAGAGACATGATAAAACTTTCTAAATTAAGAATTCAAGCGGAAGATGATTTGGACCGAGCCGCTGATTTGACAGTTAAATTATCCCACATAGCCAAACTAGCAAGATCCGTTAATTTATCCGTGGCTTTTGAATTTTACAAGTATAAGCAATGAAATTTATATATATATATACGCCTTGAATTATGTATACGCTTGTATGATACAAATTTTTAAACTATTAAATTATTTTTGTATATATTTAGTTTTATGTTTGGCTAATTTGCTTTTAAATGTGTGTGTGCTTTCCTTTTGTATTTTAAAAATAAAAAAAAATATATACATCCCAACCCAAAAGGATTGACGAATAAGGTCAAGATAGCTGCACGTTAGGTAAGAAGCTACCCAACTAATCCATGTGGTTGTGGCTTATGATTCTTCTAAATTCTATCAGCGCCAGGTAAATTTTTTTTTTCTATCAACAAGATTCTTTTTTTCCTACAAACAAATCTTTTCCTCTATTTTTATAAAATACTTACAGTTCTTTCTTCTTCTTTCTTTATTAACAGGGCACCAACGTCGAAGACGCCAAACGAATGATTAGAGAATCCCGATTGAGAATCCAAGCCAAAGACTCGTTGGACGAAGCCGCTGATTTAGCAGTTAAGCTCTCGCACATTGTTAGATTGGCCAGGACCGTCGATCTGGATGTGTCCTTCGAATTTCATAAGTACCATTAACTTTATAGTGAATTTTAAAAAATTTTTTGTTATACTGGCAGCGGGCTGCAGTGTTGTTTGTGCTTTACAATTTTTTTTTGTGCAAGCGTAGTATGCACGGTGATCCTTTTCTCTTTTTCTCTTTCTCTGGTCACAGGGTTCATGTTATCATTTATTTTTTTGTTTCCTGTAAAAGAAAGTAGAAGTTTGTTATAATTTACATCCATGACACTCAGTATACTGCCATTTTATTTATTTTATTTTCAATTAATTATTTATTTATTTAACTCGAAATGTGAATGGCTATTAGAAAATGCTCTTTTAAGCGCATGAGGCAACGTAGTTATTTTATGATAGAATATAACCAAGTAAAAATAAAATATAAATTAATCGATAACGTTTTTAGAATTATGAGTCTTATCGCAAAATCTTTTTATTAGTTCTTAATTGCGTATACGATTCGTCTTTTTTAGTGAATTGACCTTATTGATATTAAAATGAGCATTAATCAACCAAAGAATTTAATGATATACGTCAACAAAATTCATACCAAAGAAGTAAAAAGCTTTCACGGTCAAGAATTTGCGGTAAGATTAAAATATTTTATATATCACATTTTAAAAACTCATAATTAAATGAATTGTTACGAGTTATGATTGATTTTTAATCATGATAAATTATTTTAATATTGTTATTTAAAAGAAGGGGTTCAAATTGAAACCATGAGAAAATAAACGGAAAGGTTCACTCATACAATTTTAATCATAAGGCAAAAAGCTTTTTTTTAAAAAAAATCTCAAAGACTGATTTATGTTTCACATTAATTCTTCTTCATTTTGAATATGAGCGTCCTATACATGCCAATAATCAAGAAAACAATTTTTAAAATTTCAATTTTTAGTGTTATTCAGTGCCCATGCAATTGTTTTGATCAAAATCAACAGCTACCAATTTCCAGGTTTGATAACCTAACCTCAATATGGGTTAAAAACAATTTTTCTGAGAAATTAAACTTACCTTATTTATAAAATATTGCTTTGTCACACAAAAGTGATGAATTCATTTTCAAACACTCTTCATTTATACTCAATGAGTCGAATGACGCCAATCATTAAAAATCCGTTAAAAGACGCCATTGTCTTGTTGCCGCCGTGTCATTAGCAGCCGTTTGACGACGTGTCGCCGTGGTACTGGTGATCACGCTGTTGCCGTTTTGTTTCACCTAAAACAATATTTTTGCCATTATAATTTTCATAAATATAATCAGTCTTGGGCATAAAAAAATTGTAATCATTTTTATTATTAACTTAGTTGGGGAAGTTGGGAATTAGAGCTTTAGCATTGACGAAAGTGCTCTTCCACGTTAACGATACATATCAAGAAAAAAAAGATTAAATAGTTGATTTGTGTGTCTAGCCTAGATATGTTGCCTAACCTAGACTGTAATTTGGTATGTTCTTCGTTTTATGTGAAGGGAACAGGGTATTTCTAAAATTCCCGTGGTTATTGGTATTTCTTTTTATTATTTTATGTTAGGTACAAGCTTTGTAGTTTTTGTTCGCTTATGGTTCCTTTTAGAAAAACTGCCAGGATTATTGGTTTTTTGTTCAAGTTCCTCTTTTTACTTTGAAAAGAGCATGTTTTTATGTTCTGTATTCATGTCGGCCTATTTCCTACGCTTTCATTATATGTAAACGACTGAAAAAAAAGTAGAAAACCCGTAAGCTCTTTCTTTCTTCATATAGCATCACGTTTTCTCTTGTTCGTTAAGCTGCCATGTATTAATAATAAATTAATTTGTTAAACGAACTTTCGTTGTAAATAATCCACCGTTATTTTTCATCCATCCTAAATATTGTACATTTATTATTTATTATATATTTACTGCATTCATCGAAAGAGCTGATTATTTTCTTTGTAAACACCCCTTTACTCCATTATTCTCCTGCCACGACCGAAACCGTTTATGTTATCATAACCTTATCTGGTTAGAAAGTATCGAGACGCTACGATCATAAATCGTTGGTTTAAGGTTATAGGTGGTTATTAATGTGTCTTTACTAACAAAACAATAAAATAAAAAGAAATTACAACAAGGATAAATTTTTTTTTCCACAAAAAATAACTTAAATATAACTTCTTGTTCTAAGGAAATAAATTTTCTTATCCTTGGTCTCGTACTTCCTGGCGTATATTACGTAGGTTAGAACATTAGGCCTATTAATGCTGAAATTTGCTTATTTTTCGAAAATCAAAATTAATCCCATTCTTTAGTAGATTAATTTAACAATTTTTGAACGCCGGTAAATACGAATGTTAAATATTAAAAAATAAATCTATAAAAGATCTTCCCAATGTGTACACATAGTATTGATGATGTTGCAGATACCATGAGGGGTAGCAGTTGGGCGCAACGACCAAGGAGAGGACGGCTTTTGCTCTTAATTAAAGATGAATTTTGATTCTTATTCAGTCATTTAGTAGCTTTTAAGAGGTTTCATTTTAAAGAAATTATTTACTACTATTTTAAAAAGATCTGTGATTGATCAAATTTTTTTAGTATAAAAATTAATCGTGCGTCATGACTATTTTATTTTGGATTATTATGAAACACCTTATTTTGAGACAATAATACACACACTGCCAGTTTAAAAAAATCAAAAGTTTTTTTCGGACAATCGTTGATTTGAAGTTATAGATTTTATGTTAACATTTTTGAAAATATCGGAGAATTTACTCATCAAATAAACATACACACACACACACTACATGAATAGTTAAAAATTTTGAAAGTTATTTGAATTTAGATAAGATAATATAAGGTCGTAATTTATACAGTACTTATAAGTAATTTATTTTATTTATTGAAAAGTATTGCATTATTGAAATTTAATTAATAATAAATGGTCCTTATTTGTTTAAAAAAAGGTCTATTTGATTCTTATTAAGAAAAAACCACACAAGACACATACAATGTCCCATGAATTGAGACTAGGTATAGAACACTCAATTATTTGTTTAAAAGAATTTTTGTCAAAAGAAGGATTTTTAAAAACAAAAAGAGTCGAAAATGAATTTTTACAAAATAATTACAGTATTTTGCCTACTCTTTCCTAGTTCAAGTTAAACCTTCACGCACGCATTTTGTGCAAGGAATTTATTGAAATTTACAGAATTCAAATATTTGGCCGCGTTCCCCAGATATCACCAAATTTTAGTTTCGGGTTAACGATAAAAATTTATCATTTTTTCGATGTTTTCTAATCTACGTTGAAATATTGATTTACGAAATATTTAGCCTAAAACAGGCCAAAATATTGTTAAATTATATACTAGGAGATGTATTTTAATCTGAGGAATCGATTGAGACTAGGTAGAACATTTAATTTTTCGTTTTTAAAAAGATATTTTCAAAAAACGGATTTTTAGAAACCGAATAGGTCGAAAATCTATTTTTACAAAAAAATGATTTTTCCTACGCTCTAGAGCTGCAAACTGCATCCTATCAGATGTATTTTGATGCAAGGAATCCATTGAAATTTACAGAATTTAAAAATTCGGCCGCGTTCTCAAGATATTTGCATTTTTTAGTCTTTGTTAAACGAAAAAAATGGAAATTCTTTCGATGATTTAAAATCGATGTTTATATTTCGATTTATGAATTTCCCGGCTAAAAACGGGCCAAAATATTGTTAAATTATATACTGGGAGATGTATTTTAATCTGAGGAATCGATTGAGACTAGGTAGAACATTTAATTTTTCGTTTTTAAAAAGATATTTTCAAAAAACGGATTTTTAGAAACCGAATAGGTCGAAAATCTATTTTTACAAAAAAATGATTTTTCCTACGCTCTAGAGCTGCAAACTGCATCCTATCAGATGTATTTTGATGCAAGGAATCCATTGAAATTTACAGAATTTAAAAATTCGGCCGCGTTCTCAAGATATTTCCATTTTTTAGTCTTTGTTAAACAAAAAAAAATGGAAATTCTTTCGATGATTTAAAATCGATGTTTATATTTCGATTTATGAATTTCCCGGCTAAAAACGGGCCAAAATATTGTTAAATTATATACTGGGAGATGTATTTTAATCTGAGGAATCGATTGACACTAGGTAGAACATTTAATTTTTCGTTTTTAAAAAGATATTTTCAAAAAACGGATTTTTAGAAACCGAATAGGTCGAAAATCTATTTTTACAAAAAAATGATTTTTCCTACGCTCTAGAGCTGCAAACTGCATCCTATCAGATGTATTTTGATGCAAGGAATCCATTGAAATTTACAGAATTTAAAAATTCGGCCGCGTTCTCAAGATATTTGCATTTTTTAGTCTTTGTTAAACGAAAAAAATGGAAATTCTTTCGATGATTTAAAATCGATGTTTATATTTCGATTTATGAATTTCCCGGCTAAAAACGGGCCAAAATATTGTTAAATTATATACTGGGAGATGTATTTTAATCTGAGGAATCGATTGAGACTAGGTAGAACATTTAATTTTTCGTTTTTAAAAAGATATTTTCAAAAAACGGATTTTTAGAAACCGAATAGGTCGAAAATCTATTTTTACAAAAAAATGATTTTTCCTACGCTCTAGAGCTGCAAACTGCATCCTATCAGATGTATTTTGATGCAAGGAATCCATTGAAATTTACAGAATTTAAAAATTCGGCCGCGTTCTCAAGATATTTCCATTTTTTAGTCTTTGTTAAACAAAAAAAAATGGAAATTCTTTCGATGATTTAAAATCGATGTTTATATTTCGATTTATGAATTTCCCGGCTAAAAACGGGCCAAAATATTGTTAAATTATATACTGGGAGATGTATTTTAATCTGAGGAATCGATTGACACTAGGTAGAACATTTAATTTTTCGTTTTTAAAAAGATATTTTCAAAAAACGGATTTTTAGAAACCGAATAGGTCGAAAATCTATTTTTACAAAAAAATAATTTTTCCTACGCTCTAGAGCTGCAAACTGCATCCTATCAGATGTATTTTGATGCAAGGAATCCATTGGAATTTACAGAATTTAAAAATTCGGCCGCGTTCTCAAGATATTTCCATTTTTTAGTCTTTGTTAAACGAAAAAAATGGAAATTCTTTCGATGTTTTAAAATCGATGTTTATATTTCGATTTATGAATTTCCCGGCTAAAAACGGGCCAAAATATTGTTAAATTATATACTGGGAGATGTATTTTAATCTGAGGAATCGATTGAGACTAGGTAGAACATTTAATTTTTCGTTTTTAAAAAGATATTTTCAAAAAACGGATTTTTAGAAACCGAATAGGTCGAAAATCTATTTTTACAAAAAAATGATTTTTCCTACGCTCTAGAGCTGCAAACTGCATTCTATCAGATGTATTTTAATGCAAGGAATCCATTGGAATTTACAGAAATAAAAAATTCGGCCGCGTTCTCGAGATATTAGCATTTTTTAGTTTCCGTCAAACGAAAAAAATTGGAATTTTTTCGATGCTTTAAAATCGATGTTTATATTTCGATTTATGATTTTTCCGGCTAAAAACAGGCCAAAATATTGTTGAATTATATACTGGGAGATGTATTTTAATCTGAGGAATCGATTGAGACTAGGTAGAACACTTAATTTTTTTGTTTTTAAAAAGATATGGACAAAAAACGGATTTTTAGAAATTATTAGAGTCGAAAAGTTCGTTGCTACTGTAGAAGTTATTCAGACAATTTCAAAAATGCCAATTGCATAAAACTTTTATTTGATGGCAATAAAAACCATCAATTAAAAGAAAATCTTTTGATATTCGGGTTACGGACGCCAACACGATTCATAAAAATAAACCGACTTTAATGAATGAACAGCTACATCAAGCACGTGCAAAAAGGATTGAGGCTTTTGGAAAAGCGTATAATATGACATAACCATTCCGATATATCTTTTGAAAAAGGGGAGAAAGTTTTTACAATGATGAGCATTTAGAAAAAAAGGAACTAATATTTGATGAACCGGCTGTCATAAGTGAAGTTTAATGTTTCGCCAAACATGAAAGGTCAAATCGTTAAAAACTTTTTCCAAGTACGTCAATCTCAAAAACACACGGTTACTCCGAAAGGTTAAAAACGCATCATGTAACGGTCATTTATAATTCAATGAGTCTTAAATTACCCTTTTGCCTAAAAATGAGCAGGAAAAAAATGATTTAAGGAAAAACGATAAAAAAGTTTTTATGGAATAAATTTTTTGATGTCAATAAGTATATACTGTAATTTTAAGGCGTACGTTTGATTTCTTGTTTCCAAGAAATTCTTCCAAGGGGGAGAGGAAAATGTTGATGGCAAGGCAAAATAGGAGGTGATAGCGACTGAAAGAATTGTAGGAAAGGCTAAAAAAACATTTTATTAGAGACTTAAAAAAATCGCTGGTCCAAAATTATTTTGTGCTATCGGTTTTTCTGTCCATAAGTTTAACATGGGAAATTTTTCAGATAGCACAAAATAATTTTGGACCAGCGAAATTAAGAGAAGGCTGAAAAGGATTCAGGTGATCATATGAAAAGCTGCCCCAGAAACGCAAATCCATTTACGGGAAGTTTCAGAACAGGCAGTTATGGACAAAATAAGGGGGTCTGGGGGAAAAGAGGAGCAGCACTTTCCAGAGTCTTCGTTATAGCCTCCCTTCTTATTATCTTCTGTAAATATTACCAGCCATAGGAATAGAACTTTAGACATTTTTTTTAGATACTGTAACCAGATCTAGAATTTTTTCTTGATCAGCCGCTCAGCCGAGGAGAATTCAGGGGGGTATAAAGCAATGGCGATGCGGACGGGCCCACCAGTCTTTTGGGGCCTAACAACCAATAAACTCGACTAAAAAAAATAAAATAAAAAGGGATTGGTTGATTTTTGCAGACAAGATGGGCCCAAAATATTAGCTCTGGCCCACCAAATCTTAGATTACGCCACTGGTCTAGAGACTGGAGAGGCAAGAGGCAAAGACAAGCAGTCTCTTTGGCACTCCATTAGGCTTTCCTTTGGCGGTCTAATGGAGAATTTTTAAATAGTTTCTTGAGTTTCAAAGTTAAACAAAAGAATATTCGGGGTTTTCATGAACGTCAAAAAAAAAGGATTGGGCAAATTTTTCAAGTGTTTACTTTGAATATGCCAATCGAAAAAATGTATAAAAGTTATGCTAAGTTACTCCATTCTAAACAAGCAAAAAAAATAAAAACTTTGTCCTTGGAATTTTTTTGAATCGTTTTTTTCCTCAATACTGAAAAGGGTTGAAATAACCAATATGGACCAAATCGCGGCAAAAAACTAAAAAAAAAAAATAATAATAAAAAGGGAAGGTACTGGTGTTTTGTTACATTCTTCCTAATGTATTCATGGTAGCCATCGAAAAATTTGTTTTCTTCTTTTAACTCTTTCAAAATATTTTTGAGCAATACAATTTATACCTGTTATATTTTATAAAAAAAAGGTTTCTTTTCATTTTTTCGAGTTTTATTGAAAAACGAGAGAAATAAGAAAAAAAAGGAGAAAAAACACCGGTTCAAATATACAGATATTGATTTTGAGTCCCTTGTTTGTGATGCGATGTGCAGATGGGGTTCGTATTCCCAGATTATAATTTGTTTTTCAAAAAAATGAATATTTATCATGTACAGGATGCCCCATTTTGAAATATTTTGGCAAGGATTTAATATTTTTTAACCCATTTATGTTTCTCAGTGTTCATTCACCCCCCGCCCAGCACCTAATTTTTTTCCTTGATTTTTTTTATTTTTCATAAAAAAGGGTTTCAAGGGTCAAAGTAAAAAACCGAAAAACAAATTAGAATAGATCTTTTTTTTTTTGGTATTTTTTTTCCTTTTTGTATGAAACATCCTTTATGCCAAGGTCAGCGAGAGGGTTGTTTATGTAAAAACGCGTTATTTTATTTTTATTATTATTATTATTTTTCCTTTTTTTTTCTTTTTCCTTTTTTTGTAACCCCAACACTTTGTGGAGTTAGATATCTATTGATTGGTTAAAATTTTCGAATTTGAATAGGACTAAGGGAGGGTTTTCATCTGGATGGTGTTTCCTTGCGGGGGAGTAAGCTTTCATCGGCAAGCAAGGCATGTTTTTAACCCTATAAAAGAAAATTTTTATAATGAGTTTTTGTACAAATGATTTATTATTTATTCTGCAAGAAATAATTGTATCTTGGGAAAGCTAAAATTACAATTCTAAGGAAATGTATTTTAAGACGAAAGATCGATTTAGATCCTCATAAAATTTAATTTTTTCGTGTCGATTCGGATTTTTTTAATTTGAGCAAAGGCTCCATTTCAGCGAAACTTTGGGGACGGGTCAAACAGGACACAACCTTCGGGGAGGCAAAAATAGAATATGATGCTTGGGTTATGGAATCTTTGGGCGGCGAGCTACCAAGAGTTTGGTGTCTGCGGTGTTTGGCATAGTCTAACTCAAGGAATAGAATGAAAAATAGACACAGTGCAAGCTCCAATTTTTTGTTCTGAAAAAGTACAAGTAGGTAACTAATTTTAAAAATAAAATATTAATAGAAAAACTTAAATGGTTTGATAAAAAAATTCAGAAACGAAATGTGTTTTGAATTGAATTTCTACTCTTGGAAAATTGTTGGGGGTAAATTTTTAGAATCCGCAAGACCCTAGGCAGTTATCCGGGTTGTCTTTTCCTTTTCTATCCACTGAACCTAACGAACCCTAGCATTGGCCCTGAACCGACGACTACCTTGCGCCTGCATTGACCAGGCCATCGTCTTTCCTTTTCAGCCATTCTTTCTGGCCTCATCCATCATTTGATAGTCGGTCTGTAGGACCTACTTGCTTGATAGATTCAACTGACTCAGGTAATGCGGGAAAGGGTTGAAATTCGGTTTTTTTCGTTTTTAGACACTATAATTTGGAAAACGAATTGAAAGAACAAATGGATCAAAAAAATTTCAACTCTTTTCGACCCTTTTTGCTGTGTAAATGAAAAGCTAAACTGATCGGCTGCGCCATATTGATCACGTAACCGTTGGCACACTGTTTTCTTCCGCTATGCATTTTTATGTAGACGAAGACACGACCGTACAAAGTCGGTCGCGGTCTCCAAAAGCCAATTAAACTGCCGCTTTGTACCTAAAACATTTCTAGCGGAACCCTTTTATCTGTTCTTGCTGTAAATCTCATCCGATTTTACTATCATAAATCATTATTAAACTTCTGTAATTTTTATTAAAAATCATTCAGGAGGAATTCGCAAGTTTTTTAAATGGCCAAATAAAATAAACAAATCTAAAAATAACCGATTCATTCGAACAGGTTTTTATTCATCAAAAAAAGTAACCTTCTTTAAAGAAACGCCGAGAAAACATAAAAAATTTCTTTTTAAAGAAACCTTAAATGTTTTGGAACCTCTAAAAATGAATAGATGCACCTGGACCATTGACAGTTTAATATGTAACCGAGTAGATATTGAATTTGGGGTTGAAAAAAAATCAGCTGCCCAAATGACCAAAATGACCCTACTCTTTCTGTCAAAAAAATGTTTTATTTCATATATTTTTTTTTTTCTTCTTCTTCTTTCTGATCATTCACAACTGAAATTGACAAATTTTTATCTAAAAAATAAATAACCATGGAACTGATAACTTTTCATTTCAATTCATAAAAATATTTATTGAATAGTTCCGAATTCGTTCAGGTAATCCCTAAAAATTTTTAAGCATCTTCTTCATAAAAAAATTTCATAAATTCCTCTTCTTGGGGACTGATGATAATTTTTATTCCTTTTTCAACCACCCCCTATGTTCCGTTATAACATCATCATTAAAAATTCGGCGCCAATTGCTACAAAAATACGGATACAACCCGGATTACGCGGAATTAGACGAATGGCTTGGTGCTGCGTTAATCTCTTCTCACATGTATTTATTACGATTTCGATTGTTAAGTATTTTAAATTTCGTCATTCGGACAATGGCTACATACGGATTAATGTTCTATTTCACTCCCACGATGTTGCAGCATTCGCTCTTTTCTCGCCATTTACTTATTATTTTTTTCTCTCTCTCTTTATTGTCAATAATTCCCAAAACGGTCACGTTTGTCAGGGTTTGGGAATCATTAGACTATTAAATTTTTCCATCTGTGAGGTGTTTTAATAAAATCCTAACGGTTTTCCGATGTGTCGGAGGATTTAAATTCCACTTATGTGTAGGCAGGGCCGTCCCAAGGACTAACGGTGCTCACTAAGCAAAACCCCTTGCAGTGCCTCTTTCCTTGTGCTTCTCCACTCCTGTCATGAAGGCCTTAAAATATTTAGGCAGATTTGCCTGGGTGACTACTAATGGGAATGGCTATGCCTTAAGCTAATGATAACCCTTTCAGCTCAAAGAAATTCAGCTTTAACTTATCATGGGCAAGATAGATTTAACGACCTTAGCCAGTGTTGCAGCTGTAAATTTTCAGCCTGTCACTGAATGGAGCAAGAGCCCTGAATACTGGTAATATGGTCGACTGATGGCCATAGAGGAAAATTATATACAAAACTAGACATCTTCAACATCTGGTAAAAGAAGATAAAACGCGACATAACCACGGAATTCTTATATCGTCTGAGAAACCCCCGAGTTTTCTAGAATTGTGATTTTCGATTTTCCAGCCCTATTTTTCTTTCCCTTCGCCGGAAAAAAAAATTTCTTAGAAAGTCTCAATGCATTCGCCGTATATCATTTTATTTTCGGAGGAGTTATCCGTAATCTAAGTAAAGACTCCGACTGTTTTCTAATAACGAAAAGAGCTCAAAAAATAAAACCCTAGAAAAAAAGTCACCCTCACTCGATTTTTATATATTTTGAGGAAAAACGTACATAAAAAATAAAAATGTTGCTGGAGCGAGTGAACTGAGCGTAGGAGGAGACTCTTCAGCCTTTTTTCCGAAACTATGAGAGAATGTGGATCGAATAAATTTAACGGAATTCCAGGAGGATTAAGTTCGGCTTGAATTTGGCGCTTTAAAAAGAACTCTAAATACTTTCCACCAGTGCACATCAGCAGTCTTTCAATAAGCTTCTGTGCCCGCTTCCGATCATAGAAAAAAACAATACATTGGGCCAGATTTTCCGCCTCTCTGCAGACACATCTCAGTTGATGTTTGAATTTGAGTCTTCGTCGGTGTTTCGTAGAAAATTCTTCGATGATAATCGATGTTCTTTATTCCTCTTTGATTTCGGTCAGGAACCTTCGTTGCTTTTAGAGTTGTTTGTGTGTGCTTGAGGCTCTCCTTAAAAATTTCTTTTTCTCCATTGAGAGTTCTTCAAAATGTTCAAACAATCGGCTATTCTTTTCCTCAGAGGACTTCTTCGTTCGAGTTCGAAAAATTAGAAAAAGTTTTCAGATCCGAATACTTGACATATAATTTTTGTATGTAAAATATATTCCCACTTATCTGCCACAAATACCAATTTTTTTGACAGGTTGATCAATAAAAATTTTCTTGCTTTTCCTAAAAAAAATTTTGTTTCTTTTGAAAATTTCTAAAGTAAAATGGTGCCACTGCTTCTTTGAAGTCCTACTCGGTTACTGTCTTCTGACGTTGACATCAAAGACCAAGGAGCGTTAGAACCGTCCTGAGATGCAAATTAGCCCAGTCGTAGTACCGAAATTTAGCCGTTACCCTCCTACAAAAAAATCTATATGGCTTTCCAGAGATATTGACAACTCAGTGGCTGGCCAGTTCTCCACAGTCTCTGAAGCCGAATTCCTTGCTATGCCATAAATTTTCATCAACATTATTCACTTGCATTTGCTGGCCTTTGCTTTTTGTTTTATTTTCCAAAAATTTTCCTCTTACAAGCCAAAAACGAAAACCCATTCATAAAGAGAACGTTTTTTTTCAAATAAAAATATTCAGTATCAAAGTGAAGGATCCTTTAGCAACGTTGTAAATTTCGATGTGTTGGGTTGAGCATCCAGCCCTTATATTTCTCAATGAAGACTCTCGTACATCCCCAAAGTTAAGGGTAGTTTCCCTTCTTTCCTCTTAAATAATACCGTTCGCCATCTAGTGGTTGACTGTGTCGTGTGCTCAATGAATCGACCCACAAAATGGTCTAACATAAACGTACGATAGACGGATTTCATCGCTTTTATCCTTTTTATTTGATATTTCAGTATATTGGGAAATCGTTGATCGTAAAAAAAGGGACCGAAATTTAGCCGGCCAAGATTTTTTTAGTCTTTTTTTTTTTCTTGGGCGGTGTTTAACGTCTGAAATATTTCTTGTTTTAACCCTTTTCCATTAAAAAAGTCAGCGATTTGAGTTTTTTGAATTTGGTCTTCATCGTTGTTCTTCTTGAGAACTTTTTCTTTATAAAAAGAAAAACTTTATGCGGCGGCCATACGGAATAACTCCTCTACGGTTATCCTGGTCCAATTCCAGAATATTCCGCAACCAGGAGAGAATCTTACGCCCAAGTCTTCTTTTACCCTCGACCTTGCCCTGCATGATAGTCTGCAGTAGAGATCCCAAGTCTGCAGCAGTCTGTACTTGGATACCACCAAAATATGCCCAAGGTACTCCAACTTTCTGCGCTTTATGGTCGCAAGTACTTCACGGTACTTGTGCAACCGAAGCATAGTAAGTTATTTTTACGTTTCCTTTTTGTTACTTTCATTGCGACCTTAAATCTTTAACAGGCTTAACCGGAAAGCTATTAGCTAGGGTCACTGGAATCAATAATTAATTTTATTTGTAAAAGTGTTCCGGAACCCACTTACTTCACAACGGATATCGATAACAGAAGCTTTAATTCGCGATTAGTTTAAAGTCGGTACATTTGTTTATGTGCGCTCCGACTTGGAGCAACTAAGTTGACTACAACTTAAAACTCTGCAAGAGGTGGAACAAAGAGAAAAGTTGAGGCATAACTACCAATCAGCGGTGCTTAGCACATGCTACACCGAGTTATTTCTTGGTAAACAGAGATCAAGCGTTTGTCTGCAAGACAAGACATCAAGATAAGTTTTCGAAATAATGTATGCTTCCTACAGGTGCACTGACACTTTGTAACCGATTTTTGGTCAAACATAAACGTAAAGTAAGTAAGTAATACATGCTATTAACTTTGACATTGCCCTGTAATATCCAACAAACAGATCTACCAAAGTTGAGCTTTTGGAAATCCGATATGCCCAAAATAACAAACAACATCTTTCTCCATTAAAAATTTTAACCCTCTAAATACCCCCATTTTGTCTGCCATTCCAAATTAACCCTTTTAATAAATTCAAACCCTCATTGGATAGAATCTAAACCAATGAAAAGAGCTTAATAAAGGAACCCCCATGAATTTTTAAGTTAATTGATAAAAAAACGTGGATAAAAAATTAAAAGAGGGTTTCATTAAAACGGATGATGTAAAAGGGGATGGTTATAAAATGGCGTACGTCACAGCACGCATCCTCCAACCATATGAAACAAAAAACAAAAAAAAAATCTAACTCGGGGGTGTTCTTGCTTAGCTTTATCCGCTTCCGGTTTTGTTTTTAAACAACAGCTGCTGAAAATACGTATATTCGCTCTGTACTTTTGCCATAACCCAAGAGACTTATTTAATTAATGATGTTTGGCATAGACACACTGAATTTTTTTCTTAAAAAAAAAATCTTAAATATTTTTTTACCCTTCGTTCATGTCTCCACCCTTGTATAGCAAGCTAATATATACAAACTTACCCGTGTCTATTTAAAGAAAATGTATAATGAATATAATTATAGTCGTGTGCTTGGCAGACGGTTGCCATTTCCATAAACAAAAACCTGGAATTATTAGCGTGAACCAGCGACAGGAGCCCTCATCTTACGCTGCCCTTAAAAAAGAGGAAAAAAACCTCACGTATTATGCAATTCTATTCAATATCAAGTTCTTAAGGGTATTCAAATATTTTTTTTATATATACGATTTTTTTTTCAATAAAATTTTAAAAATTAGGGGTGGTGTGCTATATATAAAAACGCATTGAAAAAAAAAGAAACGTTTTTTGGGGTTTTTTTGTATGAAAGTGAAGAGGGTTGGTATAAAGAAAATAATGACATATAAATTGATATATTTGGTCTAAAGTCAGAGGTGAAAAAATGGCGTGTGCTTCGGATTTATTGTACCTTTCATTTTTTTCTTCCCCTCCCATGTGTGTTCTATGAAAAAAAAAGCAACTTGTCAATCGCACGTTTAAATATGTTCCATTCATGTTTATTAAAAGAAATATGAATTATTAGGTTGTTTAAAAAATAAAGGTCTGCTGGAGATTAAGTAGGTTTATGAGTTACAAAGAGATGACGCGGGGTGAATTTAAATGATTAGCCCTTAGTTAAATTTTTTTTAAGTTCAATTAGCAGTCGTGTGGAAGATGTGAAAAGATTTTGCTCAAAGGTTTATCTTACAAGTATTGCGTTCTTGGCGGAAGTTGGACTTGATCTGCGATTTGTGGAGGGCCCCGGTAGCTGTAGCTATAGCAAAAGAACTTTGAACAGTCATCTAGAATGGAATAGTTCCTATAAAGTTTAAAGTAGCAGTAACTAGATAGGAAAAGAGCATCAGCAACATTCGTAATGCGTGGTGATACGGTTCTTTTGGTGGAAAACATGGATGATCTCCAAAGTTTGGTAAATGCTGTGGATGAGGTTTGCACCAGATTTGGGTTGACCATTAACATCGCTCAGACCAAGTTTATAATCGTGAGCAAAATGGAAGTCTGTCCCGTTTGGCTTACAGTGCAAGAAGAGAACATTCAGCGGTCACTTATTTCAAGCACTCAGGCGCATGGTTGAATGACTTAGTAAGCCCGTATGAAGAAATCCGTGTGAGAATAGGAGATGGCAAGATCTTTTATCCAAATGAAGGACTGCTTTCCTGTAGTGGTCTCACTTTGCCCATTCGAATACATGTGTATCGTTGTTTTGTCTGGTCAACCATTCTTCATTGGTGAAAAACGTGGTTGCTTAAGGCAAACTTTACCATACAGGTCGTGAAGCAGTTGCCTTTGGGGCTGTGCAGAGAGCCAATTAGTGTTCAGAATATGGTCAGATTCAAGCTCCACATCATATCCATCGAACTACTCAGAGCCAAACCCCAAGAGTCTTAAAAGCCAAAAATCCTGGCATTAAACATTGGGAAAAAACACTCTGGCAGAAAATGTCATTGTGCATGAAGTGAAGCTTAAAATTCTGTGTACGAGTCATTAGGCATGAGATTTAAAACAAAACGTTACCCATCAAAAAATGTCAAAATACCTTAAGCAAATCCCAGTTCAGTTCACTTAATCCTAATAGAAAAAAAAATTACAATGCTCATGAGGACATTGACATATCATTCATTCATTACGTTACAATTTCACTATTATTGCTTATGGCTAGAGATAGTTAGTGTAAACCAATCAAAATCTAAAGACTTAAATTTTTTAGAGCCTTTTTGTATTTGTTTTGTATTGGCTACATTTTTCAAAGATTCCAATCCAACAAAAAATATACATTCTTTTAAAAAAGGTTCATTTTTAACTACTTTTTTGAAGTTGGGACAATTATTTCTTGGTGTACACTAAATCTGGTGCCAGATTTATAAATGAGTAAGGTTTATTAAAGGTTAAGCAAAAGGATCTTGACCTGGCAGGGCAATGACTGGCACAGACTTTCATTTTTACTTTGCATTGATATGAATTAGCAAGTACATTACACTCGTCCAATCTTCGCTTTCTCAATCATTAATGGTTTAGGTCAGGGCAACGGAGTTCAGAGAAGATCTGGTTTACTCCTGAGCTTGTGAGCTCGAAAAATTGGAGAAAGAATACCTAACGAAAAAAATTGTAAGGTTAGCTGAACGGAAAAGACCAGCGCGTACTCGATTTAGCTTTTCTGGGCTTTGAAATTGATATATAGTCGAATCAACTTTAGCACTCCCTTCAACCCTTCAGAACTCAAGAGGAGATAAAAATAGCGGAACTTCGACTAATTTTTCTTAGGTCATGGAGGTAGGTCTATACCACTGACGTCACGAAATGATTTTTTACCTCGAAAAATTAATCACGGGCCAGGGAAAAAAATAACCAAGGATACTTTCCCATTAACGTCAACCCTAAGGACAATACATACGTCACATATGCGTAATCAGTTATTTCCCAAAAACAAATAAAAATAATTGGCTAAAACTAATTGACAAATCGTTTAAAAAAAAGAAATCACCCTTACGGCACCTAACGAATTCCTCGAATCTCTTCGACGATTTCCTCAGCCTTAAAATAGTTAAGCTAGGTTAGTTATTTATTTTAATGATGACTTCACACTCTCAGCATATTATAAATAGTAAACGACATGAATTTTTTCGTAACCAATACAAAACATAACGTTAGCTTTTACCGTAATGGCTTTAATATTCTTCAGCCTAATTAAAGAACAACCAAGTTACAAATTTAGAATATCATACGTCAATTAATATAACAACGACGGTTAACTGTTAGAAATTCAAGTCCTAAATTCAATTAAGATTCCATTTTTAAAATTAGGAAAAATCAAGAAAAATTTATTTTCTATCGAGAATTTTTTATTTCAAAATTTTTAAAGAACAGATGTGTGCTTCAATCGAAAAACCCAATAACAATATCGGGGAAAAAAAAGATGGGATTCAGGTCAGATTTTTTTTCCTTTTTTGTCCTCTGAAACATTACACCCATGGTCAAACTTCCTGTTATTCATGGCTTCTTTTTTTCCTGCACCTCAATTATACTTGAACCTTTTATTCTGCTAAAAAAGACATTAATCTTTCGGTTTTTTTAAAGTAGCCAAGAATTAAGGATACTTTGAGGGTGTATTATGTTCGTTTTTGCACCTTGAACGATATGCATTCTTTCTATAATACATATATGTGGATACTTAACTATTATTAAGGAATGGTATCTATTTTCCTCTTAAGAACTTTTTTGAATGATATTTAAAAGGGAAAAAATTCCATTGCCTTTTGGAGACCTAATTTCGACTTTTGAAAATATACTTTCCAAAAGGAATTTTATTTCGGTTTTTGTTCTAAAACTGAGTTTGCTTCGAACGGACCCAACCCCTGTAAAATAATTACTTTCAAAAGAAAGTTTCAACTATTAATTCCTAAAAAAATTTTTCCTCTATTCAAGTTTCTCTGTGAGCCTCCAGATAATTTTTCTGAGGGGAGAAAATCTGATGCAAAATCAAATCATTCTTGTTCTTACTGGAAAATTCTGGAGCCAAGAAATTTCCTCTGATGATAGAGATTGTTCATGCAAAAAATAAATACCTTGCAGTTTACACTAAGTTCAAACTAAAACTGAAAACTGTGCCAGTCGTTGCCCTCTAAGGTCAAAATCCTTACGTTCAACTCTTAATAAACCTTATTCAATCAGTCTGGCACCAGATCCTACCTTGAAATAAAAAAGATTGTGCTTATGTTTAAAAAAATGACGATTATAGCTAAATTTTCTTTTTAAAAAAGTAAAATAGGTAGAAGTTCTGGTTTTCTGATTTTGACTCACAAAAAACAGAAGTAACTCTATACGTTGAGCAATTATAGTAAGTATCTGATGAATGAATGATGTCATTGTCCTGTACAGCATCATTGTTTAGGAAATTTCTTATTTTACTGGAATTGAATTAACTTGGGATTTGCTCAAAATTTTGAGTGAGCACGTCTTGGTATTTTCTTGCTGCTTTAGTCCAAGAAGTGAAAAAATAAGTTCATTAAAAAATAGTTCGACTTAGATAGGCTTACTTAAAGAGTCCATAAACTTACGAGCAAAAAAACTTTCAAATTCTTAATTTTTTTGCCCTAAAGAATTTTTCAGGATATCTCTCATCCGAAAAAGTTTTTCCTCGAATTTATTCTTCTTCGTTGAAAATTTTCTCTCACTATAGAAATTTTTCTCATCAAAAACATTTTCCAGTACTTTTTTTTGCAAAAATTGAAACTAATTTAGAAGTTTAGCTCAATTTTTTTAACAATTTTTTTAAGAACGGAAAAAATAAGACATGGGAGTGGGAGATCTTGTTTTAGTAATTTTAGTAACTAAACTCTTTAGTGATTTTTTCTCAGGTTTTAAAAAACTGGAAAAATGAGATTCTGTCTAGTGAAAAGTAGAAGGGGACATTTGGCTCAGATCTTTCGCTCAATGGACACATTAGAATGAAACTGAACTTCTTACCACATCAATATTTCTTTCCTTGCAAAATTTTTAAGTGTGTAAATTTCAATAATTCCGGATGTATCCGAAAACCCTAATTATAATATTTTTAGAGTTACTTCTCATTTTTAATGTATTTTCTAAAAATGATGAACCCTTGGGTCATTAGTGTAATTTAAAGTGTCATATGCGTCAGTAATACGTCAAGATCGATCTATAAATTTACAAGTCATTCATTTTTACATGAAATTTTTGTGAAATCTTGTAAATTCTTATATTTTAGCTCACGATCAGGCCTAAATATAAATAAACCATTGTTTTAAGAATCAGGGATTGACAGCGAATGGCGACGTTAAAATCTCACGAACTGGATTACAATTTTCGTCTGCAGAAAAATGTCTCTCTCGAAAGAAAAAAAATTGATGAAAAAAGTCGTTCACCTTTAATCAATGTTGATTGGCATAAACATACGTAAACCACGTGGATATAAGTTCAGTGAACTTTCGTTAAAAATTTTCAGTCAATGTGTAAATATATAAAATTTCAACTATGTATATTTAATAAATGTATTTTTGCATAGTCTCGTCAATCAGAATGAGATAGATATAAATGAAGGAGAAAGAAACATTTCTAATCCTTGGAATTTACATCAATGTAAAGTAAAACTGAAAAACTGTGCCAGTCGTTGCCCCTCCCAGGTCAAGATCCTTTATTACGTTCAACCTCTAATGAACCTTCGTCTGGCACCAGGTCCTTGACGTAAGTTAAAGGATTGTGACAGTGTTTACGTCAAAATAATTTTAACAAGACATGAAAATTTCTTCGAGAACGTTAAAAAAAAATTTTGTACGCCCTCAAGGTATATACGTGTTTCCCCTAATCGACTACGAAAAAAAAGAAAGATTCCAAGAAGGCTACAATAAAAAAATGAAGTCTATTCAAAATAATTAAATGTCGTTATGTTTTAATCCAGACTGTCTCTACGGAGGGTAGTTAAGCAATAATAGTGAAATTGTGATGAATGAATCATGTCAATGTCCTGAGTATTGTTTGGGAGATTTCCTGTTTTTGCGTAGAAATATTGTGAGGTCGTTGTACCTTTGCTCCACTGGTGCCTTTTTTAAATTTTTGTCTGTTTTTTTGGCAATTATAACAGATTTTAAAATTTAGTGGCGTCATTTAAGATTTTTTGATTTTTAAGATTTTAAGATTTTTTTTTCTACATGGAAACTGGTTAACGCTTGACCAGTTTCCGTAGATCAGATTCCAGTAGACCAGTTTCCAACAAAAACTGGAAACTGGTCGAAAAAAGCGTAGACCAGTTTCCATAGGGTCCCTAGGGTAGAACGTTGTCTGTTCTGGAAAGACTATGTCTAGGGATGCAGTTCGATTAGGAGTCCCCAACTGGCTGGCCACCTGGAAAAAAAACGGAGGTGCGGTAGGGCTTCAAGCGCTGTGAGGGCCATATTTAGATAAAGAGGTATAGAGAAGTAGAACTCGCTAAAAAGACACTCAAGATGGATAAATTCGTTGGGGAGATCTGAGATATTCGAAAAACACACTTAGTAGCTGCCACAAAGTTACAACACAAAGAATCGCACACACATGAATTTTAAATCAAAATAATAAAAAAAAGGCAGATTGTGGTCTTTATTTATAAAAAAAGGTACGAGACTTGTTGAGGTCAATATTTTTGAAGGGATGTTTATTGTCAGTCCAGCGGAAGAAGGTTAGGTGCATTGTATCCCAACCACGACGTTTCGCAGAAATATAACAATCGAAATAATTTTTTTTTGGTCCAATTTATATCTTTTATGTCAGCTTCCGAGTAGCTCTGTTTTTTCGTTAAGAAAAGTCGCATTCATCCGCTATTTTTTTCCTCTATAAATTCAAAGAAAGGTATGACCGTGCAAAAAAAAAATAGGTATGGGACGATTTAAGAGATTTTATATTGATAGGCAGTCGAGTTCTTTGTGCAAAAGTTCATTTTTGTAAAAAGCTGTGGGAGGATTATTTTGCATTAAAAAAATATTTTGTCCTGTCACAAACGTATGATGGATTGATAAATTGTAATTTTATTTTTTATTTACAATTATGATATCCATTCATTGCCATCGGGAACCATTTTTTTTATATTTATTATTTATTTTTCATTTGACACAGCATTTTCAAAAATCTGCTTTCAATAGATGGATGATGAACCAAAATAAAAGAAGGGGAAAAAATATAATCCTGATTTGTGGGTTTTGAATCATTATAGTCACGAGATGATCGGTAATATTTTTATAAATCCCGGAAATGAGATGCGTGAGGTGAAATCTGCAATGTGCTTCCTCCTCCTGCGCACGCGCTAAGAAAATATTAATTTAAATGGGGAAGGCAGTAACAAGGCTTTACCTCTTGGGTCGCCAATGAGCTTTAACAGTAACATCGTTGTTATCAGATCACATTTAGTGGACCATGATGACCCAAACTTCTGTCAATAGAGTCGCCCAATGCTTAATGGAAGAATTTTTTCCAGATTTTATTTGGAAGAGTTAGCGAACTTATGGTGAAGTGTTAGTTCCCGTTAAATTTGCCGGAAATTTGGAATGGCCTCAATCTTGGTAATGCAACATGATGTACATGACTGCACAGACTACAGCCAATTTTCCAATTACATAAGAGAATTAGCATTAAATTCTATTTTAAGCTAATTGGGTTTCCGAGCTGATCTGAGCTTAAAATTTCAAAATCCTGAACAGTCGATCCAATATGCCGGCCAAGTTTTAAAAAATTATGCATTATGTCGACTTTTACGTATTGCGGAAAGCATAACCTGCATTTGAAACCCTTTTTTCCTGAAAAGTTTAACGAAAATGTCTTTATAAATTGTGATTAAACGTTGCCTCTTGCCCAGAGAAACCTAAACATAATTCAGTGAATTTTTATTAGTGCTTTTTCATTTGATTGCTGACCGATAACTTAAGAAGAACATTGAAATCACTATTTTCTAAATTTCTCATTACGGCTCTGATCGTTACATAAATTATAACCTTGTGCTCGCTATTTATTTTAGACACCTATTGATTAATTAACGTGCTTAGATATTTAAAACGGCGCGAAAATGACCTAAAGGCTCATCATTAATCGATTTTTTTAGCCGAGGGAGAATACACACATGAAATAAATACCCCGATAATGGTTTAAACTCTTCTAAATGCAAAATGGGGGAGTGTCCATTTTTAACAACTGGGAGAAAAAATCAATCCCGATGGAAAATAATTATAAGCGTCAAAAATGGTAGAAAATAAAAAGAGTCCTTGAAATGACTCATTCAGTTACATGATAGGGGTCGTCTAGATTTCTATTACTGTAAGGGTGAAAATAATTACTGGATATTGTATCTCCACCCCCACCAGCACTGTGTACCCCGTTTTTAGCCATTTCCTCTTAAACATGAGTTTCAATGAAGTTTTTTTCCCCGGGAAAAGTTTTTATTTCCTGATTGCAGAAAGAAATCGACGGATTTAACCTTCCTGAATGAAAAACACATATGCGATATGTTTTATAGGGAAATAAAATAAAAAAATCTTGTTTTCAAAATGTTTTAAACGATGTATAATTAATGCTGACTTCCGCCGAAAATATTTTACTAATGAGACCCCGAAATTTTTTTCCTTTTTTTCAAAGACGACCTCAATAACACAGAAAAACACTTAAAGAGTATCAAAGAGTGGTGACTTATGAACTTTGGTGACTATTACACGTGGTGTGGGATTACCATGTGTTGACTATGTTTTGAGGTAAATTTTTTTTTCGCGTTAGACATCGGTCTTCCGCTTTACGATGAATGATGGTTTTTTTTTAGCAATGGGTTTTCTTTTATTTGGGTTGTTAGTTCACACGAATGTTGTGTGTAAAGTGTAAAAACGACCATAAAGATTTCTGTTAGATTGTTGCACGATATAAACCACTTCGAAGAATCTTTGTGTACAATTATTTAGGGGCTGCTACAAAATACTTAAATTTGGAGAAATTTTGGAGCAAAGTTTTAGACTTGCAGACGCGAGGCCAGTGAGGATCATTGGCACCAAATGCCAAACGCCGCCGTTGGAGAGTTAAAAGGGAGGCTGGGGCTACGGAGGAAATCCGCAGGTGAAGCCAGCGTGTGGGTCGATGATAGAAAAATCAAATTTTAAAAAAAAGAGGAGAAATCTTCGCACAAGAAGGTTAGAGTACAAAAATTTCGAGACTGAGGCAGCAAACAATCAAAAAAATTATTTTTTTAATAAGAATTTCCATCTTCTCAACTTTCTTTCTGGTAATCCAGCAAAAATTTAGGAATTTTTTTTTCCATTAGAAAGAAATTCAATAATTTTTTTTGGGAAAAAGTAGTGAAAAATTTATGTTAATACGAAAAATGTCCAAATCATTTAATTCTCCATTAAATTTTCGAATTTTCTAAAACAAAAAACAATTTCAGAAATTGGTTTTTTAGTATTAAAAATTCCAAAAAAAACTTCTTCGAAAAAATATTTGAAAAAAATAGTTTTAGTAAAAAATTATAATTGATTTTTTTAAAATAAAAAATTTAAAAAAAGCCTGAATAGACCTGAAGCACAATTGATTAAATTTAAAATTAGAGCTTGGCTGACATTCCCTAAATGTCCTCGAAGATTCTCCTAGATCTTAGAGATTGCCTTCATGCCCCTAACAGCAATTACATTTTAACCCGGCCTAATGTTTTCACCAATTAATTGTTTTACAGTTCATGTTTAATTCGCTCCGCTAAAAGGCAAACCTTAAAAGTTTTTAAAATAATCCCTTATGGGGGTATTTTACTCTAACAGACCTTGAAACTTCACAGTTATGGCCAAGGCCTCTTCGAGGCTTCCAATTTTATCATTTTAAATCCTAAATAAGAAACTTCATCAACTGTAGGTATCTCAGAAAGAAATTTCATTTACCATATTACCCAAAATAACAATAAGATCGTCTCACTAGCATGGTTTGAAGTGCGATCGAGAGTACCAACAGGCACCTGTTCTAAATAATAATTAACATCAAGAACTAATGCCAACCTCCGACTCACAGATGAAAATTAACAATTTTGGATCAGCGATTTTGAACTAAACTTTATAAAATTAATTCAAACCCTCTCAAACCGTACCTGAAAACTACTAAAAATTCACTTCGCCAAAAGCGTCGGGGAAGGCTTATAATTCCTACGATCCCATTAACAACATTTCTCCCGAAGCTTCAAAAACCTTGTTAAGAAATGATATGGGCGACGATGACCTTGTTTAGACTTGTAATAATCCACCCAAGTGACAAGCATTTTATATTTTTCTATGTGAGCACGGACATGTGATCAAGATATATCCTCAAGAAGTAAACCAAATTTATAAAACTCGTATGAATAAAATCGAATTTTACGGATAACAAGAACTATTTTCATTGGAAAAATGAAGACGTGACAGACAATTGAATAACGATTAAGATATGCACGAGATTGGCAACCATGACAAACATCTGACAATCGTTGCAGGTTTTTAAAAAAACATCTTTCCTCATAAAAATCAATCTCTATCTTTGAATCTTCATCTCCGATAGACCGTTTCGCTTATTTTTTTACTTATTTGTTCAGAATAAGAGAACCCTCCTTCAGCTTCTTTATTCCATTATCAACAGATCCTTATTTTTTTTATTGCCACATTAGGTTGTGCATAAAAGTATCCGATTTCAAGGGTAAGACACCAGCCAATTTGGTTTTTTTCTTTTTAAAAAAAGGTTGGTTACCTTGACTATTTTTTTTTTTGTGGATTTGCACACGCGCTAGGGCGCATAAAGCACTCCCCTTAAAAAAACAAAAGTCGAATCTGTTTAATCAAATAAAACGGTGCCTAAAAAAGAAGATAAGTTTTCGAGAAAACATGACGCTTGAAAGGATGAAATCATCATCGCCGTGGCGATAAACGTTTAGGAAAAAAAAGGTTCATTTACCCTTGTTATCTTTCATTTAGAAAATTTCTTGATCAAATATATATTGAATGAGATAAAGAGTGAGAGAAGCAAAAAGACCTACCCTAACGTTTTACTCGTTGACTTTAAAGGCGATGGCAGGGGTGTCGTTGAAAATTGGTGTAGAAAGTGTTGTCTTGAGAATGGGGATTAATTATCGTTAAAGTCTGGGCTGGGGTTACTTTACCCTTTTATAATAACTTTAAAACGCTTACCTTCTAGTATTTAGCTTTCCCGCATTTTTCCTGAAATGATTTTTGTTTTCCGATTTTCTCCAGTTGCTTTCCAAAACTCGGGATATTTCATAGAATACAGAGCTTTCTTTCAAGACCTGAAAAAAAATTAAAAATTTAAGATGAGAACTCTGAATAAAATGTCAATTTCAAATGTCATGAAAAAGTACAATCCAACTGCGTAAGAGAGAGGGGGAGGCTGACAGAAAGCTCATCCTCCTATCGTCACACTATTGCAAGCCAATCAATTTGCATGCTTGACTTATTTTAAAAAAATTCACTTGAGGATAGTCCGAAATGATTCGAAGCAACAATTTACAGAGGAAAGAAGTAGTTTATAATATTTACTAGCGCTCTCAAATCATTTCATGTCCGAGTCAGATAGACTTATTTGAAACTACAGTAGCGCTCGTTACTAATATGAACAAAGTTATAGATAAGAATTTCAGGTTTTAATGCAAACTCAAACAGTATTTTAGCAGAAATAATATTTATCTTGAGCCAGATCTCCCTCATCTTGTTAATTTTTTTGGCTCTTTGCAACTATTCTTATCTCGCCATTTCCATGATGCCGTCGAGCTCTAGCTTCCTGGCAATTCTTGTTGAGCGAGGTCTTTACTTTGCTGCTAAAAGCTTCATCTTTCCTCCAGATATGGCTAGACATCGTACTTTACATGTACCTTGGAAATCATCTTGTTTCACCTTTCCACTATACTTCCGACTAAAGCATGGGTTGCACAAGGCTAGTAAACTCTTTCCTCTCGTCTTCACTTAACTTATTAACTTGGTAAGGGTTAACTTCAAACTTCCTGAACATTTAAATTACATACCTTTTTGCTTACGATCCCTCGCTCTGTTTCTGCCAATCAATTTTCGCTCCCCAATTGTTAATGTTTATTACCCAGAATAACTTTCTGATTTTCCTTCATCCTTTTCCAATAGGATGAATTTTCTGATTCTTTATAAGTTAAGTAACCGCTCAGCAAAACTGCATAACTCTTTCGTTCGTTCACAGTTTAAATTAGAATTTATTTCTTTCCATAGAGTACTCCGTATCCCAAACGTTTCTGAAACAAAATTTAATAGCCATTAGCCACATATATTAAGGCAAAAAGTTCATCTTTTGATTTTTTTTTACCAAGAACTACTTATTCTACAGTAGCCATTATCTAATTGTACCGGCTTCTTTCTTTTCTTGACTTATATTTATTCAACAATTTTTTTGGCAACCCTGATAATCCCGTATCCATAAAAAAACATTTTATTTAAACGCACTTACAAGAAAATAAATATTGTATCAACTTATCAACTCTAAACAATACATTCGTTTTAATAAAAACTGAACTTTAAAACCTATGATAAATCATTTACACCCAAAGAAAATGTTTTTCCCTAAACCATAAAAAAACTGCTTCCAAAAAAAAAATTAATCATTTTAATTAACATTTAATAATCGTCCCTTCCCTAAAATAAAAATACTGGCAATGAAGCGTGCCCTAAATCATCGACTTGATACGGCTATTAATTTATTTTTCTTCCAAATTAAGTTTTTCACGCTAAGAAGCGAAAAAAAGTAAAGGTGAAATAAATAAAATATATTAAAAAAAAGGTCAAAAACCCCTCTGACCGGCTGGTTCATTTTTTATTTTAGTTAAAAAGAAAGGAAAGTATCGAACCTTGAACAGCACGTTCCATAGTCAATGACCTTACCATTTCGTATAACGAACTGTGCAATGTACTTCCCCACCGTAAATATAAACTTACCCTTGTGTTGCATACATAAGTAATCCCATTTTCAGCTTCAGTGATACGAGGAGTGAGTCCTCGACTTTTTTAATTCATTTAACCTCAGAGCAAAAAATTCGGGGAAAAAATGAAGATTCACAGGTCGGGAATTCATTTTATGGTAAGGTGCTAAAATGTTCACCTTAATCAGAAATTTCTGCAAGTGTTATTCGAGCTTTTGCATCATCAGTTTCAAGCTTGGATGCGAGTTCCAAGCTCAGAGCTCTTGTCAACAGAAAAGGAGTGCTACTTCAGTAGCGAGCTAGCTAACGATAACTGGATGCTCAAGACTCTACTTAATGAGGCAGATTAAGGGTGTAGTCCAATGTCCCGATATAATCGCTGCACTGTCACTGCCACAAATGTTAAGGGAGGTGGTGCACCTGCAGTATACATCTAGATGCCATTGTCGCCAGAGATGAAACGGTTGATGGACTTCTGAAACAGCAAGGTGGAGACCTCGCTCGACGGAAATCGCGTCGGAAGCCTCAAAAACAAGGACTACTCTATTGGATCATGAAATTGGTGGGATCCGGATGGATACAGAGAGCCAAATTTCACGGCCAGGCAAACCCTTGGCGCGATCCCCTGCTACAGGGAGCAATTGTGAGCCCTTTTCCCTCTATAAAATTTTAGACTTCCAGCAAAACAAAACGTCTTCAGGTAGCTGTGCAGCGCCCATTACTGTTGGTGCCCCCTTACGCTAACCTCGCTTATCGTGTTTTCCCGGCCCTGCCAGAGATACCTATGTCCAAAAGTTGATGGACAAACGTTGAAAGAAGAAAAAAGTCTCAACGCAACTGGTTTCTTGCGGCTGTTCCCGTATTAAGATATTACCTAAAGGGATGTGGTAGTTAGCCTTGTATTTTAAGAACCCCTCTAACTTCACCAGTCGAAGGTTATAAAAAGTCGACTTTGTTTAGTTAAACAATATTATTTTAACTAACAGCAGTTTTTAAAAATTAAAAAAAAAATGAAACGCGATCGGTTTCTTTCTGCACTTTGTAACCGATCATCCTTATAAAATGTTTTTTTTTAACTACTCCTGCGAAAGTACTTAAAAGAAACAGAAGTGAGAAAAGAGAGAAGGGGAAAGACAAAAAAAATATATAAATCCTATAAAACCACAAAAATAGAAATCATTGGCAAAAAAGCAGATGTTTTACAATGAACAGAAAACATTTAAAAATTTGAAAAATTTACCCAAAAATACAACAAAATTAAGATTTTGTCTAACTGGGAAAAGCTAAACATTTAGAAGTTACTTCCTGAAGGAATGAATAGTTTTAACAAGGGATGAAGGAGAATTTTATGAAAGTGGTGGAATTCGGAAAGGTATAAGACCCCTCTTCAACTACGGCGCGTGTCTCTAGACCTTGTAAACCTATCATATGAATCTTCGACAACACATAAATGAGCAACAAAAAAACCGACCTTTAACCTTCGTTTTTATAATTATTTCTTCCATTTATTTTACGATTTTTTTCGAATGAAAAAAACGGCGAGAGTGGTAATGATGATGGGAATCTTTTTTTTTTTTTTTAACAAAGTGAGGTTAGAATAAGGGTGTAAGGTAAATAGGGTTGCATTCAGAGATTTAAGAATGAACACTTCTGCCCTTAAATGGGATTAAAAAAGTTTAATCCTTGTAAATTTGAAACATCAGAAAACTACATAAATATTTAAGTACTAAAAATTATTAATGAAAAAATGATTAGCAAGATTCAATAAGTGGTCAACATGCAGATGGCAAGAGTTCGACAAGACGTGACTTTTCTGGAAGTAAAAGAGCTGAGATTAGGGTTCAGAAATGTTACCAAACTTCGAACTTCGGTATAAGGTTTATCGTCACGAGTGGCCATGATTTACCAGGAAGGTTGTTGCAGATATCAAAGTAAGAGGCCGCTATTTATTTTGCTTTGGACCATATTTTCTACAGTAGAATTCTCTCAATGCGAGTGATGCTGTCATACGTTAAGCGTTCACTTATGGCAGTGAAACATGGAGTTTGACCGTTTGAGTGTAGGAAAAATTGTTGGTCTTCGAATTCATTTTGGGACCGAAACGGAATGCAGTGACGGCCCATCACTGACGGGGTTTTGGGGACGCGCTCGAATAAGTGAAATCCAAAATCTCAGAAGACATCGCCGATTATCATGGTGATCATGACGGGAGGTGCCAAGTGAGACTTGTATTGCATCGGACGATAAAACAGATTCTAGATGGACATTCTTCCAGTCCAAGACCTTGGGCAGCGTTGAAAAGACAACGGATCTAGGAATGCTGGTAGGTTAGGAGTTTCCGACTATTCTTTCAACAAGACAGAATCGCCTGGATGGGAATCTGTGATGCGGAGTTAAAGGCTTCAGGCCTTGAAAAGCCATACACTGTATAGGTTAGGTAGATAAGTTAACGATTAACCAAGCAAAGCGGAAATTGAATCGGCTTTCTGATCTTCAGTGAAATAGGTCTAAACAGGTCTACATAATAGACCGCGTAGAACAGTTTTTACAAATTTTACTTGCAACAGGAAAAACCTTCATACTTCAAAAGGAACAGGTCTATGGTTCCAGATTTTTTGCTCTTGAAGAAAAGGGACATCAATCAAAATATTGAAAAACTTTATAACAGGTTTAAGGGAAAAAAAACGTTGAAAAAATTGAAAGAGAAGCTGACCCACAAATGGAAAAAAGGAGGCAGGTTGATTTATCCCAATTTTTTTCTTCCGAAAAAGGTGGCAAAAAAACGGTAGTAAAAAAATGTGGGATGTAATGTACAAAATGCAGGTATTTTAAAAATCTTTTCAGTTTTCACATACATGATCAATTATTTCGTTTTTTTCTTCACAAAAACTCCTATTGTCGCCTACAAAAAAGCAGTTTTTTTGAACAACCTTACGAATTTTTTTATCCCACTTCTATTTCTATTATTTATTTAATTTTTTGTGGTACATTTAACCAATTGTCGTTATTTTTTTTAAAGAAGAAACTTTGTCGCCCACGCTTTGTACCTCTATGCCTTGGGTTTGAGTCATTGGTAGGGAAGAACCTTTAAAAACCTTATATAGGCGAATTCCCAGAAGTCAAAAAAAAAAAATCAATGATCACCCAGTTTTTTTTCAACATTCTTTTTAAGGTCTTTTTTTTCTTCTTCTTAAAACAGGAAATAATAAATAACTTGAATGAAACGTGACACTTGTCCTTTAAAAAATATCCTCCAAAAATCTGGACAAATTCGACAGATGTTTCATCTTTTACGACTCTCATCCCTGGACATGTTTCGACCTTTTTTTTAAAAGAGACGAATTAATTGGAAAAATATGTTAAAAACAAAACATTTGAGAAAATGATAAATCTGAGAAAAAAGTTCAAAAAACGACCTTAACCGTCTGAGCCGCGAAGGTTAAAAAAAAGAAATTTGCGCCTGTTTCCTGCTTAAAAAAGAAAACTTTTATTTCCCTTCTCCGTTTCATCAATCCAAACGACCATCATTTTGCTTAATCCGTTAAATCTCGTCAGGAAGGATTATCAACGGCATCCTTTTTAATATACGACCTCACTCGGTATAAAAATCTATAAAAGACGTCAAGTGTTAATATAAAAACGAAGGCGAAAAAAGGAGAAAAAAAAATATCTCGTAATAAAAATAAAAATGCACCCTTGTAAATTCAAGATGGCGACAGTGAACCTCCCCAAAGAGAGGGATGAAAAAGATAGGGAACTCGGATGTTGATAAGGGAGACTTGGATCTAATCAAAACACCGAGGGCTGGAGAAGGGGTGTGGGGGGAAGGTATGCTCTCAATGAACCAACCCTAGGGATTGTTAGCGATAATAAAAAAACTACCCCAAGCTGTCATGTCATAAAAAACACCCTCTGTCTCTTACCAATTTTTTTTTCCATCGATAGAAATACTTTTTCCCTTCTATAACTTTTCTCTCTCCATTTCTCCTTTCTCCAGCTTAATCATTGATTGGGAAAAAATTATTTTTGCTGGCGTCGTGTTAAAATAAAAATGAAATTTTTCGAGTTTTAAATGGGAAAGCGTTGCTCACAACTTTTTTCTGTGTCTAATTACTCTAATTAGACGAAGCCCTTAAAATTCACAAAAAAATAAAATTTGTCTTTGGATGTCTGTCAGAGTATAGACAGATGGCTTCTCGGGGAAAATCTCGATTTTTTCCTTATTGTCTATGGTGTTAGCCTGCGAGCCCATACTTTACACACCTAATTTAATCTTTCCTTTTCATCCGGGAGATAGGCCTATTTAAACACTTCAACAAGACAGTTAATCAATCGTTTACCCGTCTGTAAGACACTACAATAGGCGGAGTCGTGATTATGGAAAGTCTGGAATTTTCACAGAGAGGACATTGTCATAAGGTTAGAGAATCGAGCTCTTGATTTAAAAATTAGGTAACTTCTTTGCGGGTCTAAGTTTTCATACCACTATATTGAGATTAATACTGGTACCTTTCGGTACCTCGGGTCGACGGTTACGCGTTACAATGATACCAACTACGAGGTCAATGCGAGGATCCATAGAGTGGAAACCGTTGCCTTCAAGCCCTAGGCCATCTCTTCCGCAGCAAGTCCCTAGCCCGCCGTTCCAAATTAATTATTTACAACTCCGTCCTGCGCCCCGCTGTTCTGTACGGTTGCGAGACCTGGAACCCAGCAGTGGCTGCGGTCCTTCGAGAATAAGGTGCTGAGGAGGATTCTAGGACCCTGTGTAGATCGTATTACCGGACGAGTGCGTGTTAAAAAAAAATGAGGAGATCCGGAGGCTCACCAGCCATCCTTTTATTACAAGCGTGATAAAATCACGAAGGCTATGGTGGGCGGGGCATTTAGCACGCGCGCCGCCGACAAGGACTATCAGGAACTTGCTGGATGGTCGTCCAACGAGCACTGGGCCATTGGGAAGACCGCAGCTGAGGTGCAGGAATACAGGTCGTGTGGGGTGTGGGGGCGCCGGACTGGAGGATATCCCAGGATAGGTCTGAAAGGCAAAAACTCTGTGATGCAGCAATAAGGCTTCAAGCCTTGTAACGCCGGATAAGTAAGTAAGTATTGAGATTAATTTTGAATTTGGAGAAACCAAATGCGGCTCCGAGGGCTCCAAGGTTTTGAGGAACATCAGCAGGAACAGTACTACAATTTAATAATCGAGATGTACTGTACACGTTCATGTTTTCACTTTATACAAAACTATCCCCTTCCTTTTCCACAAAAACTTTAACTCTAGCTCCTGTACACTACAGTTGCACATTTGGCGCGGGAATTTAAAATACTCTTATATTTATTTATTTATTATTTATGATTGTGAAAAAGTCAGCAATTGGGAGGGTAATTCCAAGTCTTTTTGCATTAAAAAAGGTCAAAAGCCATTAATAATAATTGATGTTATTGATATCTGGACGCAAGATTACAAAAGGAAGATTTATAGGTCAAAATTTTCGGTCAGTCTAGGTCTCGACCCCTATTCAAATTAGACAATTGGGGTTGAGAACTTTGACATTTTCGAATTCCCTTTAACATTTTTCTTATTTTCGGATGTTAATTTTTGTATTTTGAATCGCAAATAGAGCGATTCTTTTTTTCTCTCTCTTTCTCTGAACCGCAACTAATAAAATCCCCCACCCAAAAGGTCATTTTTATTGATAGTTTGAATATGCTAAAACAGATAAGGTGTCAATTACTTCTTTTAGCACGGATGATCTTGGGGTGGAAACGTTTCGACCACTGTTTTTTTTTTACCTGTTGAGCCAAAAACTAGAAAGAGCTAGAAGGTAAATCTGGGGCCACAGTCTGCTGCTGTCAGTCAGTATTGCTAAAAGAAATTTAGCCTAGGAGCGCTTTTTTGGGGGTAAAAAAAAGTCCTGGAGAATCAGGATGGTTACCAAACTATAAATCCGAGTTTTACACCACAACCTTGATATGATTGTAAAAAACTATAAATTACCATGGTAGCTGGTGGAGGGCTTATGGCTCTAGATGGCTCGGTTCAGCACTCATTTAAATAGAGAAGCAGTAAACCAAATATCTATTTTTTAGCTATTTGGATCGAATCCGACTAATAGTAGTAAACTATAAAGTAGCTGCTTTTCTTTTTAGATTTAAATAGGCACCCGAATCAAATTTGAATGACCTCAATATTTGCATAAAAAATTCTTATTATAAAAAATTATCATTCTATTTTCCACGAAGGCAAAACTCCCATGTCTAAAATAGGTAATCGAGTGAATCATTCATTAATTCAGGAAAAAATGTTTTATTGTAGGAAATAACACCATTTCCGTATAATCTAAACAGACTGACGTTGGGGTCAAATGAAAGGATTTTAGGGGTGTGAAATTTTGGGAAATCGTGCAAATATCTCAGCTTAATACGGATTTATCTGAATCGGCTGATCCTCGTACGTAATGTACGTTTTTGCACGTATGACGTGTCATTTAATGAATGTTGACCATTCCAGAGGGTCAGTATATTTTTATTTAAAATACAACAAACTCAGCATCTGTCATTAACCTTCGTGAACCTTTTTTCTTTATTTTTTTTCTTCCTCCATCGAATTTTAGCCATTAAATCAATAAATAAAAGAAAAAATTCATTGACTTTTGATCTTTTATGGTGCTTTTTCTATTCTTTTGTTATACGATTCTGGACCGTTAGTGGTTTTTGGAAGTAACCGAATTTTTCACGTTAAATCATTGCACTATTGTGTAATTTACAAAAAAAAAAATTGCAGTGGGTTTTTTGGATGTTCACTTGAATGGACAACGAAATTAATGCTCTGACGCTACTGCTGTTCTGTTCACAAAACCTGAAGCCTTATTGTTGCCTATAGCAAAGGTTTTTAACAATTTTCCTCCCAATTTTTTCAGTAATAATAAGATGGCTTTTAAAAAAAATTTCCCACCTCCGAAAAAATTCTAAAAAAATTAAAGGAGTGCTCCAAAAAATAATTTTAAAAAAATTTCGTGATTCATAAAAGTTTCAAAAAACATCTCTTAGTTTCTAGAAAAATTTTCAGACACAAAAAAAATTAAAAAAAATTCTGGAGCACAAAAAAAACTGGCTTTAAAATAAATTTAAAAAAAATTTAGAATTAGAAATGAAAAGTTTGTAATTTCTACTTTTTCTTTTGTATTTCTTAAAAAAAGACTGGATATCATGACCACTCTCTCCCGGTCCCGCCAACGAAAAATTCGATAGCCCCACCACCAATAATCGACACACTGGACCAGCTTTAGCACCTGATCCACCGAGGCTTTTCTTTGCCAGTTTATATGTAAATTGGAATCCTAATTAACAGCCTCATGTGTCGTGCACATATGGAAAAGTCCTTTGTGACAGGCACCCATGCGTGGATTTCAATTATTAACAAAAATTTTCCAGATAATGGACGTAATATCCTCATCCCACAACTGATCCGAAAGAAAATAAATGAAAATGTGCAACCAATGGACGATATTCGGGAAAAAAGAAATAACAATTCTTATTTTTCCCCGGCACGCATGCATTTCTCCCAAGCTCCGTGCTTTATTTAAACTCCAAAATACACTTAAAATAAATAGAATGACCGATGGTCAGTGTTTGAACAAAAGAAAAACGATCTCATCCCCCTTCCTGGGCTATTCGACCCCTTGTTTGAAAATTTTTGTGAAAATAAATTACAGTTCTGTTATCAAGATGGCATCTTGGGTGGGGGTGGATGTGTGGTCAGCGGTTTTTACATTTCACACGCATCAAATATCTTTTTGTCCCGATTTTTAGGGGGTGTTTCCCGAATATAGGGAAATCTGTTACTTTCCAATGTGCATTTTTAAACCGTTGACAATTGTGCGGATTGTCAAGCAAATGAGTTAACTGTGATATTGTAAGGGGGAGGTAATGAAGACAATAAAAGATACCTGATTATAGTGAAATGTAGGTGTGGAAAGTTAAAAGTTTTTTTTTCCTCCAAAGAATGAGGATTGTAGCTTATTCAATTTAGTGAGAAAGCAAAAAGGCATGGGGGCTGGCTGGGCAGTTATAGCAGAGGCTAGAGCAAAAGCCAGTATCCAACTGAGATTCCAGATTGATCAGTATCCAGATTGATCCAGATTGACCAGTATCCAACACTGTCGGCATAATTCGGGAAGCTGGTCAACTGTATTTCAAACAGAGGATAGGAACCTAAAAAAGACTTCTGATCTGGGGGTCCTCTACCCGCCTGTAGGGTCGTACAAGTGGTTGCTAAAGCCGCTCTTGTACATAAAAGAGCAATATAAAAACTTGTACGATTGGATAATTTTTTCTGTTTGACATAAAATAATTAAAGAAGATTTGCTGAAGAACGAAAATTAATTTCTTATAATTCAGATAAAAACAGGCCCGTCCCAAGCCCTTCTAGCGCCCCTGTGCAAAACTTAATCCGGGCCCCCTTTATGTTGTGAAATTTTTTTTTAAATTTAAAAAATTTAATTTTTTTAAAAACTCAACATCAATTTTGCGCCCCTAGGATTTCGGCGCCCCTGTGCATTGCCCGGGTGGCCCTTATGGACGGGACGGGCCTGGATAAAAATTCAAGTATTCAACATTATGACTAACAATAAAAGGATTTGTTAAAAAACTAACTAAATCCTTGTTTAACATTTCCAATTAAAATTGATTATGATGGAATAATATGATTAGCACCAAATCATTACAGGATGATGCATTGTTTTTTTTTGAATTTTTTTAACAAAACAGGGTGTGTGTACTCTCTTATTAATTTTTTTAAAAATCCTTTTATTTAAAATTTTTAGCATTATTAAGGGTGCTTGCACTTATATTTTTCCATTTTAAGGCCTTCGAAAATAAACAAAAAATGATTAATATTTTTTATTATTAATGATAATTCTTAAATAGTTTTAAAAACAATATTATTCCAAGAAAAAGTTCAACCAACGCTCTAACAAAACTCTTGTAACTAAAAATAAAAATATAAACGGTTTAATTTTTCCATCTTCCAATTCTTTTTTTTCCCTTTTCCTATTTTGACAAAAAAGTCAACCCTCCACACTTTCTCTCCGGGTTTTTTTTCTTTCATTTTGCGGGGGAGGTTTAGCGACGAGTCTAAAAACGTTAAATGAATGTCTATTATTAGAAACGTCTCGTAAAAAAAAAGGATTTTTTGAGATTCCCTAGGTTTTTTTATTTTATCTTAAATGTTGGAAAACGTTAAAAGCTTTCGCTTCCCCGACCCGTTCAACTAACGCAGAATCCGACAGCAATTCCTGATGAAAAGATTTTGGAAATAACCTAAGATGAACGAATCGCATCGGAGCGTGGGATGAAAATCCTCCATCTTTTATTAATTCTCACAAAAAAAGGTGGTCACTTTTATTTTTTAAGGGCGAATTAAAAAAGGGTGGGATCGTCGTAAAAAAAAAAAAGAGAAAGGGGAGAATCATTTTCTCGGCTCCTGCTGTATATGAAGCTGAGGTTTTTTTTTTGTTCTCTGGAAAAAAATGGACGGCGGCGTAAAAAATTTGGATTTTTTTTTCGGATGAAAAATATAACCGATTAAGTTAGGCTAATTTAATCGAACTGCGATAACATGGAAAAATTTAGTATTAGTCATTTTTGTATTTTTAAGAATCTTAAAGTATAAAAATCTTCCTAGAAATTAAAATTCGTTATCTCAGCTATTATTGTGATTTTTTTTCTTTTTTTAGCTTAAATACGATATCAGTAATAATACTTAGCTTAACCATTCTTTGAAAATATCATTTATTTTTGTTGAGGGCATAAAGGAAACAAGTAGATTTGGTTTATTTTTATGGAAAAAATGAAAGGGGAGATATTTTGCAGGGACAGGGTTATGGTGAGAGCGGCGGAGTTATGGTTACTGCCCCAGGGCTTGGAAAGTCTAAAGGGCAATGAAAGCTAACAAACTTTTAAATTGTAGCGACTCTTATTAGATTTTTATAGCCTATTAAATCATGAGCTAAGAAATAAAAAAATCACCCATGGTATTTTGTTTTTCAGTTATTTTTTAAAGTGCAACTTTGGCTTAACATTCCAAGCTTAAAGGGCCTCTTTAAAAATATTATTTAAGCTTCTGCTTTAGGGTCATGAGATTGTATCAATGACTGGCACGCTTTAATTTGCAGCGATCGCTTTTCCAGCAGAAGCCTATGTCAGCAAACACAAATTTTGAAACTTCTTATTTAGTGGCACATTTTCCGACCCCAAAATTTCATCCTCCTATCGCCCCTAATTAATAAAAAATTCTTAAAGGTGGAAGGCCGTGTCAGAGGCTTCCTTCAAAGCCAAATCTTGTGTCAGCGACAACGAATTTGGATTCCAACCATCAAAAGAAAATTTTTAAGATCCCAAATCAACTATTTCCAATTCATCGCTAGCACAAAATTTTATTTAGATGTACAGGTTGCTAGCATGGGTCTTATATTTTAACTTTTAAAAGGAAACTTGGGTGGGGGCGGTAATGTTTATATTTCCGGGCTTTTTGCGCATAACAAGTAAACCTACAGTGGACTGAACAGTTCAGTCAAACACTGGACAAGGTGGGCGGACATGTATCCTGGTCTCTATTAGAGAACCGGAAGTGGATACCGAAGCTTCTGCCCGTTCGACATGACGTACTTAAACTTATATCACAAGCCGTTCAAGAATCTTTTTCCTTTCATAAATTACTTCAAATAAATTTCGTATCCAAAAAGTTAATTAAAAAAAATTTTCATACCTTATATACTCTTATTTTGCCCATGTCCCCATTATCGGCAAGCCTGGTCTACCCAACAGCGCCGAAATCAGAAAATCCGTCCGCAACCCATAAATCACGAACCGAAATTCAATCCAACCACCTAAAAATAAATGAAAATTCACAAAATTACAAAAAAGTAATCAAATACACCACATATTCCATTCATGCACTTAAATCACATTCTTAAACTCTCACCCTCAATCGAATCCTACACTTAACTTATGAGGATTGACATAACGAGTGGGTTATACTGTTCATCCCTTATTTTTCAAGGGTGACTCAGGCTGTTGCCTTCCATCGGTCAGTCTTGTTTTAAGATCGTAACAGTGCGTGTGCTTCATTTTTAATTTTTATCTTAATTTTTTTATTCATTTAATTTTTTTTAATACGGGATTTAGTTTTATCGGGGATTTCAATTAATGAGTGCATGTGCCTGGTGGATACTTTCAGGATCCTCCAATATTTTGGTAAGTAATCAAATTTTGTTATTTTTTAAATTTAATTCGACCATACGTTTATCAACCGGGGCTGAACCTTATCATAATCAAATTTCAAAAAAATTTTTTTAAAAAGAAATTTTCTTTGGCTAACTCATAAAATTTTTAATTAGAGAAGGATAAAATCATCAAACTGGTAAAAATCAAAATTGAATCAATAATGTCAGGTCATCATTTACCTCCTCAAAAAAAATTTAATAAATTCACAATCTATGAAAGAAAATTTGATCGTTTAAAAAAATGATATCTCAGCATAGCAAGTTCAATCTCGATTTACCCATTTAATTTTTTATAAACTCGAGTCATCAGATGCAAGTTTCGACAAACTTAAAACATTCGCAATTTCATAAAAACACAACATTGTTTTTAAAAGAAAAATTGAGTATTGTATTATCCTGGAAGCTAGGATGATGTCGCGTCAAGGATTACCAGTTTTCTTGTGTATATTTGTTAATAAGGTAATTAATTAATATATTTCTTCGATTTTAAACAATAAGGGGGAAAAACTACTGTTCTTTCGGCCTTGATTTAAGATGGATAAGCTTTGAGGGGATTTTAATTTTTTTTAGCTTAAGAAAAACATTTAAATGAGTAGCCACACTCAAGGGTGTTTAAACGCGTGGGAAATTAATTAACCATTTTTCAAAAGAGAAGTTATGCCCCCCGAGGATATTGTTAATTACACTCGTGATAAAAATGCGCACAAACAAGTGCACTTTGATAGGAAAAAAAAAAGGATCGGGGGAATTTTTGTATAATTATTTACGGGGTAAACAGGTTGATAAAAAATAGCAGAAAAAATGTTTGGTGGATAAAAAAACAACCCTAAGCGATGTTATTATAGTTCAATAAACTAATTTTTATATAGTGAATTGGGGTGTTACTTCCGGATCATAGGGTGCATTTTTTTATGATGATCAAAAAAAAACAACGCAAAAAATTCCCTTTTTAAGTGTTTTTATAAGCTTTTAATAAACAGGGTTATTGATATAAAAAATGGGTGTAGGGGATAGGTAAGGTTGTCTTTTTTTTTGACGTGTCAAATTTTTTTGTTGAGATTCTTTTTTGAAATTGTTACATGTACACACTTGCTAAAAAATCTGGCAGTCAGTTAAAAAATGAATTGTGATTTGAAGTTATGTTGGATAATTTTGATGAGGGTGGTTTTGAAATTTGGTGAAAGAGCTACGCTGAAATTAAAAACTGAAACTGCAGTGTTGTTATAAAATTTTGGCGCCTAAAAGACTATTAATTTCTTACTTGTAAGTTTATAAATTTATAAAATACTCAATGCCAATAATAATCATTCTGTTTTTGCAAAAAATAATATTGTGATAGATTTACGTCAAAATAAGAAAAGAATTGATATAATTAGCTTCATTTATGAGTAAGCGCTCAAACATAGGTCATTAGATGAAACGTTATAGATACCGGCAAAATGATTTTTTTGAGCTTTCTCTTCGTTTCCAGATTTTTTCTTGAATAAACGGATTTAGGCTGATGGTAGTTACAGTCAGTGGGATTGGCAGGCATGATTTGTTTGGCTGATAAAATTTTCAAAAAAAAAGGAATAAAATTAATTCTCTTTTAATTTTGGCTTCTATATTTTTTCTGTTTAAGCTTAATTCCAAAGGGTGAAATAGAAACTTAAGACTGCTAGTTCAGACAAATTCATCCCAGATTTCAAGCCGAGCTTAATGAGAACCTTCATTAGCTGTGAATTGTTTGGCTTTTTAAACTAACCCTGTAGGGTCATAGCCATAAGCTACATTAAGGTTGCCTCAAACAATAAAAGTTGGAACTGGCTTAAAGATTATCTACAGTATAGTAACTTTGCCTGATTCAGATTAAGTTAATAACTTGTTTATAAATTTAGGTCCAGCTTAGGTGGTCTCTAGCTCGCCTCAAAAATTTTAGGGCCCTAGCAAAAGACAGCTGTAAATGCGAATTATGGTCCAATTTTTCCCTGTGGCGGCATAATTTTTCCCTCAGTAAAACAGTACTGTTGGTATACAGTAATTTCATGGATTATGCATATACGTATAATCCATGAAAAACCCAAGAATGTTCCCGGAAGTTTTCGCTTGTTATGGTTTAAAATTGCAGAAAAAAAGATAGGTAATTATTTTTTTATGGCAAAAAAGTACTTACCACATATAAGCTTAATACCAATCCATGAATGATGTTCAGTCTTCTCTGCAAAGCTTCATTTTTTTGCCATTTGTTGAAACCCCAATACCAGAAATTTTGAAGTGAGAATCCGCCCTTGTATTACAGAAGGCCCATAGAATGATTCGGTTTGTTATGTTCGTGTACCTAAAGCAAAAATGATTCAATTTTGAGCTTCCGTTTAATTTTATTTCTTTCAACTGAAAATCAAATATAAATCCTTGTAAAAAATTGAAGAGAAAAAGGTTTGGGGAATGATCATTGGAGTTACTTAATGAATAAATAAAGCAAGCAAATTTTTTTGAACTCCAAACCAAAAGTGCAACGTCAATACTTTTTGAAAAAATCTGATTACTGTTTCTCCATAAACACAATACAATGATACAAATAAAAGAAACTCCTTCTCCCAAAAAGAAAGTTTTACTGTCCTTAACTCGCCCCTGTCAAAACTAAATCACAATTTTTTTTTTATACAAACAACTTAATATGCATATAGTTCAAAATCTTTTTCTAGGACACGTTATAAAAAAAGACTAAACCCCATATAAATTTATTTTTGAATAAATAACCCGATTGCCAAATCGAGATTTAAAACCCTTATTTTTCACAAAGGGGTACAATATTTTTTTCCTAAAAAAAAAATCCATTTAAATGTATAATTTTATGGTTGTTACAAAGGTTACAAGGTTTTTTCTTTCTTTGAACGGGGTGAAGCGCTTTTGAATATTTTATCGCTCTGTTACATTTCAATCAGCCGTGGCCATGACATCATCCATTTTCAACTTTTTTTTGCCTTGACAAAAAATTTTCGCCATGGGTCAAAAACCCCACGCACTCGATCCTAAACGCTTTGAAAAAAAGGTTTTTATTAATTTTTTGTTAATTTTATTTCTTCAGGTACATTTCAAGTGCCCTCCGAGATACGATGATGCGTGCTGAATGTTTAGTAAGAACTTCACTTCCAGACCATCCCTGGCCTGTCGTAATTGTAAGTATTAATCCTTTAATCTCTATTTAAGATTGGAAAAATTAAGCGGGAAATTCGGTCTTAATTTTCAGAATAAAAGAAGCCCCAACGACTTAGAAGCTATGTATTCCGCAAAGCTCTTAATCATTTTCTATTCGAAAATTAATTTTTTAGACTTAAAACTGCCTGTACTTTTATTTGTAGCTATTGCCAAAATGTTAAATCAAGCACTAATTTATCCCTTATTATTTTCCAGAGACCAGAAACGATGGAGACTGATCGAAACAACGACTCCGGCATTTCCCCGGGTCGAACCTCATCCGAAACCAATTCGAACTCACCGAACTTCACTTTAAACTCGCCGCATTCTCCCGACAGGAGAGCAGCAACACCGAACGAATCGCCAAACGGAACCCACGAATTGAAAATCGACACTAATCACTACCAAAAATCAAACGAACTTTATAGTTATACTGCGGTTTATAGTTCATTCGGTAAAAACCGTTCATATTCCCCTCCGATTTACTCAAATTATTCGAGATCGAGTTGCCAAGACGACACACCGAAAAAATTAGTTATCGATGAACAAAACTTTAGTCCTAATAGTGACTTAAATAATTCTAAAAATGATAAAATGGACATGATGTCGGAAAAATCAAACGATTACGATTGTGATAAAGATTATATGAATGATAGCAATGAACCTGCTGAGGATTCGTTGGAGAGACTGAAGAATGCGTTGGAGAGATCGACGGCTTTATCAGGGATTTTTAAATCGAGGATGGATGATAATGATGCTCAGACTGATGCGGAAAATTCACAAGATAGCGCTAAGAAGGAGTTTTCGTGTCCGTTGTGCGCTTACAGGACGCCTTATAGGTAAGCTCATTTCTGCTAAAGAGGCTTAATCGTTGATAGGGAAAAATATTAAATAAATAGCTAAAATAAATTTATAGAGAGCTGACTGTGAATGCTGTTACCCCACTTGAAAATAGGCCTTAAGGGAGCTGAATAGATTACAGAAAGAGCTAGGAACTCCCGAAAAAGCCTTCAAGGGTTAAAAAGGCTGATTGTAAAAAAACTTGGTGACTCAAACAATTGCAGAATCAAAACGAGCCCTAGATAATTTTTTAAAACAATGAGCAAAATTGAAATTTGGCTTCGCAAATGTAATTAGTTTTCTATTAGACTAACAGTAATTCTAATTTTTTCTCTTAAAACGCTGATGCATTGGCACAGAGTCGCCGATTAGATACCTTAAGTAGGTTGCATTTGTCTCCTCCCGTTCCATTGTAAGTGCCCAAGTGTGTGGATCATTGTAGTTACTGGCGGATCTAGACGCTCCTCTCTCCAAAACTAAAAACAAAAAGAAAAAGTTAAAAAAATCAGCGCAAAGAGAAAATACTAAAAAAAAATTTTATTTTTGATGTGCCCATTCTCCCTGAAAAATTCGTGGATCAACCAGTGCTGATCATGTAATCAAAATAAATCTTTTTAACCCTTTCTTAATTTTTTTTTAAAATTTAATTTCTTTTTTCTAAATTTTTCAGGCATCGATACCAACAACATCTCGGCGATCATTACTCCGACAAATGCACCCTCTGCGATTTCACCGGACAAAGCGCCGCAGACCTTGAGGCCCACCTGAAAGACATCCACAACATAACCGACATTCACGACCTATCAGACCTTCAAGGGAATAACTCCGACTATCTCGACGACGACGATGCACCGGGAAGCAAACGTGGGAAATCAAAAACTTTCAAATGCAAGCAATGCAACTACGTAACGAAAACCAAATTGGATTTCTGGGAACATCGAAGATTTCACATAAAACCAGAAAAACTTCTAGAATGTCCTCATTGTCCGTTCGTAACAGATTTAAAACATCACATAGAATTTCATTTAGATAATCACAAAGGCTTAAAAAAGTTTAAATGTTCAAAATGCGTCTATTCGTGCGTTAATAAAAGTATGCTCAATTCACATTTAAAAAGCCATAGTAATGTGTATCAATATCGATGCTCGGATTGCGCCTACGCAACTAAATATTGCCATAGCTTAAAATTACATTTGAAAAAATATCAGCATAAGCCTGCAGTGGTTTTAAATGCGGACGGTTCACCAAATCCGTTATCGATTATCGACATTTACGGAACTCGACGAGGGCCAAAACAAAAATCAAATAAAATCGGATCAGAAGATTCAGAAGATAAAAATTTATACTTAGATATTAAAGTACCTGCGAAGGATAAAAGTGCTCTGAATCTCCCAGGAGGGATAGTCGTACCAAATGCTCCTCAAATTTCACCGAAATCCCCGATATATCACTTAAACAACAATGACATCAAACAAGAAACTCATAATGGAGTCACTCCGAAATTTTTTTATTGTAGCTTATGCGAATTCCGAACGATATCTCCTGATATTTTAAACCAGCACATGTACCTACACGTAGCTGAAACAAATTTAGCTCATATGTTCAAAACTAATAATAATCTTCAAGAACAAACAATTATGAAGGAGTATTTTCAATCAGCGTTCATGAATCCGAACGTGGATCAACCGCCGTTTATAGATACTCAACCGTCTTCTCCGCTAAGTTTAGTTTCGCCAAAAATGAGTTCGCCTGTAGCCAAACGCCCGGCTTCGCCATTAGATTTAAGCAAACAAGACAACGAATCTGAAAACGAAGGAAATTTAGAAAAGAAACCAAAAATTAACGAAGAAACTAAAAAAGAACAATCGACTACGAAACATAGGAGAAAAGGAAAAGCGTATAAATTGGAAAGGATTAACGAACGATTTGATTCGAGTCCTGATGAGGAAATATACGCAACGAAAGTAGATGAAGAGAAAATTAAAGTACCCGAATTTAAACCGAAAAGCCCGAGAGAAGAGGATGAAGGTGAAAAATTAAAGGATGTGGGAAAAGTCGCGGAAGATAATGAACAGGTGAATTCGCATAAAGAGTCGTATCATTGCGAATACTGTGATATGACGTTTGGGGACGATGTATTGCATACAATGCATATGAGGTACCATGGCTATAAGGATCCGTTTACGTGTAATTCGTGTGGCCAGTACACTCCTGATAAATTTTCATTTTTTTTACACATTGCAAGATCATCTCATTCATAACTTTAATTATTTGTATTAAATTTGTTTCTGCTGAATTTTCGGTGGTGTATTCTGCAAGATGGCATTTTTTTACTTACAATTTAAAGCGGAATACACCTCAGTACTATTTCTTCTTTTGAAGCAATTGCCGCCCAGATCTACGAATCGAGCTTTAACGTTAAAATAGAATCCATTTTCCTTTTTCTTATTTACTCTTCCAGTATCCGACCCTTAACAACCTAAAAGCAGAAACAAAATTATTTTTTCATGGACTATAAGAGCAGTACTAACAAAAAAAATAAATCAACCTCACTTGGGATGATTTTTCAAGTTTAAAATATTTTTGATGTCTTTGTATTATAAAATAACAACTAAAAACAAATTATAAAAAAATTAATTTATTATTTTTTAGAATTCAAAAAGCAAGGTTTGCTTAAAAAATTTTTGTCTTAGACTAAAGAACATCTAGTCAAACAGGAATTATTATTTTTTTTACAAATATTTATTTATTTAATTTTTTGATTGCTGAATTTATCTAAAATGGTTATTAACAAGGAGACTTATCTAAAAATTAATAACCATTTTTAAATTCAATTTTTATAATTTTAATTTTTGGTGCAATTTTAATTACTTTTATTCAGTCAATTTTTATTTTCTCATTTTCATTTTTTTCCTTACTTTTAGTTATTTGGATGTAATTTTCTTCCATATTAATAGTCGGAATAAAAACGGGTATAATTATGTACATAAGTCGTAATCATTTAAGTTTAGGGATTTCCTGATTAAATAAATTGGTCAGCAATGATTATATTGTTGGATGTTTGTAGTGTTTTTTTCTGAAAGTGTTGATGTTTTTTACTTAGGCATATTATGATATATTAATTTTTTTGTGAAGATTACAAGCAACTAAGAATCATGTACATGCTCATAATAGAGCATTTTGAATGTCAAAAAATAATTTTTAAAAAAGCCTGATTTTGTTTTAGGAAAAATACATTTTTTACTAATGTAAAACTTTTTGTTGGCATTGTTCAACAAGGATGACAATGAAAAAATTGCCCCTCCCCCTAAGTAAATGAATTATTTTTTGATATATCTTGGAAAATTGCAGACCTCTTTTTTATTGTTTATAGAAAGGAAACAAATTTTACTTTTAGAATTTTGTAAAGGTTTATAAGAGAATATAGTATTAATTTTTTCTATTCTGATAAATTTTTGTTTCTGTCAAATGTATTGTGTTTCTTTATCCTTTCAAATAATGAGAGTGGTAAAATGAAGTTTTCTCTGGTGCTAAATTGCATATTTCATGGGCGTTATTTAAAATGAATTTAAGAGCAACACTTACCACTAAAAGTCAACATCCCTCCCAAAGTAAACAGCTACTTATTGGTAATTTCCTTTAAGTTGGAGCGTTTAAAAAGTAGAATAAGAAGTAAGGGGTACATACCTCACTTTTTGCAATGCATTCACTTTATCCACTCTCCTGCTTTGTTGTTAGCCTAACAGAGCATTGGCTATAAGGCTAGGACGCTAACTGCGTTGATTCCAGTCCAGACCATCGCAATGAATGTCATCAATTTATATTTTCGTATCTTTTTTGAACATGTGATTTTTCATCTGTAAAAAAAAACAGGCAAACATCCTAAAAAATGACAATAAACGTATTGTATTGTTATTGTGCAAGAGCAAAAATATTTGCATCCGTGTCTGTTTTAGGAACAGCCATTCAAAGACATAATGATGCAACCGCAGCAACCCCTTTATTCTGATTCATATTTCAAGCAAACACTTTTTACACATAATTTATTAGAGATTATACACAAATTTGAAATTTATAAATTTAAAAGGTAAAAAAAACTTTACAAACCTAAGAAACAACGCATCCATCTGAAATCTGAAAAACTGAAAATCTAATGGAATGGCAATTCGCAAAAAAAAATAAAGCCAAGATAAGAAAGAAGACAAAGACCACGCACATTATAGCAACAAGACGTTTGCCGTTCGATCGGTGCCATCCGCTGACAGAAGCGCCTCTATTGTAACAATTGTGAACTGCGAAGCATAACAACTCAACAACTTAGAGCAAAGCAAGCAAACGATTCACAATCACGCACAATCGCCGCCTACAGCAATCCACCGCCGTCCACCGCATACTTTCTCGCTACTAGCTACTCTGGAAAAATGGACGTGAAAAAGGCATCCGCATCACAATCACAACCACAACTTATTCAAACTCAGCAAATACGACAAGCGCAAATATCGCAGCAATTACAAAGAATAATAGCAGTATCATCTGTTTCAAAAGAAATCAAATGTAAAGTTTATTTTGCTTCTGATAAATCTCTGAATGAATGTTTCGATATCAAAGTCTTGCATCTTATGACTGCAACAGAAAGTGATCCTATCAAACTGAAGTTAGTTCAGAAAAAGGATGAATTATTTAATAAGTTTAATAACTTGGTTTGCTTTTCTTTTTCTTCCTTGAATAATTACAACATTTATCACATCGACAATGAAAATGATTTCATATCGATTGGATCTTCCGAAGATTTTGTGCAGTAATTGACTGAGGAGATGCCAAAATTTTGTGTTATATCAAAGGATTATGATAAACCACATCTCATTTATTCAACTGTGATGCCTGCAGAAAACCCTGATGAATTTGTTCATTCTACTGTAGTTTGCAGTGGATGTGGTGTCAAAAATTTCAAAGGGAATCGTTACACATGCTTGGATTGTAAAGAATTTGATCTCTGCGCTTCATGTGAAACAAAACGAATTCATCCACATCATGCCATGATTCGGTATCCGAAAACTGATGATTCATTACTTGTTAAAAAGCTGCAGTCTTTTATTTGTGATATTGTTGCAAAAAATTCAACAGGTGTGGTATCATGTTTAGTCAAAGCATCTTAAACTTGCTGATGCTTTAGATTTTTTAATTTTTATAATTTTTTTTTCTTCTGAATATTCAAGCATTACAGTTAAGAGTATTTTTCCGTGGCAAGCATATGAGTTAACATGTTATTCATAATTACTTACAGGTTCAATTAAAATGCTAGATTCTCATTTTTGTAAAATAACTAGAGCTATTTCCAGTTAAAGTAAAGTTATTAAAGCCAAGTATAAATTTTTGATCAGTATTAAGAGTTTGAGTGCAGTTCTGCTGGCTATTTCAATACTTTCTAGGCTCAGAATGTATTTTGCAATTTAAAATAACTTTTGCGCAACAGGAAACTTGACCTTTAATTGGTTTCTCTTGCATAAGTTTAATTTACAAATTATTTTTATGAGAAAAAGAAAAATTTCAAAAACAAAGAATTTATGTGAACAAAATTCCTTTTTCAGAAAAAAAGAGCCTAAACAAGTTCTGACTATTTATATTCTGTGAATACTTATTTCTTTGCTCAGCTTACTATAAAAACTACTCTTGAAAAGCATTAGAAAGGCTCATATTTGGATTTTTATTAGATTTTATGTTGAAGTATTTCATTAACAAATATTAGTTATAAGATGAATTTGATACATTTGAATTAAGGTATGTTTTGCTCCAGTATTAAGATTTATTTTTTGTAATATTGATTTTTTTGGGAACAATAAATAATTTGTTTTGAAAATAAATACTTCTGAGATCATAGCATCACCTTTCATAAATTTAACCAGCCTAGGTTTGAGGTTAGGTGCACGTAAAAAATATTTATATGTGATTAAAGGAACTTAAAAAATTTTCCTTTAATCTTACGTTTGTAATATTTACCTTGTGGTAGTTCCTTTCACTTTGTAAACTCGGGGTTCAATTTTTACATTACTATCATTTTCTTTGAGACATGAAACGTAAAAAATAATGGAATGGCGATCTTGGAAAGAGAAACAGCAGCATAAGCGCAAATCGGTTTCAACCGGCACGTTCCGTTCCGCTGTGTCGTGTAATTAGTCTGAAAAAAAATATGGAAAAATGTTTTACCGCCACGATAAATAAGAAAACATTCATGACTGGTTCCGGTTCGTGAAAAATAATAAAAAAACGTTAAAAATGTTTATTGATAGTAAAAACTCGTCGCTGTTAAAAAAATTAAGGCTAGTAAGTTTTATATTCTACGATGAAATTGTCACTGTTCAAATTAGGTAAGTTGTAATTCATTTTCAAAATGGTCAAGGGCAATAGATCGTAATGTGTAGTTGTACTAAGAAATTGATAACGAATAACAAATCCACGTTCAATTATTAATTAATAAGGGAAACTTGACTTTGCAGGTAATCCAGAATATTAAATTATGGTCGACAAATTGCCATTAGAAAATACTAGCGACGAAGGTGAAAAAAGAAGCAAGTTGAATTCTATTCTACTCCTAGCTAATAAATTTCCTGCACTTGGAGGGAATAAAGATCTAAAGGAGTTATGGAATCCAATGAATTGGGATCATAAGGAGTTCATTTGCGGTTGGGCTTCTGCATTTATAAATATTTGTGTGACTTATCCCATTAATAAAGTTATATTCAGACAGGTAAATTTTCCCTATTGCACCCAAAAAAAAATTATTGTTTAATTTATGATAAGATTGTTGTTATTGTTTTAGATGCTGCATAATGTCACTCCTATCAGTGCAATAAAAGAGTTATCAAATGAGGGAATATATGTCCTATACAGAGGAATCCTTCCACCATTATGTCAAAAAACAACGAGCCTTTCTCTTATGTTTGGAGTATATGAAGGTACAAAAAAACCATTGAATCAAATGGTTAGTCATAATGTAGCAAAATTCACAGCTGCAATGATAGCAGGGACTACAGAGGCCATATTAGCACCATTTGAACGGGTCCAAACACTTCTTCAAGATTCAAAATACCAAAAAGAGTTTATTAACACAAAACATGCATTTCAACAAATCCGAATAGTTTATGGGTATAGAGAATATTACAGAGGACTAACTCCTATATTATTAAGAAATGGACCTTCGAATGTGTTTTATTTCTTTTTAAGAGATTATGCTAAAGACAGACTACAGAAAAAATCAGTGTCTTGGTATGGGAAAATGACAACAGATTTTATATGTGGTGGTGTGATAGGTGGATTAATTAGCACATTTTTTTACCCTCTAAATGTCATTAAAGTGCAAATGCAAAGCAGACTAGGAGGAGAATTTATTAATATTTTTTCAGCAATATCTCAAGTTTACAATGAAAGAGGGAGAAGCATATCATGCTTTTATCGTGGAGTTCATTTAAATTATACTAGAGGTTTTATTAGTTGGGGCGTAATAACAGTGTCACTAGAAACTATTAAGAGATTTATTTATTAATTGTTATATAATTTATTTTATTTTGTTGTTATTGTGATATTTTTTTCAAGTTCATAGAACTTCTATTTATGACTGCCTAGTTTTGCAGGGTAAATCATAGTACAAGTTACAATAGGTATACTTTACGGAAAACTTGGTGATTTTTTTTTTTTTGCATTATGTGCTGAAAGCGGTGCCTAGTTTTTTGTTAGTCATTAGTAAATTTCAATTATGTTTTTATAAAAAACTGGCTCAGTTATTAAAAATTATATTTAAATTTAAATTTTTTTTTAAAGCTAACGTGATAAATTTTTTTGAGAAAAAATCAACGGGCCGAAATAAATTTATATTGCGCTTGTTTTTTTAGATTTTAAATTGTAAAGATTATATGATAGCCATCAGTCCGTTTAAAAATAAAACGGTTTTTAAAATAATTGTTTCAGGCTATACATTTTTTTTTAAATTGCATAGTAGGAAAGGCACAAATTTTTTTAGGCATGGCGAAATGTGATTGCGGAAATGAAAACATTCCAATAAGGTCATTTCTTTGAAATTCGACCAAATTCATATTTTTTTTGGATGTAAATTTTTCAATTTAACCTGAAAATTATATTTTTGATAAAATTTTGCGTTAAAGAATAAATAAGGAATTAATATCTCCACTCTGCGTTTGATTCTAACTAAAGCTACTAGTTCGTTTCATTTTGAAATTTTTTCACCATTAGAAATGACCTATTCAATCATTAACATTACTATTTTATAAATATGCCAAAGTCATTTTATTCGATACAATTTTCAACTAAAGCCAAATCCTACGTTTTTGAAAAATAAAGGAAAAGTAGAGACAATATTTGTACACTAAATTAAATTTAAAAAAAAAAATTGTATTTAATTGTTGATTGCTACTCTGAACATTGTAAAAATTTTTTTTTCAAAAACAAGCTATGAAAGTCCAATAAATGGTGAAGTATAATTTGAAAGTTTTCTTTTCATCCACCAACAATTTTACAATGTCCCACATTCATACGATTCACTTTCAATCCAAAGTTTTTTCCTCACATATAAGTATTGAAAATAGACTAGAAAATACACATTTTAAAATTCAGAAGGATCATGTGTGTTAACCCCTGACTTAGGATTGAAATTTGATCTGTGGATAAATAAGCCTTCCATTGCTTGCCATTCAACATTGCCAGAATCATATGTAACTCCTACAATTTCAACTTGACCATGAATTGGTCTACCATATGTCCTGCCAGTAGCAGCTAAGAACCTAAAAAATTTAAAACATTAATATTCAGGAATTACACACTTTTCAATTAATTTTTTATTAAATTATTTACTTACACATCAGTATCAACATGCTTTAGCTTGACAGCATCATCTCTTTCCCAATAAGTCCCTTCACATAAGACTTTCCAATGATCACCAGTATCACCAACCCCTTTTTCACCATATGCTGATACTTCTTGGTTACCCGTAAGAGGTGATGAAAAATGATGTGAATGTAAATTTTTCCCTGTAGCTAAATGCTCAAGTCTAATTACTTCACTACATTTAATTGCTTCTCTAAAAAATTAATGAATAATAAGTATAGGATCTAATAAATAATAAACTAGAATATTTTAATAGTTACCCTCTTGTGCAATGTTTCCCTGTTTCAGCTTTAATTACCCAGTGCGAGTTGACATCTTCAGTAATTTCCGTTCCTGTTACACTTTGCTGTCCTGACCCTGTTCCATATTTTACATCATGTGAATGTAATCTAACTTTAAAGCTGAGATTCATCAGCTTTAATACCGACCCGCAAGTTACATATTCAGTTTTTTTACCTGTAATATTAATTAATAATATCTCTATTAAAAAAAAAACCTAACCAAATCTTGATGGGTAATTTTTATTGCCGGTATTTAAAATCTAAGAAAATAATTTTTAAGTAATACTTGTAAAAAGAAATAAAATTACTTACCTAATACATTTAAACAGGAACAAAGTAGTGAAATTAATATTATATATAATTTTAAAGCTTTTACAACTTCTGTGTACTTTACGCCTGCCATTGTACACGAACTAACAATGTTGCCTGTTCAGATTAACGGTTTCTTGAATATTACTTCATTTCACACTAACAAGCACGAATAATAATTAAAATCATTTCTCTATTCGATTATAAAGTAATTAATGCTACAAAAATAATTAAATAGAGTTTTAAATATTTTTGCAAAACAATAAAAACGAAATTTTGCAACGTGGAGCAGAAGGAAACGTTGACGTTTTTCATTCGCTCAAAAATTGTCGTGTCATTAGAATTAATGTAAATAATCGCTATTATTATTATTTAATTTTATTTTTGACTTTTTAAAAAGTATTTCATGTTTCGCGAAAGATGTAACCACCGTGGTGTGTAAATAATGTCCATTAGATAATAAATTATCATTTATTACGCGATTTAAGTTCGTTTTATGATTCTTTTATGTGTAACGTGTTAGCCACATAATCACATCGAAAAAATGGAGACTTCCGAAAGTTCAAATGATAAAAAGCTCTCAATTGAAGAAATGTCAAAGGATGATCTAATAAAAAAATATAATCACTTATTAACAATTGCTAAAAAGGCGAAACAGTCAAAAACTGGTGAGTTACAATTCCATATTGTTACCTTGAGATGAAAAAAAAAAAGTGGAAAGCATGAAAATATAGGTTAATGATTTTTTATTTTTTAGAATTGACAGAGGAATTGAAAAAAAGCAAAGATAATGAGATAAAGTTGAATAGTGAAATAACTGCATTGCAGGAATTTGTAAAATCAGTTAGTGAAAAACAGAGGGAATCAGCAGAGTTGGAAAATAAATTAAAATTGAAGGAAGAAAAAAATTTAGAGTTGCAAACATCTCTACAGAGATTAGAGGAAAAATATGCGACAAAAATTCTTGAATGCAGTAAATTGGAGGAGACATTAGCAAAATTAAGTCAGAAAGTTTCAGATCTTGAATTATTAAACTCACACAACGCTGAGAAGTTAGATGATTTTAAGGAAAATTATGCTAAATTAGATATTGAAAATAAGCTTTATTTGGAAAAATTGTTAAATACAGAAAAAGTTGAAAGTGATTTAAAGAAGAAGCTGCAGTTTACCGAAGAGAAATATATAAAACTGGAATTGACATTGAAAGAGTTTCAAGAGAAATATATGGAAGTTCATAGGAATCAGGAAGAATTGCAAGAAACACTGACGAAATTACAAATTCGTAATTCATCAGAAAGGTCAAGCTCTAGAAGTAGTGACAGTCTTCGTCCTGTCATTGAAAATCAGGAGTATGATGATTTATTAGAAAAGTATAATGAGGTTAATGAATTGTTAAAATCCAAGGAAAATTCACTAAATGTAATGCTGTCGGAGAATAATAAATTAAAAAGTGAAGTAGAGAAATCTGAAGAAATAAAGAATTTGTTTGAAATGAAAACAAAAGAATGTAGTCAATTAATGGAGAAGTTAAAATTATCAGAAGATTTAGTGGAAAGTTTAAAGGCAAAGCAATGTGAAATTGTAGCAGAAAATGAAAAAAGAATAAAAGAAATTGAAAATTTGTTAAACGTGAAAAGCAAGGAGAATTTTGATTTATCTGAGAAATTAAAATTAACGGAGGAATCTGTGAAGAGTTTAAAGGATAAACAAAATGAATTAATAGCTGAAAACGAGGGATTAAAAAATGAAATAGGAGAACTTAAGAAGGCTGAATCAAAACTTCGAGAACTCGAAGATCGCGTTAATGAAATTAATCACCAATCCGATGAGAAAGACTCTCAATTATCAGATGTGCTAAAAAGGTTAGATGAGAATAATAAAATAATCGAAGAGTTAAATTTAAAATATAACAGCAAAGTTGAGGAAAATGAAAAATTGAATAGCAATTTTGAAAATGATTTGAAAGCTGAAGAAATTTTAAAAGAAACGATTGAGCAATTGAACGAGCAGTTAAATGCGTTAAGACAGGAAAACGAAATGGAAGTTAGTAAATACAGAGAAATGGAAGAAAAATTAAAAGAATCAAAATTGGCTTCTGAAGAGCTGAAGGAAATTATTTCAGAGCAGTTTGATGGGTATGAGAATTTTAAAAAGCAGATTGAATTTTATGAATCGAGTATTAAGGATCTTAAAAGTGAAATGGAATTTATGGTTGTTGATTATAAGAAGTGTAAAGAAAATTGCGAGGCTTTGGAAAACTCGGAGAAAAATTATTTGGCTATGATTGAGAAATTGGAAAAAGATTTGGTTTCTGTGAATGAATCTGTGAAAAATAATGAAATTAAACATGAAAAAGATATTCAGGTTTTGAAAGATAAGGAAAAGGAATATTTAGCGAGTGTTAATAAATTAAATGCGGAGTTAGAAAGTAAAAATAATTATTTGGAGAAATTGAAAATTAATATGAAAGGGATTGAAGAAGTTTTAGGGTTGTTGAAAGAGGATTTGGGTGAAGTGAAGGAGAGGAACGTAGACGTACTTGATAATCGGTTTACGGAGATCATGGAAAAATATTTACAATGTCCGAATAAGGATGAAGGTTCAGCTACAAAACTGTTGGAGGAATTTGTGAATATTGCAGTTCAGATAAAAGGAGTTAAAAGTGATAGTGAAAATGTGTTGGAGGAAGCCGAGAAATTGAAAAATGAATTGAAAGAGTTGAAGGATAATACTGGCAAACCGTTAGCTGTGAAGGAAGTAATTTTGAGGTTAAAAGAAAATGTCGGAGTAATTAGGATGGAGAGTGAGGATGTTAAGAAAAAGTGCAAGGAAATTTTGAAAGAGTTTCAAGCGGAACAGGAATTTACAAATGGAGTCGTTTTGAAAACGGTGATGGATTTTGTGAATCAATTACAAAATGCTAATACGGAGCTTTTGAGTGAAATGAATGATATGAATCAGGTAAGAAAGTTTTTATTTTATTTGTTAAGCTGTAAAATTTAATTACTACATTGAAATTATTTTTATTACAACAGGTTTTAAAAGAACGAGGTGAAAATATTTCAAAATTAGAACAAGCGAATGCAAATACCCATAAAGAACTAATGGAGGCTACTTCCAAAATTTCAAATTTAGAAACCAAATTATCCGAGAAAAAGAAAAAAATAGAAGCTATAGAAGAAGAAACGAACAAAGTTAAAGCTGAATTAGAAACCAAAGACAAAACTTTACGAGATATGGAAGAAGAGATTTGGAAATTGAAAAATAATGATTCTCAAACGGAATCCTTAAGTACGAGTACTTTGAGCAAAGTTGAAGAATCGGCGAGATTGGCTGATGTTGAGGAAACGTTTGAAGAACGTTATTCAAAGGTATTAAGTTAATTTTTTTTATAAAATTTTTGTTCTTTTAAAAAATGCCTAAAATTTTTTTTATTTTTAGCTGAAAGTCCTTGCTGTCAAGTTAAAGAAAAGAGCAGCTGAGCTGCAAAAGCAACTTGATGAAGAACGAAATAAACGTATAACAGAACGAAATGAGTTTCAAAATAAAATAACTCATTTTCAGACTCAAATTAAATCTTTTAGCAATTTGCAAATTGAGTATGATAAGCTTCAGGATGTGTTGGATGAAGAGAAAAAAGAAAAAAATTCTTTGAAAAAATCACTTGAGTCGATTCAGCAAGAAGCTGAGTCTTTTAAACAGAAAAATGAAGAGATTAAAATTGAAAGGGAGAAATTCAAATCAGAAAAAAACAGGTAATTAATTTGATTAATTAATTTTGTAGGTTTTAGTCAAAACAGTTGTGCATTAATTGAAACTCTGCCCTGTTGTATCTGCGCATGCTCAATTCGTTCAACCTACCTACGCAATTGTGTGTGCGCTTAATCACTTGGTTGCAGAGCTTCAAGTGCTTATTCAATTTTGATTGAAAAATCTTCATTTTTTTTTTGTAGCTATGAAATAGTTAAAAAAGAACTAACCAACCAAATCAGCAATTTAAAAAAATCATCCGAAAAAGAACAGCAAAAAGTCAGAAGTTTAGAAAAAACTATCGAATCGTTGGAAAACGAAGTAAAAATTCGAGATAGAAGAGTAGAGGAAGAAAGTGAGAGGCATAAGGCTACGCTTGCTGCATTAGAAGAACAACGGATGGAATCTAAAAAGCATAGCGTACTTAGTTTAGAAATGGCCGATTATGAAAGAACCGTCACTGAGCTTAGCAAAAAATTAGAAAGCAGAGATTTACATGTTAAGCAATTAGAAAGTCATTTAGAAACTCAAAGGGAATTAAGTAAATCGAACCAGGAAACAATATTACGTTTAGAATCGGCTATAACTACAGAACAGCAACGTGCCGATGAATTAAATAATCAACTAAAGCATTTAAATCAAGAACTATTAAATCATCGGGGTGAGATTAAAGAAAAATTGGAAGTTATTAGTAATTTGGAAGAATTAGTGGAAGAGAAAAAAGTTGAGATTGAAAATATTTCGCTACAGTTGGCGGGTGTTAGTAAGGAAAAAATAAAAGCAGAGGAGAAATGTAGAGGAATTCAAGAGCAGTTGTCAAGACAGGTATTTTTTTTAAAAAAATATTTTTATAACATTTTTAGAAGAGTATGCGAATTCTTTTTGATTGTATTACAGATTCATAATTTGGAAGATAAATTATCATCCGTCCAAGATGTTTTAAGCCAGAAAGAAATGGAATTAAATGAATTGAAAAAAGAATTTGAAGGATATAAAGTTAGAGCGCAAAGTGTTTTAAGACAATCTCAAAAGGATTCGAATTCCAGGAAACAGCAAAATACTTTGGAGGAGTTGGAGCAATTAAAAAGCACGTCCGATTCATTGAAAAATAGGTATAAATAATTTTTTTTAAAGTAAGACGCGTTTAAGAATTTTTCTTAATGATGAATAAAAAATTCTAGGTTAGAAGATTCTACTAAAAAGATGCAACAGTTAATTGAAGAAAACGCGAGTTTCTTGGAAGAAAAAACTAGGCTCTTCGCAAGAGTGCAAGAATTAACTAATTTAGTAACTGAATTAAGGGAGCAGAACCATGAATTAAAAGAAACTAAATTAAAGGAAATGGAGGAACACGCTGAACAGTTAAGAATGCAAAAAGTTCAATCAGAAACTTTAGCTCAATGTTTCCAGGTAAGAATTAATTATTGAAAATTATTTAAATCGGCGGGTAAATGTACTTAAAACACTTTTACGCCTTAATTTTTAGAAACAAATTGAAGAATTAGAAACAAATTATAAAACACAAATAGAGGAGTTAAAGAAAGAGCATGAACAACTACAAAAGCAATTCCAGTTACACTTAAATGCAGATGTGGATGTCAAACGCGAGGAAAGGGAACATCACTCTCATAGAAGAAACGCTTCTGGAAATTTTATTCCTGTTAAGTCAGAAAGAGAGCTTTTAGATGTTATGCTGCTGGAGAGAGAAGATGCGGAAGTAAGTATGGTCGGCAGGGCAAAGTCAAACGGAAAAATCTGCCGTCTAGCTTACTCTTATTTATGCTAAATTATATTTTTCTTTACTCTTAGGGTTCTGAAAGTATCGATTCCACATCCCCACAAACCGGGAACAACAACTTAATTCCATTAGACCAACTACTAAACAATGCCGTTCAAATCGACCAAACCGACAACAAAAAATCGCCTATTCTCGACATTGCTCACTTAAATGAAAAACTCGAAAAAAGCGAAAATCGAATTAAACACTTAACAATGTTACTGTCAGAAGCTGAAAGCGATTCAGCTCGCCTGAAACAATTAAATGATGTTTTAAAAGAAGAAATTCGAAGAAACCAAAGAAGTATCGAACGAGAGAAACACGCACAGAATTTTGAATATTTAAAAAATGTCGTACTTAAATTTATTAGTTTGCATAATGTTGATGAGAAAATGAGATTAGTGCCGGTTTTAAATACAATTTTAAAATTAAGTCCTGAGGAGGAGAATGTTTTGTCGAATGCGGCTAAAGGGATTCTTGATCAGTCTGGTTCTTACAGAGGGTGGGGTAGTTATTTGAATATATGGCCTAGTGCTCAATAGCCTAAAAGATTAATTAGGAAGATTGTTTATTAAGTCTGAATTGCTGGGTGACTGTAAATAATATATTGTTGATATATTTGTATATTCTCAGTTTAGTTTCGATTTAGCAATAAATATTTGTCCGATTTGCATAATCTTGCCATTTTGTAAAATATAATTTCTTGGCAACTTATACTTTATGCTATTAAAGGCAGTTCCTTCTACAAGGTGTTTAAATACATTATATTATTATAATAAATAAATAAATAAATTTTGTTCCAATTTATTTGTAATTTTTTACCAAAACCTAACAAAACTATTACTGGATGATAAAAACGTCTTGAGCAGGGAAACTGGACGGTGTTGCGGATTTCCAAGCTTTTTGAAATACTTCAGAGGGTGATTTTGCAAAGTGAATGTTTTCGCCTCTGTCAGGGAAAATGGCTAAGTAGCCTAAGGATGTAAGAGAAATATATTAGCAAAGAGAAATATAAGAATATAGTAGCAGATGTAGATTTGAAGGTTAGTCACACGAGTATAAGTAAAAATATACGCTTCAAGCACTTAAGGCCCCGGCCCGCTTTTCTACCATTAATCATAAATGTAACAAAAACGGCTTCAAAAAACAGTTAAAACAACTATATAGACCCCATTATTAACTTCAAAAAGTTTTCAGATGGTCTTCCTTTTCACTATAATATTTAAAATTTATACGATGATGTTCGCGGTCGGTATTAGGTAAAGAAAAAACCTTACCTTTTCCTAATCTCCGATCCTCATAACAATCACTAAAATGCACTAATTAAGAACATTGTTCACGTATTTTAATATTCTCTTTCTGAGAAAACGAATCAAAATGGCTGACATGACAATAAAAATTTGTTAGCGGTTGGTTTTTGCACCACTGGTGCCACGACTTCTTTGCTTCCTGCCTCTTATTTTTATAAATTTTTTTCGATATTTTGAAACCTAATTGCTTATCTGAGTACCCGAATTACGATAAAAAAACAAAGTACAGCCCTTTAAAACCCTTTTTCGTTCAAAATCAAATGCTGCGAGGATATGGGTCTAATAAATCATAACTGTAACAAATTAGGGTTAGGATTTCATTCATTTTTGAATACTATGTTTGCTTTAGCAGAAAACCTAGCTAGGCTCTATTTTAACCTTTGTATTGTGACGCTCTTAATTAAACTTGAGAGGCGAAACCCATAACACTTACTAACCAAACAATTAGGCCAAACATTTAATTAAATCAACTAACCAGGAAACCAATTCGGGGTGCTTCCTCGAAATTGCACTTTATTCAAGTACCTCGGCTCTTCGTTTTGCGATAATTGATCCTCAGCTGCATCAGTGTAAAATTCTGAGCTGCCTTCATAAGAATTTCTCTTTTCCTGGGATTTAATATCTTCAGTTCCTTCAGTTTCTCCAACTGGCTCATCCTAAGTTTTTTTTCAAAACAAAATGCATAAATTCTTAATTAACTTAAAATGAGAAATAAATCCCTTACTGGATAAATAAATCCAAGTTCGTCCTTATTCGCTGAACTACTTCTCTTTCTATTTTTATCAGGGAAAAGATGTTGGACAGTATGATGAGGGCTTGAATCTAAAAGGACACCCTTTTCTTGGGAAAATATTATAGTAGCTATCATATCAGGTGACATATCTTCCGGTTCTAATTCCATTAACTGCAAAATATCCCGATTAAAAATTTACCGCAGATTTTTGGAACAAAAAATAAATAAATTTTTTTTACCTCACGGAACTGTATTAACTTCGAAATATTTTCTTTGGCACCCGTTTTCATTCCTACCATTTCTTTAATGGATTGCTTAGCTTTTTGTTGCTTAGGACACGGTTTTTTATAAATTTCTTCAGCATCCGAAGCTAACGATAAAGCTAAATCAACATCACATTTCTCAGCTTCTAGAAGGCGTTTGATTTCTTCGTTAGTAAGTTTTGGTTTTCTCGGAAAATTTTTTCCATCAGAGTTATTTTGGGATTTGATACAAGATTTAGCAGGTTTTTTTGGAGGACAATCAACTTGACGGCTACCACGTCTTCTGGGTATATCGGATTCGAAATTTTCCTCGCACTGGCAATTTTCTCTTTGATATCGATCTTAAATTGTTAATATGTTTAAAAAATTTTAATAATCTTCGTGTTTATAAAATCTATACAAAATTTTTCAAATATCCTACTTGAAGTATCGCGAGCTTTTTTCGGGGATTTTTTAGGAGAAATTACTCGTTCGGTGGCTCTCAGAATTTTTAGTGCTTTTTCCAATTCCAATTCTGCTTCTTTTTGTAGCTGTTCAATGACATTCTCTCCATCGCTTGGATAATCACAGCCATATTCTTCCTGGGAAAAAAATTCACGTTAAGAATTACGTTGAACTGATTCTCAACAAGAAATACAATATGGATGCTAAAAAGAGTGCAGCAAGATCATTACAAAAATTTATAAGGTGTCTCAAAAAAATTAAATTTTGAGGAGTCTTTTTTCTTACATATTTTGATTCATTGTCATCCCAGTTGTTTTCATTCCATTGCTCTGGAACTGAAATATCGTCATTCTCATCGACATATTCATTTGACATTCTATTACTACAGCCACAATTTTCTCTGAAATGAAAAATAAAAATATTAAAATTAAGAGCCGTTTAAAACTTTTGAAATAAACTTGAAAAATCCTTACCTCCTCCTATATCCAGACATTTTACAAGCAATTTTTACAAAAATCAATTCAAATTAAAATTTTGTTTGTAAACAATCACAGCTACCAACTTTTTCAAACACAAACTCAGTTTCATTTATCCTTAATCATAACACCAGCCAAACTTTTTTCTACAATTTTCCAATCATCTTCTTTTTTACCAACAGGATTATTTTCTAAAGTCAATTTCTTTAAATTTCTTAATCTTTTCAAAACCTCAATGCTGAAATCTGCCAGTAAATTATTATCTAGCCTTAGAATTTCTAATTTAGGCATAACAGGCAAATATTTCAAGCTCTCAATCTTATTGTCATTTAAATTAAGCTCCTTACAATTCTGCAGACAATGTAGATTGGCCAATGATTCCCCAATGATATTATTTCTACTAAAATCAATGCTTTCCAATAGCACAAGGTACTGCATATGATAAAGGCTTGATAAATTCATATTAGGTAAATTAAAATTCGAAGGATTATCTCCTCCACTACAAAATCCTAATAATGCAAGCTCTAATTTTAATTTACTCAAAAAATGTTCATAGTATCCACTGCGAAGAGGATCAACTTTAATGAGCTTGTGTACATCGTTTATTATATCATATTGGTATTGATTTAAATGGATTGACTTTTTCAGCAAGATGCTAGTTAATAATGTCCATTTGCTGTCAGGCTCCATTTCCAACAATTCTTCACAGCTTGACAATTGCTCTTTAAGTACATCAATTAGAGTTTTGCTGAATGAAGGCACAAATTTAGGTTTGAAAATTTTATTGCAATTAGGTCTTAGTACTGCAGAGTCATAGTCTTCTTCACCTTTTAATGTTAAAATTATTTCATCGTCATTTTTGAATACAGTAGCAGAATTAAAAACCCAAACAGATGATTGGGGTTTTTCATTGCTGCTTTTCCATATTCCATTTGGCAGAGCTCCATTAATTTCAGTATGAATTTTAGGTTGATATTTTAATGTGTCATTTTGCCTTATATTTTTAGATAGTGCAACAATAATTTGATTGTCATTTACTTGAAGAGCTACAAAATGTACTTTAGGCTCAGTTATACCTAAAAGCCATTGCTGATAAAACCATGCACTTTGATCATTTGGATCTGTAAATGCTGCACTTTGTACAAGTTCTAGTTCTTCTTTATGCTTTTCTTCAGTTATCGGAAGTTTATTTTCATTATCAGGGAATATTTTAGGTAATAATTTACTACGTAAATGCCAGGCTGAATAATTAGAGAAATTAGCTTTAATTTTCTCCAATGTGAATTCATATTCGGAATGATCTGGTACATTTGATCTTTGAGTCACAATTTTACGATAATCCCAACAATGAAAATTTCTTTCATCCAATTCTAAATATCTAGTGCATAACACCAATTCTTTTTTCCAGTTTGGTTCTGGTAAATTATCCAAAACCCAAATTCTGTGATGCCAAGTACCGTACGATTTCGGATTAACTCTAAGGCACTGTTCCGTAAACCCTAAATCCTTTTCAACAATTTTTTGGAATGATTCTGATTCCTTTTCTTTCTTCCAATCCAAATATATTTCTCTGCGATAATTCCATAGTGTGATTATGTCAGGATTCGCAAGTAATAAACCACTGATGATATCCAAAGCTTCTTGATCATACACTTTAGCTAATCGTTTTTGAGACACGATTTTCATAGCATTTTTATACGCTTTGACTTTTTTATCGCGTTCCAGTCTCTTCGCTTCATTTTGCTCGGCTGTTGTTCTTGTTTTAATTCGTCCGTGCATTATTTCACAATAAAAATGATTCACTACCCAAATAAAATCAAAAACTCATCGTCATTTTGAAATGTCGTGGCATTTAACTTGGTAAAGTGGCGTTAGAAGAAAAAATGGCCGCGTGACAACGGCAACATTGCCAATTTTATAACGGTCAAAAGTCAAAACCACGGAAGACCGTGGTCAAAACCTAGCAATCATAAATATTTATTTTCTTTCTTTCTTTCTTCAAAACATCAATTTCGTTCGCAAGGAAAATCAAATTAAATGACCTAACACATTTTTCTAAAATCTGTATCGTATATTATTCATATTTACTTGTTTACTTTTTAAACAAAGTAACGGTATAATGTCTTACGAGAGGCTTGAGTGTTGAAAATTATTTAATCTTCATCATCATCATTCAGTTTTTTAACTGATTTCATCCATTCTCTTTTCAGTTGTTCGAGCATCATAGGGGTTATTAATCCTTCTTTTACTAAACGGTCTGAAAGTTTTGGCTTGTCCATATCAGACACAACAGATAATTCTGATTCTTCTAAAAAAAACATGTGGAAAATATTTTAACAAATTTTTATGGTTTTAAAACTTTAAAACGGCTGTATTATAACTACCTTTTTCATTTTGCTCATCGTCTTCAAGCAAGGCTTTCATTTTAGGTGCAGTAAGCCCTTCACCAGGCAATTTTGATGAATTTTTAATCAATTGGACTATATTTACTATTCCTTCTCTAATTGAATTGTCTAACTCAGACTGAACCTCCCTGACTAAATCAGTATGAGGGAAATAATCCGGAAATCGGTAGCTAGAAAAATTATCAAAAATAAGATTCACTTTACAAAAAAAAAAAAATTGACAATAAAAAAATTACCTAAACCATAAATAAAGATCTAAAACATCGAACACGTTCTCACAGTGAATGAGTTCAACCATGTTTTGAGGACTTTTTAAAGGCCACCCAAGCTGCTTAGTTAACCAGTCAAAATTTATCACGTTATTTGAGCTATACCGCCTTGCTATTTTAAGAAACATACTAGTAATGAACGGCCTCTTATGATCTATTGGTGAGACGCAGAAAATATATCTAGATCGTAATGATAAAGGAACATGTTCGATTATTTCTGCATTGGCTTTAAAAGCTGTTAGATCGCAGATAAAATATAAAGAATCGTCTAATGTTGACAAACTAATGAATATATCCTGAAACGATCGAAATTGCAAGTTTGTAAATTTTAAAAAGCCAAAAAAAATTTAAAAACAATGAATACTTACTAATAAATCGAAAAACGATGAGTTTGGTAAAAAGTAAGCGTAGAGCTCAATTTGATCAGCTGTAGGATGTAATCCGGCTTGATTAATTTCATCAGGCATTTTAGATAATAAATCTTTAAGTTTACTAAGATCTCTTCTTTTAAAAGTGGTAACATAACCCTAAAAATTATTTGAAAAAAATTAGCATATTTTCGATGAATTCTATATTAAATTTAAGTTTGTGGCGACCGCAAATAACTACTTATTTTAAAAAAAACTTACGATTTCGAACTTTGTCCCAAATCGACCTGCGCGGCCAGCAATTTGTAAAGCTTGACTAACAGAAATTGTTGAAAATTCGATTTCCCCTTGATCATTCATATTTTTTTTCTTTAATGAATAAAAAATTATTCTTCCTATTGATCTAAAAACAAATAATAAAACAATAATCATTTACGAGAAAAAATTGCAAGAGCATTCACATTAACTTACAAATTTAAACCCATTCCTACGGCATCAGTCGCAACTAATATTTTACATGAATCATTTGGATCATTAAACCTCGCACACTGCATATTTTTTGCTCCGGGCGGGAGACTTCCGTATATAACAGCTACTTCCTTACCTAAATTTTTTAAGGATTGCGAAACTGAATAAATGTCTGCTTTGTTAAAGCAAACAATACAGTCTCCATCCCTAACATTATTTAAATGCTCTACTGCTCTTTCTTCAATTTCTAATTTAGTTAGCCTGCTATATCTTTTAACCTGAAAAAAATGTGAATAGATTTATATCGCTTAAAGATTATACTGTATAATTTTAGGCAAGCTGAGTTATTTATTATTGACAAACCTCAAAATTATCTCCTGTTGTTGCTGCTAAATTTTTTATTAAGTCTACGGCTGCTTCTTCTCCGCAAAGATGAACTTCATCAGCTGCAATACCTAATAATGCTCTTGTCCATGCCCAGCCTCTTTGAGGATCTTTAATCATTTGAATTTCATCGATAACAGCTACTTCAACTGAATCAAATAAAATAATCTCATCAGAACAATTATTAAAATTGAAATAATCACAAATTAAATTACTTACATGACTGATTTACAGGTGACATTTCAACAGTACAACTAACATGACTAGCTTTTTCTCCATTTGCCTGAATATATTGTTTATCCTCTCCAGTAACTAAATCACATGGAGTGTTCCTAGAATTTGATTTTTTGAATATTTCAACAGCAAGTAATTTTAAAGGTCCACAGTAAATTCCCGATTTAGAATTCATAAATCTCTCTAAAGCATGGTATGTTTTACCAGAATTAGTTGGACCAGAATGAAATATGATTTTACGTTTTTTTGCTCTAGCTTCAGGATACCTGTAAAAATGTATTCAATTTAAAATGTTTCAATGAGATGCATCCTACAAAAATATGAGCAATTCTTACCAACTGGCTGGATCACTTAGGTCGCTAACTCTTTTTAATTCTTCTATGCATTCTAAATGAGGAAATATCTCTCTTGTATGTTTTAAGAAATATGGAAAGATATCAGAGTGATGACCAGCTCCTTGTAATATATCTGAAACCACTAAATGTAGCTCTGTTGGTAATACTTCGGATGTCATACAGAATTTTCGAAAGCGTAGAAAGGCATCTTTTAACATAGGGCCTACAATAAAAAAATTATCATTAATAATGATTATAACAAAATTAATAAAAAGTTAAGAGCAATGTGTAAACATATTCATAAATGTAGAATTGTAAATTAAACTTTCCTATAGTTTTGCCCTTCTCAAAAAGTTACTAACCTTCAATGCCATTTTCTGCAGCTAACTTAGTCGTCTCCGGACCAGTAAAAAAGGAATTAAGCACTTGAACTAAATCCTTCTTGTTAATATTTTTGCTAAGTTCTTCTCCCGCATTAATGTCATCGGGATTTGGTTTCACTGGTACGGGTTTCACAAGATTATGAAGTTTTGTAGCACTTTTTTTACTGCGTACAATATACCCCGCACATATATGTTCCGCAGGAAATTTTGTCCTATTAACATTTGTCACTAAAATTTTAACACTGTTTAAACATAGAAGCCTTCTACTGAACGGTAACATTTTAATTTCTTGACAAATATGAGAGAAAAATAATTTTGTAATTTATTTATTTATGGATGCCGTTCAACATGCTTCTTACGAACCGGCAGCCATTTTTTAGAAAAGACGTGGGATTTAAATATCTCGTCGTGTCATTAGACCAAAAAGTCAACAAAATTGTGGACTGTGGTGAAAATTAATTTTTCTTTAAATATTTTTTTCGAATATTATATCCTGTTAATTCAATCTGTTTTTATCAAGAGTTAGTCAAATATGAGTCACTTATCTAATATTTTAAAAATTGCATGGACAAATCCTGTCATTAATGACAAAGTTTTTCATTGTTTAAAACTTGTTAATCCAAGCTTAATCAATTTCGAACCTAAACGGGATCTTCGATCTTTTAATAATATACAACTAGTAAGACCTGAAAAATACAGGCCTTATCATCCTGTAAGAAGCGGAGACTTGGAAGCATATCCAAATCTAGACATTAATGCACTAAGAGTTCCCTATCATGAAGTTGAAGAATTAATCGGGTAAAACATATTTAACTATTTTAAATACTTTTAAAAATCGTAAATCATAATAATAATTTTTTGTTTCAGGGAAAATGAAGATGTTAAAAAAGTATTTTCATTGAATTTGCAATTTGATTATTACAAAGTGAAGTTTTATCAAAATGAGTTGATGAACAGAGTTAAAACCCATCCGTATGAACGAGATACTTTACCCTTAAAAAGTAAGTTTATTATTTTTATATTTTTATTCTGAGTTATTTAAAAACTGTAATTTTTCGGCACTGGTAATAAAAATTTCACTACCATTATCTATCACTACACTTGTAAAATCGTCACTAGAAGAATCACTTAATGCTTCTTCATTTTCTTTTGAATTTTTTAATTGGAATCTGAGTAACATTATCAGAGATCCACAAAGGAAAAAAATACAAGCTAACATTCCTACAAGTAATGCTAAAACAATATTTTTTGCAACTTTGTTAGCAGTGTGCACATCAAGCATGTCGTAACTTTCTATTTCTTCATCATAAAATCTTGACCACAGGAAATCTACAAAAATAATCCCTAATTTAAATGGTATTCGAAGTGGGTTAAAAGTTACTGATATTCTACATTCTGAATTCCTTAAAGCTGTGTTATTTAATCTATAATACTGTTCAATTTCTTGAATGTTTTTAGCGTCAGATATAAGTAAAACAGCAAACTTAAAAACAAAGTTCATTAGTGATTTTAAACTTTCAACTGGATGCATTATGTAACTAATCCACAAATTTTTTTCTTCTTTTTTAAAAAGGGTTATTCCCGTAAATCCTTCGCTTTTCCCCGTCTTCATAAAAATTGATAAAAATATATTTGTAAATAATGTTGAAGCTTCCATTATTTATCTAATTCGTTTCTTCTGCTTGTTTTTTCTAGTTGCGAAAACTACGGGAAAAATTCGTCACTTGCAAGTATATTTGGAAAAATATCCGCACGACGGGGACAAACGACGAATGGCCAACGATTTAGTAATGAAACGATATGCCTTCCTTTGCAAACTTCGTAGATACGATTTTAAAAGATTCGAATGGGTTTTAGATAAACTTAATATCATTTTCAAGCCGGTACCGGTGCAGTCTGTTGTACTATCAGAAAAAGAATCACTGGCAAATTTAATTAGGATAAAAAATGAGCGCTTGAAAGAAGCGAAGTTAGCTAAAGCAAAAAAGGAATTTGATGAGAAAAAATTACCGTTTTTAGAAAAAAAATTAGAGAAATTAAAGTGGATAAAGCAAAAGGAAGAAGAAGTAGGGTTGGAAAAATCAGTTACTGATGAGGATATTCAAAAGTGCATTGAACAGATTAAGAGTGTAAAGTTAGATCTTAATAGGAAAGAAAATATGACTTATGAGAGAAAAATTCATCCTTTTACATTAGAACCTTACGTTCCTGATCATTTGAAATCAGAAATTATAGAATAAATGTAATAGTCTTGTAAAACAGGTAATAAAGAAGTCTTTTATAATTAAATACTAACACAATAATTTATCTTCTTTAGTTACTCAAGGAAAAAAAAAATATTACCCTATAAAAGCATTTTAATAAAGTTTAGCAATTATTAATGAAAGGAAAATATTTTTACTCGTCAGTATCTCAGAAAAGCGATGCAGTGAGACTCATTTTTTGATTTTTCAATCAAAAACTTAGCCGGCTAAACTACAAGATGGCGGCAAGATGAAACAATTACTTCCACGTCGTCGTGTAATTAGATAACGGGATCTTCTGCTTCACTTTGTTTTTCCGTAACTATTTATTTATTGATATGTTGCAAATATAATTGTGAAATAAGAAGGAGAAAATAGCAAATGTCGTTCACACTTAAAAATGTTAATAGTTTGTTTGGTCGTTTGTCAAAGCAAACGCCCATGCAGGTAAAAGTCTTTCGCAGTTTTTGTTAAAATTTTCTTAACAGTTACTTGAGAAATAGAACTTCTGTTTACAGACTCAACCTTGCAGGAATAAGGGAAAGGTTGGTCATGGGTGGACTGACTGGAGAATGATTAAGGATTGGAAGAAACGAAATGAAGTTGCTGCACAGTCAGAATTAAGGTTAAGACTAAATACACTAAGAAAAAATGATATCATACCTCCTGAACTTAAGGTAAAGCGTTACTTTGTAAGAGTATTTAAAAGTGGTTATTTAATAAAATTAATTTATTGCAGGAATTAGCTTCTAAGGAAATAGCATCTTTACCTCGTTATGGGTGTATAGCACAATTACAAAATCGATGTTCTGTTACATCAAGAGCTCGAGGCGTTGTAAGGGATTATAGATTATCAAGAATTGTCTGGAGACATTTAGCAGATTATAATTATTTAAGTGGATGGCAAAGAGCAAGATGGTGATATGTTTATCATTTAGTTATTAAATATTGTTAGCAATAAATTTATACTTCAATTTATTGGTTTTTAATTTTTTATCACCCCTCATCAATCTAAGAAACAGGTTCGTTAGAACTCTGTGCAATATTAATTTTTAGAAGCTAAACTTACATTAGACTATCATCTTTTTCAATTGAGCACAAATTTTATGTTGGATTGTGCTACTTCAAATTTCCAAGGTAAGACAGAAAAAGAAGAATGGTACGGCAAAGCAATAATGACAAAAAATGCACCCAAAATTGCACCTAAAATTGAATACCCAATCAAAATGAAGAGGTAATTTATCAAAGAAAAAAGACAAAACATTCTTAGAAATTTAAAAAACTTCTATATATTGTTGATATATAAAAACTCAACAGGAATTCTGATGCTCCGGAATGCAGCTTAATCGAAGAGACCTAAAAATAAAATGGTGACAATTAAAAGACTGCCAATATGATGCATTTTACAATCATATGTCCATCCACTTACCAAAGCCCATGTCGTCATCAGATTCAGGATCAGATTCAACCTTTTTCTTCTCTTCTTTCTTTTCTGCAGCGGCAGCAGGTGCAGCAGCGGCAGCTGCAGCAGGAGCTGCACCTCCAGCTGGAGCAGCACCTACACCAGATCCAACATTTGTAATCAAATCCTTGATGGAAACTCCTTCTAACGCTTTTGCGAAAAGACCAGGCCAGTACGGTTCAATATCAACGCCTGCTGCTTTCAAGATAGTTTGAATCTTTTCGCCCTTTAAAGAAAAAAACCATGTATATTGAATTTTACTACGTATTGTAAAGCCACGAGGTTAGGCTAGATACTTACTGTGACGGCAACATCATCATCGGCGAGGATGAGTGCGGCGTACACGCAGGCCAATTCTGCTTTACTCGTCATTATTCTTGAAAATGCACAAATTAGTTAAAAAATGGTGCAAGTTGCCAAAATCTATTGGCCTTAGCTCACAAAATGAGAACAAGCACCGAAGCTATGATACCCAAGATGGATAAAACACCGGATGTTGTAGACCGGAAATACGTTCACTTTTAAGTTCAAGATGGCCGCGTTTTGCCGCATTCGCATTTTGTCGACATTAATGACACGTAAATTTTCTACCACTTCAATTTCTATTTATTTTTGTTGTTGCTGTTCTTTAATTTTTAAAAATGGGTAAATCGAAGAAAAAGAAAGTATCTCAGAAATTTAAGAGCGAAGCTCTTGCAGATCAGATTGAGAAGGAAAAAAGTGTGAAACCATCAAGTAGGGTTAAAACAAGGACGCGAAAAGATGAAGACGATACGGTTTGTATCAATTTTATACACGTGACAAGTCTGTCGGTTCTTAAAGATAAAGTTTTGTATTTACAGTTTATTGATTCACAACTATCTCAAAAAATCTTAAAACAAGCAAGGTTGCAGCAAAATGAATTGGAGGAAGAAAATGGGGTTTCACTTCCAGAAAAATCACAAACTGTTCAGTTGGGTAACGAATCTGATCAATCAGATGCAGAATCTGAATCTGAGGATAATTTTCAGGGAGATTACCTAGCAGACTTTGTAAGCTTTAATAATTCTATTTTTAAATTGTAGGAAATTTTTGCAATGAAATTCATTATTTTAGGAAGTAAATGAAGATGACGAACGAGCACTTCAAAGATTTATGACAATGGATCCACAACCAAGAAGAACATTAGCTGATATTATAATGGAGAAAATAACAGAAAAGCAAACAGAAATCAGGACTCAATTTTCAGATGAAGGTTCAGTGAAACAAATTGCAGATATTGATCCAAGAATTAAGGTATATCATAATCAATTTTTACAAAATGTTTAATATCATGATTTTTAAATTCAAAAATTTTTCAGGATATGTATAAAGGAGTGAGGGATGTTTTATCAAAATATAGAAGTGGAAAATTACCTAAAGCTTTTAAGATGATCCCACATTTAAGGCAATGGGAGGAAATTTTGTATATCACTGAACCAGACAAATGGTCAGCTGCTGCAATGTATCAAGCTACTAGAGTTTTTGCTAGTAATTTATCAGAAAAAATGGCTCAGAGGTTTTATAATTTAGTTTTATATCCTCGAATAAGAGATGACATAGCTGAATATAAAAGATTAAATTTTCATCTTTACCAGGCTTTAAGGAAAGCTTTGTTTAAGCCAGGAGCTTTCATGAAAGGGATATTGTTGCCATTATGCGAGGTATGACTAATTTTTTAATAACTGACCACAATTATTACAAAAATGATTGTGCTGATAATTTTTAAAAATGTTGATATTTGCAGAGTGGAACTTGCACATTAAGGGAAGCAATAATTGTAGGATCAGTAATTGCGAAAAATTCAATACCGATTTTGCATTCAGCTAGTGCAATTCTTTTAATAGCTGAAATGGATTATTCTGGGGCTAATAGTATTTTCCTTAGGATTTTTTTCGATAAAAAGTATGCATTGCCGTATCGAGTTATAGACGCTGTGGTTGCACATTTTGTAAGGTAAGAATTTTTGTAATGCTTGAATACAATCAAATTGTCAATTAATTATGTAGAAATTGTGCCTTATAGCCCAAAATAATTATGTTTAAGAACTTAATGGCTCTGACAACGTCAACTTGAGCCACTAGCTGGCCCACATAACTACAAAAAGAGTTTTGGCCAGGTTGCCTTATTTTTTTGTCAGTTGATGAAAGCTCTTAAAATGAAGTTTTAATTTTTAGATTTGAAAAAGATAAGCGGGAATTACCAACTTTATGGCATCAGAGTTTATTGACATTCGTGCAAAGATACAAAAGCGACATTAGTACAGAGCAGCGGGAAGCTTTATTAAATTTGCTTAGGCATCAATCGCATCACAGCATAACACCTGAAATTCGAAGAGAACTTCAACATGCCCAATGCAGAGATGTCGAAGATCAAACGCCAGATATGGATATGAATTAAAAATTTTTTTAAAAAATAAAATTAATTAAACTCTTAAATCTTTTATTTACAATTAAGACTCCTCTATTTATAACTTTTTTTAAAAGATGGCTCCCGTCGAGTTTTTGGCTTAAAATTAAAACCGGTCAAACTGGCAGTATTCACGCCGATATAACTACTAAAATAATTAATAAGAAAAAAATTCTACGAAAATTTGATAGAGCTACAATGTCTAATACACATCAAAATATTTAGATAGCAAGTGTAAAACTGAACTCATAAGGAAAAAAAATTAATTTACCCCTTTAAATTAAATTTTTTTACAAAAATTCTGGCAATAATCAGTGGACAATAACAATCAATAGAATAATTTTTTTAGAAAAAATAATTTTAGTTTTTTTAAATCTATTGACAACATGTCATGATTATTTTTTAAAATATTATATCAAATAATAATGAAAACAAATCCTCTTTGTCGATTTTAGTGCTTTGGCACTATTGACACATTGTCAAATGCAATAAATAAAAAAAAAAGACTAAAAATTACCTTATAATTAAATAGAATTGATCTATAAAGTTTGCTACCTTATAGCCAGCAATTACTTGTTTAGCCAAATGACAAATTTAACAAGAAAATATCCGAGTCCTAATGCTAGTAAATATTTTTCTCTTTGCTGCCTTTGATAATTATCCAGTTCAATTGCCATTAATCGCCTGTTTAATTTGGCCATTTGCCTACGTAAATGTGTAATTTCTTCTGCTGGTGCTAAACCTCTTTGCAATGATTCTCCAGAGCCATTCAACGCTGGAACAGGAGTCCTAGAAAATAAGAAGAAATTATTCCAGGTTCATTTTTAGCTGAGTTAGTACAAATTGAGAATTTATTAGATATTTTTGTAATTTTTTTCATGCTTGGGAATTTTTTTGAGATTTTTTTGTACCCAGAAATTTTATCAGTTTTTGTCCTAAAAATATATTTTCTGGATTATGATTCATGAATCTAAGTCTTAACAAATTCCCGAAAATGCAGATTTTGTCTGTGTATAGTCAAAATCTTGACAGATTTTTTTACAAAAATGACTTACCAATCATTTGAAGGAATAATAACTTTGTTCTTATTTAGCGGGGTTGTATTAAAGCTTTTCTCTGCACTCTGAGGTGTTACTGGCCTTTCAATTATCTCTTCTTCATCATCAACCGTCGGAAAATAATGTTCACTTAACGTGATCACTCTTGGTGGCGTTTGGACCCTGATCTTCAATGTTACACATAAATAAATCAATACAATATGTAAAAAACTTGAGAAGTATTAAGAAAATCCTTAAATGAGCCATGATAAACACTAACCATTCCTGGATCTGGTGGCATTACTGTATTTTCTAAAACAACTTCCCTAGGAGGTGCTGAAGTTCCATAATATTGATCCTGCCCTACGACCAATATCCTATCTGGAACTTTCATATCAAACTTCTCTTCATCCCATGGACTAGGTTTTGGTACACTTTCAATGTTATCATGATCCCCTGACACTTTGATTCGCTTTGGTACTCTCATCTTTTCGCTTATATCAATATGATCATAAAAGTGATCTTCTAATCCCGCAAATCGCGTCGGACTTGAAACGTTAGACATCTGCAAATATGTATTTATAAAAATAAAATAATAGAGTACATTAACAGTAATTTAGGGTCCGTTAGCCTTTGTTACGTGCAATGGATAACAAACATGTCTTCAAATAATTTGCAAACACATTTACAAAATAAAACGATTGCATTATGAGAATTGAATGATCATTCAAAATTTAATTAATTAATTACCTTAGTGTGTGCAGATTTTCTGGTATTTTCTTGTATTTTCACTGAAAAAACACCATTGCTCGGTAATGTATACGACCGGATTGGTTGAGGCTTTTTGTAAACAGTGAGGGCCCAAATAAAACGATCATCGCTCTGTAAATCCTGCAACTCTTCAGCATTTTTCAAAACATTCCTATCCTCGTTATTTTTTAAATGATTGTACGACCACATTTTTTATAAAAAAAACTAAAGATGTAGACTAAAAATTTTGGAAATTAATCACGGGTTGTAATCGCTGCAGAAGGATAAACATCTTCAAAAATTCGAAATATTTTCAAACGCTTTTTTTTCCTCCCGCCATTTTGGCCGCCATTATGAAACGTCACGTGACCTAAGATGGCGATTTTCCTTTTCTGCCAGGAGCAGAAGTAGATTATTTTATTTATAGGAAAATTAATCCAAATTTTGGTCCTCCAGGTTAGTCAAAGGTTAGTATGCTATGAAAACAACTTTAATTATTATTCTTTATAAGCTTTTAAAGAAATTCGGGAAGTTTTACGCGTTATTTCTCTTTAATTTGAAAGATTTTTATAAAACATCGTGACCGGACTTCGGCTCGGACTTTTTTTCAAGGGTATCTCAAGAATAATCGTCCAACGGATTATTAAACCTTATTATATTTCGTTCCTTGAATTTTGTTCCGTATTTCAGGCACGGCTATCAAGATGATGTCGCTTAAACCTATGTTTGGGCGAACCGGTGCCTTACTCGCCAGGACCGTACAATATGAGCAAAATGCGAGGGGTATGGCAACCCTAAAAGCTATCTCTATGCGATTAAAATCAGTTAAAAATATTCAAAAAATTACACAGTCAATGAAGATGGTTAGTAGTTCATGCAACATGTAATGTTTTCAATATTGGGACTATTATTGATTGAGTACACTTGCAGGTGTCAGCTGCTAAATATGCCAGAGCTGAACGGGAATTAAGAGCCACTAGACCACTGGGAGAAGGAACTAAAAAGTTTTATACTTCCATAGACCTTGCAGGTGAAGAAAAAGAAAAGGCTCCAGAAAAGCAAAAGTTGCTTGTTGCAATTACTTCTGATAGAGGTTAGTAAATCGTAAATTATTGATCTTATTGTAATTATTTAGGACAATAAAAGAAGCAGTTTGTTAATATTTACTTTCAGGTTTATGTGGAGCTGTTCATACAAATATTGCTCGAACTATTCGTACTGAATTACTAGAGCATGGCGATAAAATTAAAGTCATTTGTGTTGGTGACAAATCTCGTAATATACTTCAACGATTGTATGGAAAAAATATTTTATTTGTTGCTACTGAGGTAATTTCCCCACCTATCGAAAAAATTTTAAAAGTTCAAGTTTAAAAGGGAAAATGATCTATTAAATTTCTTTTTTAGGTTGGACGTCTGCCTCCTACTTTTCAAGATGCTGCCAAAATCGCAAATGAGATTTTGCAAAGTGATTATATATTTGAAGAAGGCAGAATTATTTACAATCGATTTAAAACAGTTGTTTCATACACTACAACAGACATGCCGCTATTTAAATTAAATTCAATCACTGTCGCTCCCAAAATTGCTCTATACGATTCTATCGATGACGATGTTTTGAAGAGCTACCTTGAGTTTTCAATTGCAACTTTAATTTTTTATGCAATGAAGGAAGGTGCTTGCAGGTTAGTGAAAATTTTGATTCAAGTGAAATTTTATTTCACAGACATCAAATTCTGTCAAATTTATTCCTCAATAGGTTGAACCCTGGCTGAAAAACATAACCTTATCCCAAATACCCAATTCCTGGAAATCCTTGGGTTGTAATTGTGGTATGTTTATGTAATACATTTTTATCTAAACCAAAATTGAAATCTCTAAACAATTTTTATTAATTTCAGCGAGCAATCGTCTAGGATGACTGCTATGGATGGCGCCAGCAAGAACGCCGGAGAAATGATTGACAAGCTCACATTGACGTTCAATAGAACTCGACAAGCTGTAATCACTAGGGAATTGATTGAAATTATATCTGGAGCTTCGGCTTTGTAAAACAATATTTGAAAATATGGCGAAAACTAAGAACGAAAGAAACATCGTGTCTAATTTTTTTTTAAAGGAATCCGCAATTTTATTATTTTTAAAAAAAAGATCTCATTATGAGATTGCAGAAATTTTTTGTTTCGTTATGCACAGTTAATATTAATAAATCTTGTGTATAAAAAAATCAAAACTAAAAATGATATGATTTTGCTTGAAGTTATTCAGATAGAATAAATTATTACTATTAAGCAGTTTGCAAGCGACTTTTTAAACGCCCCATAAAGTCATTTGCATTGCTGTTATTATTTCTTTTGAATCATGTATGTTGAAATAAAAAGATTTTGGTAGGGTAAAGGCTGATAGATTTTTTTTTGAATTTTGTTCCATAAATTCCTTTCTAACAAATCTTGAGAATTTAAAAATTGATTAATTTACATAAAACTCAAAAATATTATCTTAAGAGTGTTTTAAACAATAATATACCGATCTTGTGGTTTAAATTAAATATTATGGTGCTGCACTTACACTCAGTCATTATTAGACTTTGAACCATGCAAAGAATGGTTCTAGTTCATCATTTGCGGCAAGATATTGCCATACATAAAACGAAGATGTAAGGAGTCGCAAGAAGCTCGTTCTAACTTTAAAATAATAAGGGGCTCATTTTTACTTTACAAAGGGCTTTATTAATCTATTAACCAAACCGGTGCGGGTCAAAACAATTCATCGTTAAAGAAAAAAAAATAGGACTTACAGAATTGAAGCTCGAGGCGTACGGTTGATCAAGTGAGGTTATATTTATTCCGAAAAAACTGAGATTGTGTTATGAAGTCATTTCATGACGATTTTTTACATACACTTTTTAACATCTTCACTAACTTAAAGAATAACTGAAAAACCTTGTAATTATAGTTATATTACAACATGTTTCAACAATCAACTCACGAACTTACAAGCTAATAGAAATAGAAAATGCCGAGAATACGGCGGCGAGACTCATCTAGTGACACGACAAAATTTATTTCTGCTGTCGCCATTTTCTTCAATTTTTAGCTTTTTTCCCTTCAAATTATGATTACAATTTTGTATAGGCCTACAAATGACTTGCTTCATTTAAATAATAATTATAACTCTTGCACCGTTTTAATCAGCATGATGGTTATGGCCAATTTCTAGTCTATTTGGGCGTGGAATTTTTGAGAAAAGCGATATCCACGAGAAACACACTGAGGTTTTCTAATGACTGAGAATTTGCATAGTATATTAGGAATAATTTTATACAACGATTTGATGGAGATAACAAGAAAAAATAACTTTTTAATATCTATATTTGAAACTTTAATGGTTTCTGAAAAGGTCCATTTACGTAGTAAAATAAAATAATTAACTAAAAAAAATATTATCAAAATAAATAATACACTTAAAACAAAGGAAAAATAGGATCGGCTTCTACGTCCAAAATTTCAGGCGGTGGACAAATATACGGTTCTGGAGCACTAGCATAAGGAGCCGGGACTACAGTACTTTCAGCTGGAGTAGTACTAACAGGAGTAGGGGTAGGCGTGCGAGCCGGAGTTGGCGTAGGAGTAGGAGTCGATGGTGGCGAATCGCTGTCAAGAATGATCAAACTAGGACTATTACGTCCAGAGCTGGAATTCGGAGAAGCTCCGTTTTTATCTGAATACTTGAAATGATTTGTAATTGAACATTGTTTTTTCCTAGGAACTAAAGGCTCGTCGTCTGAATCTGAAAGCGTTAAGTCAACTTCTTCTACTTTCCTCTTAGCAGAGGAATCTTCCTTATTAGTAGAAGAAACAGTAGAAGTGGTACTCGTCGCCTTTAAGGGAAGGTCATCAGATTCATCGAGATCAAGCGTTTCAATTTTAGGTTCCTTTTTTAAAGACTGTAAAAAATATAATTATTTTAAAATAAAAATTAACATGGATTTTTTTTTGGAAATGTGTATAACACTTACTGATGTCTCATTTTGTTCGATTACATTTGATTTTTCTTTTTTAATAACCAACGACGACCAAGAGCCATCACTATGTAACTGAATCTCATTCCCATCGAGGGGTAATCTACTACTTGAGAGAACATCCTGGAAATACCTGTGAAATATTTAAAATTTTAAACAAAAATTTATTTATGTTTTTGAAATGATTGGAGATAGTTTTACCCGTCGATAACGAGTTTGTCATATACAGCTGGCTTATCACAGACAGGACACATCCAAGTGGGCTTTCTTTCATTCATTTGAAGATACAAAGAAGCATCAAAGCATTGTAAATGCTGGCAAGTCGATGCCCGGCAAGGAGTAACCATTCGCATTTTACCAAGCGGGCAGATTAGAGATACCCGAAGCGAAGTTGTGGCTATTTCACTATCAGCATCTTCGCTTAGCTTATCTTTAACTGAAAAAAAAACGGATGAAAATAAGAAAACAAAACATATTAGTCATAGTTTGCAACTGGAACACGTTAATTGTTTGTTTTCTGATATTTAAAATAACAAAAAATTTTAATTTTAATTATACTTACTCATTCCTCTTGTATAATCAGCACCCCTCACTCCTTTTGCTTTAAGCCTGTTCAGAAGATCCTCTGATGTTTTTTTATGAACTAAGTACACTGCCACCACATAACCTCTTGAATAGTCTGTGGACCATTGAACATGAATAGTATTTCCCACAGTCGGGCTAATTTTCATCAAAGAAGTAATATTCACAGGCCTTGGTGGCCTCTTTGGTTCAACCCCAGGTTTATTTGTAGGTATAGGATTCTGCAAAAAAAATTTGATTATAACACATTTCCCATTTCATCTTACAAAAATTGATTTTTAACATACAGGTAATTGACACAATTTCCCATTAACTTTAACAATCACTCCTGGAGGAAAACAATCTTCCTGCTCACTAGTCGTTTCCAGAAGACAGAATCTTAACTGACCCTGTACTGAATATTCAACTTTACTTCCAGGTCTCATATCCCTTGATAAGCCTATAGCATTTGCTTGTTGTGGAGTCAAATGAAATACAAACGAACTGTCTTGTTGTCTTTGATTTCCTTGAGGAACCAAACTTGATGGTTTGAGTAACTCGGCAGAAATTTCATAAAAAGGTAATTTTTTCAATTTAACATCTGGATGTATTGGATAATTTGAAAGTGGGATTTGTGACGACTGTTTTGGATTAGGTTGATATTGTGGGTAGCCACTCCCAGGGTACATATGAGCTGAACGCTGAAATGATATTAATGCATTAATAATTTTCAATTAAAAATTAATAAAAAGAGGCAATAAATAATTACAGTTGAAATTTGCTGTTGTTGCTGTGAATATGGTGTGTAATTGCTATTATAGCCTACAGGGTGCCTCATTATTGAAATGCTTGTTTTATCTCCTTCAATTTTTTCACTAGTATTATCAATGTGAGGTGATCCAGATCCACCTATTCCAGTTACTGTAATACTGTTGCTTTGCCCTTGTCTTTTGGGAAGAAAAAAAATAAATCAAAAACATAAAAATTAAATGATTTTTTCTATCATTTCTAATACTTACTGTATTGATTTATAAAGATTTTTTATTTTAAGTATGACAGGATAAGAATTTAACTGCAGAAGTTCAATAGCTCTTGCTTGCAACTCACATTTACGACCAGTCTTATTTCTTCCAGCAAAACCCAACAACATATGAAGTTCACTCACTCGAAAACCAAGGATCATGGACTGAAACAATAGATTTTTTGTTGTTGCAACTAATTTGTAAACATATCCAAAACAAAAGATCACTATTATTGTACCTTCAGTTCTTCCTCATCTGCCATCTTCCAAGGGAAGAAGGCTTAATACTGTGTACTGTAGCCGTTGTCTGAGGTGCCTTTTTCAGCCGTCAGAATAAATTACTTATTCCCTAACAGATCAGATAAAATGTTGCAATACATTAACGAGCCTGGCCCTTGACAGTTAGGTATGTTATTCGGTTAAACAAGCCAATTTAATAAAAGCATTGTACTTCTTTAGGTATCTCACTCATTCATTAACAAATTAGCTGGTAAACAACACTGAATAATACTACAAAACTCGTGAAATTGACAGGAATATTTTTCACATATTTTTTTCTGGTAACATCCGAGGCAACTCGGCAACAGCTGAGAGTCGGGTGATGTTCTGCTGCCACTGAAAGGCGGAATTTAGGCCGGGCAAACGATCACTTTATTTTAATGATTTTTTTGAAAATTAACCTGGTTCTATTGACAATCTGTCCCATTTTGATCTAAATCGGTCATTTAAAAAGCAAGAGCAATGATATATCATGCCATGCAATGGAGGAATCGTCCTAAAAATAATGTCAAAAACTGTGAAGCTGAGTTGATCGAATAATACGAGCTTAAAAGAAACATTGTGCCTAGTATTAGAAATGTCTGGCATATTATCCTTATCTCAGAACATAAGCTAAGCTTTTTTGATTATTTAATACCAGAATAATTCTGTCTGTTTTTCAATCTGACTGGCTTTTGTTTAACCGATAAAAATGTCGTGGCACTAGACATCAATATCAACATCTGTAAATATCTTTTTCTGAAAGAAAACACGTACGTATTTTAAGAAAATTGCATTATTTTCATCGAGCATACGATTTTAAGAAAATTGCATTATTTTAATCGAGCAATCGATTAATTTCTTCCTATTTTTAGAAATAATGCTGGCTCTTCCAGTGAAGTTTTTCAGTAATTTCCAACGAAGAAAACCAATTCAAAATGGCTGCTTTCGAAGTATGGCTACTTTGAAATCCATTTCAATCCGATTAAAATCAGTCAAAAACATACAAAAAATAACTCAGTCCATGAAAATGGTAAGTTTCCTCACTGTCATGATTATTTTTTATGAATTGCTACATAACATTGTTAGGTGTCAGCTGCAAAATTCGCAAGAGCAGAAAGGGATTTGAAAGCAGCTAGACCCATAGGGGAAGGCTCTAAAAAGTTTTATGAAACGGCTGAAGTTGGGAAACCCGCAGAAGGCAAAAAAGTTGAAGAGAAACCAAAATATTTATACATAGCAGTTTCTTCCGATAGAGGATTATGCGGAGCCATTCATTCTTCCGTGGCAAGGAAAATTCGTCATAGCTTCTTAGAATACGGCGATCATTTAAAAGTCGTTTGCATTGGAGATAAAAACCGCGCTATTATCGCAAGAACAAATCCGAAAAATATTCTCTTTGCTTGTAATGAGGTAATACATCTTTTTGTTAAATTTTGCAGCATTTTATAAAATAAAGGGTTTTTCTTTAGGTTGGACGTTTACCACCGACTTTCCTAGACGCTTCACGAATAATAAATGAATTACTCAGCACAGATCATGAATACGAAATAGGAAAGATTATTTACAACAAATTTAAATCGGTCGTATCTTACACAACGGATGAAATGCCATTGTTTAGATTAGAAAACATATTAGAAGCGCCAAAAATTGATATGTATGATGACGTAGAAGACGATGAGATGATGAAGTCTTTCGTTGAATTTTCAATGACCAGTATGCTATATTACGCCATGAAAGAAGCGGCCTGCAGGTTAGGGCTTAAATATTTCTTAAATCATCATTTTTAATTAAGATTACTATTAAATTTTTTTGATAGTGAACAATCAGCAAGAATGACAGCAATGGATAATGCAAGTAAAAACGCAGGCGAAATGATTGATAAACTGACGTTGACTTTTAACAGGACAAGGCAAGCGGTTATTACGAGAGAGCTGATTGAAATTATTTCAGGAGCGTCTGCTTTATAAATAATGCAATGTGGGATTAATATGTAATTGATAATGCATTCTACAGTGTTTACGAAGGCAATATAATATTCTGATAGTAAAAAGCTTTGAAATGAGCAACGCTATGAGGAAAGCAGATGTACAATTAATGGCTTGCTGTCGAAAACTGGTCGCAATATTGATGTTCAGTTAGAGTAGGCCTGCAACAATATGACATAAGCCTCAAACAAAATTTTCCTTCGGTATAAATTGACTAAGTTCAAACAGTTCAAATAACTTATTTTGAGCCTTAGAATTACATAAAAGCTTAATAATTCTTCAGCTTTCTGAATCTGAAAATGCCACAATTGATAGGACTTCAACATACAAAATCCTACTATAATTTATAATTTATTGAATTTTTTTTAATTTTTTTAAAAATAAAACAACCGCATTGATAAAAACTAACATTAAAGTCCTACAAAGTAACTCAGTTAGGTTAAGGTTGAGAGTGGCAAAAACATATATCTTTTTTTAAAAAAAATCGATGATCATAATAATAAGAATAAGAATAATAATAAAAAAAAGAAAAACCCCCGTGGCACACTAAAGTTATTAAAAAAAAAAGAACTGCGATTTTTTTAAAAATTCTTGATTCGACGGCAAAATTTTTTACATCCTTGATTTGTAACTTCCTTCAACCACGGATTTATAATTTTTTGTTTTAAATTAAGTTCACCTTTAATATTCAGTTCGCTTTAGACTGTTCATTCACTTAAAATTTTTTTTTTCTTTAAAAAAAAAGTTCGACTTTTAAAAATTCATATTTTTTTCTCAAAAATTTAAAAAAAGTTCATGATAACTGAAGTATTTTTTTGTTCCTTTTCTTTTTAAATTCGTTTATTTAATTATTTTTAAAAAGGAGAAAACTGAAATGTTCACTGATTTCCGTTAATGTTAGTTATTTTCACCACTAATTTTATTTTTTTAAATTTTTTATGATTTTAAAAAAAGCACTTTTTTAAAAAACGTTTACTTTTTTTTGTTAATTAATTTCCGGTTGAAAATGAACACGATGAAAAAGTTTATGTATTTTTTTTCTTTTCACATAAAGTTCACTTTTTTTTAATAAACTTAAGAAGAAATAAATCCCACTTACGTTTTAATATATTAAGGAAAAAAAAACCGCACCAATTTCAAAATATTAGTCCACTATGTATACATATATAATTTTTTTGTGGAAAAAAATATTTTTCCCGTTTTTCCTCATGTTATGAAAAAAAAATCCCAAGTTTCGCGCACTTACTTATATTTATACAACGGAACATTAAAATATACATCTGCCTACATAATATTAATAAAATATTGATGAGAAATAAAAAAAAGTACATATTTGCAGTTTGTAACTATAGCCGACAGAGTTAAAAAAGATATTATTTGAAGCGGGCTTCTAATAATTTGCTAAAAGAATATTAGCTTAAATGCAATAATTAGAATTATAGACGAGAAAAAAAAAATAATAAATATTAATAAATTTAGAGCAAATATTTCTTTTTATTAAAGCATATCGGATTTTAAATTTTCTTTTGTTTTTCATTAAAAACTATTTACAGTTTCAAAATTTGAAACGAATATTCACAGGTACTAGAAAAGAGATTTTAAGATTTTAAAAGCAGTGTTTTTGTTTTTGTCTCCCTTCCTACTCCCGCTTTGATTCGATTTTCAACTGAATCAATTTAATATAATTTTTAAATTATTTCTTTTACCTATTGTTAATAACTTAATTTATATTTAATAAGAAAACATTAATTATTATTTTAAACAATATATAATTAATGTCCCGTACGTTTACAAACGAAGCATGAACTGCATTTCTAAAAAAAATTAATTGTTTGCTACCAGGATTTGATTATACTGCATTCTCTTAGCAAGTATCGCCATTTTTAAAAATTTAAATCAATAGCAATGGTAATTTAATTATATTGCAACGCGTAAATAAAGTCAAGATATAATGCGCATGCTCAGTTATTCAGAGCGCTGATTTGTATTTGGAAATGTCAAGTCAAACGCAGCATTGTATGCAATTATAAGATCTCTGCGCATGCGCATTAAATTTTTCTTAACTGTTTAGCTTATGGAAATTTTATGAGAACATGCACCGCTCCAAGCGGATAAAGTTCATTTTATCTATTTCGACTGGAAGGTTAGAGCGAATAGAGGCCGCTGGAAAATTAAATACAGTAACTAAAGTTTAGGCGCCATTGTGCTGACTTAAAAATAAATTTAGGCGTTAACATCTTAATAATTTAAGATTGTTATACTCATAGTTAGTTACTTTCCATTTCTCGCAAGTAAAGAATCTAGTTTGAGATTGTTTGAATCAACCAGTTTAGATTATGTTGTTAACAATATCAAAATATTTCAATGTTAAAGCTTCGCCTCTCTTAAAATTGTTTCACTGGGAAATACATATGGAAAACTTCACCACATGGCGAGAATAACAATCGCAATGTTGCATAGAAATTTGATTGGACGTCAACACTGAGATTGTTATCTGACTGCAGAAAAACTAGTGCTAGAGTCTTGATCTTGAATCAATCTCCCTTCACCAAGAAAAGCTTAAATTGCTTTCTCCCACACTTTCCATCTTATGTCATTTTAACGTTAGCGTTAATCGCAGCCTTGCAACGAAAAAATCATCGCTTACAATCATTAGGCCATATGCTTATCTTTTACTTATTTGACTCATCCTACAGCTCACGACATAATCTCTTTACTTTATCTCATTACGCCTATCTTATCTCCTACCACGTTTTTCTTTTCCAATTCCCAAAAATCTACAAATCCTTTCATAAATTTTTCTTTTTTAAAAAAAATATTTATAGTTTAGTAGAATTAGGCCTAAATTTTCTTTATACCCCGTAAAATTTTTTATAATTTTTTTTACAAAACATTCTCAACATTTGATTTCTCTTAATAACTGGATAGATTTTTTTTTAAAAATTGTAGTTTAAACATTGCCTAAAAAATTCCAGATTCACGCGAACTCGCATTTCATCATGCTTCTCTTATAAATGTACAAAAAAATCCCTAAATAGAAAAACTACTAGCGAAGAATTTGTAAAAATTAGTTACAGTGGCATTTTTTAAAAATCTTCTTTTAAACAGGATAACTTTGATTAAAAATTAATTATTAATTACAAACTGCAATCTGTTACATGATTCTATGGTCGGTTTATTAAAAAACATTTTTGGGTATACCTTTTTTTTCTAACTTACCAAAAAAAAAACCGACCGGGATATCGATCTAAATAAATCTTTTTAATCAAAATTAAAAAATAAAAACGACAACAATGAGCGTTTAATTATTTTATTAAATCATCACGATTGCAATTAAAATTATCTTTCAAGACGCACGCTTGGGAAATTCAACTTGAAAATTTTCTTTTGATTATAAATTGTAAATATAGTCGATTTTAAAAAAATCCTTAAAAGCTAAAAAAAAAAAATAATCGGTTTTTCCCATGACTAGATTTAAACAAGCGAAAACTAGATTTTACAAGCTTTAATAAAGTCACGTGCAATATATAAAATTTTCTTTTTAGCGACCAAGTTTAATATTTTTAAATTTTTAATAATAAAAAATAAAAGAAAAAAAAAAGAAAGATAACAACTGCAATCTATTTTTTTTTTAATTGAATTAATTCTTTCGATTAAAAAGATTACTATTTTTTTCAAAAAACTGGCATTAACCACTGAACATTATTATAGTATTTTTTTTTTCTTATATAAAAACGATCTAATGCTCTATAATTAAATTGGATTCTTTCAATGATTCTGACGAATTCATACAGTAGGAAAAAAAAACCAATTAGCTAAATGTTAAATTAATTACGGCTGCCGCCTCCGCGTCCTCCACGGTTTGGGCGTCCATCACCTCTTTCCTGGAAAAAGAAGAAAGTAAATATTTTAAGAGTATGATCAGATAACAAAAAATGACGCATCTTTTTTTTTAGAGGATGAAAAGAAGACTAAAGTTCAGAAGAAAATACTTTGAACTTAGTCTGAGATTCAAGAATTATAAAAATTAAACTTAAATTTTTGAATATAAAAAGAAATGAGTAGCATAACAAGAATGTTTACCATTTCTGAAATTTACATTAACTGGCAAAATGATTAATTTTGTTTATAAATCGAATTTTATTACTTTTCCCCCCGATTTTTTCTACAAACACGTTCAATTGTAATATTAGGTTTAACTATTATTGGTGCTACTTGTCTCAAGTTACTTTGGTCCCACAATTTTTATCGATCACCAAAATATCTCTCCAGGTTGGCTTTCAAGCCCTTAAAATTGACTTCTGAATGGCTTTCATAGTTTTAAGTTTAACCTCCTGACCCTAAAAATCTATTTCTAAGTTTCTGCTTTGATCCCAATCCTCTCTGCCTAGCGTCTATGCCAATAAACACATTCTTCAGCTGTTATGCTTGTCTTTTTGACTAGTATCAAAATGAAAGAGCTTCTCTAGAGAAAGAAACCCTTCCCCCTCCCTTGGCTCCATTACAAATGATCTATTTTCCATAAGATTCTAATGGGCGACAGAAATCATCACTATGGTTTTCTATTCTCAGCTAGAAATTCTCATATTAAGAGTCATTAATTCAGCTTCATGTTTTAAATATTTTAAGATACATAGATTTGATTGCTTCCAAGTCAACGATCACGAGTGACGAAATAATAACCTCCGGAAAACCAAAAAATACATGTAGGAAAAAAAACACGATTACAAAATTATTGTGGCAGCAGAAACGATATCGCTTTCAATAATTAAATATCACTAACCAGTTGAGGTTAAGAAGAACGACGTTGAAGGTGAATTATTCAACTAGTCAAGATAATGTTGCATTAAAGTTCTGAATGGGTCTGAAACGGCTACAGATTTTAATTCGGACTAGATATTCATTTTCCCCCCATATAAAATATTCACACAAAATAAAATATCGCAGTGACAAGGTAAAAACATGCTTGTCAACAACAGCTGGAAATATTACACATCGGATATCAAAGCTAACGCATTGTTTTCTGTTTGCTTTTTCGTGCTTTTATAAACGAAATCAACTTTAAAATAAGCAAATCGTTGGTGTAAATATTTCGTTACTAGGATGTGAAAGTTGTAGGAATATACGACCTTGAAGATCGTTCGTTGGGTGTTTGTGCTTTTGAAAGCTGTCGTGGAATTTTCTTCCCTTCAAGGTTACGTAAACAAGTGGTCGACCTGACACTTTCAATTTATTAATTTATTGATCTTTACTTTAATTTCGAGTTGATGGTTTATTGGAAATGTTGTTGGCGATATTATATTATATCCAAGCAGGAAATTTGAGAGTATTAGTGCAGCAGGAAAAAAAACATTAATCCCAACTATAGAATTATCTCGATGCCACATTCTTGATCTAAAAAATAATTTTTTTTCTTCATAATATTGTCTCTAAAAATATTATCTGGCTCTATATGTAGAGCTCAGATAGTCACTCATCAGAGTAAACATTCTGAGCTGACGTTGATCTGTGAGTATAGCAAATTGGATAGTCGCCATCTACATTTCAGCCGTTCTGTCCTCATACTAATCAAGATTCGAATTCTAACCATTTGAGGTTAGGGTCGATTTTCATTGCTATGAAAAAAGCTACAGCTAAGCGGTAAAAAGCAAATGGAATGGGTCACTCTATCATAAACTTTCTAGAGCGGTAGCTCTGCCCCAAGAACTCCAAGAGCCTGTGCAGAAGCAGACAAACTGAGCATGCGCAGATTTTACTGTGGAAGCTCCTAGATGTTTCCACTTAAATCTGATTGAAGATTATAACAAAACCAGTTTTCAAGTCGCTTTAAGCCGTTTATTGATCCTGACTATAACACGAAGTCTTATTCTTATCTTTATTCTGGTATAAGCTAAATCAAAATTAAAGCCACGCCTACTACAATTGACTAAACTAATTCAGCGCCATATTGTTTTTTATCGATGCAATGTACCTTTTATTTAAGTGCCCATTTTTTAGTAAACTCTGCTTGCGTCACTTTGAACGACTTCGCGGATTTTGTCCGTTCGTACTCAGTCATGGTCAGTTTAAGAAGATTGTGGTAGTTGCCTTCTGTCATTAATGAACAAAATTTTCAACGCGACTATTTTAAAATTGTTAAATACCATATGTGCCTCGAACCAAAAAGGGAGTATGGTACGGGGAGAATATCAATAAGACGTAATATTCATGGCCTTGAGCGCTATGCACCTGTACAGTGATGCCAGAACCATTTAGATTTATTACTAGGCTGTCAATCTTAGCTTGTGGAGCCTAGTAATAAATTGTTTGAAATTATGGCATCACTGCACCTGTATGGTTTTAACTGCAGATGGATCAAATTGCAGAATATGAATTTGCTCTTTTTTTACATTAGCTACATTTTATGTGTGAGTAAACTTTGCTATTAAACTCATTCCTAAGCAAGTTTGATTTTACTTGCTAGTTTTTAATCGCATTGCCTTGTTTAATCGTAACTTTACCGCTTTATTCTGCTGAGTTCTGCAATAGTTTAAAGAGTATTGCTGCACTAATGAGAATGCAATGTAAAGACAATTAAATGCTACTAGTGAGAACAGTGATCACACTGTTGTTAGTGCAATAAATTTTAGATTGAAGATGCAAAATCCTGCCACTGGAGACGCTGCATGCCTGCATCATAAAGCCTACAAGGTGGCCCTTCATCTAATTTCTGCTACGGAGAACTTATAATGAGAAAGTCACCAACTGTATCTCAACCGTTCTGTGCTCTGATTGATCACAGTTCCAATTCTAACCATTTGAGGTTAGGATCGACTACTTCATTCTTATGGGCATAGCCGCAATCAATCAAAATACATAAATATTCACCTCTTATTTTCTACTAAGCAAGCAATTTGCCAGCAAGGCTGTTTATCCTGAAAAAAAAGCCTGTCTCAAAGGATAGTGGCCTACCTTGTGAGATGAGCCTTGATGGGGCCTTCCAGAATCTCGATCTTGAGGGCGATGATCCCTCTCTCTTCTATCCCCGCGATCCTGTCCCGATCCTCCTCTATCATCCCTATCATCCCCTCTCGATGTCTGTCCTCTTTCTCTATTATCCTCTGGCATTTTTCTGCTATCCTCTTCTTCCTGCCTCTTTTCATAATGGATAAAATCGTCGAATATACTCGTCGTATGACGGTACTGATGAATAATTCTCAACACTTGACGTCCTTTTTCAAACGGAACTTCCTGAGTGTCCCTCGAATTTGTAACCGGTTTATTTTCGTTATTTTCTAATCGAATGTGCCTTAGCTGTACGTTTGGGACGTCTTTAACATACAACCAACGAACCCGGAACTGTCCCTTCCATTTGTCCTGAGACCAAACGGAGCTAGACGCATGATAATCGACGGGCGTCACCATCTGTGCCATACCGCAAAAATGACCGGAACCGTTCACAGAAAAAAACAAATATATAGGACCACTACCGTTTTTTTCACTTTCCCGAAACGCTTGATCTAATCTTTTGTTACCGTGTTCAGTAGAGCACCAAATCTCGTATTTAATCGATCGGTGAATGTCATCTTCCGAATATGATTTAATAACAAAGAATCTAGCTCCTTTACAGTTCATATCAAAGTCCGTTGGGTTGTAGTTGTTCTTCACGCGGAGTTCATCAAGGACGGGGTGATTCATCGGCGTGATGTTTTGCGGGGGTGGGAGAGGAGCCGGCTGAGGGATAACCGTCGGATGCGGTATCATCGTCATGGCATGAGGAGGAGGTTGAGGATAAGGTCCTCCGGGTGCTCGAGGTCTTACATTGGGCCCTGTCCATGCGGGTCTTATAGCGGCTGGAGGAGGCCCAACTGGAGCTTTTGGTACACTGTTACCATTTTTACCCTCCCACGTTCCGATATCTAAATGTTTCCCGGGAATCATTGGTGGTGGAGGCATTCCCGGTCCTTTCTTTTTCATTCCCCCGCTGGGTATTGTCGGTTGAGGTTTAGCTGGTTGACTTGCCACGCTAGCCCACGTCATTTTTTTAGGAGCCGCCGGCATATCTTTTAAGTCTTTAGAGTCCTTAATATCAGATTTCTGAAGTTGCGATCCATCAAGATTAATATTTTGCATTCCTTGTTCAATGTTTTTAACACTGGTGTCTGCCGGGCCGGTTGAATAGACACCTTCTCTGTAGTAATCATCGTAGTGTGGCTTCCTGGACATGGCAGCTGGGCTGCTACCCCATGTTGAATAATCCCCGTTACCTAAAATATATGACAAATCTATTAAAAATAGAAATTTTAAATTTCAAATAAGCTACAATTCCACAGATAAATTCAAAGTTCTTTGGTAATGCCAGCAAAACACCTTAAAAAATTCATAATCAATCAAAAAGTGCTAAATCAAATGCTGAAATAAAATTCTGTTTCAGTTAAAATTTAAATTTAGCAAGTGCAAGAAATCAAGTCCCTATTAAGAATTGTAAAATAAAAAAATCTGATTTTGTTTAATTAAGATTCGATGGTTGAAAAAAATCAACTTTTGTTTAGCAGAGTCTGCACAAAAACCAAAAAACCTTCAGCCTGTGCAGACGTCTGAAGTGAAATGCCAACAAAAATTAAAAAATAGAAAAAGGTTATTTACCATGGAAGTAATTAAATCCGGCTGCTGCAGTCGGTCCTCCAAAAGTTCCAAATCCTCCTCCTGTGGCGGAAAATGTGCCACCTCCACCTCCGAACATACCGTCCATCCCATAACTTCCATGACCCATTTCACCTGTATATCCACTTAAAAATCCCATGGGATCACCACCATTAGACCAAGTTCCATCACCAACGCCGAATGTGGGATAGCCTAAAATAAAAAATCCCCAGATTCATCAATTCTTTACTGCTTGACTTCACCAATCTCCACTCATGAGAAGCGTTTAATCACCTGTGAATCCTGTGTTGTAATAGTTGGACATTGTATAAGGATCTGATGTTGTACTGATGGGAGTAGTATACCCCTGATGATGCTGCTGAGTGGACCTCCATGATTCAAAATCTTCTTGTTCAGCTATGTGATCTTTCGGTCCATTTGCAACTATATACATTTAAACCATTAATCACAAAAATCATTTTTTTAAAAAAAACTGGTTAGACAAACATTTAATCATGATTAAGAGGTAATTTTGACAATATCAACTTGGAGCCAAGTTTAATTGCTTTGCCATTCAACTATTTGAAGTGATAAATGTCTAAGATGACAGATGAATTTTAATTAAGTCAAATTAGTAACCTCATGAGAATTTGTAAGGTTCAAATTTTTTTTTGAGAAAAATATTAAAAATAATTAGCAATCATTACATATTTAAAGTTATTAAAAAAACAGGCAATTAGATGGGAAAAAAATGAGAAAGAGTAAAGCACATAGGCTCATTAAGAGCAATAAACTGATGACCTTGAAAATAAGATGTTTTTAATCCGGATCGATATAAATATTAATCGATTGAATTTTAAATCAATGTTAAATTCGATTATAAATAATTAAACAGTCGGGGAATAAAGAAAATCAACAAATTGTGAAATAATCGAATATTGACAGATCGAAAATTCTTCAAAAGATGGCGGCGACATCCACACAAAAAAGCATGTATATGGATTAATAAAATATTTACCTTGATTTCCTTGTCCTTTCATCCGCTGTTTTATCCCAGAAAACACATGAAAAAAAATGATAAAATTAATTATGGAAAAATGATTCTGCCAAGGCACAACAGCATCAGGATATGTGACCTAACAACGCCCTATGTAAAAAAAATTTGTGGCATATTTGTAGAGTTCTTTTACCTGATCTGAAACTCCTGTTGACATCACCTAACCACTTATTTACACTCTTAGAATAAAACGTCCAGATGCACTAATTATTTTCACTAAAAATCACTTATACCAGTCCTTCCTGTTCGGTACAACACAAAAATAGAACCGGTGTAACTGATTATTTTTCTACCAGTTTTCTACTTTTTGATTTCAATATGGCTGCTTTGAGCAATGGCGGATGTTTTTTACTATTTTCAACGCTAGAGAGCAGGTGTGTTTCTTCTCGTATATAAGCTAAACATAAGTTTAAAACGGCAAACCGGTTTTAGTTGTCGTGGTTTTTCGATTACATGCGGCAAATCTTCATTAGAACCACGTGGCGGTCCTAATCATTTCCGGTATATCCGGTTCTTATGTTCACATCGTCTTAATTTTTGTACGGCTTGAGGGTCGGGGATTTTTATCCTTTAAAATACTATTAAATAAGCAAAATGGTTGCACAAAAAAAGCAGGTAATTATTTCATACATTCGTAAAATTGAATTCATAAGATTTTTTTTTGGTATAAAGGTGGTAATGTGGATTGTTTTCTATCGCCTAAGTCGTGCACGAGAATATCATGGCATGGTCTTCATTAAATTACTGAGAAAATGAAATATTTTTAAGCTTGATGCTAAAAGCTTTGTTTTATGATTCATTGATTCGTATTCTTTTTACAGAAAAAAGCTTTGGAGAGTATCAACTCTAGGCTTGCTCTTGTTATGAAATCAGGGAAATACGTCTTAGGATATAAGCAGACGTTGAAGACATTGCGGCAAGGGAAGGCGAAGCTGGTCATCATAGCTAATAATACTCCTCCATTAAGGTGACTGAGAAGTAGTATTCCCTAAAGGATTTTTTTTTATGAATGAAGTTTTAAGATTTACTTCCAGCTTCATGTTTTAGAATTAAAGAAGTTGATGAATCGAGGCTTGGAAGTAGGTTTTACATTGGGGAATCTATGGAGTAGTCCCACTTTTATTTTAAATGAAAATTTGCCCTCAAATGGTCTTGCATAGGTAAAGCAAGTAAGTTTTCTTACTGACTGAAACTGCAACTGCTTATTTTAATATTGGAAAAAAAAGTGAAGTGATTTTATTTGGTTCTCTATCATTTGTATAAGGCTGGCAGTTTCAGTATACATAATGTAAACCCACTTAAAACTACTTGGCTTAATTAGCTCATTGAGATCATGATTTTAAGATTTTCCTTTTTTCTATTGCAGAAAGTCAGAAATAGAATATTATGCCATGTTGGCAAAAACTGGTGTTCATCATTATTCTGGCAACAATATTGAATTAGGAACTGCTTGTGGAAAATATTTCCGTGTATGCACATTATCCATTACAGATCCTGGTGATTCGGATATTATAAGGACAATGCCAACTGGTGATCAATAAACAAATAAATAAAAAAATTGTTTTATTTATACATAATCATTTAAATTGTTTTATTTTTTCAAGTTTTTCCTTTGCATTAGCCATGCATGAGCAAGAATTAATACTAAGTCGTATTAGCCTAAAAAGATTTTTTTATATGTATAGTAACATTAAGTTTTCAAAATTTGAAAGATTTTTCGTCAATAAACCCAGCTAACAGCATAGTGATAGAATACAAAGTGTGCTAACTTTGGAGTCACCTGGCTACAACTGAGCAGCTAAGATAATTAAAGCCATATTGATCATGTGACTAAAAATCAAAATGAGCACATTTTTTTCCACTATGGCTAATGGCTACTATTTTTTTTACATTCTACATGTAACAAGTAGAAATGATAGTCCATTAACTAATGTTATGTAAAAATCAATTTATGTGCAGGTCTGAAATTACGTATATCCTACCTCCAATAGCCTTTGGATTGCTGTTTCCTTAGGAACTGGGAAATAATTTTTGGGGAGTTTCTATAATATTTTACAATTAAATCAGCAATATAAAGGTTATTGAAAAACGTTGAAGTGAATTTTTTTAAACGCGACTGGCGATAAAAATTTTCAACTCACAAAAAAAATTCTATTTAGCTGGAAATTATTCTTGCAATTGAATCTATACACTGTTGAATTGTAAAAAACATCAATTTTTTGAATGATTAATTCCCTAGGTGCAAACATCATTTTAAAAAAAAAAAAATCCGAACGAACTAATAAATCTTTTATACATTTATTACAGCCAACAGAAAAAAAAACGTAAAAGAAAAATTCAGGATCTTCAGTACTCGTTATGGCATGTCGCAAAATTTTTTACTATAATTATTATTGCTTGCATTATTTTTTTTTGCGATTTTTAAATTTCCTACGAAAATGTGAAATTTTTAAAAATTCGTTAATTAGCCATGAAAGAATGAAAAACTAAAGAAGTGTTGCTCTATAAAGTTGGTGATATTAACGTTTCTTGCTTTAAAAAAAAAAATTCATTGAAATTACAACATTTACACCGGCGTGCTTGTAGGTCCCTGGGCTATGTAAGGTTGGGCCCATTCAACGAAATCGTCGATAAGAACCGGCCAAGCTCCTTCCTGATCATAATTCGACATATCGTCGTTAATCGTAAGAGCGAATTCTAAAAGTAGGTTCCATGTATCTTTAGGAATTGATCTTTTATGTCGATCCTGAAATAGAGAATATTTTTATAATTACTATTTTAAAACACCAAAAAATAAAAATAAATTCTAAATTATTTTTGAGCACAAAAATGATATTGAAAAATTTTTCTTCAGCGACACACTCTCTAAAGTAAGGAAAAAAAAACTTCAAGCTTGAACCTGGACTTTAGAAAAATTTATCAGATTAGTGAGTCAGACTAAGCTTGAATTGCATCTACCTGACCCAACTGACCTTGAACTTGACAACCTCTTATCAGTCAAAAAATTACTTTCTTCAATTATGCTCACCTGCAGAAACTGACACCACAAATGAAGAAATCTAAATCTCCCTTGCAGTATTATATTCCAGTAAGCAATTGCCATATCTAAATCTAAACCTTTCTGACCTTGGTTTTTAGCATAATTAAAAGTAAAATGATACAAATCTTTAAACCGAGGTTGATCTCGGATTTCTGTTTCTAACAAAGGTAATCTTGATTTTAATTTTTCTATTGAATCACATCTGAAAAGCAAAACAAAAAAAAATTAAAATTTTCACAGACAAAATCACAACTTAATTTTTAATTAAATTTTTACCCCAACTCAGTCATTCCCCCAATAAATTCATCTTTTGTAAATTCACACTGAGTAGCTGCTCTGAATTTCCAGGCAAGTATCAAAACTAACTTGGATTCAGGATTTAAACCAATATCATCTAAGAAACGAACTATACCATCTGCTGTCATCTTATCTGGTTCTGTCGGGTCTGAAATAAGTATCATTAAAATTTTAATGTTTTTAGCACTTCAATAAAAACATGAGCAGCTAACCTGAATATCATACCTTTATATTTATTGAATAATAAGTCCAATTTCTTTTTGTCAACAGAGACCTTTGGTTCTTTATAATATACATCCGGGTTTTGGAAATAGTTGTCTGAAGCAAGCTCCAATTTCCAATCATTTTGCGTCAAACAATAAATTGCGGTATTTTCACCAGTTTGTGTGAATGAAATAAATTTTTTTACTTTATCCCTTTGTGAAGATTTTAATTTATGCTGAAACAAAAACCATACTTTGAATAAATGATGCAAGATGAGTTATCCTTAATCAAAATATTGAATCATACAAGATAAGGATGAAAATTAATCACTATCGATTGCAAATTATCATCAATAACAACGTGCATTTGCAATTGATTTATTCATCAAAATGCAACGCTCTGAATTTATAAACCTTTTTGCACTTATATAGGAAAATAAAACACTAAATTACATTGGCACCTGTAAAAAGCTTATCAATAAAAAAATTGCATCAAGGAAGTTGACAAGAATTTGCATCAGAATGTATAAAAATAAAAAAAAATCATTGTGGTGAATGAGTGACAAGACGTTTAGTCTATTTAAACAGATGAGAACAAGTTCAGGAAATCACCAAGGGCCATTAAACTTAAATTTTGCACTTTTGGATAAGAGGTTACTAATACAATGTAGGTCGTTGGACTCAAGACGATGTCTCATCGAATGAAATCAAAATGACTTACCATTTTTTTACACGCCGAAGGTCTCCTCAGACCGCAACTTAACTGAAAATTTCCATATATTAGTTTTAAAATTTAAAGTTTTCTTTTACGACAAGTTTTCTTTCATAAAAATATTTGGTTTTTATTGACAGCTATGTTCTTCTCACCAGCATCAGGAGCGTTTTTTATTTATTAAGGTTCATAAGGTAAGCATGAGTGGAAAATTGTAAGAAGATCACAAATGAACAGAACTGATGTCGCGAAAATGAAGCTGTCTAATGACACGGCATTTAATTCCTTCTGCCGCGTTTTGGAATTATTTCGAATTTTATCGTACAGTACATTGTAAATAAATAAAAAGAGGGTTTTGTATGATTGCTGAAAGTTTTAGGACTAGGAAGTAGCTTATATTATTAATTAAAAAGCAATTTAAGATTGAAATCGTTGTATAAATGATCATAGAAAAGATTTTCAAGTTTTGAATTTTTTATGGCGCCGTTTCCGCCCAGGTATCGTAACTTCCGGTGGAGCCAAATATCCCCTCAGATGTCTCAGATTCAGCCATTTTATGGTAAAAATCAGTTTGTGGAGGTGAAAAATTATATTATTTTGTGGTTTTTACGTGTTTTCAATGGTTCAGTTTACATGTTTTCATTGTGTATGTGAGTGTATAAGTGATTGTAGTGTTAATGACGATTAGTGATGGCAAACGCCGAAGTGAATGGCCAGGCAAAAGATGATGAAATCCAGGTAATTTTTTTTCAAACATAGCCTCTATTCGATTTTGGTTTTTTATTGTTTCCCCCTTATGCAATTCTGTATTATATCAAAAATGTTATTGGCTATTATTAGAGGCTGTTGGTAAACTCAAAGGAATGTTTATTAGTATGGAGATTTTGAAATTATATTCATTTTGAATACAGCATAAAATAAGGGCCCTTCTTGGATAGGTTTATTAATCTTATTGAGGGGATTGCATTTGAAATGTTATTCAGGCAACTGAAATAGCTGGATAGTGACTATTGTTGGTTCAGCAATGAAATACTGGTGATAATTATTTATTTTGTGATATTATTACTGCAATAACATGTGCCACTTGAGATTGATTAGATGCAGTCGTACAAGATGGCTTGGGTAATTGTGTGATGTTGATCAATTATCAATGTAACTGATTTTTAATTGCTGTGGGAAGAATATGTGCTATGATTTTTAATTATCACATAGGCTCAGCTGCTTCTTATAGCTTTCATAAAGTGAATTGGTTTTTTGTAATCAATGTAAACTAATAGACGTTTAATTGTGAATTTCATCTGGAGGAAGGATCAAATGGCATTTGATAGGGATGATGGGGAGGTATGCAAATATTTCTGTCTATAATAATTGCAGAAATAACCAAACTTGGTAAACAAAAAATATTTTACATTTGGGGGACTTTAGATTTCCAGACTTCGTTAAAACTAGATTCATAAAAAAACTATTAACCCAATCCTTGTACAGGTTGCCCATGCACAGGTCTACCATTAAATGCCATTTGTTTACAGAGTTTAGTTATTTCTGCGATTATTATAGCCAGAAATATTTTTTTTTAGCCAGTCCTGATATTATTTTAAGAGCTAAATAAAAATGCCATCATAAAAAAATAAGACTTGAATTTAGCTTACAGTGAAGATTAATTAGAGAAAAAAAATGACTTTTTCTTTGATGAGCCCAATGAATTATAAAATAAAAAATTTTATAATCAATAATTAATGAAAACTGAGAAATTTGGTTTAGTAACGTAATGTTGCAATAAGTGATAGGTCTGTTCTGATCCTGGTCTTGATGGGAATAGTGGCTTTTTACTTGCACGAACCAATAAAACTTTTAGAACTGATGGCATTTTTGGCAGTAGGTCGGAGGTGGTTTCTTAGGTTTAACGGATGGAAGTGTTTTCTTTGATACAAGATCCTCCACTGGGATAGCAGTTTCCGTAGGTAGCAAAGCTCGAAGTTAATCACTGCTTCAAGTATTTTTCAGGCTTTGATGTTTTCAGTTGAATGTTTTGGGTAAATGTCAATTACTAATGACATGTGAGGGTGCATAATGGGAAGACGTTATCAGTGGCGTAGATTGTGCGAAGTCGAAGCTGTGGATTGACATTTTGACAACTACATTTTGAGAACCAGTTGCTGGAATATTCTTTTTTTTTGCCACCCGCCCTGGTCGGCAAAAATTATACGTAAGTAAATAAAATGAAGTAAGATGTTAATTGTACATTTTTATAAGCCGTCTTTATTGTAAACTATATAGAAGGAACTTGTACATTATTATTGGAACGGATTACTGAATTTACAAACCAATAAAAACTTTAAAATAACTTTTCACTTTAACCCCATGTCAGTTAGCTCGTTTTAACATTCAAAGTATCACTTGTAACAGCTGAACAGTTATCTCTGTATAATGTCGACACATATTGTCACTGTACCAAGCTCAAAACTTTCTCTCCACTTTTCACGCAATATGTTTTCGACAGAATAACGAATTTAAAAAAACACACGCAAAAAGCGCAAGAATTATTCAATAAGGTCGATGCATTTCCGATAGAATTAAATTTTCTAAAAATGACAGGCGAGGCTCGACCGGAATCGCCGTTTCAATTCCAAAACTACTCTATTGTCCTTATAAGCATAAGCTAAACCGAGGGATTTCATTCCTGATATCAGTTCGATTAGGGAAAACTAGACCAGAACCCGCAGTGCGACGATATTTTCAATGGAGTCGGCCATCCTTTTCAATTTCAGAAAAAAAAGATCCCTCCTTTTTTTTCGGAAAAAATCCTGGAGTTCGTCTTTGTAATTAAAATAAAATAACAATTAAAAAGAATCCAAATGTGGGTTTTTCAGTTTAAAATCCCCGGTGAAATGTCCTTTCCCTTGGAAAAAAAAAGATTTGCCGCCCGACGTCATTAAAACGTCTTAGCGACTCTGCTCTAACAGCATTTTTGACTTGGTTTATTTATGATTTTCTCTTGTTTGTTTCATTAATGCAGTCTTTCTTAGTTTACCCTTCCTCCAACCCTTTTGTTCTCTCCACCGCTAAACATAATTTTTCATTCCATCCTCTGCCGCCTTTTTTCTTTAATATTTCTTTTATATTTCCTTTTAATTTCTCTTTCTGTTGCATTTCCATTGCATTCTTGATTTTATTCGCTTATATTACGTTACATTCTTGTTTGAGATGGGAGTTTTCATGTGGAACGAATTTTAATTAATAAATTTTTTGTAGAAATTTGTAGATGAACTTTTTACCTTTTACAGAAGTGTTTTTAAAAATTTAAAGATAACAAAGGTTAAAAATTAAAGCGGAATGGCCATTTTCTTTTCTGTCCTTTGGGACAAAACCCTGGGATCGATGAAGGCAGTAGCCACCACTTTAAGTGCAGTTGATCTTTTTGGGCAGGAGTTCAAGTAGTAACGGGTTGTGACGATTTCTGTACGCGAGAATAAAGCTACGGCGAAGAGAATTGAGATGGAAACTTTCGCCTTGCAAGTGAGGAGGGACAGCAATGGTGGCCAACTTGGCAGAAAATCCGTGTCAATTGCTATTTTTGGCTATTAAATAGAATTTTTTTGAGTTCTGCAATTTAAACAAAATAGCAGATTTATTTGAACAATGTTGGCTGGCTCTGACAGAGTGTAGGTTGAGAATGTAATGGGTATCGACAACGTACGTGCGTTCTGCGAGTGAAAGGACCTGAAGAGTGTGGTGGTCCATGGATCCTGCAGTTTTTAAAGGAGTTAAAGAAAAAGGAAATAGAATTTTGGATCATGCAGAACCAATAATTTTTTTAAAGTAATGTAACGTAATGTAATGTAATGTTGACCCAAGCGAAAGTTTTTAAAGAAATCTTTCAATTTCGGCAGGAAGATTTCAATTCTTTTGGGAAGGTTGAAGGTTTTCAAATCCAATAATTGGAGTTAATATTTTAACAATTTAATTTTAGACTTGACAGTCTAATCTGCTTTTGGTCTAGTTTTAGGGTTTTCCTGTAAAGTAATCTTGAAGCTAGCCAGCGTTAAGCCTGAACACTAAACAAAGGAGCATTGGACCGCGGGGTCGGTTAATACCTGTTAAAGGAATTTGGTCTCAAAACAATTCAGGATGCTGTTTCTTCCTACATGAGGCGGATATCCCAATTGTTAATGTGAGGAGCTGTGAATAGTGTAACTGGCCATGGATGCTGACAGGAGTTTGCTTTTAATGCTGCTGGCAGTAAAGCTAATTTATAACTGGGTCCAGAACCTAGTGGATGAGGTGCCCGGTCTGCAGACATCGAATCCTGTTTTCTATTCTTTTTTGTAAGCATGAGATTTGGAAGCATGTTGCGGATTTGTGGGCCGACTGTGGTGGCAGTATTGAGGTTTTGAATTGAATGAAAAAGAGATTGAGATCTTTTGGAATTTCAAACATCAAAGTTTTGGTCATTTTCTCCGCAGTAAAAAATACTACCCCCTGCAAATAGTGATGGAAGGGGAAATTTAGGGTAGAATCAGGGCCAAATCGAAAAAAGACCTCATTGCTTAAGAACATGCGAAACTTTTGTTCGGCGACCTCTGAAGTGCCAATCTGCATTATGATCGATAATCTGGCATTTTAAAAAGAAGGAAATATCAACCGATATTATTACTTTTGGATTTGTTTCACAAAATTCAAACCAGAGATGCCAGATTTTCATAAAACTTGAACAATACATCAACGATGATAGTTTATAACAAGCGACATCTCTAAAATTTCATTTATTGAATTTTAAAGAACTTTAGCTTTGACGTCATTAACCTTACATAAGGCTTCCTAATAACCTTTGTGGTATAAGAAGCCAAAAATCATGTTTCAGCATGAACAAAGGCTCTTGACTCAAGAAGATTAGATGAAAAATTGGAACGCCCGTGTGAAAATTCAGACAGGAATCAAAGGAGTCAATTTTCTTAATGTCGCAATGCCATGGGGAAAAAAGAGAAGAGGAGAAAAAATAAATATACTCCACAGAAACGTCTCGAAGAAAAAAATTCAATGATTTCCGCGGTAGAATTTCCACAACTTTTACGACACCAATAACGTTTTTGTATTCCTTCCAACCGCGAAGTGTGGATAGCATATCAATATATAAGAATAAATCAATTTCAATTCTGCAACGAGATTTCCTTATTGTGATGCAAGTTGTATAGACTGTAATTCACTCAGGAATTTTACCTTAAGATGTGTAGATTTCCTGGCTTCAGTTTCACGGTAGAAAGATTTCCTTTTCCTTCCTTTTTTTTCTTCTTCTTCATTCGGATTGCGGTTATAAGAAATAAAACCCGACACAGTTTTCTTCCTCAGCGCCTTATTCAGCATTCATCGAATGTAATTCAAGTAATCCGTCACTGACATGTTGAATTTCATTATCCTGGCCGGCCCGCAAGGGGAACAATGAAAACCCACCGACAACTAAGTGGTAATTTAGCGAGCCGTAAGCCGAAGGTTGTGCCGTTTTATCTCTCATACGCGGGGTGAAATATCATTCAGACATATTGAAGCGACATGTGGGCTGCTCGGGTTGTCTAGAATAATTTCGATAGGAATTCATCACATTTGACTGCGGGGGTTTTTGTCCCGCGCTGAAAAGGATCGAGAAGCTGAAAGGATCAAAAATCGTGAAATGATTTTTTTTATCCCAGCAGCGTATGATAATGATTCTATATATATAAAGTTAATTTTAAAAGTTGAATAATTGGGGAAGAGAAATTTATATGCATGTACAAAGTTGAGCCGTGTAGCTTCATTTTAAGTTTTCAAACATGTTTGCATGTTAAGTTAAATTTAAGTTTGAGACTTAGTTTTACTTTATTTAAATATTCAAGTAATCCAACTTCACTTCTCGCCTTGGATGTCTTCTTCCTTAGGCTTCCGAGAATATTTATAAAACTCCCCAACTTCTTTTTTTTTTAAGTCCGAAAAGGGTTTTTAATCAAGTCGAATGTTACACTCAGCAATGCACGCAACCTTAGGGAATATTTCTTACTTTGGAATTAGTATTCAGCAAAGATGATAGCAATTGATCGTCAGTTGTTAGTATTAGGATAAGCCCACGTGACTGGAATGAAGGATCCTTAAAACCGAAAGTTAAGTTTAACCCTAACCCCTTTCCCGGACGGGGGTTAGGTTAAATTTCTAACTCACATGCTGACCCCTTCAAGATGGGTTAATTATAATGATACGTTCTGGTCGTGTCATCCCTCTTGGGGCTTATCTTTAAAGTAGAATTTTTTTAAGGGTGATACTCCCTCTGTTTTAATTTTTCTTAGCAATCGAATGATCCTTTTTTTTCCTCTCAAGAAGGTTGATTGTAGATCTCTGTCGGTATTAGAAATTGAAATGCACGTCACGTTTTCGATAGAAACTGATTCTCAAAGAGTTAAGTTCATCTCCATTTCGGTCGCCCTGATCCTTTTTTGAAGCTCTTTGGTTTCTTCTTTTCTTTAAAAAAAAAAAAAAAAAATAAACGGATTTTTTTTCAGAAATAATTAATGGAGGAACATATCGTTGTTTAAAGGTGAAATCGAGTTTGGCTGCTGTGCTACAAGGGAAAATGATTTAGATTTATCGATTGGAATTTAAAGGAGACGGGGAACAGGTGAAAGAGATTATTTGAGTTTCGGGAAATCTAGTTGTATACAAGATACAGAATTTTATCTCGAGTTCGAGGAATTCCCATTTTAAATTTTATTCGGTTGAATTTAAGGGATCTCCTAATCATTTTATTGAAAAACTGTGTAATCTACCTTTACTTTTACCCTTTAGGCGTAAGACCTTTAAATACCGCAGATTTTATGTGGGTGAGTAATAAAATTTTCAAGGGGATTTTGATTATTTTTTCAGCAGTTTATAAGTGAAAGTTTGGGTTAGCGAAAAAGGATTCAGTGTAAATACTAGTTCGGTGGCTCAGTGGCTATAGTCAATATGTGCTAGGGAATTGAATTACTACGTTAATTTTACCGCATTTACATGAATCTTAATTGATGAGGGCGAGAAAATGGCCGCAATCATAGATCAGTCGACAGTAATAAAATAAATTTTCTCTACGAGTTATTTTTTAATATATCTGGCGAGTCATTTCTCGGTAGGTTAAAATATGAATTTAAATTTACTTATTGGAAAGTAATGCGTTTATCTTCCATTGGACACCCAGGAGGTGCAAACGCTGTCCATCACTAGGGCTTTTTATTTAAATGGGAGCCCTTCCCCCTTCAAGAATAATATTAGAAGAGGTATATGCATACCCACTATTAAAAATTGTACAAGGTCCATGGAGTCTCTCTTGTAAATCGGCATTGTGCCCTTCAAAAGTTAGCTATTTTAATTTTCTCTGGTTGAAGCTTTCTCCCTGATCAAGTCTCTTCTGCGGGTGTATTTTTTGTGCAATTTTTTTTAATTACGTTTTAGCGAAAGAAATTATTTTTTGAGTCTTGGAGTCTCCCCGACGGGCGATGATTTCGAAAAAATATTTCTAAAGTTGTGAGAAATTTCGAGAAGCAAGACTTCCACACATCCCAGATCCCCATCTTTTGCGGCGTCATTTCGAGACACGCCTAAGGACGGTCCCCCCGGTTAGGGAGGTGCTGAGGAACTATGCCATTAAGCACCCGTGACATGCAAATCAGGTTCACTGTGGAATAGTCTCCATCTTGCTCAACGAAACTACTCACAACAATAAAAAAATTACTACTCCTCGCGAAAAAAAATATTTTGCAAACCCGGCTCTAGCTTACTCCTCTCGAAGTAATTTTTCTCGATAAAATTTTTTGAGTTGAAATTGCTCTGGTGCTTAGTCGAACCCTGGAGTCTCCCCAACGGGCTTACTCCTTTGCAGATATTAAATCTTAGCGTATACTCGATATATTCACGATAAATTGAAAAAATATTACAAAGTTGTGTGAAATTTTGAAAAGCAATACTTCCACCTATCCGAGATCCCCGTCTTTTGCGGCGTCATTTCGAGACACGCCTAAGGACGGTCCCCCCGGTTAGGGAGGTGCTGAGGAACTATGCCATTAAGCACCCGTGACATGCAAATCAGGTTCACTGCGGAAAAGGTCTCCATTTTGCTCAAAAAAATTTCACACAACAATCAAAAAAATCATTACTTCTCCCGCAAAAATCGTTTGATAAGATTCTCGTGAAACAAAATTTTTTTCGAGCCCTGGAGTCTCCCCAGAGGGGCTTACTCCTCGCGAAATAATTTTCTCGATAAAATGCACGGAAAATAATTGTTTTCCTAGACTCGAAGTCTCGTTTATCTGTCTTTAAAGTCGCGCAATCATTACTTCCGCGTTGGATTTCCGGGTACCTGTCTATTAACCATGATTATAAGATCCATAGGCCTTGTTTACCAATCTTACCTGGCTTAGAGGCTTTGTAATCTTAAAGGAATGTCCCCTGAAACGAAGTCCCACCATCCTATCATAAAAAAATCAAATGGGAATATCTTAAGGATATTTTCAGTGCGCGATTCGCGATACGGAAAAGAGTCCTAAAGGAAAGACCGAACCGTAGATCTAGGGAAATAAAAAAAGAGATACTTTTGCTGCATCACCCGCACTGCAGCTACTAGCACCTTTCTTACTTACTGCGTGGCAAGCCAGCTGGTGCTCTTCCCTCCTTTTGAACCTTATGTAATCCAAGAGGTATCCAATATGTGTATCCAAATTATGATGATTCTCACTTCACTCCCAAACATTTCCCGAAAATCTGAAAGCAATTAATTTTCGCACTAATATTATTTCACAATGTTTCTTTCTATCGCTTTACTATGTTTTTTACACCCAGATTCACTGCGCGCGAACGCGAACGCGAAACCGGGACAAAATTTATCCGAATAACCTGCAGTAACTGAAATATCCTTTTTAAAATTATAAAAGGAATTGGGAAAAAGAAATAGAAGTTGTAAGGAGATGACTGGTTGTTAGTATAAATGGTAATGATTGATGATGGGGGTGATGATAATGATAATGATAATGATAATGATTGTTAGTATTGTGAATGATGAATAACTAATAGCTAACCTCACTTAAAACTAACTTAAAACTAGCCTACCTTAAAGCTAACCTGAATTAAAGCTAACCTACCTTAAAACTAACCTGAATTAAAACTAACCTTAAAATTAAAAGAAGAAATAGCAGAAGAAGTATAAGATTTAAACTAACATTATTAATAATGACATTAATTTAAAATGTGAGAAAGATTATTTTAAAAATTTTATTTAGTTACTGCAAATTATTTATTTTATATTGCACTCCGCGCTTTTTTTAATTTTACGATGCGTAAGAATTTTTCAGTTTAGTTTTAAAAAATTAAAAAAAAAAAAAAAATAATTGACGATACAAAAAATATTTTCGATGTTAACGCTACGGAGTCTAACTTGCAAATGGCGGTGGGGGGGAAGAGTCGTTCCTTATACTGTATAGGGGGCGATGGTGGCGCTCTATGTTGGTACTAGCGATGACGTCAGTGATAAAACGGAGGGGAATGAGTAACTTGCTGCAAAAAGGGAATAAGCGAATAGGAAACGATTTGTACATGTTCTCCTTTTGTCCGTTATTATTTTTTACATTTAGAATTACGATAAATAATTATTTTAGATAAAATTAGTGAATATTTATTAAAAAAAAATTTTTTTGATATCCAACCAAACAAACAATTTTTTGAATATTTCATCTTCTCCAGCATTCCGATATTTCTCATTTTGCTTTCACGAAAATCAATTCAAACCGAACGTAAAAATCAGATAAGCCTACAAAACCCCCCCTCTTAAAAGTTTCATAAAAAAAATGGAACATGTGCGCCAGATTCAAATAAGACAATTTATTTTCCAATAAAATGGGGAGTTTCGTCCATACGAGCAGTTACTTTTTATCCGTAAAAGAAAGTGATTCTCCCACATATTGAAGCTCTTCCCCACATTTGCGGTCTTTATTGAAAGGTTTCGTGTGTTATAATTTCTTTACTACTGCTAAAAGCTACATTAACAACTTTTGTCGTTGCCCGCTCTGGGTATTCCATTATAAACTGTTCCTACCGTCAGTCGAGATAAACAATTTAGATGACCCCCGCCACCTGATGTGTCTCATTTCCGATTCTCTCTTCTCTGCGCCAAACCCGGTTGATTTATTTATTTCAAAAACGATCGTTTAAGAGAAAATGGAAATAATTCATCTTTCTCCGAAACCGCGTTGTAAATAGAAAATGATGGATTTTCGAATGAAACAACAAATAAAAGAGAGGCGATTTAAAAACAAAGTTGTCGCATATATCCAAACAAAACTGACCAGGGTGTAATTTGAAATGATGTTTCATTTTCATTAATTTATTCGAAATGAGTGAGGTCCGATGTTAGACACACTTGTTTAATTTAATTATCTCAACGACGGAGCTCACGAGGTCCATTAACATCGGTTTTTTTTCGTCTCTTTCTCTCCTCATTAAACTCTTTTTTGACATTCCGTTTCAACAAATCCGAAGAGCTGTAACTAATTTTGCTTTTAGAATTTTATTCCACCGGGATAAATAAAAAGTAAAATCATAGTAGCATTCTCTTTTTTCATCCTTCGACGCCCTCTCATCTTTTTTTTTCATCTCCCTCTACGACCTAATATTATCGTCGTCGTCGTTCCAGTGTTTGAAGAGGGAGGGAGAGGAGAGAAAAAAAAAGATCAAGCTTTGAATCTCCGGATCCATTTAATTCGAAACTTTTCCCATTAACTTCAATTATGTAGGATATAATAAAACTAAAAACAAGTTAGGAAATGATTTGTGAATGTTTTTCCTTAAGGGAATGGTTGAACTAGTAAAATTGGCGACATCTTTGATTAGGTCATTAGTTACATTTATTTGAGTCTTTGCTTTAGGAATAATTTGAAATTTGATTCTGACGCTTAAAGTGGAAAGATGTGTGGAATTCTGAGATTTGGTCAGTAAAAATCATTGCCTTTTTTTGTGCTTTCGAATTTTACGGGTTTTTTTGATTGAACATTAATTTTCTTTGTTAGGAATCAGGTAGTAATAGACTAGAAGATTAAAAAACTCAGTGGCGCCACCCACTAACACCTCAAACAGAATTACAATGTTCACCAAGCTTTTGCTTAGTTTTCTATAGCCATTAAGCGACGCCACTGAGTTTTATTCGCATTAAGGCATATTGTATTTATTTGAACTCGAGGACTATCCGATAATAATCTCATTCCCTTTTTATTAACGGATCTAATGTGACAATGACGATTAAACGGATTGTGTAGCCCCATCACGGTACTTTTCGTTGTTTCTTTTACCGCAAATGTAAATTGATTTTATTTTGTTTCGCGGTTTGGGTCCTCCCTAATCCACTTCCAATTATCTCGCTTTTACAGTTTTCCAGTTAAGCAGTTGAAAAAAAAAATTAAAGCAGAAAGGGCGATTAGTCCTACGTATGCGTGTGTATTAAAAAAACAATCGGATGATTTCCGAAATTTAATTGTTTTGCGTTGAGCCTTTTCCCCGAAAATATCCTTGAAATTAATGCGAAAGAGGATGTAAACATGTGTATGATAACAGTTACGCAGACATCCTGTTAAGCATTGTTTCTGATTAATTGTGAAAGGCTATGCCTGTCATAGTGACTTATGTAATTGTGACCTGATTAGACCTTTTGAAACGTTAGCTTAAGCTGATTTTACTCCAGTTTTCTCTGTTATAATCGCTGCTTTCTCAGGTATTGTTTCTTGGTATAATTTGTGTTTGGCAACATTTTGATTCCGTATTAGGGCCAAATAATTTCGAAAAACAGCTGGTGCTCTTGGGCCAGTACAGGTTAGACAAAGCTGTGCAGAGCAGGACGGTAGCTCCCTAAAATCTCTTTTAACAGACATGTAGACTTCCACTTCTCCCTGTCTTCTAAAGGGAACGGTTGAGAAATATCTAAATCAGCTCAGCTAACGATGTATGAAATCAAATATCGAATTTAACGATACATCGTTAAAAACGCGCAAGCAAAACTCAGCCTGTTGATAAATTTAACGCGTACAGGAATTTCCCTCTTTGGAGTGTCGCATTTTGCAAAACAGCATGAAAAGTTTTTGAACTTAATTGCAGTCGAGTTTTAAATGAATTGCGACAAATTTTTTTTGTAGTTGTGGGATGTTTTTTCAACACGTGAGAATTAGCTTTGCACCGCGTAGTTTTTCACCTTTACAAAAGCATTTGTTTACCACCTAACTACGATTATTGTACCATTTAATGAAAACTTTCTACTGGGAATACTCCCCATTATTATATTCTAAACCTACGGTATACGCCGCGGTTACATCCTTGTTAGTGGCTGTTTATTATGCTCCTTGCTAAAGGCACTCTTGCACATTGTCGACTCGCTGGTTAATTGCTATACATGAAAATAAACAACCTAAGGTTATTCTGAATCAACTAACATATTCTCCCTCCTTCTCCCTCACTCTGATTATCAATTTAGTTAAAGAAATGAAAAATTAATCAGTAACGTATGAAGTTTAAAAAACTATAAATTTGGAAAATCGCCCCGGATCGTGTTGCTGAGATGCAAAGGAAATTATGGTTGAGATATGCACGTTACTTTAAAAGTCTTCTTCGCCGTAAGGTTTTTAATTAATATTCAAATGGGCTTTTGAGAAACCCTTGTCAAGTTTATTCGAGTTCCCTTTGCTATAGTGACCCAAATGACTTAAGGAAACATGTTGGCCAAATAATGAAACTTGATTCCTCAAGATTCAGAGGCGGAACGTTGGAAGAGTGCTAAGGGTGTTAGCAACCCGGAAATGAAGCTAAATAAGGAGATAAAGTGGCTTTGGTGCTGTATTCTTCGCTGCGATTGATGAATCTCACATGGTTATATCGAAAGATCGAGTGCTGCAAACCTTGGTGTATCGGTTGTTGGCAGCTAAAGCAGTTATAAGTCTCTAATCTAGTCCTGGAGAAAGTCCCTGGAGGCGAGAATCTGGGTGGACATGTCAAGGGCTTGGGCTATGCCAACGATCTTGATTTGTTTGGGAAACCAGCGAGGATGTGGAGAGTTACTGGCTGAGGCTCGCCGGGTTGAGCTCGAAGTCAATGAGGGGGAAAATCAAATATTTGGAAACAGCAAGGGATGGACAGGATGAGGACCCTTTGGAAGTGGCCGGACTGAGTTTTAAAAATGCCACCGAGTTTCGGTATCTCGGTTCCTTTGTACTGAGCGACAATGATATAGAGTATGAAGTCGCGTCGAGGATCCAAAGTGGTAGCTGCATGTTTTCCGTATCCAGGCAGGCTAAGCTCCGCATCGATAACACCGTTCTTCGCCCTACTGTCACTTACAGCTGCAAAACCGGGAACCTTACCGTTCGTGCGCAAAGGAGGCTGCTGATTTTTGAGAACAAGGACTTACGTCGGATGCTCGTACTGCTTACTGGGCACTTGCGAATGCGATCGAATGAGGAAGTTTGAAGGCTCACTGGCCAACCGCTGATCACAGGAGTGATCAAATCGTCTTGGCTCAAATGGGCGGGACATGTCGCTCGGGCGCCACCGACGCGGTATATTTGTCAAATCTTTGATGGAAGACCTACAAGTCCGAGACTCAAGCCAGGCCAGGGAGGATAACATGTCCAAGGATGGCTGGCCAGCTGGGGAGTTCCTGACTGGAGAGAGTCACACGAGGACTGGATAGCCAGGCGTACTACATGTGATGCGGCAGCAGGGCTTCAAGCTCTGTAAAGACCAAAGTTAGTTAAAGCAGTTATACGTCTGAGTGAGTGCCTCAAAATTTTAAAAGACTACTCCAAGTATAAGAGGCTTCTGTTAGGAGGAATTGGTATATGTACATAAACCAAAAGTCGACCCGGCGCGACCAGGCTTTGCTTTACTCACTCATCTGCCCAGTCGTTCTGACCCATTCGCTCTACTCACCCATCAAGCCTGAGCCCATTCGTTGTATTTCTCGATCCATTCAATATAGTGAAGCTAGAACTAAGCTCGCTAGAGGTCAGAAAAGAGACTCCTGAGCTTACTAGAAGTCAAGGCAGGGACCCCTCAGCTGACTAGGAGTCAAAAGAGAGGCTTCTGAGCTCACTATTGTTCAAATTAGAGTCTCCTGAGCGAATTATGTCAAGGTAGAGACTCCGGAGCTCATTAAGTGTCTTAGGTGTCTGAGTTTCTGTTGTCAAGACGTGTCTTTTAGCTTACCTCCAACTTGAGTTCTCATTACGCCCCTGATTGCACTTTTCCGAGCCAACAGAATATCACATAATTATGCCAAACTTAAAAAATAATAGATTTGCAATATTTATCGTTTTATTGCTGCAGCTAATTCCTGTAGCCTCTAAAAATTTCATCAATTTTTTCCTATCCTCGTGAATATCGGATTTATAATCCGTGACCCAATTTCTAAAATGTATTGTTTTGAATTTTGGGGTAATAATATAATAATTTAGCTAAAGGTTTTCCTGTTCTTTGATACTTGATTTATTATGCAAGATATTATAATTAAAAGCAGGTGCTTAGAGATAAGTTTCCTTATATTTAGTAACAACCTTTTTGGGGGTTGTTTATAGGGAAAGTTATATATTTAAGATCGTTTGAGAAAAGATGGATTTCTTTGGTGGATTCTGAGAAAACGTATACTGTATATTCATTTATGCTTGTTTAAACTTCGCGGTTTTTGAATCTTGTGAAATGAGGAAACGTTGTGAAAATTTTAAAGAAAAGGTTTTCCGCGCCGGTTTTCTGGATTGAACGAGCGTACGCCGAAACGAAGTGAATTTAGTGAGTAAATATTTATAAAATCAATAGGGTAGCAGAAAATATATTAATTTTTTTAGTAGTGGAAAGTAAGAAAACTGAATTTGGTATGGAAATGTTAAAGGGAGAGGATTTTTTTAAAAGGGTCGTGTTTGAAAGAGGAAAATTGGAGTATACGTTAAGGTAAATATAAGGGGGAAGGGGTTATGTTTTGTTCAAAGGAAAATATAGCAGAATACGTAGCTTTGGTTACACTAGGGTTAAGCTGGATTGAGATTCAGGGATGTTGAGATTTGATGATGCGGTTTCAAATTTCAAAAGAGGATTCTTTTTTATTTTATAATGGGATTTTTTTTTAGAAATCTTGGAAGTAATAAAAGGATTATTTTTGTCGTATACAATATTAGATTACTTTTCTTTGTCGCTGGTGTTTTTACTGGAAGTCCAATAGCCAATTCTATGAAGGGCCTCGTTCGTAGTTAAGCTACTATTTAAGGATTAAAACATCTTACGGGATGTTGACAGGTATTTAGACCTGTGGATGCAGTAATGCAAGCTGTGTAGGAATTACCTTTTCCATAGTGACCTGAAATGTTTTACTTGTTGGTGTCATCTTTTACCAAGGTTTTGAAACTATTCATTAAAGTTTGAATGTCAATCAGAAGAATCTACGTGGTCGAATAATTTCAAATGGGCTCTTGAACATGATTCAAATGATATAAGAGAAGCATATTGAGGTTGAGTGCCGTTTGAAATCAACAACATGATGTCGTAGGTGTGGAGAACCATATCGGTAATTGGATTCTACTTAGACGTAATCCTGTAATTCGAATCTGAGGATTTTCTCAGCCTGATTCATTGAATATGAAGATTGAAGAACCGTTTTCTCTTTCTCTACTTTCACTAGCTAGAGTTCATATTTTACAGAATTTCGTTTTGATTTTATGATTAAGTGCGGAGGAGGAGCTGAGGACATTTTTACGTCATACTAAGTTATGCTAATTAGGCTTGAGGATGCTCCAAATTAAGGTCGTATGATGTCGGACACTTTCACTCAGAAAAATAATACAGTAAAATTTACGATAATATGGTGAACTATACCTATAATACAGTTAAAAAATGAGCGTCCGTAAGGTATTGGAAAGCTTACCATATATTATTGTTACTCACAACCGTAATTATAGTTAAGTTTACCGTAATACGGTTATTGTTACTTTTGTATACGGTCGCTCATTTGTTTTTTCTCAGTGTTCGGGGACAAAGTGTCAGGGTACAAAGTGGTGTTTTTCCAGTGGCGTAACAATATTTTCGCCCCCCCCCCCCCCCCGCAGATTCAATAAGTGGGGCCCCCGTTAAAGATTTAGAAAATTTCTTGGGGCCCCCCATGGAGAATGAATTATGCCGGGGGCCCCCCCGCAAGAGGGAACTAGCGGGCCCGGTTGTTACGCCACTGTGTTTTTCCACTGTGTTTTAAAATGGCGTCGAACGGCTGGGAAAAGAGGTTAATTTATATTAACGTTAATTAAATGGCTTTAGTAGTGCATCATTCGACTCCAGTATCGTTGTAAGGACCTGTTTGTCCTCTTGTCTTTTTAGCACTGATTATGTCGAAGGAAGAATCTGCTGAATTAAGGTTTGCAGTTTTCCCGTGATTTTGCTGAAAACATTTACAAAGTCAACTTCGTCATAGTGTAAACACAGAAATTTTAATTTAACGTAAAAAATCACATTGAAGTAATTACTCAATTTTTTACAAAAATAAAAAAAGTAACAGTCAATATTCAACCGGTGGAAACTTTCACTTTCCCGGCAACGAACAGCGATTCCATCCCCAACATGCTCGGTGTAAACTTAGTCAGCACGCTGTAAACCCAGCCAGGGCGGCGTTCACACGGCTGCAATTCCATTCAGTTGAACCGAGATATCTCCAACGTTCGTTGCCCGTTCTAGTCGAACCGTTCGCGCCCTTATCATATTGGTTATCATTAATACAAAGTGGAAATGGATGTTGTGATCGTGTCCATATTAAAAATGATATGATACTGATTATTTTATTGATACTACGGTTATTATTTTTATAGTTTAAATCATTTTTTTTTTTAATTTTTTATTTAAATTCTAACCTAGTGTTGTGGAGTGATGGAAAAAAATATATATGTAGCCGAGTAAATAAATAAATAAAAAATTAAATTATTTGTAAATAGGAAAATATTCAAGGAATATAAGTGTGATTTAGTTAATTTATTTTTTAAAAAGGAATCAAGGAGTTTACATCAATCTATCGGATAATTTCTCATTATTTGCAAACGGTAGGACATTTGTTTACTTTATTATTAAATTAAATCTGGGAGTCTTGGCAGTTAACGCTATCGTCTTTAATATTTATTTATTTAATGCCTTGCTTATAAAATGAAAAACCTAATAACAAGAAAGTACATGTAATAAATTACTTCCTTATTTCTTTGTAAAAAAAACATGACGGAGGAAAAAAAGAAAAATATATAAAGGGGGGAGGGGTAAAAGGGACCCAAAATGGGGGGAGGGGAAAGAGGATTTACAATAGACCCCTATTTTCTTTTGAGTAAATATTTCTTATTTTATTTTTTTTCTCCCATGTGTTGTTTGACTTACATGGAAAAATAATAATGAAAAGAAACTTTTGATGTGTGTCTTCGAGATGATGAGTGAAGAGGGTTTATTAAAAAAACATTAACTTTTCATTTTTCGTATAGATTAAAAAAAAAGGCAGGAAAAAACGGTTCAGTGAACCGACGAGGGAAAAAAAAGGATGAGAGGTTATTTAGATATCCGCAATCTTCGTTTTCACGTGAACCTTTAAATAAATATTTGGTGAGACTTTTTTTTTCTCCCCGTTGCGAAACAGTGAGCGGTTTTCTTAGATTCCGAGGGAAATTTTTCTTTTCTTGACGTGAAAAATGTGAAAGTATTAAAAAGGTTATATGCGTGTGGTTGATTTGACGAACTTACAACGACCGCCTTCCGGTTTTTGATAAGTTTTAAAGTTGATCTTATTTTTTTTTTGTAACGTATCATGTATATCTCAATTTTGAGAAATATTAATATTAGAGTAAATGGCAGGTACATGCAATTAATATTTATATAACCGTCCATTATTTTTTTTTTTATTAGTATAGTAAATATTATCGCAACTAGAATGATTATAGTGTAATGGGGTTTGGTTGTTGTTGTTTTTTTTTTGTGTTGATTGAAAATTATATACGGTGTGGTTTTTATACAAAACTTTTATAAAGCGGTAGAGTTTTTGCATGGACTGTTTGTTTATTTATGAATTAATTAATATGAAAATGAGTTTTAAAGTATCTTGTTTCCTTCAAAACTGAGATAGATGATAAAAAATGAACACGGCAAATATTTGAGAAACTCTCAGTTTTATTGCACTTTGACTCAAAATTGTGTGGATCCTCATTCATTTCATTCATGATTGTTTTGAGGTGGAATCTACAGTATATAGGTCCCTCTGGTATGCTTTGGATATCTGGAAGTTTCTTCTTTGTTGTCATGGTAAAAATTGTCGAATTCTTTGTTTCCACAATATTTAAAAAAAAACGCGACAAACTATCCTTATACAATCAGATTGGAATTTTATTTACATCTATATCGAATAGTTTTTATACGACAATATAATCTACAGTTCTTTTCAAACCCGTGAGTAAAACGTCATATTTCAAAACGACTTCTCATTTAATATACAACACATTCATATTTCTTTTCGCCAGTCAATAATACAAATAGAAGAAAAAATATAATGCAGTATAAATGTTGGATATCTTAATAAATCTGTCGTTAGTTTTATCGAAGTCTGTTATTCTTTTCTTGTACAGTTTGACGGTTACCCTCGATTTTAAATAGCTTTAGGGCGTGTAACAATGCTTGAAAAATGAAAAGCTTAGAGAATCCAAGAATTTTTAATCAAAACCCTTCAAGCTCTACAATGAAAAGTTTTTAGTGTTAATGCAAACTTTGGTTTTCAATAAAAATGCCTCAGTTTTTTTTTCTTGAATTTTTTTTTTAGCGCGGGGATAATTGTTGGAAGGGAAAACGTGGTAAAAATGGGATGAACAGTGGCGTTGGGGATTTAAAAAGCTATTTTTAGCTTTCTGAACTTTTAAACTAGCTTAGTAAGATCTCTTTTTGAGTGCAAGTCTTTTGATTTGGCCAGTGTGTTACTGTATACTCCTTACTTGTTCCAGCTCCATTAATTTGATTCAAAAATCTCATTAACAAAAAAAGTTGCTATAAAAGGCGCCATTGAAAAAGTTGAGATTGGTAATGTAACATGACTGGTTTTCTGGCCTCAGAACGGAACTTACAAAGAATGAGCACTTTTGCTGCTTTTTTTCTATATTCTAACCCAAATGTCCGCGATTTTTTCCGAAAGAATAGCCTCTCTCCACGTTTCTGTTCGCAAAACTACCCTCCTCTCGTCTACACGAGAAAAAAGCTATAAATGTGCGTTCATGAATGTGCTTTCCTTTAATGCATTCCGTTGATTTGTGATCGAATTAGAAAGAGCCCGGAACAGCGGATATCCAGCCTCCCGTTCTCCACTGCAATAGAGTTGCCAATACGTTTTAATTTTTCCCCCTTTCATCCCCTTCCATCTACGACCCTACTCTTGGCAAAATGTCGAACTAACTTATATGAAAAATTTTACAAGTTTGTACGAGAATTTTTGGTAATCGTAACGTATCAAGCCTTCTAAATTTTTAAGTTTATAAATGTAGGATGCTGGAGTATTGCATTCGCGACCAAATTAAATTTGCGAAGAGTCTGTCAGTTTTTTGTTTTTAGTTAGTGCCATTCGTCTAATTTTATTAAGCAGAATCACTTGAAATTTTGTATTCCTCCACTACGAAACCTTTTTAAATATTAATCACGAAATTTTATTCGATCTAAATAAAACAAGGATTAATTCCATTAAATCGGGGTTCGGGGATCCTAATTTCAAATGACATTCAAATGTAACAAAAATGATAATGAACGAGAGAAATATGAAGTCCGGGAGAGTTGATATTAATAATGTATCTTGGTATTGGAAACATCCATTAATTTGCATTACACATATTTGCTGCTGGCCGGTTCTCATTATGTTAATAACGTTTTAATTATCCACTAATTTCATTTAGCAGTTTTCCCCCTTTCGCTTTAAAGTAACCACAACTAAATAGCTTAACCCTCGTTTTAAAATTTTTTACAGAGGTTTTTTTTTAGAAATTAATTCATCATTCTGACGTTAACATTTCTTGTTTAAGAAGACCTAAATTTCTTTTAGAGCCAAAACTTTCAAATTTTTATTACGTGATCTATAAAAAAAAACAATCAATAATATTATGTAATAATATAATTTTTTACACTTACATTGATTAAATTTTTCTCACGTGCTTTACTTAGACTATTTTAATTTTTTTAAATATTTTTTGCTAAAAATTTAGGTATGCTGATGGTTTTGATTAAAAGATTCTGGTTTCTGAGGCCACTAACTCAGAACTCGGTAGTTTTTTATTAAATTAGCATCGGTTTTATCTATGGCAGAGCTTTGGTGTTAAATACTGACTAAGCTGCAAACTCTCCCTCCCAAATGCATTTGACATTCTTTAAAAATATCGCAGCTTTCTAAAAAACTTTAATTAACTGAATTAAAATTTGAAGCAAACGTAAAAAATCGCATTAAATTTAATGATCTCTCATTTTTTTGAAATTCGTCCTGGAAAGGAAAAAAGGAGACTGATGAAAACATTTGGAAAAAATATCTGGGTAGTCTGTTGACATTTTTTAGTCTGATATTTGTATAAAAATGTTGCAACTTAAAAACCCGACGAAAGCACAAGTTCTAAAATAAATTTTTAAGCTCACCCTTCTTTAAAAATAATTCAAACTTTTATTGAACTTGCCCCATGCATATACTTAACGTATGAATCTCCAAAAAAAAAAAAAAAAAAAAATATTCTCAAGTGTCCTTAAAAAAAGGAAAAAGAAAGGTTATATTTTAGAGAAATAACGAGACTCGGAGACTTGCCCTCCATGACCCAGATATTTTTAATTACTTCCTTCGTATTTCTTATATTTTTTCTTCTCGCTTTTAAATAATGGGTTTAAGTTACCTTTGTCTGGAGTTCAGATAACGGTAGCTTTAAAATCGGGCACTGAGGAGTTTTATGCAATGCAAAGGTAAAGTAAAATAAGTAAAGCAAGCCGCCTTGAAATTATTGACAAACCGGAAACCTCCCTATGCATAATTTACTATTTTAAAGAGGCTTTCCTACGATTACAGAAATTCTCTTATATCCATATAACGTTTTATCGTCTGCGGGTTCTTTTCCCTTAAGGGACCTCCCTGTACTAATCAACCCTGATGCCAGCCATTTATTCTTGTCAAATTACATATCTTTCATTGAGAAGAATAAACCGGCAAGTAACCCGTGGAAAAGTATGACCTGATTTAACATTTTCTTTACCTTTAATTATGATGGATGTCTTTATGCGTAATTACAAATGGCGGTGCTAACCGTTATTTTTTAAGCAAGACAAAAGGGTGCCATGATAAGCCTTGAAAAGGATGAGGGTCATATTTTATTCTTACTTTTATTAAATTGATAAAAATTTTATAAAATATTTTATACCTCGTGGAGATATTTAATTTACATCGTAAAAAATTTTGATAGTTTTATGGAGGTTTTTGTGGAAGGGTTGCGCCTGCGCTGGGTTTCGGAGAGAGAAATCGGAAAAATACAAACGTTTAATAGTCTTAAATTCCGTTTGCTTAGAAGTCAGGAAGTTAAGTGGCACTAAGGCGTAAAATTTAAAAGAGATCGTTTAGAAGAGTAATAAAGTCTTTATGAAGTGTTCTTAAACGAATGGCCGTTCGGACTGATTCGGAACTCGATTTTTTTATAGCTTGGGAATTGATTTTTTTAATCGCGAGTCGATTATTTAATGCTGGGAGAAATAAATGGGTTGAACGTTTGAGTGCGGCCGAATGCGAATGAAGATCAAATAGAAAGTTTCGACGTACCGATTAATCAGCACGTTGGAAAAAGTCGAAGCAGACTTTCCTAGCTAGTTGAACCTAGATTGCTTGAGCACTAGCTTATCTGAACTTAGAAAAGGGATCGAGACCAATATTATTTGCTATTTGCGATGGTCTCAAATATTTAAATTATTTTTGAATGAATAGTCCTATTGATAAGTTTTACATCCTCCTGGCAGGTTGTTGGCCTGGCCCAGAAGATGGCCTGTACTTTTAAGCGAGGATAGGGACACTCTCCTATCAATTTCCCATAAGGACACTAGCTCCATAGATGTTGCAGGTTCCCTTTTAATAGTATGCGGAAAAAACTCTGTTAGAAACACAGATTAACGAAAAGAGCATGCCAATCAAGGCTAGAGACGAGGGGATCTCTAGGCAGGCCTCTAAAGAAATGGAAAGAATGCTGGACATCCAAGTTTGGGAAACGAGGCGAGTAGGAGGAAAGCTTATTTACAAGGAAGAAGTTTACATGACACAAATGTCATCTGCTAGAGCGAATAAGAGAAAAATTTGAGCCATTGAGTGAAATTAAGAGCTAGACATTCGAGTGTGAGTCGGGTACGTCGTCCACTAATCACGAGGCTGTCTTCTTTTCTTTGATTTTGTCGAGCTAAATTCTGTTCTTCCCTGCATCAAATCCTTTGTCAACAAGCAATCCATTTTACAATCTTGTTACTCGTGTATTCTAAAATTTTACAAGACCTTATCTTTCCACTGTACCTTGCCACGTGCTAGGCCTAGATTTATCTCTTGTCAGTGCTGCAATACAGTTTAGTGCGCCCTCAAGTCATGTGCTTCTTCTTATCTCTTTATTACTGATTCAGTTATAAAACCAAACCTCAAGGACACTTCTAATCATTTAGTTTCACCTTGTGCCTAATAACATTTTACCGAGATCTCCTCTTTGCAAATCGGTAACAACTTGTGACTTCCTTTTCACAGCCTTGAATCGTCTACAGCCATCTCCTCACTAAGCTCTCATACGCCTCTTATTATTATTTTTGTCACGAATTTATGAACATTAGAGATACTGTATATGCAAATAGGTCACCTTGAAAGCGAGCAATGCAGTAGAAGTATAAATATTCATTTCCCAGACTCTACCGTTCACTGATTTCATTTTATATATTTTCTTCCCTGGGAATTTCTAAAATCAGCAACGACGATGACCATTCATCCGCAACACTTCATTTTCTTCCCCCGTAATAACGATATCAACCTCCCTTTTCTGAATGAAATATTTTTCCTTGGAAAATTTAACAAGAAAATAAATATCCCGAGGGGTCGGACGTACCTCTAGCACAATCGCAGTTTTTTTTTTATAATTTAAAAAAATAGGAAGTTGTCTTAACCTGAACCAACGCTTTTTGCCCAGTTTTAATTACTTTTTTTTATGTTTTTCTTGTCACGACTTACATCATAAATTACAAAAAAAAAGAAAAAAGGAAAGAAACGATTGCTTTAGTGCCATCCTGTACATTTCTTCTCCGAATAAAGCTGTTGATTTAAGTCACGCCATTTTATATCGTGATGGGTTTCTTTTGAAGATTCCTCCTATTTTGAAAAATTAAATAGAAAAAGGATTTTTGCCGTTCGATTTTTCGAACCATCACAAAGGTATATTTTCTCACGGCAGTAAGGTGATGTATTAAAAGGAGCGGAAAATATACGATCGATTGAATTATTAAGACCGTGCACTTTTCCCCACACATTGCCGGAAGATGATTTCTTTTCAAGACTTCTTTTTTTTGCTTCCCCCTACATCCTTCGCTTCTTCATAAAAGTCTGAATGTTGCTTTATTTGTCGTAAAGTTCTCCCCTGACAGTTCGATGAATGATGACATCGTACATCTTTCTAAAGCAAACTTTGCCAAGTCAATTTTACCTAAGAATAATGTTTAGTTTGTTATATACTCGTATCTAAAAGGTCACCTGGATCCCTCCGGCCTTTTTTTTCATCCTCCGGTATTTTCGGATTTACATTATGATACTTTCATTTCGATCGTTGAACGAAATTCATGCAGGAAATGAGAGAAATGGGAGGGAAAAAAAGGGACGAGGATTTTCCTCGGGAAAGATTTGCGTATCTTTTTTTTTTTTTTTTTTTTTTTGAAGGAATTTTCCGGCGTGTGAATTTGGCTTAATCTTCTCTCGGCTGACGGATGAGAAAAAATAAAATATAAAAAAATTGTCGGTTTTTTCTTTTTTCTGCGAAGAAGGTAACTAACGTATTACAAAGGAAAAGATCGGACGTGACCTCGTCTGCTTAAGGTATCTGGGGTCTTGTATATCAATTCGTGGCAGCCCTAGTTTCCTCTCTCGTTTCTCTATATCTCCACCAAATTCAAATTGAATAAAAATGCAGGGAGGATTCGGCGAGAAGATCCTCTTCAGCTGTATAAAGCTTTTTTTGTTGCTATTGTCCCTTTTGATAATACAAAAAAGTAAAATAAACAAAATCGCCTGCCAATTATTTTCCTTTCTTTTATTTTCGGAATGAGTAAATCGTTTTTGTTCGGTTTTAATTGTATGTGGCAATTCGTACGTTTCGTTATTGAGGAGAGTGATACACGTGGTTGACCGAAAAATTTTAATGAATTTTATGGAGGCGATTTTTTTGTTTTTGAAAGACAAAATGCGAGTTGTTGGATATTCGAATGGAACTGAAAATCTTTACTCTGAAACAGAGGATACAGGAAAACAAGAGCCACTGGATTAAGAGCATATCGATAGAATTGAGAGATTCTAAATACAGCAAGCTGTCCAATGCCTTCCGCAAGGTCGATGGTGACGTCAGAGAAGGAATGACTTAATACTATTTAACGTAACTTTGAAAACGGAGCAGGCTGATAGCTAATCCTTGGACTTAAGAAGAAGAAGTGACCCATTCTAAAAAATAAAAATCGCTCTAGGAGTTCCAACGAAAGATTCAAACGGAGAAAAACGTATATAGCCAACGAATTCCGCTTAATCTGTTCAGCATCACTGAACAATCATTAAATTTTCTAACCCCGATCTCTCATATTCTCATGCGTTCGCTTCAAATGTAATTTAAAATGCGGTTGAATGCCCCTTCAATTTTTTTTTTAATATTCCAAAAAAAACTCTGCAAAGAGAAAAAAATATCTTTGAAACGTAATTATGCGAGAATGAAATTCTTCAACTATTTGAACAAACTTAATTTTATATAGGTATCGATAAAACGCCGGATCTTATTCTTAAGTTGAACACAAAGAAACAGATATCGGATATCAGTTGAAGAACCCCAACTATTACAACTCTTGACTCTATTTTCTCCTTGGCTAAACTTTACCGATCGTTCTTCAACAATAAGTTGGAAGAAGAGAACTCAAATTGATACGGAACTTGTTCAACATTGAAAGGAATCAAAATTTTCAACTTTTTAGTTTCCTAAGTGCATTTTAAGTTTTTCGAGCATTTCAGCAAATGAAAGCTCAAGAGGAAAAGCAATATGTCAAAGTTTTACTTTTAAAGCTTTTGTGTGTTCGAGGATTAGGGAAAACTATCCCTGCTTGTCCGAACAAGCAGAATTACGCCCTGTAAAAAAAAAAAAAGGAAATCTGTGCCGAGATTTTTTATTAAGATGGGGAAAAAAAGGGGAGAAAAAAAAGAGAGGAAGTGATAGGAAAAAAGAAAATCGTTTTTTAATCAAGTTGGTGACGATGCATCGAATAAGCTTTTAGGCATCCTTTACCAATTTCCTTTAGAACCCTTAAAGCTATTCCTTTTCTATATTAGACGCCATATTATTAAATCGGGCGGGAAAAAAATGCGTGTAACTGAAGCGTTCTTTTTTTCATCCGATTACGAGGGCGACTCGCTAAAAATCTGGGCAACAGATAAGAGTTAAGGTTATAAAGAATGCCAATCACATTTTTTTTCACGCCCGATTTAGCAAAAGCATCGTCATCTCTCCGGGAACAACAAAAAAAAAGAAAGCGGTAGATTTTCTCGTGGACACTGAAAAAAAAACCTTTTTGAAAAAAAATTTATATAGAAAAGGATCTCATTGAAGCTCATCAACTTGACTAAATGAGCGTGAGCGTTTAAAATAAATATAAGAGTAGATGAGTTTCGATTGATCTGACACGACTTTTCAATCATGCTGTTAATATAGCTACTGTGTGCTTCGGAAATAAATTGTTCGTATATCCGAGTTTTATGTTCGAAGAGGTTTTCTTTTTTTTTTTTAACGGTATCGAATTTTATAAGTCGGTGGAAATTGTGACATTCGTTGCTGGATGTTGGATTCGTTGTGAATTAATTATGTTTTTTTCCATTCTTGATAACTTTTTCTTGGTTGAGTAAAGAGGCAAGGAGTAAAATGTTTTAAGATTAGATGGATAAAGGGGAAATCTGGCTTTACAAAACGAAATAATATTAAAGAAGCTCTTATTCATCGATTTCCAATTTGGCGCTCGTGCACGTGATTCAAGAAAAATAAGAGTCTATTTATGTTCAGTAAAATTCATTCAACCCGAATATTTGTTTTAGCCAGAGCATTAGAGATTTTCCATTGGACTTAAGTGAATCTCATCCAGGTTTTGAAATTGTAAGCTCTCCCTTTCTACATTACTGCTTGTATCACTTGTATCTTGTATCCCGGAAATCGTGTTATATCTCAAAAAAATTTCAGGCACCAAACCGTTCAGGCCCCAAAAATGTGCTTTTGAGTGAAAAACTCAGAGTTCAGCTGTAAGCTTGACGGCTCTGTCCTGGCAGGTGGCCAGCCAATCGGGGACTCCTAACCGACCCGCATTCTTCGATACTTTGTCTTCCCAACGAAGCCTCGTTCTTCGACTAGTAAAGCGTCCATCAAGGACCTGCCTTATTGTCCGGGAAGGGGGAGAACGCGCTACATGTCCCGCCCACTGAAGACTTCGTGTCTTGATCATACTAGTGTTCAGCGGATGCCCCGTGAGCCTCCGGATCTTCTCATTCGAGCACGAATGGACTTATATTAGTCGAAAGAAGAAGAAGACTTATGATGTCCAATTTCTCATCAGGTTCTCTGGCGACTTTCTCATTCCTAGGACAATGTCAACACTTGACTGAAGACGCACATATAAAATTAAAGAATCCACCACTCTTCCTTCAGCTGTTACTATTCCTTTTCCAATTTCTTTCCTTTAATACTTAACCGGAAATCGCTGACGATTACTAAAACACGCATTAAGGAGGTTTTATATTTAAAAAGATGCACGCAAGGCGCCATCCATCCCTTTTCTTTTCCTCAAAAGCCATCTTTATTTTTTTTATATTATTTTTTGATATCGTATTTTTCAGTCGGCGGAAACTCAAGAGATTTTTTACTTGCTCTCTCCTTCTACTGTGTCCTACTTTTTCGAAAATGTTTTTTCGTTTAGATATCTCCCTCATAATGACCTATTTCAGTTTACATCGTAACTATCATCAGATTTATGACTTGTTTACTTTTTTTATGTTTTCACATTTTGTGACTACTAAGGTTATTTTATGCACATTTTCTTTTTTTTTTCTTTCTACTGATCGCCCTTTGAGTTATTGTGGGTTACATTCGAAGCATTGAGACAAGAACATCGTTATCTCTGGTTACAGTTTTATGATTTACGATTTTTTGTTTCCCCTTTTTACGACTTTGATGTTTAGTGACTTTTCCAAAGATTTCTTTCCCTGGGTTTTTTTTCCCACTGAACTTGAAAAAGGTTTATAGCCTATTAGCTACTAAATATAAACATCAAACATAAAATTCGGGTTATTTGCTTTCCATCCGAAGTTATGGATGTCGGGGTCATTGCGGTCTTCCCCTCTCATTTCCTCAATCGCAAAACGATTACTGAATTCACTGAATAAATCTTGGAAAACGCTTTAAAGCTAAAAGATTAGAACATGAATATTTATGAAGCGTTTCCCTTAAGTTCACTTACGGGTTCACAAAATCATTCTAAACGATTAAAAAAAAAAAAAAAAATAGCGTTTCGAGAATCACGAAAAGGAATCGAAGATCATCGCTATGCAATTTAATTTTAATAAGGTTCATTACGAGTTCGCTGGCATGTCAGCGGTGGTGTCAGCAATGTGTTCGCGCTTGCTCTCAGCAATTTTTTTTTCCTCACTTTATAACTGCAGCCATGTCGCGTGTTTTGTAAAGCACAACACCGGGGATGGGGGAAGGAAGTTTTCCTGGAAAAGAAGTTTGCGTTATAGAAGGAGGCCTGACAAATTTACAAACGCCCTGCTCGTAAGTTTGGAAACCTTTCAATTTAAAATTCACGTGGTTGATCATCCCTTTCCGCGAATCGGAAAAGAGGGAAATGTGCTTTTAAGTTTAGGGGAATCTTAGTGAAAATGAAAAGCATGAATAAATTAATTAATATCGTGAAAAGAGTTTGAGATTCCGGTACTATTAAAAATTTATTTTCCATCCCTAAAGTTTTTCCGCAGCTTCAATTTTAATAAATGGCTAATGCTATGATTGGAAAAGTTACATAATTCACTCATTTTCATTTTCTTTTTTGAAAGAAAAGTTCATTTTCCTTTTTTAATCTTTAAATTAGCCCGTGGGGAGTTTGTCAACTCTTAAATATTCTGCTTTATTACACCTTAATTTCGTAAACTTCCGTTTAAAGTTTAAAAGGGGGAAGAGTATAACACATTTATAAACAAAAGGATTTAATCATGTGATAGGATTGATTTTTAGTAAGATTAGTATGCTTGAAATGAATGAGAAAATGCCGAATAATGTAGACGACATCAAAAACTTTTATTTAGCAACTTGCAAATTCTTAGATTAAATTTTTTGGTGGCAGCGGCGCCTTCAAATCCAAAATTTAAAAAGCCTGCCAAAAACGAACCATTCAATTATGACGTCACAACTGAATCGGATCCTTTGTTCCAATTGATGAAATTTTCGCGCCAAAAAAGTAGCGAATGAATAAAAGTGTTAAGCTCAATTATGACGACATTAGCCCAAACATGGCGTATTTTTGTTTTTGGCGGGCTTTTTAGTATTTGAAATTAAAATAGGATTTTCGGCCTAGTTAAAATATCTTTGATGATTTTTTTGTTGTTAAGCCTAAGAATTTAGAATCTGTTAATGTTTTCTAAATTTATACGAGTAGTCTATAATTTTTCTAAAACACTAAAAGATATGGCTGACGGTGGTAAATTTTTGGCCTCCTTGATATCATTTAGAAACTCAGAATTCCAGGGAAAATATAAAAGGGAGATTTTGGAATGAATTTTCTTTGCAAATTTTAATGGCTGATAACTCAAAAGAAGAACGTAGAAAATACAACAAAGAACGGAGTCCGAATATGGTTGCTAAAAATTTAAATGTCAGTTTTGAGATGAGGGGGAGAAAAAAGAGAATTGAAAGAAAACAAAGAAGGAAAAGGAAAAAAAAGGAAAATTTTCGGCGGGAAAATATGTGAATCAATTCATTGTTATTCCGAATGCGAAAAAAGAATTTCGTTTTTTTAAGGCCTCGTTTACTTGGTGATTTAGTCTTTCTGAAATTCTTCACTCGCTTTTTCTATTTCTCCCCCCTCTCTCTATCTCCTCTTGCTTCCCATACCTCGAACCTCGAATATATTCTCTTATCTGTTTGAAGAGATAAAAGGAAATAAATAAGTGTATGTGCTTTATTGTTCTCTCATTCGTTTCGTTGCTTTTTATCGATATCTCCCAAAAAAAAAGATAAAATAAATAGTAAAAAAAGTTGCAGTTTTTCCGAAACCGATTTTGCAAAAAGGTCGAATAAACTAGAGAAATCTTCGTAGCTATTTTTAGAAACAAAGCATTAAGACGAAATTGTAGCGAGGCAAAGTCGTGTGATTACCCTGTTATCCCAATTTACCCCGCAAATCTTTATTTTTTTGTTTTTACGTGAATATTTTGCTCCAGTTTTTGTAAAATGGAGCAAGGAAGAATGCAATTTTCTTGAAAATGATTTTGGCGTTGGATAAAAGGAAATCGACCAATAGAAATATTTTTTAAAGCTATTTCCACCTTAAAAATATTGCTTATCTTGAAAAATTAACGAGCCTCAAAATTCCAAGCGAAAAAACAAACAACTTTCAGAGGAAAGCAGTAAAATCTATTAAACAACGCAAAATCTCCTTAGCCTGACCTTTTTTCTAAATCAAGAAGACATGCAATAAGCCAAAAGAAGAGAAGGGAGAAGAGAGAAGAGAGAGAAAAAAAGAATCAAACAAAATTTGTTTCTGACAGGACGAAAATACCGTTTACGAATTAGAAAACTTTTCCCTCCGTTTTATTTACTTCAAAACCTCAAAATATTACGCGATTTAGAGGAAATTAAAACAGTAATCTGGGGCTCTCTCAACTATTTATTCGTTTGTTTTTGTACTTAATCCAGCGAAGGTTATATCTAATATCTTTCGCACCTCCTCCTTATGCTTCTTAATCGTTTTCCTCGGATCAACCCGCAAAAAAAAAGTCAAACGTTATTAAATTTTCCCGAAACCCCTCGAGGAGAAAAAAATTTAATTAATCTTTTTTTATTTTATTTTCCATGTAAGATCAAAAACCAAAACCCTTTCAATTATTTTTTTTTTATTCCGGATTCGAATTCGAAAAAAACGAGGAGTAGAACAAATATATAAAGATAGATGAACATCGATCCCCTTCGAGGCAGAAAACATCAGAGTTGAAGAGAATTGATTACGCAATCAGTTTACAAAATGAAAGCACCCGTGTAGTATTTGTCGAAAAAAAAAAAAAAAAAAAAATGCAAAACGAGCGATGAATAGTTGAAAACGGAATATTTGATATCCAGCAAATGGCAATTATTCCGCTCTGTTTATGGCAATATCTATGAGATATATCCAACAATGATTGCGTCCGGATACGCAAATAAATAACCGCTTTTGTGGCTACAGTAGCATAGAATATCTACGAACAATGTTCGGGAACAATTCGTCAGTTATCTCAGCGGTCAGCTATTTTTTTTTTTTCGAGAGAGAGAAATAAAAAGAGCTGAATGAACAAATCTCATTTTTCCTCTACGGTGTTATTAACCGTAAATGAAAATGCTATCGGTAAAAGTTTTGAATTATTAATTAGGCGACCTTTCTCATTCTTCTCGGTATTTTTTTTTGTTCCGCCATGATCCCTCAAGCCTTTTTCATTTTTATTAATAAAATAAGCGGAGTGGTTACGCCATAGTTTTTTTTGCCAATGTGATGAAAGCTTTATTAAGAGCCATGAAAGCTTTGTAAAAATTTTCAGTTATTATTTTAGCATAGAAGCCGAGTTGCGGATTATCCGTCCAGTGTAATCATTGTGTTAGTATAATTTAATTCGGTACCACCGAAGAAGAAAATCGTATCTGGATAGTATTTACTTTGTTAAGCTAGTGGATGCTGAAGTAGATACAATTTTTGGAGGTAACCATCAGTTCAATTTGATTAGTCCTTTTTCAGAAAAGTCGATTAATCAAAACTGGACCAATTCTCTTGAATAAATAATTAGAATTGGACCAATTTAAATTAGCGTTTTAATTTTGGGCAGGACTGAATATAAAAGATACAGGAGTAGTTGATTGAGCTCCAAAGCCCGTGAAAAATAATAATTTAAAAAACATGTTTTAAATATTTTATCAAGACACACAAGACAAATAGTTTTGGGACAAAAATATTTGTCTTGTGGCCAAAATATTTAAAACATCTTTTTTAATTGCATTGGTATGTTTGCTAACAGCAGAGTTACTTATATTTTCCGATCGCAATGAAGTATACCAATATCGTCCGCTGTCTATTGTATGCAGACTTTTATGTTGGGAAAAATTTTGTAAAAATAATATCGGATATTGTTATGCTAGCATTTCTGTTTAAAGACAGAAACAGAAGACAGTCACAGTCTGTGACCACTCTCAAGCCGCAAACAATCAAAAACCAACAAAAAATCTTCTTTCCCCATTATAGAATTTAAAAACAAATCTTTTCATTATTTATTTTCATATTTTCTTTGGGACAGAAATGATGTTTTTCACGAAACAAGAAAAAAATAGGCTGGAAAAATTATTTTTTGCTTGACACTAATGGGTTTCTTTAATAAGCGAAGAGAATCAAATGAGAAAATATTAAAATATTAAGTAAAGTAAAAAGTGCTTTAAGGAAAAAGAGAATTCATTTAAGATGAAGCGAAAATGACTAAAAGTTATTTTTTAAGAAAGAAGAATCTAAAACTTTTCTTTAGAAAAAAAACCTAAAAAACATTTTTAGTATTTCCTCTTAATCAAGCCATGAAAACCATTTCAAATTCTGAATATATCACATTCAAATTCTTACAAATAGCGTATTCAATAAATGCTTATATTGGAAACCTTTTAACTAACATTTCAAAGCAGCTCCTGTACATTAGGAATGATAAATAATTCAGATGCAGTTGAATAAAGTCACAAGAATCATTTATGTTTAATTCATGGATGAGTATGAAAAATGAGAAATATTTTTTTGATATTACAAAAATCAATCAATAATTTTTGATCAAAAGTAATTGGCCGGTTTAAGTATTGGTAATAAATCTTTCTTTTGAGTTTTTTTTTCTTTCATTCATACGTTAAAATGTTCAATGTTGCATAAAATTTAATTCACCTTGTTTCTATATGTCATTGTGTCTGATATTCAAATAATTTGATGTAGAATTGGAAATGATCAGAATTCTTGAAATAGTTTTACTATGGACGTGTTTCTGAATTCCAATACATCATTGCGAACAGAAACACGGATGGCACTCGAAATTATATTGCACCTTTCAAATATAATAACGTTTGATAATTGGTTTCTAGCAATTGTTTTAATTATGCAGATGTTTTGAATGAAGTTTGTTTGAAAAAGGAATGCGAGAGTTGTTTTTATTTTGAAAATTAACATTTCAGCAAAAATAAAAACAAGAATGGAAAGATAAATAAAAGTAGAACCGCACGAAATAAATACTCTGCTTGGGAAGTAAATAAAAATTTTAAAATAAACGAGGAGAATAAAGTAAATTGATGATTAATTACTTAAATGTGCATTCATCAGTTTGTTACGTTCTGATTTTTGTTTGTAAAACGCAGGCGAGTTCCGAAGATGGCTTGTCTAGTTGTAACATGTTTGGTTGGCACATATCAAAGGAATAATTCTTTAAAAGGCCACTTATCGAGGGCAGAATAATTAAAATGGAATCTTAATTTGCAATGGAGGGTTGTTTTTACTTTAGAACGAAGTGAGGAGCACAATAATTTGTTATTTCCCGGGGACTTATGGATACCACCATTGTGTCCGCCATTTTCTTCGGAAGATTCTTCAGAATCATAAAATTATGGAAAATTTTTCCCCTGTTCAAGCGCTGCTGAGTCTATTGGATGATTTCGCCTCGTTGACGCAAGTCTTTTCACTCATTAGAAAAACAGGATACTATGTGGAGAGGCCTTCAAGTTTTTAAAATCCTGTTTTTCGTTTTAAACACGGCGCAGGATGTAGGACGATTGGGCTCGTGGAATTGTCATCCGACATGGCCATGCAGCTCCACTTAATAATGCTAATGAGGTTGCGATCATTTTCAATATTGAAGTGCACAATATTAATGTCCTCAACCTTCATTGTTCAAGTGGAAAATACATTATTTTTTCGACATGGTGATTCAGACATTGTTCCGACGTGCGGATAATCATCTCTCGATTTATTTGAGATGGCCATGATCTCGTAAAAAAAAAGAGGAAGCCGGGAAGCAGCTTCCTGCAAATATTTATACACGGTAATTGAAGAGCGGTTTCAAAAATTCTCTCTTCCATCTTTTTTTTTTAATTAAAGTTGAGTTTTCCACAGAACAAACATATTTTAATTCTCAACAAAATTACAGATATTATTCATTTTTATCGTCTTTTGTATAATCAGGAGGGAGAAAAAAAGGTAGGAAAAGTTCAAAACTGTGGTTATGATGTTGGGTTTAATAAAAACAAAGTAGGATTGCTATCGTCTCGGTCAGTGCGCACCTCTTAAAGTTTCAACTCGTTTTAATTTTTCACGAAAAATCTGACGGAAAACTTGAGAAATAAAAAATGTCCAAAGCAAAATGGTTTTTACACAGAGCAGTGCTTTGATTATGGTGCGTTCAAAAAATTTTAACCGCTTTTCTTAACTTAAGCCTGCAGTTGTATCGCTTTCCTTTGATGTTAATGCATCGCCCAGATCAAATGAGGCCCTGAAACCAGAATCAATGAACGAAATATGATATTTCTTGTATAGTAACTCTGATGGTCGTAGGAGGAAGTGAGTGCGGCTCGAATGGCTACAGAACCATTCATCCGGTTTAGTTTGTATTTTCGTTTTGATTGAAAAAAAAAAAAAGAAAACAATCAATTTTTTTGTGACATAAAAATTGATAAAAGCAACAATATATTTTACCGCGAAAATTTAACGAAAAGCGACAGAAAAAGATAAAACACGAAAAACATCATCCTGTCAACATCAAGGTAGTTTTAAAAAAACCAAAATCAAGTTTTACAACGTTTTTCAAAAATTGATAAACCTCCCTCCCTCGCTTGACTAAACCCAGTGTCTGAAACCCACCTTTTAATGTTAATGTATTGATGGTTACCTTAATTGAACCGAAAACCTCGGTCCTTCAAGAATTTTAACGTTTTAAATATCAAAAAAATATATATTGACATATCGATTTTCAAAAAAAAGATCGAATTTTTTATTTCATTTAAAAAAAATGAAAAATTGAAGCCGAAAGATAAATGGTACAACAGGCGCCAAAGCTATTTCAAAAATTTTTTTCTCTCCTCCTCTCTTTTTTACCTTTTTCCCAAAAAGCGAGGACTCGATTGTCATGTCGGCGGCATCGAGATGATAGGTGAAGGAACGAAACAAAGAGGACAGGTTATAACAGAGTGTTGAAAATTTGTCAGCAGGAGAAACCGAATACGTCAGGAGCAGAAGCGTCCTTTTCATCTCTACTAACTTGATTTATAATTCCAAAGCCGGAAAGTCTTTTTCGAACGTTGATGAGTTTTGCTTTTCTTTTTTCTTTTTTTTTTTCCATTCTCTTTTTTTCCCTCTTTCGCTCCCTTACAAAACTTGAAGGAAAAATGATTATTACGGATCTCGAGCTCCTTTTTAGGATCAAGTTTTTGAAAAACAATACAAAAGCTCTCACGCTTTCCTGATTTCCTCTAACCGTCACCCTTCTAGAACTTAAATAACGTTACCCCGAAAAAAGGTTAAAACTGCAACAAAGCTTTTTTTTTTTTACACCCCCTTTAGGGTATAATGTCAAACGATGCTGACGGCGTTTTCCCTCTCGCTTTCTCTCTCTTTTTTTTTTTTCCTACCGCGAGAGTTTCGAGAAAGTTTCGCAGCCCGATTTGGTGTAGTCGAGGTGAAAATTTAAAGAACGGAGGATGTTGAGAAAAAAGAAGGAAGTCGTATATATTGACGTTGCCGAAGATAAAGAATCGTTTTTTAATATTAAAAAGAAGTTTTTGGAAATCCATTCATCAAAATTGGAAGAAAGTTACGGCAGTTTTAACGTTCTTGAATTTTATGGGGAAATGAAGGATTTTATTTTTTTGGAATTGCTTTTTGAAGACAGAGACTTTTCAGACGGGATTTTTTTTTACAAATATTAATAGCCTGAAGTTTTGGGAGACGAAAACAACAGTCAAAGTGTATATAAACTTTAGAATAAACTAAAACAAACATAGTTTGACTAAAGATTTTATTTTTACTTTGAGCTGTCAGCTAGAAACATTATTTTTTATTTTTTGGTGGCAGCGGATTTTTTTAAAGGCGATAGAATCTTAGATTTTTTTCTTTTGATCGATCTGATGAATTTTATTTTGTCTGAAACTTGGATTCAATTCATAACTTTGCCTAAATCATCCAGTTCGATTTGGTGAAAGCCTTTAACCAGATCCAGAGCGAAAAAAAATAATTTTGTATTATATCGAGCTATATTCTGTTTGAATGGAACATCCTCATCTATAAAATTGTAAATGCCTTAGTTTCTAACCCTTTTGACGTCTAGAAGGCGTTAACTTTTGAGTTCATCGCCCACGACTTAATTGAATATCATTAATTACTGTTGCTAATCGCCTATAATTATGTTGCCTGTAACAAGAAACTATAAAGCTAAACAACTTTCAAGTTTTTAACGCAAAAAGAAGTCAATTTTTAAACGGTTAATTAATCTTACTTTTATTAACGAGTTCAATTTTTTTTTTTAAGGAAATGAAGTTAAGGTATACTCTGTAAAATAAATTGTCCTGACGTCAAATCCGGTCTTGAATTTAAAATCATTGGCTCGGAAGGTTTTTTTTTTTTAAATATTGACATATTATTTATTACGTTTACACTATCTCAGAGCCTGTATATTTTTTTTCTTGGAAAAGAAAATTAAAGATAAAAAAAGAGAAATATTAAAAAAAATGGTGATGCAAAAATTTTTGGGTCGATGCATAAACGGAAAGTAGAAATTCATTCGGTGAAGAGGAAAAAAATTTGAATTAGAAATGGAAAGTCTGGAATTAGATATCAAGATTAAAAATCGAAGTTTGAAGTGCCAACCGATATCCGAAAAAAAATTAATATTATTTTTACTTTTTTCGAGAGAAAAAATGAAAAAGGGTTTATTCGTGCTCGTCGCAGCTAGGATTTCTTATCCGATTTTGTTGATCATGAATCGTCAAACTTGTAGTTGATCTAATGGTATTCTAATAGTCGAAGGTTATTTGTCTATTTCCATGCATTTTTATGCTTAGGCCTTGTCAAGTATACGAAAATTATTTAATTCTTGCTTTAATTAATTCGATCTGCTTAGTTTATTGAAAAAATAATAATGCATTTATTTATTTATTTATTTATTTATTTCTTTTCAGGTAAGTTTCATATCCAACTTTTTTCTTTCGATGGACTTACATGGCAGTCTCAAGATTTCCGTATAAAATTTACTAGACAGCGAAAATGCAAAAGGGAGGTCAATCATGCTTGTGCCACTTTCTTCATGAAGTTGTCTTGGAGATTGAAAGCCAAGAAGCGAAAATAAGAACTTTTATCATTATTAAAAGAGTTTTTGGTTAATCTGGCTCTCTGTTCCTCATCAGAGTTATAAATGAGCCTGTGGCCTTGCAAAGCTGCAATTCCGTTGTGTACATTTATTTCAGTGTACAATGGGAATTTAATAAATTCGATGCGATGCGATACGATACGATAAATCTCACGATGAGGGAGGAGAGATCGAGGCTAGGCCATGATTAGATAAAAAAAACTCCTTAGCTCAAGTAAATGGCTAATATTCGGTGTCCACTAATTCCAGTCGCGAAGCTGGCACTTTAGGAAGAAAAATGATAGCTCTGGCTCTTATTTATAGCAAATTCCTACCCGTAATTTTTATAAACTCTTTCTATATAAAATTCTGATGGTTTCACCAGTCGGTGTTTCCTATTCTCGAAAACACTGGCCAATTAACTGAGTGTCTTCTAAAGCGCTTGAAAAAGAAAATATTCAGATATAATGAGAACTAAAATTTTATAACAAATATTATCACTGCACCTCATTATTTTAATATCCTCATCGCCCGAATCCCATTTTCACTAATAACACTCTACGTGACGTCACGAAAAAGGTTATTCGACTTTGGCGACGAAAAAAAAACCCAACTTCACCATCAGTTAAATTTTAACCAGCAATTAATTTACTAAACGGTGTCGAATTTTAAGCCAGATAGTCCAGTCCTAACCCAGAATGAAAAACGTCAACAGGAGGATACACCCTGAAGGTAGGAATAACGGGAATCAAATTTCTCATTCTAAGCAAAAGGTTATTAATAGGTCTCTTGGTTCTGATGGATGCTAACAACGCCCCATATTTTCTCCCCGAAATCCAAAGATAAAATCTCCCCCAATAAGCTTAACAAGGATTTAAAAATCCTTTTCCTCACGCACGATCCAACTTGTACGATAAATTACCTTAGTACGATTCCAATTGAGAGATACCCGGGAATTTAAACGTTTCCCTTCCGTAAAGCCTTTCGGGCCATTAGCCGTATTTAAAAATGCATTTCCTTTAGATCGCTTTTCATTAGTGACGTCACTTCCCTTAATGAACAAGTTGTTACGTTGCGTATATTTCCTCTTCTACAATCTTATTCATTGCTTCGTCGTCGTTACAGCAAAAAAAGGGAAGAAGGGAAAAAAGAAAGTTTTTCGTAACTAAGTCACGACCGATTATGATAATGAGATTTAAAATAACGAAAAAAAAAAGAAGGGAAAAAGAAAAAGTCAAAAAGTAAAAAGTTTTTCTCCGACTGGTCTGCATTTCGTTGAGACTATTCATCTCTCTGAGTTAAAACGCGAACACACCTGCAACTTTTCCAGAAGTAGAAAGTCGTTACGTGCACATGTTCACCGCAAAAATTTCAGCCGGTTTGAAATCCATGATTAAATATTCAACCTTTATGTATATTTACCTCACGTCATTATAATTTAAATCATTAGTATATTGTATACAACGAAGAGAGAAGAGAGTGAGAGAGGAGGGTTACGGATAGAAGGGTCACAACTCGATTTACGCTGTTAATATTGGTGTCCCCTTCTCGTCATCCCTCAGGTTTACCTAATTAATTAATCATGCTAATTCAGTTTGCTTATATTTAAATTTTCGATATCTCGAATCATGTCGCTGAAAAGGTTAATTCCTGGGAAAAAAAGGGGAATGGAAATTTTTGAAATAAATGTATTCGTTTAAAAATTAATTAAAGGATATAAATCGTTGAGTAAAAAGTTTTGAATTGTGATAAATTGAAGGTAAGCTCGTTACAGAGAAGTGATATTTAAATTATAATTATTGCGATAGTTAAATCCTGCCTTTTATTGTTTTATTAAATTGCATAATTATATTTTTAAAATTAAATTTTCACGATTACACCACATTCTCTTTAAAATTCCCGCAGGTATTTACCACATTAATCAACTGAGTTTCGTTTTACTAATAACAATTATTGTTATTAGGAAATGAATATGGTTGCTTTTAACTTTTCTTAGTAAAGTCGGAATAACTTTATGTAATCCGTACAGTTTTTTCCTTTGAAGATTTTGAGTAATTATGTTTATTTCCCCAATGCAGGCTACCAACCTTCAGTCAGGTAAGACGGGTGACGGGGCTGCTGCTTCCTTCCAGGGCTGTTTGCTGTGGAATTCCACTGGGCGGTGGGCTAAATAATTGGTAAACAACTCGAACCGTTCTAATTCATATTTGACAGAAATTTATAATGAGTCGGCACGAGGGCGCGTCACTGATGGAAAGTCTGGATTACTGATCCAATCACAAGAATGTTGGAGGCCCTGCTTTGAATAACCAAAGGTCCCTGTACCAGGTAAAACTGATCTCTTCTTCTTCTTTTTCTCTCAACCTATGCCCGTCCACTCCTGGACGAAGGTCTCTCTCAAACCTTGTCACACCTTGTCTTGGGCTCTTTGCAACCATTTCAGTCCCGCCACCCTCTTAATGTCGTCGTACCATCTCTTCTGTGGCCTACCGACGCTTCTTTTCGACGCTCGAGGGAAAACTGATACAGGGATGAAAACTGTGGCTGCGCCTCGTTAACGCGATTGTCAGTTTAGGGCAGAAAGGCTAAATCTTAAATACAAAAATTTTTCTTGAATTTGGTAGCTCTAATTATAAATGTCGAGGGTTGGTTTCTAATAGAGCTTACATAGCAGAATCAGACCCAAATTTCAATCTAGACTTCCGCAGTAACGTCATGGGACTATAGCTTATGCGGATAAACTCACATACTTGGTCTTTTAACAAAAGAGGATAAGGATATTTTATCGACTTAATGCAATTTTCTTTTATAGAGTAATCCGAGACGATTGAAGCGATGATGACCGTGCAAATCGATGATATAGTTTGGATTGTGTAAATTCTCTAAAGCCGTGTTTAACAAATCACTCTCTAGAGATTTCAGATTGTGGTTTGTGTTCTCCAAAAACGGTTTATCATTGATCGATTATTTGAGTAATAATAAGTCGGGGCTTTCCTGGGAATTTTGAGATGATTCGAATTCTAATTGTATGAGCTTGGCCGTTATCAAATTTTTTTGCGATTTTCCCTTGATTTTATCTTTTCCAAAAATATTTGGGTTTTTTCAAATCCGTAGAACAGGCATGTCCTTGACTTTTTCCGATTAATATTTTTCGTCCGCCAAAATTTTAAATTAAGGACATGTTGTTCGTGTTTAACTTATGACTGCTCGCTCTTCTTAAAAAAGATGCGCCAGTATCACGATCGCTATCACTTTATCTTATATCTTCTGACGGATTATTTTTAAAAAGTAAAAACACGACAACGGCTCATTATTATCCTTTGACCTACATCAAATATTTTGGGAATCGAATTGGTTTTTTTAGTTTTTGATTTATCGGAAACGATCAGTAATATAGGCTCATTAATTTAGTGGAAGAGATTTGTTATTGATTTTAATCAGAATTGAAAAAGTAAAACTGATTAGTTCGATGGAAGTAGGTAAGGGATACTTCAGTGTAAATATAATATTCCACATACAGAAATCATATTTTTTCCTTCGGTGGTCTCTTAGCCCGACGTTATAGAAATTAAAGCCGTATTATCGCATCACAGGAGCGACGCCTATTGTACTCTGCTTATCCTTCTTTTCTCTCCTCTGTACTGAGATTCAATGCCCTGGCTGTTATTGCCAGGTGTGTCTATTCGAAACGTCCCGGTTGGTAGCAGCAACAGCAAGGTCCGCTCTACTGGGTAGAGCGGATTCTTAAGCCAGGATGTTTTCCATCGGCCAGTTCTGCGCCTGTCCTCAATCTTCGCCTCCATCACTAGCTGCAGGAGGCGATACCTAACCTAACCTAACCGCTGCTTCATTACCGGCGTATAAATGTCTTGCATATTGACGTTTAATTAATCACTGAGGTTCCAGAGAGCTTATAACTAGTAGATGGTTGATTGCTGTAACGTCACTTTCGACAGACTTTCCCTAGGCGATCTTCTAATCAGAAAATAATATCTCACTCGAAAGCTTTATAAATAGTCTTTCCCGTGAACTTCTAACTGTTTAGCATCCACAATTGATCCAATTACGAATACGTTACACGAAGTACTTTTTACCCGCCATGAAGTTCAATATTAATTTAGTTCCGGTTTGCTTATTTTTCATAGTTCTGTAATTCTCTAATACTTTAATTTGCCTTTTGATCAAAATCGTTAAATTCCTCTTCCATATAAATTTCCAGCCAAGCGTTATTTATCTCAAAAAAGCTAGACATTTCATTCGGCTACCCCAACGCTTTGCTGAACGTTCTAAACCAACTCAACCACCCGTTATACCTCAACGAGCTTAAATAAATCTTTTATCCCTTGAAAGCCACCCCAAAAATTCCATTCCCATTAAAAAAAGCTTTGGAAGAAGAAATTTCCCAGATATCGAACGATAAAAGGACAAGACAAGTTTTCCTAAAATCAAAGTTATGGCTAAATGATGAAACCTTAGATCAAAGTCGATTCTAGGGAGGCAGAGAGCAAGAATGCGTAAAAGCTTATAAATGCATTCCAGATCGCCCGTAATTATTTCCTGCGTACTAACTTATACTCTTGGAGGTTATCAGATATTTCATTTAACCGCAGCAAATTCCTAAATCTCGTTATATTTTATCAAGGCGGGGAGACCCGCGGATAAATGCAAACAAAGTTTACACGGGGAGGATTTTCTTTTTATAAATCCTCTCCTGCCCCGTTTTCAATCTGCATTCATTTTGCTGTAATTAGGATACTGGTAAGTCTGAAACATCGTCTTGTGCGGTTTTGCGGTTCCGGTCTACCGGCTCCTGGTCTCAACGGTAAACTGAATATCCATGTAAACAACGACCGGGGATGTGGCACGTTACAACTTTCCTGTATATTTTATGTGAGTTGTATCGTGTTTGTGTCTTAGCGACAAATTTCCCCTCGTCCATGTAATTTGTTTGCGGTTCTAAACCGATCTATTACATACTAAAGCGGGTTTTCGTTTGGCTGTCGATTGACGAGTGTTTTCCTCTTACGGTTTTCCGCACGGGGGAAATTTAAGCGACCAAGTGAAGATGTCCGATTCTCCCTAATGTTTGTTATTGGAATTTTCGAATTTGAATGTTTATTTCGGGAATCATTATCGTCGGGAGCTATTAACCCCTTTAGGAAGGGTGCATTGAACTTTGGTACGCTCCGCGCATCCGTTTGTCTGGTCATTTATTATTATAATGACTTAAAAAACTGATCAGCTAATATACACCAGACAGAACTGAAAGTGAAAAACAGGAAGAAACTTGCGAAGAAAATGAAAAAGGGAAGTTGATGCTCAGCTGACAGTAGCCGGCGACGATGTCGAGCGGGTGCGCTTCTTTAAAGTCCTAGAATCCTGGCTGAATGGTGCTTGGGATAAAGCCAGGATGTTAAAACTCGTACAGAGGAGTCTTTGTGAAAATGAGAAGCCTGTTCTGCCATCGAGATTTTACCCTTAGCGTGAAAATGCAGATTGTTATAGTTGATTATGGGCAAGAAGATGGAGGTGTTCTTTGAGGTCAAGCAACGGAAGTTTCAATATTTCGGCTTCGTGTTGCGCAATCAAAAATACCAGCTACTGCACCTTATTATGGAAGGGAAGATGGGAGGATAATGTAGACCAGGCAGAAGAAAAAACGCGTGGCTCAGGAGTTTAAGGAATTGGTGTAGACTAGATTCAACGCCCCAGCTTAGGGCAGCGCATCCAAGATCCGTAAAGCGGATACGGAGTCGGCACGTGAAGAAGAATGAGCACCAGCCCTGAGATACAGGCCTGCTGGCCGCATCTATTAAGTGCATATAGAGACCAGAGAGTCTGAAAAGCGGACTAAATTGCTGCTTTTTGATAGGCCTTGACCAAACGTAACTCAATTATGATAGCAGCAGCAGACGTCTAACGTCATCACCAATCAACAGAGATCGATAAAAAGCATAGTTGGTTCTAAAAAATCAAAAAACCAGGATTTCGATTTGCTGAGTTAACGACTCTCCACGTTCACGTGCTCATAGAGTCACTAGACCTAAAATTTAAGCGACCAAGTGAAGCCAGATTCTCCCTTATGTTCAGTATTGAAATTTTGGAACTCAAACTTTTGTCACAGAAGTTTTGTTTTATCGGGAGCTATCAAAATGAAATCAAAACATTACAACTTGTCACATTAGAAAGACACAATGTGTAAAATAGAAAAACATAACACTCGTGTAATAATCAATCAGAAAAAAAAAGGGTTAAAAACCGCCGTCGATACCATCGATCCAAACCGCCATATTTTGGTTTACGGGTTTTAATATCAACATTGGTTTCCTAACCTTTTGTCCGAATTTGACAAATGTCATAACTCTCGGTCAAGTTCCTCTGGGCTGTAAATTGCAATCGGGGACCGAAAAACGGAAAGAGGGGTAGCAGGAAATCGTGAAACTTTATTGAAAATCGTAAAAGTGACATTAGTCCGCAGTCCTGATTGTTATCTTTATCTATACGACATAAATTGAATCGATAGTTTCATTGTCGAAAACAGACTTTCCAATTTACCAAACTAACCGAGGATGATTTTTTATCTTTTTTTTTCCGGGAAAAAAGTATGCATGGTTCGGCTGCCAATTTTTTTTTTTAAGAAGGAAAAAGGAAAAATCAGGATTTTAATATTTTCTCAAGGTCGCGATGGAATTAACCGTAGCTGTTTCAATGACATTAATAATTCATGCCCGAGTAAGCTGACACTAAATCCTATTTAAATTCAAAAAACGTAGCCCCCAAACTTTACTCTTGTTATTTTCATTTATAAATACGTTTGACATGAAAAAGACATTCGAGAAAACTGATGTTTAATGAGGGGATTTTGACGAAAGTCGTTCATTTTACGTCATGTTATTTCCCGGTCAAGTTGCGAAAACGTTTAAATGTTGGAGTTTGAGATTTTTTTGAGCTTTGTTATTTTTTTTCTCGGAAATTAGCTTGTTATACTTTACAGCGTTATTTAATTTTTTTTCCTCGGAGGGAAATTTACCTGTTAAGGGTTTTAGTTCGGCGCCGAGGTATTTATTGTTTGTTTTTTTAAAAATATAAATTCCTGAATGGAATAAAAGGTGTCGACAAAATAAATGTCGGTAGAAATTTATAAGCATAAAAAAGCAATTGTTTGGACAAAAAATTATTGAAGAGGTTGAAAATTATTCTTAGTTTTTTTCCGATGGGAGCCATAGTGGTACTCACCGCTTTCTATTAAGAAAAATTCTTGGACAAAGCCTCCGTGAACGCTGTGAAAGTTCTTATTTTCATGAATCTGGAAGGGCAAGTCCATCATCTCTGGTGGACTTAGTACCACCGCTCGTTACGGTTGCGAGACCTGGATTTTAACGGTCCGAGCCCAGGAGCGGCTGTGATCCTTTGAGAATAAGGTGCTGAGGAGTATGTAGATCCTATTACTAAACGCGTACGTGTTAAGACAAATGAGGAGATCGGAGGCTCACTGACCAGCCTTTTACTACAAACGTGATAAAATCACAAAGGCTCTGGTGGGCGGGACATGAGCACGCGCGCCGCCGACGAGGACTACCAGGAAGGTGCTGGATGGTCGTCCAACGAGCCCTAGGCCATTGGGAAGGTCGCGGGTCGGGTGGGGGCGTCGGACTGGAGGGTGGCGGCCCAGGATAGATCTGAGTGGCGGAAACTCCGTGATGCGGCAATAAGGCATCAAGCCTTTTAACGCCGTATAAGTAAGTAAGTAAGTCCACCATCATGGCAGCTGTTAATTCTTCTTGTGGCAGTCCTATGATACTGATACTGATACTTAATATGGCGTTCAATTTATTTATTCGCAGACAGTTTGCCAGTCCCTTTTAATTTAGCTTCTCTGTCTAACAGAAGCGCAGAGGTTCAATAGCCCATCTTCCATGGTCGTTGGCTGAACAATGCCCGCGCGATATCTCTATGAATTTCAATTTCTCTCCTGCAAACTTTAATTCCTGGAGTCATTAACCCTCCAAGATCAATTCTAAAGGAACAATATACTAAAAATCCTGTTTTGAAAACTTTAAATACCGAAAACAAAGTTTTCCAAAATATTAAATCTCAATAAACAGGGCTCATTTGAATTAGCGACAAACGAAAACGGTTTTAATATTCCCATAAGCCTCTCCCAACAAAAGCGCTAGATATTTTAAGATAAAGACAAAACTGACATTTTCTATTCACGTAACATCCTACTTTTCGCTATAGTTTTGTTGCGGTTATCTGAACAGCAAAATGTTGTCGCGGTTTTCCGAAAATAAAGTCTTAATACATTTTCCCGGGGTTAAAGCGACGACGAACTTTCCGTCTGTTTGTTCTTCCTAGTAATTCAATCGCCGTTAAACATCTTATAATCATCGACTATAAACTTTCAGAAAGGGAATCTTTCAACGTCTGATAATTAATGGCATTGCCGGTTAATCCATTTTCCCCGTTTGTGTAATTTACTGGAGGAAAAGAAACGGAAACGAGTGATTAATACGCGAGCCAAATGCAGAACAAATATTTACCCGTGAGGTATCAAAATGATAAAAGTATGCTGGTTGTTCTGTTAAATACTTACATATTCATTAGGCGGTGGAAAGGGATTCGAAGTAATGGAGTTAATGGGTTCTGGGGGAACCATGAGCAAATAAAGATCGCTCATGTGTGTGGAATCAGCACTCAGCACTCATCGTTTACTCCAGGAACATGCTTACAATGCCCGCCTACTGGGGGGACTCGTAATTAATCATTTTCACCTTCTTCTAACTACAAAACCCTTTTATTATAAATCTGTCTTAACAAAAATATACTCTGTGGCTCCTGATGAAAACTGTAATAAACAATGAAAAATGGAAGTTTTCCTACGTTTAAATGAGGAAGGAGGGAAAATGGGTAGAGGGAGCTCTTATGGGCTATTTTATTGAAGCTGTTAAAAATAATAAAAATTTAGAAGGGAAAAAAAGGGATCGTTTGTAATTTTTTGCGTAAGCAAAATATATTGGTCACGAGTCCTGTCGAATATGTTGAGGAGGGGGAAACCTTATAGATGAGATGGAAAGAGCCAGAAGTGACGTAACAAAACCATTTCCATTCCCTTTTTTTTAAAATCAAGAGAAATAAAAAGGGAAAGTGGAACGAAAACAACACGAAAGATCGATCGATCGAAAAGAAAAAAAAGAAAGAGAAAAAAAACCACTTTCTCTTGTGTTGCACGGTACTTGAGAAAGCTTCTTTTCTCTAACTTAAATCATATTAAATGCTGTTTGGTATTATGGTTTACTTTTCTTTTTCATCTTCGATATTTTGAAGGAGATATATACGGTTAGCCGGAAATATAAGCCGTGTTCCGATCGTTTGGTTGGTAACAAGCATATTGAGGTAGAAATAAAAAAGAAAATTTTTCTAGCGGTAACGAACGTTTTTGATCGTTTTTTTGCCGCAGTAGAATTAAGTAGTAGTGTCTTTTTGTAGCTATTTGGTCGAGTAATGCCTAGATAACAAGAACGCGCTCTACTGAAGAGATTTGAAGGCCCACTGAACAGCCGCTGATTATTAGTGTGATCAAGGCTGGCAGTGTTCAGTGTGCGGGACAAGGAGCGCGACCAAGCGTACCTGGAGGATTCGGCAGGTTCTTAATGGACGCCCAACTAGCCTTAAACCTTTTGTAGGGCAAAGGCTTCTAGAGGAGGACCATGTGTCGATGGATGCAGGACGTCTTGGGATCCCTGACTGGTGGACCACCTGATCAAGCCTCTTGCCGCAGCGTTTGTGATGTGGCAATATGGCTTCGCACCAGTAATGCCAGTAGACAATAGGGTGCGATAATTTTCTGCATAAGCTTAACATAGGTTTTATTATCGCATTTGACAAGCCTGCTTCGTACCCTGTAGAGCCATAAGTCTGAACAAAGTTTTTACTTAATATTTGTAAAGCCGAGGTCGGGTCCGAGTCCGAGTTAAAATTTTCACGTTCTACGATTAGCTAATTAATTCGGATTAATTAGGTTAATCTTGAAATAAAACACTTGCGTTCAAATCAATGACACATACTTTTTCTTTTTTTCAGGTAAGTGTCTTAAAATTGGGATATCGATAAGACTTCAAGCCCTGCAGAACAAGCAGTGCAGGAGTCTATAGTCGAGCCTGCTCGGCCACAGTTTTATTCGATCAAGTCTATGTTTCGTCAACGACTTTTCGGTATCGACTGCTAATAGTTTAAGTGAACAACTGGGAGAGCGCTGAACTGGAGGAATTTTAGACATCTATACCATTCCAATGTCTAGTCAATCCTTCTCCTGAAAGTTAGAGGTCTGCTATTGTAATGAGAGAAATTAACTTTTGATCTGAAGCTCACGGGATGCCTTCTTTGGATCTACCGTCAACTTTAATACATAGATTCAAAACACTCCAGTTAATTCATCTCTCATGACAATTATTTTCCGATGCCACCATTTTTTTTAAAATCATCGCTCTGGTAATTCTTGAAAGAGCTTCTTTTAATTTTTTTGGCAAGCTATCTACAGTTTGTGTATTTATTTACACACCCTGAACGTTCCGCCATGCTAATGACCGAGCATACCCCGCATCTGTAAATTATCCTTAGCTTTACCAACCATAAACTCCTTCCGCAAACCCTTCTTAAATCTGGCTCGAATAATCATTAACATTATTTCCCATGAGACCGTCCATCCCCGGGTTGACGAGAGCTACTCGCTTTGTCGTCGAGAGATAATTGACAGGATCGCTAATGACCTACAGTCGAATATATATTCCAAAAGCGGAAACTGATATACGGCGAACTTTTAATTTCAAAAATCGAATTAGTCAATTCAGAAGAGAATCATGCTCGCGAGGATCTCGTTAGTTTAAAAGTTTTTGATGATGAAGCCCAAGCGACTTTATTAACACGAATACTTGATTCATTATCAAAACATCTCACAGACAGAGAATGCTTAGTGCCATACCCTAAAAACCCTTTAACACGACCAAATTCTGCGGCACAAATAACACCGCAAAAAACAAAAGCACATTTAAGGACTTAAGAAAGTTCGGTCAGGGGATTAAAGTTGCTTACAAACTTAAAGAAGAAAAACACCTTGCTTGATCAAGCAATATTCTCTTAAGTTAGAGAGAAAGGAGGAAATTTTGCGAAAGTTTCTCTTAAAGAAAAAATAATTCAATGATATTTTTTGATCTATAGGGATTTCTGATGGTTTAGTTTTTGGATGTAAGCTTTGTAGCTATAAAAAAAATGTAAGATGGCAGGAAGTCAAGTAATCCATTCCGTGTTTGGGCTGATGAATATAGCCTGATGTTAATTTGTCGACATTCGGAATATAATGTTGTATTCTTCACATTAGAAGGGACGCTTCTCGAATAAGGTCTAGGCACAGCTGAATGGCAGGGAATAGCCAGTCCCACCATGCCAGAGTGAACCGATGAAGATGGACGCCATGAGCAGCAAGTTGGAGGCCTCGGGCAAAAAATGAGGACATGGTGACATGAAGAAAGTTGTAGAACATCAAGTCTTGGCATTCATCGCTGAACATATTTGTTTTTGTAATTTTTAAAAATGGCGGTTTGGAACACGGAACAATGACGAAGCTCTAGTGAGCAGAAAATTTGACACCATTTAGTATAATGCCCTGTACAGCCGCGCATACAAATCGCAGCTAGTCTCGATTTTAGAACCTGAAAATTTCTTGCGTTAATTTTAATGGAAAAGAATATTTCGAGAAAAACACACACCGACTCATATCATATTCCCTTAACTAAATAACATTTGCATGTGCTATTCGCTGAAACTCGACAAGTTTCCATTTTAATTAGGAATTAGGATCACGTACGCTTATTTAGAATGTTGCATATGGACGAAACATTTCCGGTTTCCTTTTAGCTTAAAATCTGTTTTAAAGGAAAATTCAGGGAAAGAGAAAATCAAGTTTCAAAAATTATGACAGATTTAGAGAAGTTAACAAATCGTCGTGTATTAAATCTACATTTTTTCCCCCCTTCTTCCATTCCAGAAAACTCATTAATCAACCTTTTCAAAAAAGGTTTCAATATAATTTTATACCTTTGTGAACTTCTCATGTTTTTTTGATTCTTCGGATAAATAAATTATTAAGGTTTTTTGATTAATTTAACTTTTCATATTTTATTTTTGTATAAATATTTTTTTTATCTAAAAAATCATCTTTGTATAAAAAGAAAGTAACAACTTTTGCTTTTTACGTAAAAACTTTCGGGGTAAAAGTTTAATTAATACTTTTATGCGACCTTTTTTTTTTTTGGAGAATGAATTCGATATCGGAAAAAAGACGACGGCATTTTAAAAATTCCGTAAAAAACAGCTCCCTTGGTTTTATTTTTATTTTTTTTTAGAAGAGTAAATATTTTTATGACGCGCTGGTTTATCGAAACCTTGATCGTATAACGCTATGATCGTCAAACGTGTGAAATGTTAATTTGGAGGAGTATATTACCTTTTCCGAGAAATTTTAAATGAAAATTTAATATGAACTACGAAGAGCATGTGTTAGTTTCAAAACTATTTAGTTGCAATTTCCGCGCGTTGGCTTGTTTAAAGGAGCGAAATATGTTTTTCATAAAATTGAAAATAATAAATGAGGAAATTATGTATTGTTCTAGCTTTGAAATTTTCTGAACGTATCATTTTTGTATTTTTTGGCTTTTAATTATCTTTGCTCTCGGCGATTATTTTTAATTATTTTGAAATGAAAATCAGTTAATGGATTGGATGTCATGTTTTATAATTTAAAAATCGATGCTTTAAAAGAAAGCTGAGAAGTTTTATTGTAATTATTTGCAAATAGGAAGCGAAGCTGTTTAGTATTTAGCGTTAGCGAGAAAACTGGTGCAAACTTATCTATAGATTTGTTGAAACGGTTGGGGCCTTCTTTTGTGCCTGGCTGCAGCTGTTCCGTCATCTACCCACGAAAAAATTGGCCGCCCCCTCAAGGATAATTTCATTTCCAGATAACAATTCCAAAGGTCGATTACATCTTCCTACCAAAATCGAAAGTCTCCAAAAATATCTCCTTTCGAGAGAGCCACTGAGCACATACAGCAATGTCAATATTTTGAGTCAATCATATACGAAATATGGTTGCCGAACAAACAAACAAACAATCGAAAAGAGTGAATTTCAAGAAACTTTTTATAAAAATGGGATTAAAATTTAAGCTTCCGAAGAAGTAACATTTTTCCTCGAGCCATCATCGCTTCACTTTCCTTTTTTCCAGAGAAAAGGTAGGCTTATCAATTACCTCAGCGACGAAAAGTGGAAAAACGAAAATCTTGTCATGTAACAATTGAAGAAACAACCCTCCCCGCGCCATATCTCGCTTCTCCTTTCCTCTCTTTCCCCATAAACTGATAAAGTTTCTCTTGTAACCCCGTTACCCCTTTTGCGGATATGTTTTGTTTCGCCTTCCTTCATTTTTCACTTTGTGTACCTCGTTTGTCATTTTGACGTTTGAATATCATCGCGCTAACTTGGTTACAAGTTAGTGCAGCGAGCGCGCTCATTTCCACTCCCCTTTAGTTATTTCATTAAGTTATGTCAAAAGCGGCGTTTTGTCACGTTCAAAACTAGTCCTCGGGAAAGCTTTTGGGGTTTAGCCGACCAATGATAAATTCGATCCGAAAATGAATGCGATATATTTCTCCCATATTAAAAGTTTTTTGCTTTTGATTTCGAAGCGTGGGAAATCTCGCAAATAAAAAAATGTGGTATCTCGACCCTTGCCCCTTGCGACAAAGGAAATCTAATGCCCTGTTAAAATTTCATTGGAATTTTTTCGCTATCCCCCTTCCTCCTCTTATGAAAGCTATACGGATTGTTTGAAATCTAGGAAAAAGGGATGAGAAGTTAGTGAAAGGAAAGTACTTGAAAACTCGTACGGCGACGCGTTTAAGTCGATTTAATAGGGAGAAAGGTTTGCTTTATGCGGATAAAAATTTCTGCAATGGTATTTTATGTGAACCTGATACCCCGGGTTTAAAAAATCCGTAGAATGCGATATAATTCAGGGGAGAGGAAAAAAGGAAAAAGAAATCTTGCTCCGGATAATAGTCTGGCAGCTTGATTATAATTAAAAACTTAACGATCGCGTGCTTTTTCAGACTTCGTATTTTTTAGCGTTGCAGGGAGAGGGAGGGGTCTTGGGTATTTATCTCGGGATATTGGGCGAGACTATACTAATGGATTTTTTTGAAGATCCAAGATTAATGCGCGTAAGTTATGAATTCTGGTCTTCGCGATTTAATTTTTTTTTGTTTTTTATTAAATGAAATCTTGGGGTGTTTTGCAAAAGAAGTGGCGTAAACGACTTTATTATGTTCAATGTATGCAACCTTAAAAAGCAAGAGTATAGACATTTACATTCTTATGTTTTCCAATTTCGTCGGAAGGGATATTGAATTCCATTTTCTTCTTTTGAATTTTTTTTCTTCTTGAATTTTTAACCTTTTGTGCAGTTTTGAACGGATTTTTGTTGTATCTGAAAAGGATTTGGAGAATTCGAGGGATGATAATAATCTTAGCTGGGGTCTTATTATTGCGCAACACCAGGCAACTTTTTAAAAAAGCTCTAGCAAAGCCATCAATTTCTTCATTGCGACAAAGTTTTAAAAAACCTCATTGATGCTCAAAAATGCCTCAAAGATGCTCAAAAGTTTTGTTTGAACGTTTTCGCTGGCCATAGCTGTGAAAGCTAAATTGAAGAATCACAATGTTGCATATCAAAATATAAAAAATCTTTTTTCAAAGTTAAGTAATTTTCTTGAGCTGACGTTTTCCCTTGAGCATGATCGTAATCCACCTACAACCTCGATAGATTTTTCAAACCTATCAATTATTCATCATGATACCAGATCATTCCGCTGAAAACTTTTCCCCGAGTCGAACAAAAAATATGAATGACGTGAGACAAAAAGTTTTTTTATTTTAATTTTTTCGTCCCTGGGGCAGGAATCCGTCAAACGTTCTCTTCTCTTACCTTTATCACTCCCTGAAAATTAGTGGAGAAGAGGCTGGCGAAGAGAGAGGTATTGATAGGTGGGTGGAGTTGGAAGAATCGGTAGACAAGCGAATGCAAAATCGAAAAGTCTGCTTTCTCAAGATTGAAAATAAAAATGATTGAATCTGTCATTCACTCTGTCGATCTGGGTAAGCTTTCCCTCCCTAAAGGGAAGAAAAGACTTTACATGAAGCTTATCTTGACTTAGTGACAGAATAAGATTGTCAATCTGTCGTGAATTCTGTTTTGACTTATCGGAAAAAAAAATTTCAACAAATAGTCATAAGCTAAGCACGATGAAAAATTTTTGTAATATCGAAAGAGGTGACAATGTCCTGCCAAGTGAAACAAACTCGGGAAAATGTTGAAGCTTTGATTGGAAATAAATAACAAGTGGTAAATTTTATAAACGAAAGAATGATATACAAAGGCTCGGGCGAATGTGATAATTTCAATGTCGGGAAACTTCACAATGTTATCATTCAAACTCGGTTTTCCCAAAATAGAGGTAAAAATAGAGTTTGTTGATTTATGTTACATCGCATACTCTGCTTTATTATTTTTATTATATCGCAGTGTAGTGCTTTATTTGTATAAAAATGAAAACGAGATCGTAACGTTATACTTCTTTTTTACTTACCTCATTTAGGTTTCGCAAAAACAAATAGATTTTTTTTGCTTTGATCATTTGATATATGTTTTACAAAAAGATTTTTTTTTATTTATTGCAGGATATTGTCGAATGAAATCTTTTTTTTTTTTCAAAGAGCTTGAAGTTTTTATTTGAAAAAGCTTTCAGGAGTGATAATGCGTTGCTTTAAAGCCGAGCAAAGCCGGCAGTTTTATTAAAATAATTCGGATGTGTTCGAGATGCCCTTTGCCCTCTTCTGGTTTTCGGTTCTCAACACCCTGGAATCGGCTGCATATTTTTACTACTTAGCAGATCTGTAAGCTTTTTAGCATCAGCTGCTAGTTCAACTTTTGACATGGTTATGAAAGCCTTTCACCCTGAAGTTGCATTACCTCTGAATATTTAAAAATTGTTAGCGCCCACTGACAATCTAAAAGCTGCTTTAGCTCCAACCATAGTACCAAGGGGCTAAAGCGTTATTAAAACCTTCCCACTCAAAAACGAAAGTTGTCATAACGGCTAAGAATAAAGTTAATCTCGTTGGTTAAGCTGTTCTCTTTGCAGCTCATTCACAACAACTCAGTCTTAAAAGTAATGATGATATTTCTTTTTCATTTTCTCTTATCTTCTTTTTTGATTTCCAAGTTGCTCTTTGACGCTCATTCGTGTTATTTCAACCCTATCTTTCTCGCTTTCTATATCGTATTATTTCTCTTTTGGGAAGATTTTAATGATAAGGTTTTAATTAAATCCTTTTAGCTGCTACACGTGGGCGGTCGTGCAACAGAAGTGTTTATTGTTCATACTTTATGGGACCATTTTATAAGTGTTTACATTCATTCCGTGCCTATTTGCCTACAGTCACGGCACAGATGGTAAAGAGAAATAAATTGTTTCTTTGTTGGAAGGAGAAAAGTAATCGCCTAGGAGGAAAATATTTTACAGGTGCTGCCCCCAACGTTCAGAGTGCAAACCAAGAGCATTATTTGTTGATTTAAGTTGTCATTTTATCTCGATAACGCATTCGACGACAACGTCATAATTGACGAAGACGGCAACGATTTCATCAACGATGATTTCATGAACAACAGTAATGACATAGGCGACAACGATTTCATCGATTTCAACATCAACAATGATGAGAACGATGACAACAGCAGCAGCAGCAGCAGCAACAACAACAACAACAACAACAACAACAACATTTTCAAAGTATAAGAAACCATTGTAAAAAAAATTGAAGAAATCCAAACTTGCGATGCCAACGAAAACTGGAACATTGAACATTTTCTCACACGATTCATTATCCAGCCCAACGAAAGGCTCATCCCTGAAAAGCGAAGGGGAAAGATTGTAAATCGCGTGAATTCAAATTATTTATCAATATTGTGATTGGAACGACTTTCCCACGGAAGAATAATGAAATGAACGCGCGGAAATAAATCAATTCCTCGACCAAATGAAATCGTATTAGGCTATCAGTATAACGGATTACGATTTGTATCCGTCTTGAGTTTTTGAATATCCTCAAGCAATCCCCATTTCTCTTTATCATATATCTCATCAGTGGCGTTTTCGTTATTTCCCTTCTGCAAAACATTCAACTTGCTTTAGAGGAAACTCGAGGTAAATGAAAAATGAATACGCTCGGTAATTAATTTCGATTCGTCAGTGCTAAGGCTAATCGTTGCGAAACTAACCGTAATCCAGTTGTTTACAAACTAGGTAAATCCTTCTTGCTCTTTTAATCCTTTTAACGTTTGCAAATTCAGACTATAATGTGTTTGGTTAATTACCTACTCGTTTAACCTCCGGATCCTAGTATTTCGAAAAACTCTTTTTGCGTTTTCAAAAACGTATTAGGCCCCTAAATATACACTGGGAATGAAAATTTACCCGAGTCCTCTTTTTTTTCCTCTCTCTAAAACGATTTTCTCTCAGGGTAAAAGTGATGTGTGTATACTGTATATTCTAAAAAGCAAAAAAACTTTTGCTTACCCGCACGGTAATTTAGAATGATGTAGATATTATAAATTCCATCACAGATTATGGTTAAGTCCATCCGTGTATATACGAGGAGGGTTTTTCATTAGAAGAGGAAAACGGTGCCAGGCTTCAATTCCCTCTTTTACTAAATCAGGGACGGTTATTAAAACTTGTCTATGCGTATTAAATATGAAAAGTTTAAATTAGACTGATGTGGTTTTCAGTTGCGGCAGACAAAAAAGAAATGTTTTTTCGGTAGTCGATGCATTCTTTTTGCAGCTATTCTTTGAACTTGTAAGTTGAGCTGGTTTCTGAGGTTTCTTCAGAGAAATAAAATTTTAAAAAATTAAATTATTTGAGAGATTTTTTTTTAAAAAACTAAGCCTCAATTTATTTATGAAATGATTAAGTAAAGAATATTTTACTTGAGGGAATGTGAAAATGTTAATTTTCTTACACTGGGGGGAATAAATCGGGTATTAAATAAATGCGTGCTAAAGCTTTGCTTGTAATTGCGTAGTATCTATAATTCAATTTTAGTGTCATCACTTCTCCTATCAAGGCCAACGAACCAACCCATAATTTTCATTGTTGTTAAGAGTGTTGAAATCCGCCATTTTCGAATCGACGCCGTAGATGGAGTACTTAACCAATGAAGATGACTGATTGTGGTTGATTCCGATTTTACAGCGCAGAAAAAAATTATTCTAATGTAACTGAAACAGCAATCTGCTGCTCAAGAATTTTGGTAGGATTATCGAAGATGACATGGAATGCACAGATTTTTTATGGGGTCCGACGGAACGAGAGTGTTTTCAAACGGGAATGGGGCTGAACGAGTGATTTTCTGGTACTAGCTGCAATAAATCCAAGGCCCAAGTGTGTCACAATAGTTTCAAATCATAATATTTTAAGGTTTGCTTCCCTAGACTATACGCAGGGATCTCCGCACGGACTACGCGCGGGTTGCCTGCGGGGTGGTCGCGGGGTTTTGATGCTGGGAGATCCACACTATTAAATCGAGATTTTACGTAAACCACCCCGTGTCCACCCAGCAGGCAACCCGCTTGGAGATCCCTGCGTATGGTTTAGGGGAGCAAACCTTTAGGTGTTTAAGGTGAGGCGTAGGGAAGTGGCGACCCCACCGCCCAGTGGCTATGACTACACCACTGCAAGCAGCCAAGAGCGGAAGGTCGTTAAATATTCCTGGTAGGGGGCAGCAGTTTTACCAGTACTGACTTAAGGCTGAAAACAATACTGTCGGTTGAGCTAAAGTCCATATAGCAGGAGGCACAGTTGTAACGACGGTATGGCTTCTGTACTGCGATGCGGAAGGTGCTGGAAAACCCCATTAATTTTTCTTTGTATAGCGATTTTGGCTGAAGATTTGCTGCGCAAGACCCAGTATAGTCGTTTCGGCTGGGGTGTTTGCTTAACTCTATACGCTCTTTGACCGTGATGATCGCCGATCTCCACTTCGGAGTGGCATTGTAAAAAGAGGCATGGTTTAGCTTTAGTTAAAATGACGGTCATTCATTTTTTATTGCATAGCCCGAAACTATCCGGTCCTCATCATCCACTTGAAAATATCTAAAACGGTGGTTCCCACAAAAATTTCACATGTTTATTGTTTTCATCTGTCCGTGTTTTCAGTACTTTTGTTTTCTGAGAAGTTTTTCATCGATATAACCAATTCAAAAACCATTTTTTTTTAATCTAGCCAAGTGTTTTTTTTATTTTATTGTGCAGTCTAAAAAAAACTAGCAATCATTCCTTTCACGAGTTCTATAAATAAATGTATGGAAACCGCTTTGAAAATAATTACTGTTTTATTCTACATATACTGTATACTTTTTTCCATGCATTAAGAGACATGTTGAATTTTTCAATACCCCATTGAAATTCATGCCATTTCAATGCATTGCCTAATGAGATTTTTTTTTTACTTTGTTTACGAAAAAGAAATTCAATTCCTTTTTTTTTTAATATTCCAAGCTTTCGAGTTTTAATTTGCGCGTTTTTATTACACGCGCAGGAAAATAACTTTTTTTTTTACCCGGGAAAAAAACAAATTTCCGGTTGCGATTCAATTTTTTTTTTCGCAGGAATCGCAGAATAAAGTATAACGCAAATGGATCGTGGCAACACCCATACACACACACACGCTGAGGAGAATAGAAGGCAATGTGGGATTTTGAAAATCAGGAAAAAATAAAAGGAAAAATGATATCGCGTGATATCACGGAATAAATCACTGATCTTATAGGGAGCACGAGGTTATGTGCATGTCGTCACTGACTGGGTCATTAGTAATTTAGCAATCATAAACAACATCTCCATATAATAAACATCTTCATTATTCATAAGCTGTGATGGAAAAAAAAAAGGCGGCGAGTGCGGCGCTTTTTTTTCAGAGGCTATTTTTTCTGAATATTTCCGGTTTATGATAGAAAATGTTTTTTTAATAGTGAAGAATGAGGGGGAAATAAAATATTTATAAGAATAGATGTTAGGCGGAAAAAAAGATTAGTATAAGATCAACATTGTGTGCTTTGAAGTATTCAGCTTCTTGGCATCAAGATAACTTGTTAGTGGAGAAGTTTACTTGTTTGTATGATTTGAATAGCGCCATGCTGCGATGGATAATGTCCGTTGATAAGACGAGCTTTTCCTGTACCTTTATTTCAGATTTGTTTCGGTCGAAAGGAAAACGATTTTAACTCTAAGAGCAAGATGAAAGTGACGGCCTTCAATGACAAGGATCTGATCAGATCAATATATTATTAGAGAAAAAGCTGATTGTCTGATAAAGAAAAGATGGAGGGATGACTTTTGAAGACACGACAAAAAAGACGCTGTTCGCTTTTGTGGAAACAATTCAATGGAAGCAATTTCATCCGTGTTTAGCGGTAGATTTTCTACCTCTCTTATAATTTCCACGACGCAGATGTCTACTTTTCGTAATTGTAAAAAGATGTAAACTTTAGTCAAAGACAAAATTCTTAATCGACAATGAATCGAAATGGTTGTCCTCAAGCGATCCCTTTTAAGAATTACGCCAATAACAAGTTGGGAAAGTGGATCCAACTGGATCATCTCAACCATCTAAAGTTTGAAAACCTAGTTCGAAAATTCGATTCCGAATGAACCCCGAAAATCGAACGAAATAAGAGAAAAAGAAGAAATCAAGTGCTAATCGAAAAGTATCTTGTCTCTCCTAACTAAGTTTCAAAAGGCAGTTACAACTTTTTCACCTTCGGGGATTCAACTTTGAGGTTTACAGCCCAGCATAAACTTGGACGTTTTATGTACAAAGCAGCATGGGGTTTTCTTGATAGTGTCGGTACCCTGCGTTTTAATATTCAACGCACATTTTAACCTAATTTTGTGCCAAGCTCATAACGGGGGGAAGACGATCCTTTTCCATCCTTTTCGTCTTATTCCTCCGCTTCTCACGTTCGGCGAGAAACTTATACACTCTGCGCATAAAAGGATTAATCTTTTTTTTCATTCCCAAGTGAATCGGGCTAAATCTCTCGCTTACCCCTTTCCCATTGCACTGGGATGAATGATTAGAATCGACTTGGAACATCACCTCCCTAGCCTGCATAAATTATTTCGGAATATATCCCGCATAACGACCGATTTGCTTTGTTACATTATTGACGAGAAGGCCATTTTTATTGCGAAATCAATAATTTCGATACTTGAAAAAAGGAAAAATCGTTAAATTGATAATGAATTTTCTTTTTTTTTAGAATGGAAACGTGATGTTTCTCGTTGGAATTTTTGAATAAGTGGGAAATTTTTTTTTCACTTTTCCTCTCGATAAGGATTAAAGTCCTCGGCAATGAACTTTTGATCAGATTCTCTTCGAAAATCACGAAAGATTCAATTTCATCGTGGTAGCTCACCAGTTGTTTAGATAAGTTTTATCTCGTGATGATTGGCTATCAAAACCGTAATCTTTTCTTCGGGCGTTTGGATTTTTTTTGTTCCTTATTTTTACCTTGTTGGCATTAAATATTGAAAGAGGAAAGTTCGTTGGATTTTGTTCGTTCGTTAACAAAGAAACCTTTCGATGCTCTTTTTTAACTCATTATAGGATCGTAAACTTTTTCCCTGCCACTGGAACACGGCCAGATCGTTGACCGGAAAAGGTTTGACTCGATACTTGAATTATGAAATTCTTTTGAGATTTTTTCTTTTTCGAATTAATATTCATAAGGTTCTCTTTGTGTTAATTTTTGTAAAGTGATTTTAAGGTAGAATGAAAGGCAGTGAAGGGGAGAATATAAGCGATGGGAAAGTGGTTTTTTGATTTGAGACGGCATGAAGTTGGTCGTGAGTTAGTGATTCATCCTTTTGTCGTGTCAGTTTGAAGAAATGTGACTGGTAAGATCGTGAATTATGCACGAAAACAATCTTGAAATTGAAAATTGCAGAATTTGGAAAAGCACTGAAATTGGCGCCAAAGTGACTTTGAAGTTGACGCTCAAGCCATTTTATGATGAGTTGAGAATAAATTTCGATGGACTTCGTAAAGTTCGGGCATTACTCCTAATTTTGAAAATTGTGGTGGTTTCTAGACTGTATGATCTTTTTTATATCTTAAATTCTCAGTATCGATTTTGCAAACATTTAAAAGTAACATTTCCTTTATCTTTCTAATATTTAACAAAAGGTTGAAAGCTTGAGCTTTTACAACCTTTTTTAAACTTTGCTGGGAAACGAGTTATAATCGACAGAAATATCAATAAATATCAAGCACGATCTCTTGCCCTAGTTACATCTTCCAGACTACTTTTATAAGGCCAATACCGAATCTCTCTCTATTTTTTTTTATACCTTTTCCTTTTCTCTCACGATTTTCTTACGTGATTTCTTCGACCTCTTCGTGCCTTTGAAATTTTCCACTGTTTTTCCCTGCAGTATTGGAATAGCAGACTTATGGAGAAACGCTAAAACATTCTACCGGATGCGGGAAAGGAAGAGGGTGAAGAGGGGGAGAAAAAAGTGGAAACGAGAGAAGGAGGTAGAGATGGAGGTCAGTTCTCGAGAGACCACACGTCACATTAGTCCGGAGATGGTAATGCGAGGAACTAACATTGTCAACACACACACGGCGCATTCCGTTTTCAGCCGTCTACAATACAGAAAAAACTCATTATCTTTTACAAAAACAATTTAATATTGTATTACCTCTAGTATGATGAACTTTTTTTCTTTTTTTGTCGGGGAGGAAAACTTATAATTAAATTTTTGAAGTTAGGAAAAAAAAGAATGGGGGTATAGTGAAACAGGTAGAAAAAAATTTTCTAAGGCACAGTCAAACAGATTCATTTAATTTTAAAAACGAAAAGGCATTTTTAAACAATTAATATAAGTTTTTAATATAAGAAAAATAATGGCCATTTAATATATTAAAATTGTATAATTTACGACAGTGAAAAATTGGCAAATGTCATCCATTTTCTCTTTTTTCAAAAAAAAAAAAAAAAACTTGGAACTTTTTCATCTTATATTTTCCTTTCTTTGCTAATTTGCTTCTGATTTCTTACTCGAGACTTAAATCATTCAACCCCTTGAGCATTGCCTTTTGATTTAATTAACACACTCGAGGGAACCTACGCCTTGTACCCTTCGAAACAAAACACTTCGCTATTAGAGAAGTAAAAGCGCGCGGGAAGCAAAAAGGAGGGAGAAAGGAGTTTTGAGGCTAAACTTTCATCTTAACTTTTACCAAACTCTTTATCGAAAAGAAAAAACTTTTTTTTACAGTTTTGCTTTTCAAACTTTCGAAATTTCCTGAAGTAAAGGAAAGCCGGTGTTGTTATCCACTCTGAGTATACCTCGTGTAATCTTAACTCGGGGCGCCGTAACTCCTGTTGCCACGCTTAGGCTAACAGAAATGCTATTTGATTTATTATTTCGATTTACCCTCTTCCTTCCCGGATTTTTGGATTTTAAGATAGTTGAAAATGATCTAATGTAATGAAGGATCATTGTTTCACTATTCTCCAAAGAGAATTCATCTTTTTGAGTAATTCTTCTTCCTCGTCCGATTACACGGACCCCAATGGGTTCAGTAATATATCGGCACCTATAACATGGGTATGCAACCAGCGATGCATGACTGCATAGGCACAGTTTCAATTTCTCTGGCTAACTTCAAACCAATTTACTTCTGATTGGAATTAGAGCATCCTTGACAAGTTGAGACTTGCAATTTCAAGAGACATCATGCTATTTTTTTCATCGGCGTGGACGCTGCAGGAAAGTGCCAAAGAACTCGAATTTATTAAAGCCGACAAATTGAATTCCCTAAGGGCAAAACGTTAAAAACTGCGTGTTCTGCAAAAAAAAAGACCATCTTGTTTTTTCTTTGCTCATATGGAATATATAATCAGCATTAATTATATCAAAAATCTTTTTTTATAAGTTTGCGTATACGCAGGAAGGATGTCTAAAAAGGTTGTTGATGTTTACTTCATTTTCATCTTGTTTTATCAAAAGGACTAATCTTTTTTGAGCATCTTCCCTGTATTTTATAGATTAAAAAAAAAGAAGCTACATCTGAGGATTCTTCGAGCGATGTTTTTTTTTACGTGGAAATAGCTTTATATCAAGAATACAAAACAAACGTTCTCTTATTTATGTGTTTACATCCATTCGGTGAGATGGATGGGTTTGTTAAATAAAACCCTGTGTCATATATATATTCCTTTTTTTTTGTTTGTTAATTTAAACTTAATTTTTCCTCAATTACATCGCTCGCATTTTACGTTTGGCGAAGCCGGTTTGCTTGATTCAGTCGAGATATCGCTTTTTAAAATAAAAAACAAACTCACTTTGATATTTGCTTCATATCGGAAATTAAAAATTTAATTTAAAAAAAAAAGTTGAAGGGGGAATGAAAGTTCTCCCCTGGTTTTCTCCCATTTTTTTGATTCTCTCCCAACAGTTTGCGTTTCACTCTTCCCTCTCCTCCTTTGATGTCATCGGAGTGAAAAGTTCTTTTAATGCATCTCCTGTTTATTTAGAGGAATGTGAAAAAAATGAGTTACACGCGCGATGAGCGAAAAAAAAATGGAGAGGGGAGGGATAATGGCAAGTAGCGTATAAGCGAATGTATTGTGGCAATAAGCCAAAACGGCTTTGTTTTAGATATGTCTGTTGTCTGTCTCCGTGCAAGACAAAACGGCAGACGAAAAAGTTTTTATTATATTTCTTTTTTTATTTATTGGTAAAGTCGGGAGATTGTTATAACGTTTTTTAAAACGTACATTATGTAAATGAGGGAAGTAATTAATGGATAGCATAAGCTGTTATTTACGGGTCGTTATCAAGGGTGAACGGGTTGCAGACAGGGAAGGTTGCAGTCGTGCTAAATATGACAGGATTGCGGGCCAAGGAAGGATAATAATTGGGATGAAGGATTTTTTTAGCGCAATAAAAAAGTTTTTTGTTGTTGAATTTAATGAAGAAAAGTCGGGGCTGTAGTTGCACGACAAAAGAGAGTTGCAGAGACTTTCAAGTCCCATCACACAGCCAAAAAATGAAGCTATTCTTTTGGTCTTGCGGCGGTTTCACAAGGACCGGGAACTACTTGCGACCGTAAAACGCAGGAAGTTGGAATGCCTTGGGCATATGTTGCGGGGACCCAAGCACAGGCTGCTGCAGACCATCATGCAGCTCATCTAAAGATGATTCCGAAAGAATCATGGCTTAAGAGGCCTGCCAGATGCTGCCGACCTACCCCAAAGATAATGGAAGTTCAAGCAAAGATAAACGCGATTGCGACGGGGAAGTTAGACCAAAAGGTTAAAGCAACGGAGACCAAGGCAATCGGGAAGAAGACCTCAGAAGAAGTGGCTGGACGTTCGGAAGAGTAGCGGACCACTCGAAATGGAAAAATATAGGAAAGGCCTATGTCCAGATTTGGACGACAAAAGCTGATGAAAACGAAGAAGATTATTCTTGGTCTGGACTGCAGCAGTTTCAGTTGGCTGTAGAAGACTAGAGGAAACCTCCAAATTATCTTCCTTTGTAAATTTTAATATTTTAAAAAGATCATACTATTATGATGATCGTTGACTTTCAGAGATCACAGACTCAAGAATGGCTAAGCTAAGCCGAAACTTGCAACTTAAAAATACTACAAAAAATTTCGGTCCATGTAAAATTAAAGAAAGAAAAAACAAGCGACCCTACTGAAACCAAAATTCTAGCTTGATCAATCACATCTCCAATTACACTGATTCAAAAAAAAAATATTGTCAAACCGAAAAAAAGATTTTTCAACAACGCCAATAGAACACAAGCCAAATTGACATGTCCAAACTAAACCCTGCGAGAAAGACATTTTTCCAATAAAAAAAGGGGGTAACTCATTCGTGCTCGATTTATTTTGTAAACCGCTAAACATTAGATGAGAATGCCGATCAGCATGTCAAACGCTGGTCAGCATAACGCGGAAATGAAACGGGGACAAAGAAGAGGAGGAAAAAAAAGGACGAGAATTTGATATGGGAAGAATGAACGAATATGACAATATGTTTTTTTTCCTCTTTTTCTTTTTTTTTTTTTTTTAATAACAAAAAAATGAGATCCTATTTTTTGTCCTATATAAAATATCAAAAGTTTTCCCACGTTTATGTTTCATCAGAGAATAAAACTAGAGACCCCATTGGTTTTTTTATAAAAAAGGCTCAAACTTGTTCTTAATTCAATTACGGTCATTTTAATAATAATTTTACGTCTCTGACTTTTCGCTAAAGGCTTTAAGAATAATCCTGAGCGAATTAAAACGCAGTCAGATTTACTGGGCACTTTCCAGAGGTTTAATTATCAATGAAACCTTCGAGACACATTAAGGGGACCCTCCTTTTTTAAAAGGAATCATCTCTCAAGAGTCCTCATTAAGTTGGCGCCCAAGCAAAAAAAAAAAAACCTTTCCTAACAAGAATATTTAAGGTTTTACCAATTGTTCTCTTTGGGACAATTAAAAGTGAAAGGAAAACGATTGAAAAAGGGCTTTTCCTTGAAACCTTTTAAAATCAACGAAAATTACATTTCTCGGGAGTTTTAAGTGGAAATGTTTTAACGCTAATAAAATAAAATAATAAAAAAAAGATATCAGGAGTGTATACACGATCGATGACGTAATTGAAGCCTTCATAAAGGGTATATTTGAGAGGTATTTCGAATCAAATTATGAAATACCTTTGACTTTTCCTTTGTTTACGAAAATTAAAATGGCGGGTTTCTCGGAAAAATTCCAACGATTATATCTTTCCCCCCCTTTTTTCCCTTTTTTCAATTTTATATAATTTGAATATGTATATCCATCCCGCAAGAGCATTTGACTAATTAAATTTAAGCCGAGAATAAAAAAAAAAGTCGGAATGAAATTAAAAAGTGGCAAAATACCCGAGGTTTATCAGCCGGATATAAAGACAGATTAATTTAATAATGACACAATGTTTTTCAATTTAAAGCACGAAAAGCTTTGCTATTAACATCGCCTATAAAATTTTAATAATTTCCATCTTTTTTTTTTTGCTTTTCATTATGTTTAGCTAACGACGCGAAAGATTTATATTATTGAAAAAGGGGGTTTTTACCCGAGAGCAGTAACATGATTACAATAATTACGGAATTCCCGGAAAATTGACGATCCTCTTCTATAAGATCTTTTTCGGAAATTCTGGAAGGGAACGATGAAGATTCGAAGTACGGTTTTTTTGAAAATCGAAACCAGCTTATATAATGTTTGCTATAAATAAAATCGAGAAATCTTTCTCTGTAAAAAGAGAAATTGCTCGAAGGCATTTGCGAAAGTTTCTTTTCGGTTTTGCAAAAAGTTTCAAGTTTAAAGTCGTAACTTCGGTCGCAAATTTTTAAAATATCAGTCCCAACGAGGTTGTCGTCGGATCGCGTTAGTCGTGCCTTGTAACGAGCTTAATTTAGGGAAATTAGCGTTATTGCTTGAGGTGTTTACGAAATGCTTTTGAATTTTTATGACGTCAGTCGAAATAAAATGAAAGGATCCGCAACGCGGTGTTTAGTTAAAGTCATAATTTTTAATAATGCATCGTGAATGCGTTCCATTCCTTCATTAATCGCATTGCTAATGCTGCACTTGTGTCAACAATATCTGCAGTGAATGCATTCCATTCCTCGTGGTTTATATTAACAATTTGAACCGCTGGGAGAATTGCATCTGTACCCAGCTGGAGGTATTGAATGAGCGGAAGGAAAATAATGGGGAGAGTCATCATTTTATTATGAGGACGAGGTTGGGAAAATAAAATCTTGGGCGAAAGCAATTAAAAATGGTGGACATAAACGGACTGAGGATCAAAATTTTTATATTTTTTTTTGTTACTCAGGAATACGAGTGAAAAGCCGGCATTAGTGAGAAGATTGTGCGATGGAATGGACAGTAATATATCACACAGAATGGGCATAGTTCAGACGTTGGTGATTTTTAAGTATTGACTCTCGGAGCCGTTTACAAAATTAGAACTGCAGACGAGGACAGAATTTTGACCATCTTGAAAACCCTTTATGCGGAAGCCCTAAAGTGCAAATTGTCAGTGCTCGGTGCTAGTTGCCAAGTTTAAACTTGGCTATTTGTCAGATGGTGCTCTTCGAGATCAAGCGGCGAAGGCTTGAATATTTCGGCCATATTATTCGTAACGGAAAATATCGCCTTCTGCAGCTAGTGATGGAGTGGAAGATTGAAGGCAGGCATAGACCGGGTCGGAGGAAAACATCCTGGCTCAAGAATCTAAGAGACTGGTACGGCCAAAATTCAGTATCCCTTTTTCGTTCAGCAGCCTCCAAAGTTAGGATCGCCATGATGATCGCCAATCTCCGACGAGGAGCGGGCATTTAAAGAAGAAGAGATTTGTCAGATGTCATGTTTCAACTTGACAATGCCATGCTTCAACTTCGTAAATGACACTTTGACAATGCCAAGTTTAAACTTGGCAGGAAGATAAAGGCAATCCCATGTTGTACCTTGGCACTGTCAAGTTGAAATATGGCATCGTTAAGTTGTAACATGGCATCCATAGGTTTAAATTTGACAACTAGCACCGAGTTGTTATTATAAATAATTTAATCAGCTTGAATTTAATCAACTGCTACATTTACAAGATGTCAATCTTATAAGCCCTATGACCTTGAATACGTTAATGAATATGATTAGGAAAAATCCTTTAAAAAATCCTTTAAAAATGTTTTCTATTTCTTCGTGATTGACAAGAATCAATTCCTTCTCGACATTTAAACAAGCGATTTCTACGCGATCTCTCCACTTTGGAAACCGTCTATCTTCTTTTCCTTCAATACTGTAAGTTTGAAATTCTCCATCATTTTGCCACATTTTTAAAATTTTGTTTTTATCAAGGGTTCCATAAATATAAGTACAATAAATATGAGTAAGTGAAAATGTCATTTGAGATTCTGGCATGCATATTGTGCTAAATTCTTCAAAAAGGAAAAATCCTTTTTTCCTAATCATATTCAGTAATTTACAAGATCCATTATTACAACAACAACCTTTGCCAACCTACATCAGTTGGGCAACGAGTCGATTTTACTGACAGAGCACTGACAATTTGTACTTGAGGGCTTTCGTACCTTGGTGCATGAGACTGTGGAGGAACTCAGCATCCCTCCACAAGGAGTTGCACTTTTGATCTTACTGGTTCCATTTTGAATTTTTTGTTCAACATCTTTAACTTTCCCAGAAATCAATCCTGCTCGGAATAATTATTTAAAAACTTGACATTCTCACTTTTTTTTTCAAACAATCACCCGGAGAAACGGGATAAATAAACCTAAAACATGTACGAAAAAAAACACGTCCGAAAGTGTTTTCGCTTGAATGTTATTCTTTGTTTTAGTGTCCTTTCACAATTTCCCGAGTAATAAATTCAGCAAATAAAAATTATCACATCTCTCTTTTCATTAAACTAACAAAGACAGGGTATACATTCCATTAGGCGACGGGTGAAAACGGTCCCTTAATGAAATGAAAAGTTAAATCGTAGCTCGGACGTAGAGAGAGTAGGGAAAGTGAATGAAAGTGCATGTTGAATTTTTTAAAAGTTTTCTCGGTTACATATAACTTAAATTATAATCCGAAACCCACGTTTTCTTGAAACAACGGACACCAAGCGGTTGCTGGATATTAAACGCAGACCGCGAAAACCAGGCTCATTTAACCTTTTAAAATATAAATATCACGAGTAGCCTTTTCATCCAATTTGTTAAAAAATTTTTGCTTTTGGCTTTTTATAAAAAAAAAAGAAAAAATAAGTAGATTTCGTGAACGGATTAGTGATTAAATGGACGAATGGAACGAAAAAGAGAGAAAACTAGATGTTATTTACGTAGATGTGAACGTAAATAATAAAACTAGACGCGTCCTTTCGCTGTCTGAATTTCATTAGCGAAGAGGACTTGGTAGATTTTATCGGATTCCGACCTTTCTCCGGGACATTTGTTCTCTAAATTTCGGTGGCTTACATCGGTTTTCGTTTGCGATTCAATTCATGTACCTGGTTATCTTTTGCATAGGTTTAACGTAGCACATCTCTCTCTAAGTTATTCACAAGCAAAGGGGAAATTTTCTCTTCTGGCCATCCCGAAAATACGGTCTCTTAATTATTGTTTTCGAATTGCGACGACATATTAATACAATACGGAACAAACTCGCATCTCTCATTGTCATCGTGGTTGTGAATAGAAAACACGCCTATTGTCCTCGGCCGAGTTTTAGTTCTCTTACAACTAATGCAACGTGATAGGCCATTAGATGTTAGAATCGAGTTCGCACCTGACAAAGCGTATTAGATATTTTACACCTGTATTTCTCTATAAATCTCAAACATCACAATCGATTACTGTGTAACTTAAAACCCAACAATCGGAAAGTTTTCTAAGATATTTCGGAGAGAAAAATAAGAAATTCTCGGAAAATTAGCTGGGAAGAAAAGTTTTATATATAAATCTTGAAAATCTTTTTTTTTTGTTTTAGGTAAGCAAACACGACATCCATCCTCGAAGAATTCGATCACCCCTGAGGATTTCCCCGAAAGCTGAGTACCTGGGGGTCCGACCGTCGGGGACTCCGGGAAACAACAAAAGGAAATAGTCAGGAATGGGTTTGTGTGTATTTTCTAAATTAAATGGATAAAGACAAGAATTGAACCTTTATGGGAAACTGTCATGTATTTCCTTTGAAAGCAATTCCCTTATGGACTTGCGCCGTCTCTTTGGGTACTAGTTTGTTCCCTTTTACTTTTTAGGATTCTGTTTGCCTTTCCCTTTAACCTCTTTAATTTTCTTTCTCCGCTCTTTGTCCCTATGATCATCTTCATCCAATAGTATACAATATCAACTCTCTCCGGCATAAAAAATTCACATTTCGATTAGTAGGGTGTTTACTTAGTTTGATCTTCCCTTTTTCGGAATGTAGGTCATTCCGAGTTTTAAAATGGACGGAGGGTGTGCAATGTACCAAAGCTTTGTGATTTCAACGATGATTGCTGCGTTTAAGAAAATGGATTCAAATTAGTTTGGAATATGATTAAAATCATCAGTAGGGCATTTGAAATTCTCAATAGCCTTTTGATGTCCCTTGATATTATTATTCTGCTTCCTATCTCTGATAGTTGATTAATTGGCCATCTGAGTCTGCTAATTAGGAAATTTCATCATAGCCCTTTGATATTTGCGGATAATGTCATGTTGTTTTTTTATTTATAGTCTGTATGGAGTAGTGAAAGCTTTCATTTTGAGATAAATCAGAATTTTTGCAGCGGATTATATTCGTTGTGGTTCTTTTCTTTGACGTCCGTGACCGTTGGCTAAAATCTGTATTCTCTCAGTTTATAAAAATTAACAACTGCAAGTGACGCCAAAGTTTGCGGCTAGGGTCGGTAGTAGCAGTAACAATCATACTGTTGTAAAGAAGAAATTAAATTAGACGTCAAAAATTGCTTTTCAAATCCAGCAAATTGAAGGTTTAAAGCAAATAGGTCTTTGCATTGGCTTTCTGTCTTTCAGATGACCCGAACACCATTTTACTGAGTTCCGAATCTGCCCCTCCCTTTCCCCTGCAGGATTTTGTCATTTCGTCTGCCCTAAAACGTACAATTATCCCTAAAAGGTAAACACAGCGATCATATAAGGGCGTGGCTGAAGTGGACCTGCCTTTCATTATGCTCCCTTAACTCAATTCGATTTTGGCATCCCTACCCGAATCGGACCGGTTTCCGACGAGAGGAAAAAAAACGTAATAAAGATAACGAAAAAAACCAACAAAAGGTCACAGTGAACATTAATAGCTGCCCCCGAAATTAGATTATAATCTAAATTACCCCATTTACCGAGTTTCATAGCCTAAAAAAAACAAAAAAGAATTTTTTTAAAAAAAGAGAGATGACATTTAAATTATGCCTCACAGGTTGTCCAATTTTTCGTTTTCGCCCCGGCAAAATAGAGCCTTAAAAAATAGCTTACGGTCGCTCGTTTTTCACACTTCCACTTTAAAATATATTCAGTGGATGCTGTTTGTAAAAGTTAAGAATTTTTTTCAAACGAATTCAAAAAATTCTCGTGTCACAATTTTTTGAAAAATTTTTATAATGAGGAAAAGAATTAAAGGTAAATAAATAAAGGTACATTCTCCTCTTACATCTACGAAGAAGGAATAAGGATTTACAATTATTTATTTTTAATTACTACAAGGTCATACGTCTTAAGTCAATCAAATTAAGAGGAAAACTTAGACTAACAACGAATTTTATTTTGAAACCTGTTATGGCCAAATGAGGTAAACTCATTGGAACCGATTTCCTACATCTATGCAGTCTCTAATGCGTCGAGTTCCCTTGGATTCCCACGCCAATACGGCACCCCTTAAAAGAAAATGCACGTCAAGAAGACAGAAGAAATAGTTGAGCAAGTTTACAACCCCAGGTATATCAAACCCAACCGTATCAGCCTGGGAACCTAATGCACACCTAAGGCAGCTTGACTCCAACCCCAGCGTCAACGTTGCGAGGTTGTGACAAACGAGATAGTAACCAATCACACTTTCGTACCTAAGTCTAAGGGGAATGGAAATAGAGACCCTGAATGTCATCTTAACTATCCTTAGATTCCGTTTTACCTCAGAACCTTTCAGATATAGTTAAAGTATTTTGGGAATTTACGCGCATTGAATTTATTTTCTCAAAATTACACGCTACCTAAGAAGAAATAGTCTACTACTCCAGTTTGGGGCCTAGCTCTAGTCACAAGACTATTCCAAAGTTTTCCCCCTGAAACAATCAGGAGGCTTTCTGCCACCAGAATCAAATGCCATAAGCTTAGCCATTTTAAGTCACTCCGGATCGCTTTGTCCTACTTGGATAAATTCTGTGAGAAAGTCGTTGCCCTCAATTCATTAATTTAAATTCAAAATATATTTTTAGATCTTTATTTTTAAAGTAGGTTACTGTGGTGAAAGCAAGAATTCCTAAGATACGAAATCCCCAAGTTAAATCCCTTGACTAGTTCGTAACAATTCAAAGTATAAAGGAAAACAAAGCGAAAGACCTAATCCCATCCAGTTAGTTTTTCCAGAAGGTTAAAACGGCGCCACTGTCGCTTCCGATAATCCTTATCAAAAGAACTAGGGAGCATTGCATGTATACAATATATGTATGAGATCTCCGTTAAATGCAGATACGACATATAAGCCCCTTTTCTTCTAGTTTTCCGCTTAGCATAGCAGAAAATATTTTAAAGAATTTTCAACGTCAAACCCGCCCGTTGCATGACTTTTCGTAAAATACTGAGATCAAGCGACGTCGCGGCGGAGACGGACTACGTGACGACGATTCACAAAATTTGAATTTACCTTATTTCAAACTGGGAAATCTTTTGAGCTTTATGTTTCTGCCGGAACCGAATAAAATGTATAATTTGTCATCAAGTGGGGAGTTTGAGATTTGCGAAGCGTCTTAAAAGGGATCCCAAGAAACTAAAAGACATATACATCTGTCTCTTTTCATTTTATCTTTTTCGCTTTCGCGAAAAGCGAAAGCTTTTTTGCGCGCAAATTTTTTTCCCTAGAAAAATGTTTCCTTCTTTTGATTTCGCAAGAAAAACTCTGAAACACTTTCGCGTGCGGTTGGCAACACGTAAGCGGAATGAGAAAAAAAAACTTTTTTCGTACCACGTGATATCATTAGCGTACGTTTAATAATCCCTTCTAAACAAACCCTTCTTTTTTTTTGCTTATTATACTTGATACTCTTTATCAAGGAGACGCTTTTTCCTTTTTGAAATGAATCAGGGTAACAAAAAAAAAAGGTCCCCCAAGAATTTTTTATCAAAAATCTAAAAATAAATTCGGTTTACTTCATAAACCCGTCCCGACTATCGGACTCCCCGAGTTGGGCGATTTCCAATCAGGAAATTGGTGTCAGGCCGTTAAAGCGAACATGCAGAAAAAAGCCGGGAGGGAAATACAAAATGACCTTTCGAAGCTCTTGTCCTACCTTACGTCATTCAAAACACTTGACCACACAGCTAACGAGCCTCTCTTATCTCCCTCTTTTTTTTTTCCTTCCTTCACTATTCGTTTTAACCGTTTTCCCGAGGTTTCAAAATCCCGAACCCTTTTTTTCCCCATTCTTTCTGTTGCTTGTTCAATTTCCAATGTCTTTTTTCCTTCCATTGTTAAATATTTTATATATTGTGGAAACCCTGGACTTTTGAAACAAAAGGAGGGAAATTTGGAGAATCTTCTCCTTGATGTGTGTAAAAGCACATTGCCTATAGCGGTTACTTTGGCGCGGGAAACAGTCTTGGCTTTTGCGATGTCAAGCTTTTATCCTCAAAATCTTCTTCCTTATATTAATCACAAGCGGGAGGAGAAAGATGAATGCTCTATGATTTCCCTTCAGGTTATTATTTAGCAGGTTTAATATTATTGTCATTAGTTTAAAACTCTAAGTGAGATATACTGAAGGTTACATCTTTTTGCGACGGTAGTATTATACGAAAGCTTGGAATGCCTTTTTTTCCCTCCTCTTCCTTTTTTATCTCTCTTGCGAGAATTAGTTGGAAATTATGATTGCTATATTTTTTCCTAAATGTGCCGAGGACTAATGCAAAGAATTTTTTTTTTAAAGTTTTTTGTTTTTGGGTCGTTGAACTTTATAAGCTTTTAATCGCCTCTTGAATTTTGTTTGTCAGCAAATCGTACGTTGTTGTCCGTGATAAAAATTTTTTAGTGTCGTACACCCGAACGGGCCAGCGTGAATTTTATGGTCTAGTGTACTGCAGGGCTCTGATTCCATTTTAATCGGAATCAGCGTCAAGTTATTTAAAAAAATCGGAATCGGCATTAAGCCATTAAAAACAACAGTCAGTGGAATCAGGATTAGTGGAATCTTACCACCTTTCTTTGCAGCCTACCGACGTTCGAGGGCTCCACCTCATGAACTGTCCACTTCACCAGCTCCTCCCTGGCGACAAGACCTGTCCACTGCCACTTAGCTGTTGCGCTTTCGTTTGCTTCCTCTAAAACCACTGGGAAGACATTCTTTTTCTTCTTCTTACAATGCCTTCCCGCGACGGGAATCGGCGGCCATCATGGTTAGAGAGCTTATTGCGGGGTGCAAGAGACCCTAGCCGAATCGACTGTCTTGTGTCTTGCACAGCAAATCCTCGGCCATTATGACTGTACTAGGGAGCTTAATGTGGTGGCTTCCCAACACCTTCCGCATCGCAGCACAGGAGCTATACCGTCAGTCCTCGACTCAGCCTCCTGCTTTCTGAACCTAAGTCCAGCCAACTGTTACCGTCTTTAGCCTTAAGCCAGTACTGGTAGGGCTGCTGCCCCCTACCAGAACCCTTACCAGATTGCTACCTCCTGGGTCAAAAGGAATCTTGAGCTCGTCAAGGGCAGGTGCGCCAAATCTGAAGCAAGACTTTTAATGTTCCCACCGACTACCCCAAAGACATTACGGGATCTTTTGTCGCTTGTCAAGCTTCAGAGAGTAAAATACACTATGCGTCAAGAGATCACTCTTCTCCGCACCACCGCATGACATGCTCATCGCATCCGCTTTGACTTTATCACGGCAATTATTCCGACTTTCGCACGACGAGCACTTAATCACGAACTTCACATAATTTCATTACCAAAAAATTCAACAAGACATCATGAATTAAAAATTTAAATTAGTGCCAGTCTATTTAATCGCGGAATTAAAATCATATCCGACTTTTGCGAGGAAAGGAACGTTTGGAAAAATGAATGACTTGCTCTGTTGGGTAACATCAGATAAATAATCTATAATCTGCTATCGTGTTTGAAAGCGGTTAAAATCCTTTTTTCCTTTTCCTTAAATTTTATTCTTAATAACAAGAATCGATACATTTTTCTCTCCGGCTTAAAGAAGATTCTAACGATGTAGGAAATGAGAAAATCCAACCTGTAACGAGGATGCGGGAGAGTTGAAACCTTTGCACGACATTAATTACCCCCTTAATAATGCCTGAAGATTATCGGTGTAATCCATTGTAATCCTGCGGCCGGTGAAGTCAAGTTCGATTAGACTAAAATCAGCGGATATCTCATGATAACTTAAAGAGCTTAGCCAATCAGAATTTCCATGTATACTAAAAGGTTTAACCCCCTTCCTCTTTTTCCCCCAAGTAGTTTTTCCCTTCCCAGGTTCTCTCTGAAAACTTTTGCGGTTTTCATTTTGGCAATTTCATTATAGAAAATTTTCATTCGCGTGACATGTCAAGTTTCCAAAACGTCGAAATTTGTGGGTGTGCCCTTTCCCCCCTCCCCAACAATTTCGGAATTACGTATTAGTTGTTTATATGGTTTATAAATAATTTGGATTATAAGAATTATCGATTTTGTGGGATGTAGCCCATTGGATTGTAGCCGACAAGCACGAGTTGATTTAGGAAAAGAATAAAATTCTAAAAGAAAGTCTTTCCCTCGTTTTCCGGGGATTCAAAACTTCTTTAGAGAGAGGGAAGGGTCCGAACAAAGGAGAGGAGATAATAAATCGTCGAGGAAGTAATTTAGGTGAGTAGAATGAATAGGGAAAGAGGAAAACAAAGTTTGGAAAATAATGACGAACAGTGGTGACGAAATGTAGAATAGGAAGTTGCTTTGCTTATTCGGGTCATTTCCAGCTTCCACTGGAGGGGTTACTCTCTTTTTACTTTATCTTAAAGTAAAGGACGTCCGGTCGTTTAACAAAAAGAAATTTTTTTTTATATTTTTCCCCTTTTTCTTTTTTAAATTTTTTTTTCGGTGAATAAGAAAACGTGAAGGGCAAACAATGGGCATCAAGTCGTGCCCATCTATCTGTGGTGTGGCCTAGTCTAGAAGTACAAGAAAGGAATCGCCAGGATCTAGAGAACTACTTATTTTGTAGGGTTAGGGTTGAGATGTTAAAAACCGTAATCAGGCCTCCAAAGCAGCAAATATCCAGTATCCCTTTTTCGTTCGGCAGCCTTTAAACTTAAAATCGCCATCATGATCGCCAATCTCCAATGAAGAGCGGGCATTTAAAGAAGGTAGACGGATGAAAATTTTTCCATAAAAAACTGGGGAAAAAATTAATACTGATACAATGAAGAAAATTTTATTCCTAATTTTAAAGATGTTTGAACTTTAGTTGTGTGACTCGATTTCTGCTATGATACTTTATTGCTTAAAATTTCATCGCAAGGACTCTAGTGGCTAAGCCATATTTTTCCTTTTCCCATGTTTTACAGAACCCTTGGGATCTAAAATATTGAATTGTAAGTGAACAGCAGGAGTAAAGAATGAAGGATTTTGAGGTATTTAATTTTTCGTTTACTTATTCTGCGACACACAAAACATTGCTCAAGTTTACAAATTAGCTTCTCGCCTCTTACAAATTCTGGGAAATTTTCGAATGGTATTTAGAATTAAAAATTAATTTATATAATTGGCTAAATTATAAACCCCCATTTCATTTTATTCCCTTGGGAGTATAACAATGACGTAAAATTCTGGGACCGAGTAAATTATTTATGTACAGGTTTATAAAAAGCTTGTTAAAACACGTGCTGCATTGTTATACAATATTTTACCTGTCAGCTCAATAATGCGTTTCGAAAAAAAAAAACGATATAAAAGAATTTTGAAATAGGATTATCCTTAAAAATAAAAAAGGTGAACTTGACCGTGGTCGGCGGCTAAGACAACAACACTTCGAACACGACCCTTATCACCATTGTGGTTAGTATAAAAAATTACCCGACAATTTTTTTTCCCTTACGAACCCAAAAACCCCACATTTTACACCCAACCGCTACATTCTGTAAATTAGTTACAATTTGAGGAATACTAGAGAGCTAAAAGATAAGATCCCCTAACCCGGGACAATTCATCACATCGCCTTCGGTTTTATGTAATCAAGTCACAAAGCAGAATCCTAGGTCAGTCTAAAAACTTTTCTCTCTCTCTCAGAAAACTTGGATGAAAAGTTTTTGAAACCCGAATCCCGCGCGCTCGAAAAGAAAGAGCGACAATTCTCAAAGAACGATCAATCAAAGAAAATATCACGCAGGTTTCGTTTAATGAGATTCAAGAACATCTTCCTCTTTGTATACTAATGATAACCGAGTTTTCGCCGGTACGCCTAATGAATATCTCCATTAAAAAATTTCCATAAATTAATTCATTTACTTTTAGCTCAAAAAAAAGAACATCGACGAGCAAAAAAAAAAATGTTTTCAGCGATTCGTTTCAAAAATCTTCGCCAGAGGTCAACTCTGTATATGAAAGGTTACCACAATACGATAATCTCATGTAAAAATGTAACATTTTTTTTCGATATTACAAAAAAAATCAGCTGGAGGCATGATTATGAATTTTTTTTTTAGTACTCGCGGTCGGGGGGTTACACAATTTTCATCCTAATCTCACTGAGGGTGTGGTTTGTGAACAATTAATTAACTAATAACCTCAGTTTAACATTTTATCCCTCGTTGTCCTTTTTTCTTTTTTCATTTCTTTTATTGCGAGGGTTAGGGGCAGTAATCCACCTTTCCCACTGTGACCTGCTTGCGATCGATTGTGACGCAGTTTTTTTAATATAGCTAACTTTAGCCTTGAACTCACAGCAACAGCTGGCATTAAGTTAAGCATAGATGTTGCTTTGATTTCGGATTCTGTTCTTAAAATTAGACGTAATTGGTGTGGATATTAAGGTTACGGATCTCGTCTGCCGGAGGCAACAAGTCTACCTTCATTCGTCAAAACATTGTCTTTTCAAAAAAAAAAAAAAAAAAAAAAAAAAACTGCGAAATGTTAAAATTGTGGGGTGTCTAATTATCCGAGTTAAAATGCTCACCAATCGTCACCGCTGCACGAATTTATGCTTTAGGCCATATTCTCCGTAGTCGAGTCTTATCTCGGCGAGCCAAACTCATCGCACATAATGCAGTCGTACGCACAACAGTCACCTATGACTGTGAGACGTCGAATCTGACCATCCGTGCACAGAAGAGGTTGTTAGTCTTTGAGAATAAGGCTTTAAGTAGGATTCTGGGACCGGGAGAAATCCGAAGGCTCACTGAGCAGCCGTTGATTGTTAGCGTGATCAAGGCTCATAGGTTTCAGTGGGGGGACATGCAGCGCGAGCGCCCCCGACACGGAGGATTCGGCAGGTCCTGGGTAGACGCCCGACTAGCCCTAGATCTCTAGGAAAACCGCGGCTTCGTTGGGAGGATAATGTGTCGATGGAGACGTCTGGGAATCCCTGACGGGGGGGGGGGGGGCCTCCTACGTCTCTTGGCGCGGTGTTTGTGATTGGCAAGAGTGGCATTTAAACGCTAACGCATCCCAAATTTAGTTCAAGCAGTAGGAAGGGGGTATTTTTTGTTGAAAACTATCTTGAGCAATCCTGTCTCTTATTATAGTTCTAACATCATGCCTTGCTAATCTGTCAGTCATCGCCCCACACTCGGGTAGAATGTTCTGTCTGTAACTTCGGGCGTGTGTTTCATTGGCGCGTGAAAATAGCCGCGGGAAAGATTTAACAATGGTCCTTGTAATCACACACCGCAAGGCAAACGCTGATATCCTTGGATTCTGTACGTGGCACGCAATCGCCGTAAGAGCGAACGGTGACTGACGAAATGATCTCTGAAAAATGCGACTATTCTCTAGATTTAGTGCTCTAAGAGTTTTGCCTGGAAAATAGTTCATGGAAAGCATCATTCCCGACGATATAAAATTAAATCTCGAATGCCTTAACATAATGAGCTTCCATTCTCGGGAATTAAGGGAATTACTCGGAAAGCATTTCTGTGTGCACGTTTATCCGATAGGCGTAACGTGTTATTTCTGCATTTCGAATATATCCGCATCTGTTTACATCTAACGCCTCATGTCATTACACAATTATTCACAACCCCGGGACTAATATTTTAGTACCGAATTAGTTTTGACTCTGACGAATATGTTTCAATCAATTTCATTTTCATCAAGCTTCTCACATACGATTAAATGATCCCTTTTAAACCGGTAAAATGTCTCACAATAACTTTTCAAGTTTTATCCTAATGAAGCTATCCTTCAATCCGCTTAAAAACTCGATACTAAAAACACTTCATCATTATCCTCAAAGAGACGTTCCCCCAACGATGCAATCAAGTATTTTGAAATTCAAAGTTCGCTTATATGCCGGTTCAAGGAAATCGATACATATTGTTCGAGATTAATCATTTTGTCATGTTTCTGAGGCTCGTTTTCGTCGTCGCTATCGTTCGAAGAGAGAGATTGTTTAGCTCCCTCTCTCCCTGTCTTCCTCATCCACTCTCCTCCCCTCTCTCGCTCATTAAGTAAGCAATTCGGATTGGTTTTCACCTTGGTGTGCCGTGAATGTTGATTTCTGATTTTCTATATTTCTCTGGTAGCTCTAAAAATTTTGCATATTTCCCTTTTGTTGGATACATGGAAGTTTTCGAGGATCCGTTTTTTAACAAAGGGAAGAAAATGAAGTTTGAGAAGAAAGATTACATTAGAAGATGAAAAGAGATGAGAAGTCGGTAATAATCTGTGACGGACCAAGTGCAAGCAGGCATTCGCATATTCATTAGTTGGTCCCGTGCCAGATATGTTCATGCACATATTTTTATACTCTTGATTAAAGGATTTTTTGGAAAAAAGTGGAATGCTGGAAAATTTTACATAAGACATCTTGGATGTCAAAAGTGGTTATTATTGCAATCTCAGGCCCGTAGTAAGATGGTTAGCAAGATAGGACCGCCTAAGGCGCCAAAACTTAGAAAAATGTTTAACAATTGAGAGCGCCTGGAACTTGCTCGGAGCGATCTGCCTTGGGATACCACGCTCCCTTTCAAAGAGGCCTGTTTAGACTGGTTTCAGGATCGTTTAATTTCGACCAATGATGAGGGAAATCGAAATATAGAGCCCAAACTTCACCCCAATGATTTCAAGTTCAGTAATAAAGATCGTCGTTACACAAACGCAATGATAGTGAATGAAAAAGACAGTCAACAATAGTTGTTAGCCATGGAAAATTACGTTGATAATGATGATCGACAATCAATATCTACAACAACAATCAATAGAATCAAAAAATGGTACCAACTGCTACATCAGCAGCATTGCGAAAGTCCTTCGTGAAAATAATGATGGATGACTTCACTTCGCTCGTTTGCAAACAATTTTGTTGTCAGAAAACAATTGAACATTGCAATAAACACGACTAATCTTTTCAGTAATCGAGCGAAATAAAAGCAAGTTCAGAAATGAAACAGATTTGCTTGTATTTTTCGACAGGTGGCCACTTGTCACATTGTACGATGGCACACTATTTATCTTTTACTATGATCAGCAGTTCTTGATACAGATAATGCATTGCCAGACCAAAGTCAGTCGGCCATTGATTTGCGGTTTCACAGGTTATTGGTATCGTAACTCTCTCAAATATCAGAATTTTAATATTGCCAAACTATCTATGATTCGGAATTTGACTGCTGATCTGCTTACATCTGCGCTTTACAGCTTTGAGAAATTACTATTGCGGAATATCTTGTCGGCAAATAAAAACCGAGAAACTGACGTCACTTGGTTAGACGTTGCTTGTTTTGTGTTAAAAACCGAACAACTTGAAAAAAGGTAAAGTTATAATTTCATTGTCGATGATTGATGACATTGGGCACACGAGACAAAACTTATCGACCTCGTTTAATTATATATACGTATATACGCCGTCGGAAATTTAAGGAAGTGTGAACGGAAATTTAACAAAGTCACGAACGTTCCTCTGTATAATCGCTTTCTATCAGTTTGAAAACGGGCCTCTCAAAGCCCAGGCAGGAACGGAAAATGATTCGAGGATTTCCTTTCGACTTTTGTATGCGTGAGGATGTGCTTTTAAGTACCGGAGACATGTTTCCATCCTATGATAGTTATACAATTTACAATGAGAGTTGAAGTTACGCATATTCGTGACAACCGACTATTTAGTGAAAAAAATGTGCAGTTAGTCTCTAAAAGTCAGGAAGTTTTACTTTCATAATTTTATAGTAGAATTTTCGCTTTATTCTGAAATGTTTTTTTAATGTCAGCAGCATCTCATCAGGAAGTTGTGGGTTTATATAGGAAGAATTTCCGAATGGGGCACCTTTGGAAGTGTCAACACGACTTAAACCCTAGGTGCAATTTACGATCACCTTTGTGTGCGAGTAGTTACTGCACACCCAGAGAGATAATGTCGCCAATTATAGCAATTCAGAATGAGATAATGGTTGGAAATTGTAAAATGCAGTTGCTATCGGGTTGCACGCTGCGAATTATGTAAAATCAATAGAGAACATTAGCCTGGAAGTAATTCAAAAGGTAAACAAATGAGCAAGCTCTATGATAGCAGAGGTTGAAGCATTAATATTTTAATTAATAGTAAGAGAAATAGTTGGACAACTAATGGACAAACAGAATAAAATGATGGATTTTTTTCATTTAGCATTTTTAAAATTCGTTCAACTATCAAGACGCCTACTCTTCTAGAGCACGTTTTATGTTTTTAGCGTTAGTTCTTACACCACGGCGGGCTGCGACCATCCAGAATCAATTAGTTTTGTTGGGATTTTCACTAACAGCAAAACATGAGTTGAAATTTTGAGAAAAAATTGTATGTGCTAGACAAAAGCATAATTTTCGTGGAAGTTATATGTATACTCTACACTTTAATTTCTCCATTATAAATTTTTTTTTCAATGCCGACCTGATATTTATTATAACAAGCTCTCATGTTTAGAGAAAAAAACATCAGGAAATTAATATCTTTAACGATTAAAACCATTCACTCGCTATTATAATTTGAACACGAGCTGTAACCTAATCTTGTCGGCTACCTAACAAAACACAACTAGTAAGCTTATAATAACTTTCGACATGAGCTCATCGTGAATAAACTGACGCAAACCATGTACAAGATTGTCAGCTCTTTGGTTAATGGATCAAGTTATCGATAACTCCCCCATTCTGTAAGCGATGGAAAATGAGCGAAAGATAAATGTGGGTAGGATTTCGAAAAAACGGATTAACTCTTAAATTTAAAAAAAAAAGTGATTGCCGGTCTGATCTCTTGTAACAATTTTAAATTGCTTAGCGATTTAGGGCTCGATCATTATCGTTCCCTTTTTTTGATTTATTATAGTTCGAGCGTTTTCTCTTTTCTTAACCACAAAAAAAGGCTAAGGGCATTAACTGTCTTCTTTATATAAAGTTTTTTTTCTTTTTATATAAAAAAGATAAATTTAAAGTTGTAATTTACAATTTTGGAAGCGCTTAAAGAAAAACAAGTAAAGATTTTGAATTCGTCTTAGTCAAAAGAAAAGAAGAAAAGGAGAAGATAGGATAATGCAAATAACAGCGTCCCTAAGTCGATAAAATAAGCTAACAAAACGTCTAAAAACTATTATTTAATCCCGGTTAGAAAGAGATGAGAGCATTGGAAACCGATTGAAATTAAAAGAAGATGGAGATGGGGAAAACTTTTCGACAAAGGGACAACTCTAAAGTTGTTTTGCCATTCTGTTTTCTAAAACTGAGTTTACCTAACAAGGATTGACAAAGTATTTTCTTTGACTTCTTCCTCGCACCCCATCTTTCGTTTTACCTCCCCCTCCCCCCTCTACTCCTTATCTTTTCCTTCTTCCTGTTTCTTTTTCAACTTGAAAAGTTTTCAAATCGGCTTCCTTCCTATCAGCGCTAATGTGAGAAGAGTTAGTTAATTCCCCTTTTTATAGCGAACAAATGTAAGAGAATAAGTTTTTAGGAAAAAAATAACGGTTATGGGGAAGCGATGATTGTGATGGGGAGGTTTGTGATCACTGCTCTTTGGATGTGCAGCAAAGTTTTTGCAGGGCTAGAAATCGGTTCGAGCGTAGGCAGTAGGAATTAGTGATTTTGCACATTAGTTTTCGGCCCCGACAGGGTCTTTCTTTTTGTCTTAAAGAGTCGACAGTAGCCGGCCACTAAATTGGCGCCCAACGTCCATATCCCTGAGATTAAGAGTCTAACGCTCTACCGATTTCAGATTGGTGCCAATTGGGCTGGTAAATCTAAGCAGGAGACTATTTTCATCTTCAAAAATTTTGTAGAAGTCAAAGTAAACAAAAACATTTCGAAGTGAATAACAAGAAGCTGATGGAGAAGAAAAGAAACCGCAGACAAAAACCAAAAGAGCAGGGCTTCGGTCAGTATATTATAAAAAAACTGATTTAGACATAAAAGAAAATAAATCCATAAAATAACAATCCATCTCAGTTTGATTAATGATATTGAAAAATATGAAGCACAATCATTTTAAGGATGGAAAGGGAAACGAATGAACGAACAAACAACTTTTTAACTTTTCTTTTCACGGATCATCGAACACTAATTACTTTCATTCTAACATAAACACAAAAATAAAGATTTTTCCCTTTCCCTTTCTCTCACGCCGATACGTCTTCCCTTCCGTCAAGATTTCACACGATCGGTATTGTATTTAATCCTGACCGAAAAGGAGGAATTTACAAGATGATGACAAGGGGCAACATAACTCTCTGCTAACATCTGAATAACGATCGGACATTACTTCTATTGTAACGTTTCCTGTGATGTGTGACGTATTCGTATGAAAGGAACGTTAATGAGATTTCCCTCCCTTCTCTCCCATTCCACGAGGAAGGCAACTTTATCGTGATTTTGAAATCGATCTTCTTGATTCTCGTCTATAAATCGTATTAACAAAGTTTTCTTTTAAGAAAATTCTTTTCTTTTTTTAAAGAAATGGTTATTTTAAACCTTAGTATCAATTTTTAACACGCTGCAAAAGTTAAAGGTCTTTGGCTTCGGTTCAAAAAAACGTCGATACAATGCTTCGACGATTTCGATAAACTTAGGAACAAAAAAAAGAAAGGGGGAAATTAAAAAAGAAAAGATGAAACAAGACAGAAAACGGGGAATTTTTTTCCTGTTATTTTCCTTCATTTTCTTCTTTTTGTCCGGTTTTTTCTTAACGGAGTATGACAGACCAATCTGCTTCAAATTACATTTCGCAGAAATATTTTGTTTCAGATTTTTGTTTTTTAAAAAAATGCGCAAAAGTTTTTTTTGATAAAGTTTTACAATGAGTGAATTTTAAGAATTGTGTAGTTTAATGTTGTTTTGGCCAAAAAGAAAAATGTTTGAGGGAAGTTGTTATTACTTAGTTCATGGATGGCTATCTTGATTGAAATGTTTTTTTGAGAAGAAACGAACCGTGAAGCACAAACCGGAGTTATTTTTAACAGTCTTAGTTGACAGTGAAACAATGATAGCAGTAATTTTATTGTCACTAAAAATTCCGCTGCCTTATTTTCTTTATCTGTTTGCTTAGTCGTAAAGTTTTCATGTAACTATTATTCAAGAGAGGGACAGTATGAGTATTATTTGAAATTATTGTTGGTCGACTGATCGTTAATTCATTCTGTTCGACGAGGCCGATGTATTGCCAATTACGTAGCATAATGTCTCCCACTAGCTGAGCTTACAGCTGAAGCACACCATCTTAGAGTTTAATATAGTGCATGTTCAGTGGCCATTTGCAGTTGGTCAGCCATTTTTTGTAAACGAAGACCTCTGTTTTCTGCTCACAAGCCTGACTGTATCGAACCAGTTGAAGACTTCACGAGGAAAATGACCAATGTCCATTTTTCTGTTTACATTCTTTGAATCAAGCTAAACATAAGAGAAAAGTGTTTTGTAAACAATGGACACCCTGCAAAAAAAATGAGTTATAAGTTATTGAAAAGAGTCGAAAAAACTCGAGTTGACTCTTTTTGACTCAGATTTGGCGAAAAATTGACTTATTTAACTTTTTTTTTTTGCAGGGCATCCATCATTTTTCCTATGAAGTCTTCAATTGAATTATTGTTGCTAGCAATGTTCTGTAATCATGTTCTCATTTCAATTTAATTTTTTTTTTCTTTTTCAGGTAAGTTATCGCAGCAGAATTTTCTCACAGAAGGAAGGTGCTCCAGTGTGGCATTATTTGGAAGAATGGTAACTCCTAAGCTTTAGTTACTTACTCCCGCTCTCAGCAATCGTGAAGGGTTTGGACTGCCTTTTACCTTTATGAAATTTTTCGCTTTTCCACACGAAATCTCTTCTTTCTCCGTTAAATTTGGAGTGACTGATAAAACATCTCATAAAACTGAAACTTCGTATGATCTAAAACTCATTTCCCAAATTAAACCGACCCATCAGAATCGTATATTTAGACTGAGGTTATCTTTACGGCGAGGCATTTCAGTGGCTCGTAAATTTCTTCAAGTCAAAATTTCAATCAAATCAACTAAAAATAGTCATCATAAAATCGTCATAAATCAGAAGGAAAGGTTCATTTTTCGATTACAAAAGCTAAGAAAGGTGTGCCCGAGAAAAGGTCCTCCACATGAATGCTCAATTTAATTGAAATGGACGTGACGTTGACACAGAGGACGATATCTAAAGCCGAGACATTGAAAAGCATATCCAAGTAGTTAAAACTGAGGCTTCCTAGAAAATAGTGAGCGAGATAAAGACCACACAAGCAGTGTGAAGTAGAGTAAAAAGGAGCCAGAGGGAGCGGTACCAGCGCGGCTACACTAAGAGAATAGACAGAAATGAAAGCACGTACGACAGTGTGAAGAACAGCCCAAGGCACTCATCCCTGAGTCGCTCCCTCTGGTTGGAAAATTGAATCGCTTTCATACTTCATAGGCGCTCAAAGCCTCAAGAACTTCTGGTGAGGATTAAAATGATGCCATTAGAGGATTTACTTTTGAGCATAAGCAAGAAATTGATTTAGTCGACATCCGCGACACAGTCATACGCAGCAGTTTCTACAGAAATTCCTTTTTTTAAAAAAAAAAAAATATGATAAAAAACTTGGAATATTTCCATTACCGCGAAAACCTTATCAGTTAGGCCAAAGATAACCGCGTTCGTTTCTTGCGTTTGAAAAATCTAACTCGGAAGTATAATATATTGGATTCCGGAATAGAAATAAAGGATAACAGTGAAACTGTTTTAAGTGAAAAAAATAAAAGAACACCATTATAGAGAATAGAGGTATGGAATAACCGTCCTCGGAAGGAAGAAAACGGGAAAAAGGGAAATAAAATTGGGAAAACGCAAAAAAGAAGAAAATGAAAAGAAAAAAGAGAAGTGAAAATGAATGATTATTATGGGTCAGGAGTATTGCTAAATCCAAACAAAAAGTTATTCAACTTTTTTTCCCTTTTTTCCGAATAAAGGCTCGGGCCACAGTCAATACTTTTCACAAGGATTACTTTTGTATTTGTCTTTCGGTTAATAATTTCTAGGACTTCCATTTGCTTGAAAGAATTTTTCCACCCATTTTTCGATCAACTCTTCCTTCTTAAAGTTTTATAAAACCTGTTAATCAAGGAAATGCAATGAAATTATTTAACGTTTACAGAAAATTTTTAAAGCTTTTCACACATCCGGTGCTAACTAAGCTTAATATATCCCTATTAACGCTTACTCGGTTTCTATCTTTGGTATTATCCCACATTTAGAAAGAATAAAAAAAACATTAGAAAAAAGCCCGATAAAAATCCGGGAGAAAATTAAGGGTGCGAACGGGTTAAGGGTTAGGCACTAACCGTATTAATTCAAGAAAATAATTCCCAAACCCCAATTTCTCTTTATAGCCTGGTGTTTTTCCGAAACGGTTTTGAAAATATCGAATTACGAAGGGGCCTAATTGATTTAGTGCGTGATGATAAGATGGAAGAAACCGCCGCTGGTTATTTATGTTGTCAGAAAAGGTCACCAAGTTGAGAATTTGAATTCAAAATCCTCCCTTGCTTGAATTATTTCGTTCACTTGAATTCACTTGATATCTATCCTATTTCATCTTCTTCATATTTTCGAGGTCACGTGTTTAGAGCGGAGCTTAGTTTGAAGGATTAAGAAGTCAGGGTTAGTTTTTTTTGTGGTCGAGACTGATATTTAGAGACAATTTCAGCTACTTTCTTACTGTCACAGTGTTAAATTTTTCTACAGCATAGCTTGAGCCTAAGATTTCTGCAAATGACAACATTTTTGCTTTAGCTCCAAAACGTTTTTGTTCAAGGGTCAATTCTTGTAATTGTGTCTTGATGTGTTTAAAACTAAACTAGCGTTACTGCAAAAAAAAAAGTTAAAATATAACTGACGAAAAAGTTGCGGTTAATGAAATTCTTGACTAAATATTGAAATTGACGAAAATATTGAAAATAGTGAAATTGACAAAATTTTGAAAATAATGAAATTGACCAAACATTGAAAACAATTAATGAAGATGACAAAATATCGAAAACAATGAAATTGACAAAACATTGAAAATGTTGAAAGAGACAGAAATGTTTGCGAATTATGAATTTGACAAAAATGTTCCAGATGATGCAAGAACGTACAATCGTTTGGAGCATGTCTTTTTTTAAAAACTTGAATCTTAGCGAAAGAGATAAAATCTGCAAAAAGCCAAAAATTGAAGGTGAAAGTTGATATTAATGCAAGAAAGCCGAAGAAAGCTGAGACTAAAGCTGAAAATCGGAGCTGATGTAAAAAAAGATGTCATTAAAGCTAAAGCGAAAAACAATTTCTGTGTAAAGAAAAATTTAATTTGGGACTTTAAAGCCCCCTCTCTTTTATTTTAAGCGTTTTGATCCCATGAGCTTTCTGCATCCTACTTTTCTAAAAATGCAGAAGCTTCTCTTAGTAGACAAGCTATTTGATATGCTTGGTAACGTAACAAAGGAATTAAATACATTCCTTTTTTTTCTCCATGGCTTCCCCCACGTTATCCATAAAATTTTCTTTTCTGATTATTTTTTCATATTTCAAGTTGAATATAAATCATTCATAATATAAATATCTCATATTTTACGAGGTAGAAGTAAAAGAAGTTAGTTGTAAAAGGGAATTTGCGAGTGTTATTCAAGGTTATCTGACGGTTAGCGATATTCCTGTCTTAAAATATTCAACTTCGAAATT